>CM041780.1:284410948-285010948 GCA_023374045.1 Limonium bicolor
CTAGTGGAGGTTTCTGGTGTTTGGTGATTTTGAGGTGTGGTTGTAGTTTGTGTGAGGGGGGGTTGTATGTCATCTGTGGGGGTAGGTGAGGCATCTTTGAACGAGTCATCAGGGTCATTGTCGCTGTGGGAGGATGAGTCTGTCGGAAGAGGTGTTTAGGGTTGAGGGATGGTTGCTACAGAAATTTCAATGAAGGTTGTATCTGGGGCATCGTCATGAGGTACGTGTGGGTTATTCTTGTAATCACTGGAGTTAGAAAGTTCTTCGAATCGAATGTGAGGACTTTCTTCAAGGCATGATGTTCGTTTGTTGAGGACTCTATAAGCTCGACTGTGGGATGAGTATCCAAGGAAGATTCCTCCATAACTTTTAGAGGCAAACTTGCCTAGATTATCTTTTCCATTATTGTGTATGAAACACTTGCATCCAAAGCGACGGAGATGAGTTACAGAAGGAGGACGACCTTTGAGAATTTCATATGGTGTTTTGCCGATGAAGGATGATTGACGCTCGATTCAGAATATATGCGGCAGTGTTGATAGCCTCTGCCGAGTAAGAAGCTGGAAGGTTGCTGTCAATGAGCATTGTTCTTGCCATTTCTACCAAAGTGCGATTCTTCCGTTCTACTACTCTGTTTTGTTGTGGAGTACGAGCAGCTGATGTTTGATGCACGATTCCCTTTGTCCTGTAAAACTCAGAAAACTGGATATTGCAAAATTCTGTACCGTTGTCAGAACGGATTGTTTTGACGGAGGCGAAAATTTGTTAGTAATCATATGGAACAAAGTTTCGAATTCAGAGAATGTCTCCGATTAGGTCTTAAGAAAGAGTACCCATGTCCAGCGTGAGTAGTCATCTATGATGACTAGAACGTACTTCTTACCACTTTTCCTTTGAACACGCATTGGTCGACATAGATCCATGTGCAATAGATCCAACAGAGATGTTGTAGACATCTCCGATTTGCCTGGGAAGCTTGCTCTCGTATGTTTCCCTTGTACGCACGCAGGACAGAGTGAGTCTGTCTAGAAGAAGTTTGTCTGGTGAAGACCTACTACAAGATTTTTGTTTTTGATTTTGTTAAGCAGTTTGCCGTGTGCATGACCTAAACGAGAGTGTCATAAGGAAATATTTTTGACCTGTACACTGAGACAGAGAGTGCCGTCCAGGTTAGGGTGTTCAAGAGATAACTTATAAAGATTGTTCACCCTTACACCAGTGGCTTTTAGAAGACCTGTTTGCTCATCAAAGATTTTGCAGTCAGAAGCGGAAAAGAGAACAACATTAGAGAGATCACATATTTGAGAGATACTGAGAAGACTATGTCCAAGACCATCTACTAATTTTACGTTTTCTATCTTTAAGAGGGAGGGATTACCGACGGTTCCAATACCAATGATTTCACCATGAGCATTGTCGCTGAAAGTTACCTTTCCCCCGTTGTGTTGAGAGAGAGTCGTGAACTTTTCAGGGTCCCCTGTCATATGTCGTGAGCACCCACTATCTAGAAACCAAGATTCATTGTCCACGGTCTCCTCTCCCTACAAAACAATCAGAGGTTAGACTTGGGAACCCAGGCGAACTTGGGTTCCCTTTTTGATGCAAAAGAGCTGTGAAGATGTCGAGCTTTAGACAGAGTATGTAGACGTTGCATATTGAAAGATAAGTCTCTACCAAGCTTATGACATGAGGAGTGAATATGCCCGTCGTAGCCACAGTAGACACAAATTAATAGAGAAGGTAGGAGAACATACTTCTTTTGCCAATGAAATTTGTTTTCAAATTTTCTTTTTTTGGAATTTTCTTCGTTGAAGATCGTTGGGTTTTGAAGCCATTTTGGGCAGATTGACTTTGCCTTTGTTTTTCAGCCAGTGAGGAGTATTTGATGATGAGACTGAATCCATCTGTGCCTTTTTAAGGGCGATTGTCAGGGAGTGGATCTCTTTCTCAAGTCGAACTTGCCTCTCATTTGACTCACGAAGTTTGTTTTCAAAGAATTTTGGTTTTTGCATGGCAGCAACCTCATGAACAAAGGTAATTGGTTTGAAGAATTTTTGAGGGATTTTGGAACACTTTTTCTGTAGAGACATGACTTGGGTTTTTAAAGAAATGATGAGACTGTGAGCATCTCTTAACTCACTTTCAAGTTTTTCGACCTTTTCCTCAGACTTTTGGAGTTTGAGACGGTCATTGTTCACATGATCTTTTAACACATGTATTTCTTCATAAAGAGAAGCTATCCTTTCTTGTTCTTCAGTTAACTCGAATTCAGGATGACTAGGGTCGATGTAGTAAGTGGACAAATCTAAAGAAGGAACAATGTGTGAGTCTGAGAGATTTTCAGTTACATCTGAAGAGGGACTCTTGCATACCTGATTTTTATGAGCCATGATGCAGATTAAGCTTGATGTTCCGATCTTAGGTTCTTCCGAGTCAGAATCTCCCCATGCTGCATTTGCTATCAGTGATGATTGCTCCCGATCATCTTTCTTCTTGAGTGGACAGTTGTTGGCGTAGTGCCCCGGTTTTAGGCATTTAAAACATACTCGGTCTCTGGTTCCAGTGTTCCCTTGCTGAATGTGCTTATATGATTGATATGGTCGATTCTGGTTTTGGCTAAACCTTTTGTCACTACCGTCTAGAGTTGTTGATTGAGTGACTAGAGGTGCGACTCCATCTCGTTTTCCACATATTGTAGTTTGTGGAGGTTAGCTTTGGGTTCTCCACCCGCATTCTGTTATTGTTTTGGAATTTGAGATTTCCGTCATTTTGAGAGGTTTGTCAGCCGACGCAGGCTCTGATACCACTTGATAGGATCGGGTGCTGACCGAGTAGGTCTGAGGTGTTTGTCTCAGACCAACTTTGCTTAAAGAACAGGTGTTTGTGAAAAATAATAACGCGGAAGCTTTTTTTTTTTAAATTGACAAGATAGGATTCTGCTTGTATTGAAATTCAATGTGAATTACAACCAAGCTTCCTATCTTACGATTCGACAAAAGTATTCTGTCTCATCCAACACTCGCTTTACTCTCGGATTTGATCAATGCGTAACAAGGAGTGAAGGGGAGTGTTCTATTTGTGCTCTCTAGGTAATAAATACCTAAGCTGATTGACTAAGTCTCACTAAGATCTCTCAAAATATTTTCTCTCTCAAATGGTATTTTTCTCTCTAACAATGATAGTCTAGAACCCCGCTTGAAGTGTGTACAATCCTATGTTTATATACAGCTTAACGGCTCCTAAAACTTCAGAAATGTCTTCATGGAGCAACTCCTTAAATTTAGATGCGCAAGTATCGGAGATCTTTAGTTGCTTCACAATCACACGTCGTGCACACATCCACGTCTCCGAGATATTCGGAGCCACTCGATAGTTTCGCGCCTTGGTTGACCAGAGACGGGTGTACTGATATTACTGCAGGACCACTCGGACTGGTGAATCACAACGCCAAGTCTTTCTGCAGAACTACTCTGACTGAGGAAGCAATCATCTGCAAAACCAAGTCTCCAACAACCTTGTTGTTGTAGCCAATTCATATGTATCCATATAAACCACTCATATTAATACGCATATCCATTATGGGATGAGGGTATCACATACTTCGCCATTCAAAGAATATAATGTCCTTGTTGCAAGCCTAACATCCAAGTCTAATATACCTTTTATGTGGAGTCGGGTTGTTCATCCCAGCACAGTCCCGAGTCAGCTCTGATACAATTTATAGCACCCATATGTGTAACTGTCCAATAACCTAGCCCTTAAGCCATTATGTTATGAAAACTAACCCCTTTAAGCTCTTTGTCTTCACTTGGGCCTAAAAGTGAAAGGTCTTGTTCTTGTAGACAACCCATATGTTTTCTTATAAACCAATCATGTTACTACTCAAATCCCAATGTGGGATGAAGGTATCACAAAAAATGTGAGCAGCAATAACAACAAAAAGAAACCCTTGTTCCTTATTCCCTCACTCCAAATCTCTCAATTAAGTTAGTTTTTAGTGGTTATTGGTAACTTAAGACTCCTTCCTTCCGCTTCAAGCTTCATTTTGAGCTAGAAAATCTTTATCTTCTTCTCCACCATTGCTACTATTCACAACTGGTAATATTTGCTCTAATTTCACACTCCTAACTTCATTTTAAAGCTTAAGTTCTTCATTTGTAACACGCCTGCCGGTAATCCAGTCATTATCCCCTAATCTATCTCAATTACCAATACTCAAGTAGCGGAATTCCAATACAACCGAGGGTGATACAATGCAGTTAGTCACCCACGTGACTAACAAGGCCAATCCAAATTCAAATAAAACAATCTATTTACAATATCAGTCTGATGACGAATATACCGAGTATTCTAATCCAACAATATATCCATTCCTTAATCAAATCACAATGCAATTACAACCTCAATTCAATCCTTATACAAATACAACTTCAATTCAGTTCTATACCGAGTATCTACAGTTCTCAAGTCTGCCGATAACCAATCGGACTCACAACTTTACATTACAATAAATATAACATTCCTAACCAACTACCCATGCTTATACAGCAGCCCCGTCTTACACTCTCGGGCGGTGACCGGCTTCAATGTACCTGGAAAATAAAAACGGTTCCCCCAGGGGCTCAGCAAATTACTGCATATGAAATTTGCATACCCCGCGTGCTAACGGGGGTACGCTGACTATTTGGTCGAGAACATGCGATTCGTTTTAATTCAATCAACATGCAAAGCAACAATACATTATATATGTATATTAGCACAATAAATGTTCGTCATCGAATACAAACACTAACTCACACATCAAGGGGTTAGTTTATATTATCCCACACATTGGCCTTGAAATACCCCGGATCTAAAAATGGTGATTAAATTACTCTAATGATTATTAAAGGCCTAATGGTGCCTAAAGTGTATTGGTAAAGAAAATAAAACCAAAAGAAAAGAGAAAATGCTTGAAAAGCGAAAAACGCTAAAATGCGCGTTAAATGAGTATAAGAGATATATGATCTCGAGAGGGTCCGAGATGGATTCCTAAGGCTTAGTTAGGCCTAATTAGTATACGAGAATGATTCCCGAAGAAAACGGATCCAAATAATGGATTAAACCGCTAACGGAGTTTAAAGCACGTTTTTCGAGAAAAAACCCGAAAACGTGACTTAAGTGGTCAAATGAACCCGTAAAAAATTATAGTTGATTATATAACTATAATTAAGTATTAATGGAAGCTTAATAGCCATTAAAAATAAAGAAACGAGAAAAATCCAAAAAACGGGCCCGGTTAGTGAATAGTGCCAAACCGGGTAAAATAACGAGCGTTTCTGTCAGAAACCGAAAAACGCTCCAGCTCTCTAATATTGTGGGGCCGGTTTTATTGGTGAGTCACCACTCACACACACTCTAAGTTAGTAAATAAGTAAGAAAGAAAGTAAAGGAGGAGAGAGAAAAGTAAAAGCAAAAGCATAAAACAATTTCCTCTCTCTCTTTCCTCCCATTCTCTTTTCTTCTTTCTCTCTTTCCCCTTCTTCACGATTTCTCCCTCTCCCTCTGTGTGCTGTACGCCATTGGAGCCAAGCAAGCTTCTCCACCTTCTCCTCCATGCCCAAGCTTCATCCTTGCTCCGAATTCAAAATAAGTACATATTTGCGATCCTCTCATCACCCTCTATGATCCTCTCTTTTCAAAACTCGAAAATGGTGAGTTTCATTTTCGTGGGTGTTGCCCTTTGAGGAGAAAAGCACACCATTAGGTAGCTTGAAGCTTCCTCTTTCATCCAAGGTAATAATATCTAAAGAAAATTGCATTTTTTCTTCACCTCTTCTTGTTGGCCGATTTTGGGCACATTGTAATGCCTTGCCTTCTCTTGTTTTGAGCTATTCTCCAAGTCTCCAATGGTGGGTTGGAGCTCCTCCTTTGATTCTTGGCAAATCAATTCTAGGTTTCCAAAGGTAATGTTCAAATTTAATGCCTTGAACCCTCCTCTTGAATTCATGAGTTATTTTCATAGTTAGGAGAACTAATGAGTACTCCTTATATCCATTGGTATATTGGTCTAGAGAATTGGGCTAGTGATTGGCCATGACTGATTTTGGGAGAAGAGAAAAGGAGAAGAGGAGAAGAACTTTCAAAAGGAAATTTAAGAGAATGCAAGGTAAGGAACCAACCCAATGTATATTCATATGTATTAGAATTTGGGAAGGGTAATTAAAATGAATGAACCCCACTTGAGTTGTGGTGATAAGGTTCTTGCTTAGAAATAATGCAAGTGAGAAAGCCTTTGTGAGTTAATGCTTGTTTTGGGAGCTATGTATATGATGAATTATGCTTTGGTGTTTAATGAGTTTTGCTTGATTAATGAGGAAATATTGAGTGCTGATAGAACCCTTGTGGTTTGGCTAGTTTTAGGATGATTTAAATGGTGGTATGAGTTTTGGGCAATGTTGGAGAAGTAGCCAAGTTATGGCAAAATTTATGTGGAAACCTAAGTGGTTTAAGTGATGTTTTGAGTAGAGGAAAGACCTAGAGAAACTAGGTGTTGGAGGAGATTTAATTGGCTTAGAAAATCACCATGGGAATACTTGTGTAAAGGTGAGAGATTTGTGCAAAATCTGTAGCAAAAGAGGTGGTTTAAATGCTTGAAGAGTTGTAGAAAACAAAGTAGATTTAAGGCCTTAAGAGTGAGTCATGGAACTTGGTAAGAGGTGTGCATTATGTTGGAAGTTTTGGAGAAATTTGGCTAAGTGTTTAAAGGCTTGGAAAGTGAGGATTTTGCCTTGTCCGAACTTCCGTCCGACATGGAAGTTCGGACAGGCTCTGTTGGTTAGGAAATTTTTCATTCTCGAACTGTGTCCGAACTTGGGAAGTCCGGACACAAGTTCGGACGTACCTATTTCTTCCGTAGAATTATCCTCGAACTGTGTCCGAACTTGGGAAGTCCGGACACATGTTCGGACGCATGGACTTCTGTAATGAATTTCTCTCGACTCACGTCCGAACTTCCGAAGTCCGGACACAAGTTCGGACGTGTGTCTGTTTTCTGTCTAAAGTCACGGCTTGCGTCCGAACTTGGAAGTTCGGACACAAGTTCGGACAGGCCACTATACGGACCAAAAATGTTGTTTTAAGTTGGGAAATGATGCCTAAAAATGGTAATTACCTAGTAAAGATGGTGTGAGGTTGTTTAAGACCAGTTAGGTGTGTTGTAAAGGTTGTAAATGATGGGGGTTTGAATGCCAATGATGTTATAAGGTTAAGGTTGTTTGGTGACATGTAAAGGCCCTAGGAAGTGTAAGAAAGTGTTAGAAGTGATTGAGAAGTGAGAACTCAAATTAACAAGAGTAAACCGAGATAACGGGATAACGGGGTAAGTACGGGTAGCATTTTATTATGTACCGTATGAGCTTAGTATATATAATGTTTGAAACATTATCAGAGAATCGTGCGTGACCCGAGCATGGTGAGATGACACGGTAAAGTAAAACCCCGGTGAAAGGTATGATTTTCTCATGCCCCGTATGCTAACCGAGTTACTCTGATTTGTGTGTTTGTGTGCCGGCTTAATCAAGATAAAGCATGAAAATAATCCCTTGTTTGATTATGTATGCTTGTTGTATGTTGAATGAACTAACATACTTGTATGCCGGTGTGGTCTAACATAGTGTAGACCGACTCATAGTGAGTACTGATTGACTAGAAACCGTTGAACGGGTATCACATAACATGAAATGCAAACACCACAAGCTATCGATTAAAGTATAACGATAACGCGAACATATGAACTCCCTAGAACGTGAGGAGATGTACGGGTTGAGTAAATACCCGATAACGGTTAGAAAACCTTACTGAAACAATCCACGAAATAAATATGAGTGGAGAGATAAATGAACCTCCATCGAGAGGATTGAAGTTAATCCAATAATGTGAACTTATAAGGAATAAAAGAGACCTAGGGATAGTACTCCCTTGAGACGGTCGACCTCTATATGAGGATTTACCCGGTATAAGAAAATACCGAAAGTGAAGCATATGATTGTAGGTAACCTTAAACCTAAGATTACCCGAATTTAAGTAAAGTTCCCAAAGTCATTAGAAACATCGAGAATGATGCTTCTAGACTAATATACATGATATTATTATAACTCCGAGAGAGGAGTGTATGGGAACGAGAGTAGTCCGAGAGTAGTCGGACCTAAGTAAAAGAGATAGGAACTAAGAGAGAGTTCCGTGAGCTAGTTGAACCTTCCCACCATGCTAGACCCAGAGTAGGGTCGAAACCGGGGAAGTAAGACTATGCTAGAGAGCCATGAGTTTTGGCTTAAGTATGTAAAGAGTAACAAGCGTGACGTAGGAGACCTGTAGTGTCTCGAGAATCTACAAGAGCTTGAGTATGAATAACCCAGAGTGGGTGAGTATAATAGTAACCCGAGAGAAAGGGGTGAGTATATGTATGAGTAACCCGAGAGAATGGGTAAGTATAAGAATGAGTAGCCCAAGAGAATGGGTGTGTATACGAATAAGTAACCCGAGAGAGCGGGTGAGGTATTGAATAAGTAAACAAGGCATAGTGAGGAATAACCCTCAATGCCTAAGTAACCAGTTACCACTAACAACATTGTTATGTTAGTTAGGAATCGTGTTCCGTGATTGGATGTAGATTCCTTGTGTGATATATATATTGTATTGCCATGATGCATGTTGTTTGATTAAATGAACTCCATGTATATCCGACCCAAAGTAGTCGGCGTACCGCGGTTAGCACGCGGTATATGCGAATTTCATGCGCAGCGTAAGCTGACCCCCTAGGGGGAACGTTTTTAGTGTGCAGGTACTTGAAGCTGACCACCGTTCGAGAGAGTAGGACGGGGACGGCTGTGAGCATGGGTAGTTAGATTGTAATTACTTATGCGTTTGAATGAGGTGTAAGTCCGAGTATGTTATCGGCATCCGTATATTGTAGACTCGGTATAGTAAGATATGAATTGAGTATTGTATTTGTATGAAGTACTCGGTTGTTCCAGTTCATCAGACCGTTACGGTATGTAAGAAAGGCCTGGTTAGCCACATGGGTGGCTAACGGCGTTGTTTCACCCCTCGTTGTAATTAGAGTTCCGCTGCGTGAGTAGAGTAATTAGAGAGTTTAAGAGGTAATGACGAGATTAACGGTTGGGGTGTTACAAAAATGGTATCAGAGCGAAGTATCGCTCTGATGACTGGAAATACCGAGCTTAGGAAATACCGAGTTAGGAATAGAGACTTAGGGCTAAGGGTTGAGTGGTAGCGTGAGAGATGCGCTAGATAGGAACTTCCAGTATGATCTGGATACCTACAATACCAACCCGCCCTCCACAACCCCCGCATTAAAAGCTTGGGAAAGAACGCCAGAGAGACGGGAAACCCAATCTGGCAGTTTAAATATCTCAATATGAACCAGAACCTGTCATGCGGTAGTCCCGAGAACCGGAAACCCGGAGACGGATCCCGCTGGAATGACAATAACCGCACATAATGGCGAGATCGAGAAATCCTAATCCAAGGAGACCGAAATCTGTGGCAACTGGGGCGACATGCTTAGCAGTCGCGAGAACCCTGGCCGAGCAGCAGCAAAAGAAGCACCAACCGTGCAACAAGGCGGATCATGAGAATACAACCGGACACATGTCTACGGACCGCCATAGTAATATACCACACGGTATACCAATTAGAACTAGTCAGAGTAGGTACACCCACCCTGCCACACCCGAAGAGGTTGCAATACCTAACGGGCACAGCTTAGACAGCTACAGCATAATACGGGATATACCCGAATAGGACTACAAAGTAGTACCTAAATAAGTTAAACCTCGGTAACCACAGTAAAGACGTGGGAACGAGCAACAGGTAAAGCCTAGAATAAAGTAATTAAGGAACTCCGAGAATGGAGAGCACCTAAGAATGACAGTCATGTCAAGAAATGAGAATCAGCTCCAAGGAGCAGTCATCCAACTAGGGATCAAGGAAGAGCCACGAGGCTACCAATACAATGTGAACAATACCGTGACCGGTATGAGTTAACCAAAAACTGCCTGTACCGCGCACTTGCCTCGGCAAGTGCAGTATAACGGACAGCTAAGAAGAGCTTTGACAAGCGACCAGTACTTAGCAAGTACCAAGACGGCAAGAGAAGCCAATATAGCACACAAACCCTAAGAATTCTGAAACGAAACCTTGAAAGGCCTAAAGGCCTGACCACTGTATAAAGAATACCGGTCAGCAAGAGGCTAGACCTGGTAAGAAGCAACCGGCATTGAAATGCCGCAAAGAGTTTACTTTCAAGACTCAAACTTTTCTTCAAACATGAAATTTTCCAAAAACCCCCAATTTTTAAAACCAAACCAGAGAACCACGGTAAGTTATTATAGGACATAAGAGAGTTGGCAACAGAATACTTCACTTAGGCGTGACCGACACTACAAGTGTACTAAAGACATGGAACGACCGCACTCCAAAGGAGCTTGCGGGCCTGACAGACCAATTATGAGTTAGTTGGGTAAGTGGTAACGTATCAATAAGATACTCCATGTATGTATACTAGTAGAGTACGGTACACGGGAAGTAGCCCACTCCATACTACGGACGAAAGAGCCAATCCAAACCAAGACAGTTGGACACCTCGAATGATCGAAGAACACAAGGAAGCTTACCGAGTTAAGGGAGTCTAGAATCCAGCAAGGTCACGGACCTAAGGATAAGGCGTTAAAAAGTGCGAGAAGCACAGAGTATTAAGTACAGACATTGGAAATGTCTCAGGAAATACCTAATAACTGGGTGAATACCAGTGTAAATAATACGGCGAATGCCTAAATGAACTTATTAATGTACGATAAACGGGATAGAATTCCCACTTTATACCTCACTGAAGAGAATAATGACCTGACCCAGAAGGTGTTAGAAGGTACCAAGGATCTGCCCAATAATGGGAGACATTACAACCCTAAACGGGAGGGTCAAGGACATAGCCGCAAGGCGAAGTCACAACTGAACATAACCATGAGTACAAGCCAGATGTAATGGCGTTACTCAGTAACACCCAGGAGCAATCCGAGAAGGGTGCCGGAGTCAACATTAGTTGAACGAAACATCGTGTTGAGAACACAAGTGTTTAAGCAAACACTCGGGTAGAACCCGAAGGGATCCCTCGTAACACGGGATACCCTAAAATGCTAGAGGCATGAAAATATCAAAATACTTTAAGGGTCTTCCATGTTTGGAAGCGTGATGAAACTACCATATCAAAACCCAGTAATACCTCCAAACCATTTAATGGTATACGGAGAGCGAAACCTGTATAAACAGCCCGCATGGAGCATGGCGAGGCAAGTGGCTTATAGCCGGTAAAACCAACTACAATGTAGATCTAAACGTTGTAAACCTATGCATAGAGGCATAAGAGGAACAGTGGAGAATGAACCACTACCTTAGAGTGGGGATACCACTTGTTATTATGGGCCTATGGAGCGGCATTTGCGTGAATCCTCCAGAGAAAGGCTACCACCTAGGTATGAAAGTGAAACCGCTAGTTCGGTGTAGTAAAACTTGAGCATGTGTATATTGCCAATGAGTATATGAACTAAAGTAGAGTAAGAGGAACCTCGATTGCAGCAATTCGAACCGAAGAGTAATCGGCTGAGTAGTAAACACTGTATGTGTGCAATATGAACTGCAGAGTAAGCAGCGCGCAAGTGCGCAGAGAGATTTAAGAATAACGTATTTCATTGAGCCAAGTGAATGGCAAGCCATAGTATAAATGGCGGACTGAGCAAAGCTAAAGTAGTAGCGGATGCCATTAAACAATGTTGTTAATGAGTAGAACATGGTACGCAGCAAGCAACCATTGTAAGAGTATATTCATGATGATATGAAGTTGATGAGAAATGTGGTAAGGAGACATCATTCCTATCCATGAGAGATTTACTGCAAGGGTTTACGCTTCTGCACTCTGTATGACTGAGTGTTTTGGTATTGCACTTGTGCGGTATGATCGAGTGGGAGAGCCAGGAATTGAGAAATGTCAACGAAGCCTGTTGAGTGAGAATCTAGAGAGATAACCGTGCGGCCATTGGCCAAAGATGCACAAAGAACGTGGGCAGTAACCCACAGGGCCCAGGATCGATATGTGGAAAAATGCAGAGTAGTATGAATGAAGAACTCTGGTACAGAACCAAGAAACAAACATAATCCATGAGCCACTATTAAACGAGGAAGCACTACATGCTAAGTAGTAGCTTGACCTCAACCGACAACAAGTCGGGAAAAATAAGTGAATAATCACAAAGGTATACAGTGTTATACGAAGTAGATTCCCAGAGAACTGGTGAGACAATCTAAAATTCATCGAATTCGCATACGGTAAGAGATACCAAGCGACGATTGAATACATGGAATACCAAAGAGCGAATTAAGCTCTAGTTATTAGGTCACGCAGCAGAAGCTTGTGGACCGTGATTCAGGGTTAAGTATACCTATGTCATAAACCCCTTGAAGCCTTAGAGGCTAAACCGAACCCGGTTATGAGTTAATTAACCGTACTGAAGTTAAAACACTTCATAATACTCGAATTAATGAACCAATGTTCAGTGATAACATATGGTTGGTTACGCGGGCGTAACCCCTTTTAAGGGGGGTAGGGCGAGAAACCGCTTAGAGTATGTTTTACGTATTGGTGCGTAAACTACTATGTGCATAGCACAAAAGAAATTGTTTTGATGATTGGAACTTATGTTACATAAACATGTACCCATTCATTGTGTATAATGTATTGTGCATGAGAGATGCAAGTAACGAGTATGTAATATTTATGAAAAGAGGAGTAGAGAGACTCCTAGGGAATGAGAATCCCTATAGTATATGTCTAGTGAGATTAGACATGAGTTATGATGAGTATGAATCGGCATGAAACCGATGTGTAACCTAAGAGGGAGTGAGTTCCCTAGGTGATTTTATTTGAGAATGATTGATGGAGTGAGTTCCATCCTTTGGAGTTGTATGTTGTATGTTTAAGTTGAGTAATAATTACTAATGAGGCCACAAGTATGGAATGCCTAGGCAAGTAAGTGAAAAAATAGAGAATAATGGATGACTAAGTTCTATGAAGATAAATTGAAACAGATTGTTTTATGAATATGACTAGAAAGAGTAAAAGATAGAAAACGAAAATGTTTGACTATCTGATTGTTTGAAACTGACGTGGGAGGTGGAACTTGATCTGCTAGCGATCAAGGGAAACCGAACACAAATTGGGGTGGAGGATAGTTCAACACTGATGCTGATCACATCAGGGTTGGATGATTCTTGAAGCTCCCTATAAGTGGTCACAAGTAATCACGCTAAGAAAATACAACTACCATAAGGATTTGGAGTTGTGTGATGTTTTAAAAAGAATTTCAAACAGATTTTGGAAAAAGAATTTTCTTCAAGTATGAAGATGGAAATGAAAATGGTTTTGAAACCGCTATCACCCGCCGATGGCTGTGGCCTTAAGTCTTGATGACCGGTAGAACGGTGGGCGTGTATTAGTTTTGAAACCATTTCACCGTACGTGCGGCGGTCCTAAGTGACCGGTTGGGGCGGTGACAGTGTGTGATTTTTCCAAAGGCAGCGGGACGGGGAGAATACCCTGAGATGTTCCTGTGTTGAGTGAGTCAACCAGAGTGCCTGAGGATATGTATATGTGTAATGTTTTGATCAGAACCGAAGGGACCGTGGGCCAGAGAGAGTAAGTGCCCATTTGTCATGAAACGGCCGTGAACCAGAAAGAGTAAGTGTTCAACGTGACCGGTACCTGAGGGATCAGTAGTATATTACTCAATGGATTCGAGGACTGTAGTGCCTTCTTGTCTTCGGACCGATTCCATGGAGAGAGTAAAAAGAGTATTTTTGATTGCTATACATGCTGTGATATGTGTGTGGTATGTGTAGTATGAAATGAGACAGACTTGTGGAGTCTGTAAGGTTATACATGTATTATAACCTTGGCATAGTACGCCATGAGAGTAACCATCTAGATTCACCAACTTTGAGGACAAAGTTCCTAAGGGGGGTAGATTTTAATACCCCGGATCTAAAAATGGTGATTAAATTACTCTAATATTATTAAGGGCCTAATGGTGCCTAAAGAGTATTGGTAAAAATAAAACCAAAAGAAAAGAGAAAACGCTTGAAAAGCGAAAAACGCTAAAATGCGCGTTAAATGAGTGTAAGAGATATATGATCTCGAGAGGGTCCGAGATGGATTCCTAAGGCTTAGTTAGGCCTAATTAGTATACGGGAATGATTCCCGAAGAAAACGGATCCAAATAATGGATTAAAACGCTAACGGAGTTTAAAGCACGTTTTTCGAGAAAAAACCCGAAAACGTGACTTTAAGTGGTCAAATGGACCCGTAAAAATTATAGTTGATTATATAACTATAATTAAGTATTAATGGAAGCTTAATAGCCATTAAAAATAAAGAAACGAGAAAAATCCGAAAAACGGGCCCGGTTAGTGAATAGTGCCAAACCGGGTAAAATAACGAGCGTTTTCTGTCAGAAACCGAAAAACGCTCCAGCTCTCTAATATTGTGGGGGCCGGTTTTATTGGTGAGTCACCACTCACACACACTCTAAGCTAGTAAATAAGTAAGAAAGAAAGTAAAGGAGGAGAGAGAAAAGTAAAAGCAAAAAGCATAAAACAATTTCCTCTCTCTCTTTCCTCCCATTCTCTTTTCTTCTTTCTCTCTTTCCCCTTCTTCACGATTTCTCCCTCTCCCTCTGTGTGCTGTACGCCATTGGAGCCAAGCAAGCTTCTCCACCTTCTCCTCCATGCCCAAGCTTCATCCTTGCTCCGAATTCAAAAATAAGTACATATTTGCGATCCTCTCATCACCCTCTACGATCCTCTCTTTTCAAAACTCGAAAATGGTGAGTTTCATTTTCGTGGGTGTTGGCCATTTGAGGAGAAAAGCACACCATCTTGAAGCTTGAAGCTTCCTCTTTCATCCAAGGTATAATATCTAAAGAAAATTGCATTTTTCTTCACCTCTTCTTGTGGCCGATTTTGGGCACATTGTAATGCCTTGCCTTCTCTTGTTTTGAGCTATTCTCCAAGTCTCCAATGGTGGGTTGGAGCTCCTCCTTTGATTCTTGGCAAATCAATTCTAGGGTTTCCAAAGGTAATGTTCAAATTAATGCCTTGAACCCTCCTCTTGAATTCATGAGTTATTTTCATAGTTAGGAGAACTAATGAGTACTCCTTATATCCATTGGTATATTGGTCTAGAGAATTGGGCTAGTGATTGGCCATGACGATTTTGGGAGAAGAGAAGGAAGGAGAAGAGGAGAAGAACTTCAAAAGGAAATTTAAGAGAATGCAAGGTAAGGAACCAACCCAATGTATATTCTATATGTATTAGAATTTGGGAAGGGTAATTAAAATGAATGAACCCCACTTGAGTTGTGGTGATAAGGTTCTTGCTTAGAAATAATGCAAGTGAGAAAGCCTTTGTGAGTTAATGCTTGTTTTGGGAGCTATGTATATGATGAATTATGCTTTATGGTGTTTAATGAGTTTTGCTTGATTAATGAGGAAATATTGAGTGCTGATAGAACCCTTGTGGTTTGGCTAGTTTTAGGATGATTTAAATGGTGGTATGAGTTTGGGCAATGTTGGAGAAGTAGCCAAGTTATGGCAAAATTTATGTGGAAACCTAAGTGGTTTAAGTGATGTTTTGAGTAGAGGAAAGACCTAGAGAAACTAGGTGTTGGAGGAGATTTAATTGGCTTAGAAAATCACCATGGGAATACTTGTGTACAGGGAGAGATTTGTGCAAAATCTGTAGCAAAAGAGGTGGTTTAAATGCTTGAAGAGTTGTAGAAAACAAAGTAGATTTAAGGCCTTAAGAGTGAGTCATGGAACTTGGTAAGAGGTGTGCATTATGTTGGAAGTTTTGGAGAAATTTGGCTAAGTGTTTAAAGGCTTGGAAAGTGAGGATTTTGCCTTGTCCGAACTTCCGTCCGGACATGGAAGTTCGGACAGGCTCTGTTGGTTAGGAAATTTTTCATTCTCGAACTGTGTCCGAACTTGGGAAGTCCGGACACAAGTTCGGACGTACCTATTTCTTCCGTAGAATTATCCTCGAACTGTGTCCGAACTTGGGAAGTCCGGACACATGTTCGGACGCATGGACTTCTGTAATGAATTTCTCTCGACTCACGTCCGAACTTCCGAAGTCCGGACACAAGTTCGGACGTGTGTCTGTTTTCTGTCTAAAGTCACGGCTTGCGTCCGAACTTGGAAGTTCGGACACAAGTTCGGACAGGCCACTATACGGACCAAAAATGTTGTTTTAAGTTGGGAAATGATGCCTAAAAATGGTAATTACCTAGTAAAGATGGTGTGAGGTTGTTTAAGACCAGTTAGGTGTGTTGTAAAGGTTGTAAATGATGGGGGTTTGAATGCCAATGATGTTATAAGTGTTAAGGTTTTTTTGGTGACATGTAAAGGCCCTAGGAAGTGTAAGAAAGTGTTAGAAGTGATTGAGAAGTGAGAACTCAAATTAACAAGAGTAAAACCGAGATAACGGGATAACGGGGTAAGTAGGGAGTAGCATTTTATTATGTACCGTATGAGCTTAGTATTAATAATAATGTTTGAAACATTATCAGAGAATCGTGCGTGACCCGAGCGTGGTGAGATGACACGGTAAAGTAAAAACCCCGGTGAAAGGTATGATTTTCTCATGCCCCGTATGCTAACCGAGTTACTCTGATTTGTGTGTTTGTGTGCCGGCTTAATCAAGTAAAGCATGAAAATAATCCCTTGTTTGATTATGTATGCTTGTTGTATGTTGAATGAGCTAACATACTTGTATGCCGGTGTGGTCTAAGTAGTGCATAGACCGACTTAGTGAGTACTGATTGACTAGAAACCGTAGAACGGGTAGATAACAAAATATGCAAACACCACAAGCTATCGATTAAAGTATAACGATAACGCGAACATATGAACTCCCTAGAACGTGAGGAGATGTACGGGTTGAGTAAATACCCGATAACGGTTAGAAAACCTTACTGAAACAATCCACGAAATAAATATGAGTGGAGAGATAAATGAACCTCCATCGAGAGGATTGAAGTTAATCCAATAATGTGAACTTATAAGGAAGGTAAAAGAGACCTAGGGATAGTAACTCCCTTGAGACGGTCGACCTCTATAGAGGGTTTACCCGGTATAAGAAATACCGAATGTACAAGCATATGATTGTAAAGGTAACCTTAAACCTAAGATTACCCGAATTTAAGTAAGTTCCCAAAGTCATTAGAAACATCGAGAATGATGCTTCTAGACTAATATACATGATATTATTATAACTCCGAGAGAGGAGTGTATGGGAACGAGAGTAGTCCGAGAGTAGTCGGACCTAAGTAAAAGAGATAGGAACTAAGAGAGAGTTCCGTGAGCTAGTTGAACCTTCCCACCATGCTAGACCCAGAGTAGGGTCGAAACCGGGGAAGTAAGACTATGCTAGAGAGCCATGAGTTTTGGCTTAAGTATGTAAGAGAGTAACAAGCGTGACGTAGGAGACCTGTAGTGTCTCGAGAATCTACAAGAGCTTGAGTATGAATAACCCAAGAGTGTGGGTGAGATATGTATGGTAACCCGAGAGAAAGGGGTGAGTATATGTATGAGTAACCCGAGAGAATGGGTAAGTATAAGAATGAGTAGCCCAAGAGAATGGGTGTGTATACGAATAAGTAACCCGAGAGAGGGTGAGGTATTGAATAAGTAAACAAGGCATAGTGAGGAATAACCCTCAATGCCTAAGAGTAACCAGTTACCACTAACAACATTGTTATGTTAGTTAGGAATCGTGTTCCGTGATTGGATGTAGATTCCTTGTGTGATATACATATATATTGTATTGCCATGATGCATGTTGTTTGATTAAAATGAACTCCATGTATATCCGACCCAAAGTAGTCGGCGTACCGCGGTTAGCACGCGGTATATGCGAATTTCATGCGCAGCGTAAGCTGACCCCCTAGGGGGAACGTTTTTAGTGTGCAGGTACTTGAAGCTGACCACCGTTCGAGAGAGTAGGACGGGGACGGCTGTGAGCATGGGTAGTTAGATTGTAATTACTTATGCGATTGCATGAGGTGTAAGTCCGAGTATGTTATCGGCATCCGTATATTGTAGACTCGGTATAGTAGATATGAATTGAGTATTTTGTATGAAGTACTCGGTTGTTCCAGTTCATCAGACCGTTACTGTATGTAAGAAAGGCCTGGTTAGCCACATGGGTGGCTAACGGCGTTGTTTCACCCCTCGTTGTAATTAGAGTTCCGCTGCGTGAGTAGGAGTAATTAGTAGCAGTTTAAGAGGTAATGACGAGATTAACGGTTGGGGTGTTACAAAAATGGTATCAGAGCGAAGTATCGCTCTGATGACTGGAAATACCGAGCTTAGGAAATACCGAGTTAGGAAATAGAGACTTAGGGCTAAGGGTTGAGTGGTAGCGTGAGAGATGCGCTAGATAGGAACTTCCAGTATGATCTGGATACCTACAATACCAACCCGCCCTCCACAACCCCCGCATTAAAAGCTTGGGAAAGAACGCCAGAGAGGGGAAACCCAATCTGGCAGTTAAATATTCAATATGAACCAGAACCTGTCATGCGGTAAGTCCCGAGAACCGGAAAGCCCGGAGACGGATCCCGCTGGAATGACAATAACCGCACATAATGGCGAGAGATCGAGAAATCCTAATCCAAGGAGACCGAAATCTGTGGCAACTTGGGGCGACATGCTTAGCAGTCGCGAGAACCAGCTGGGAGAGCAGCAAAAGAAAGCACCAACCGTGCAACAAGGCGGATCATGAGAAATAACGAGAACCGGGACACATGTCTACGGACCGCCATATATACCACAAGGGTAACCAATTAGAACGTAGTTGAGAGTA
Source organism: Limonium bicolor (assembly GCA_023374045.1). NCBI lineage: Eukaryota > Viridiplantae > Streptophyta > Magnoliopsida > Caryophyllales > Plumbaginaceae > Limonium > Limonium bicolor. The sequence continues at coordinate 284,429,922 of CM041780.1, forward strand.
GGTACACCCACCCTGCCACACCCGAAGAGGTTGCAATACCTAACGGGCACAGCTTAGACAGCTGCAAGCATAACTACGGGATATACCCAAATAGGACTACAGAAGTAGTACCTAAAAGTTAAACCTCGGTAACCACATAAAGACGTGGGAACGAGCAACGAGGTAAAGCCTAGAACTAAAGTAATTAAGGAACTCCGAGAATGGAGAAGCACCTAGGAATGACAGTCATGTCAAAAATGAGAATCAGCTCCAAGGAGCAGTCCAACTAGGGGATCAAGGAAGAGCCAACGAGGCTACCAATTACAATGTGAACAATACCGTGACCGGTATGGTTAACCAAAAACTGCCTGTACCGCGCACTTGCCTCGGCAAGTGCAGTATAACGGACAGCTAAGAAGAGCTTTGACAAGCGACCAGTACTTAGCAAGTACCAAGACGGAAGAGAAGCCAATATACTCACAAACCTAAGAATTCTGAAAGAAACCTTGAAAAGGCCTAAAGGCCTGACCACTGTATAAAGAATATACCGGTCAGCAAGAGCTAGACTGGTAAGAAGCAACCGGCATTGAAATGCCGCAAAGAGTTTACTTTAAAACTCAAATTTTCTTCAAAACATAAAATTTTCCAAAAACCCCCGAGTTTTTAAAACCAAACCAGAGAACCATGGTAATTATATAGGACATATAAGAAGAGTTGGCAACAGAATACTTCACTTAGGCGTGTGACCGACACTACGGTGTACTAAATGAGACATGGAACGACCGCACTCCAAAGGAGCTTGCGGGCCTGACAGACCAATTATGAGTTAGTTGGGTAAGTGGTAACGTATCAATAAGATACTCCATGTATGTATACTAGTAGAGTACGGTACACGGGAAGTAGCCCACTCCATACTACGGACGAAAGAGCCAATCCAAACCAAGACAGTTGGACACCTCGAATGATCGAAGAACACAAGGAAGCTTACCGAGTTAAGGGAGTCTAGAATCCAGCAAGGTCACGGACCTAAGGATAAGGCGTTAAAAAGTGCGAGAAGCACAGAGTATTAAGTACAGACATTGGAAATGTCTCAGGAAATACGTAATAACTGGGTGAATACCAGTGTAAATAATATGGCGAATGCCTAAATGAACTTATTAATGTACGATAAACGGTATAGAATTCCCACTTTATACCTCACTGAAGAGAATAATGACCTGACCAGAAGGTATTAGAAGGTACCAAGGATCTACCCAATAATGGGAGACATTACAACCCTAAACGGGAGTCAAGGACATAGCCGCAAGGCGAAGTCACAACTGAACATAACCATGAGTATAAGCCAGATGTAATGGCGTTACTCAGTAACACCCAGGAGCAATCCGAGAAGGGTGCCGGAGTCAACATTAGTTGAACGAAACATCGTGTTGAGAACACAAGTGTTTAAGCAAACACTCGGGTAGAACCCGAAGGGATCCCTCGTAACACGGGATACCCTAATGCAGAGGGCATAAAAAGTATCAAATATTTAAGGGTCTTCCATGTGAAGACTACCATATCAAAACCCAGAATACCTCCAAACCATTTAATGGTATACGGGAGGAGGAAACCTATAAACAGCCCGCATGGAGCATGGCGAGGCAATGTGGCTTTAAGCCGTAAACTACAAACGTAGATCAAACGTTGTAAACCTATGCATAGAGGCATAAGAGGAACAGTGGAGAATGAACCACTACCTTAGAGTGGGGATACCACTTGTTATTATGGGCCTATGGAGCGGCATTTGCGTGAATCCTCCAGAGAAAGGCTACCACCTAGGTATGAAATGTGAAACCGCTAGCGGTGTAGTAAAACTTGAGCATGTGTATATTGCCAATGAGTATATGAACAATAGTAGAGTGTAAGAGGAACCTCGATTGCAGCAATTCGAACCGAAGAGTAATCGCTGAGTAGTAAACACTGTATGTGTGCAATATGAACTGCAGAGAGTAAGCAGCGCGCAAGTGCGCAGAGAGACTTTAAGAATAACGTATTTCATTGAGCCAAGTGAATGGCAAGCCATAGTATAAATGGGGAGTACATGAGCAGAAGCTAAAGTAGTAGCGGATGCCTTATAAACGAATGTTGTTAATGAGTAAAACATGGTACGCAGCAAGCAACCATTGTAAGAGTATATCATTCATGATATGAAGTTGATGGAAAATGTGGTAAGGAGACAATCATTCCTATCCATGAGAGATTTACTGCCAAGGGTTTACGCTTCTGCACTCTGTATGACTGAGTGTTTTGGTATTGCACTTGTGCGGTGATGATCGAGTGGGAGAGCCAGGAATTGAGAAATGTCAACGAAGCCTGTTGAGTGAGAATCTAGAGAGATAACCGTGCGGCCATTGGCCAAAGATGCACAAAGAACGTGGGCAGTAACCCACAGGGCCCAGGATCGATATGTGGAAAAATGCAGAGTAGTATGAATGAAGAACTCTGGTACAGAACCAAGAAACAAACATAATCCATGAGCCACTATTAAACGAGGAAGCACTACATGCTAAGTAGTAGCTTGACCTCAACCGACAACAAGTCGGGAAAAATAAGTGAATAATCACAAAGGTATACAGTGTTATACGAAGTAGATTCCCAGAGAACTGGAGAGACAATCTAAAATTCATCGAATTCGCATACGGTAAGAGATACCAAGCGACGATTGAAAAACATGAGAATACCAAAGAGCGAATTAAGCTCTAGTTATTAGGTCACGCAGCGAAGCTTGGGGACCGTGATTCAGGGTTAAGTATACCTATGTCATAAACCCCTTGAAGCCTTAGAGGCTAAACCGAACCCGGTTATGAGTTAATTAACCGTACTGAAGTTAAAACACTTCATAATACTCGAATTAATGAACCAATGTTCAGTGATAACATATGGTTGGTTACGCGGGCGTAACCCCTTTTAAGGGGGGTAGGGCGAGAAACCGCTTAGAGTATGTTTTACGTATTGGTGCGTAAACTACTATGTGCATAGCACAAAAAGAAATTGTTTTGATGATTGGAACTTATGTTACATAAACATGTGCCCATTCATTGTGTAAGTATAAGTATTGTGCATGAGAGATGCAAGTAACGAGTATGTAATATTTATGAAAAGAGGAGTAGAGAGACTCCTAGGGAATGAGAATCCCTATAGTATATGTCTAGTGAGATTAGACATGAGTTATGATGAGTATGAATCGGCATGAAACCGATGTGTAACCTAAGAGGGAGTGAGTTCCCTAGGTGATTTTATTTGAGAATGATTGATGGAGTGAGTTCCATCCTTTGGAGTTGTATGTTGTATGTTTTAAGTTGAGTAATAATTGACTAATGAGGCCACAAGTATGGAATGCCTAGGCAAGTAAGTGAAAAAATAGAGAATAATGGATGACCTAAGTTCTCAGATAGATAATTGAAACAGATTGTTTTATGAATAGACTAGAAAGAGTAAAAGATAGAAAACGAAAATGTTTGACTATCTGATTGTTTGAAACTGACGTGGGAGGTGGAACTTGATCTGCTAGCGATCAAGGGAAACCGAACACAAATTGGGGTGGAAGGATAGTTCAACACTGATGCTGATCACATCAGGGTTGGATGATTTTGAAGCTCCCTATAGTGGTCACAAGTAATCACGCTAAGAAAAGATACAACTACCATAAACCGGATTTGGAGTTGTGTGATGTTTTAAAAAGAATTTTCAAACAGATTTTGAAAAAGAATTTTCTTCAAGTATGAAGATGGAAATGAAAATTGGTTTTGAAACCGCTATCACCCGCCGATGGCTGGCCTTAAGTCTTGATGACCGGTAGAACGGTGGGCGTGTATTAGTTTTGAAACCATTTCACCGTACGTGCGGCGGTCCTAAGTGACCGGTTGGGGCGGTGACAGTGTGTGATTTTTCCAAAGGCAGCGGGACGGGGAGGTACCCTGAGATGTTCCTGTGTTGAGTGAGTCAACCAGAGTGCCTGAGGATATGTATATGTGTAATGTTTTGATCAGAACCGAAGGGACCGTGGGCCAGAGAGAGTAAGTGCCCATTTGTCATGAAACGGCCGTGAACCAGAAAGAGTAAGTGTTCAACGTGACCGGTACCTGAGGGATCAGTAGTATATTACTCAATATGGATTCGAGGACTGTAGTGCCTTCTTGTCTTCGGACCGATTCCATGGAGAGAGAAAAAGAGTATTTTTGATTGCTATACATGCTGTGATATGTGTGTGGTATGTAGTATGAAATGAGACAGTGTGGAGTCTGTAAGGTTATACATGTATTATAACCTTGGCATAGTACGCCATGAGAGTAACCATCTAGATTCACCAACTTTGAGGACAAAGTTCCTAAGGGGGGTAGATTTTAATACCCCGGATCTAAAAATGGTGATTAAATTACTCTAATAAAATTATTAAGGGCCTAATGGTGCCTAAAGAGTATTGGTAAAAAAATAAAACCAAAAGAAAAGAGAAAACGCTTGAAAAGCGAAAAACGCTAAAATGCGCGTTAAATGAGTGTAAGAGATATATGATCTCGAGAGGGTCCGAGATGGATTCCTAAGGCTTAGTTAGGCCTAATTAGTATACGGGAATGATTCCCGAAGAAACGGATCCAAATAATGGATTAAAACGCTAACGGAGTTTAAAGCACGTTTTTCGAGAAAAAACCCGAAAACGTGACTTTAAGTGGTCAAATGGACCCGTAAAAATTATAGTTGATTATATAACTATAATTAAGTATTAATGGAAGCTTAATAGCCATTAAAAATAAAGAAACGAGAAAAAATCCGAAAAAACGGGCCCGGTTAGTGAATAGTGCCAAACCGGGTAAAATAACGAGCGTTTTCTGTCAGAAACCGAAAAACGCTCCAGCTCTCTAATTGTGGGGGCCGGTTTTATTGGTGAGTCACCACTCACACACTCTAAGCTAGTAAATAAGTAAGAAAGAAAGTAAAGGAGGAGAGAGAAAAGTAAAAGCAAAAAGCATAAAACAATTTCTCTCTCTCTTTCCTCCCATTCTCTTTCTTCTTTCCTCTTTCCCCTTCTTCACGATTTCTCCCTCTCCCTCTGTGTGCTGTACGCCATTGGAGCCAAGCAAGCTTCTCCACCTTCTCCTCCATGCCCAAGCTTCATCCTTGCTCGAATTCAAAAATAAGTACATATTTGCGATCCTCTCATCACCCTCTACGATCCTCTCTTTTCAAAACTCGAAAATGGTGAGTTTCATTTTCGTGGGTGTTGCCATTTGAGGAGAAAAGCACAATCTTAAAGCTTGAAGCTCTCCCTTTCATCCAAGGTAATAATATCAAAGAAAATTGCATTTTCTTCACCTCTTCATGTTGGCCGATTTTGGGCACATTGTAATGCCTTGCTTCTCTTTGTTTTGAGCTATCTCCAAGTCTCCAATGGTGGGTTGGAGCTCCTCCTTTGATTCTTGGCAAATCAATTCTAGGGTTTCCAAAGGTAATGTTCAAATTAATGCCTTGAACCCTCCTCTTGAATTCATGAGTTATTTTCATAGTTAGGAGAACTAATGAGTACTCCTTATATCCATTGGTATATTGGTCTAGAGAATTGGGCTAGTGATTGGCCATGACCGATTTTGGGAGAAGAGAAAGAGAAGAGGAGAAGAACTTTCAAAAGAAATTTAAGAGAATGCAAGGTAAGAACCAACCCAATGTATATCTATATGTATTAATTTGGGAAGGGTAATTAAAATGAATGAACCCCACTTGAGTTGTGGTGATAAGGTTCTTGCTTAGAAATAATGCAAGTGAGAAAGCCTTTGTGAGTTAATGCTTGTTTTGGGAGCTATGTATGATGAATTATGCTTTATGGTGTTAATGAGTTTTGCTTGATTAATGAGGAATACTGAGTGCTGATAGAACCCTTGTGGTTTGGCTAGTTTTAGGATGATTTAAATGGTGGTATGAGTTTTGGGCAATGTTGGAGAAGTAGCCAAGTTATGGCAAAATTTATGTGGAAACCTAAGTGGTTTAAGTGATGTTTTGAGTAGAGGAAAGACCTAGAGAAACTAGGTGTTGGAGGAGATTTAATTGGCTTAGAAAATCACCATGGGAATACTTGTGTAAAGGTGAGATTTGTGCAAAATCTGTAGCAAAAGAGGTGGTTTAAATGCTTGAAGAGTTGTAGAAACAAAGTAGATTTAAGGCCTTAAGAGTGAGTCATGGAACTTGGTAAGAGGTGTGCATTATGTTGGAAGTTTTGGAGAAATTTGGCTAAGTGTTTAAAGGCTTGGAAAGTGAGGATTTTGCCTTGTCCGAACTTCCGTCCGAATGGAAGTTCGGACAGGCTCTGTTGGTTAGGAAATTTTTCATTCTCGAACTGTGTCCGAACTTGGGAAGTCCGGACACAAGTTCGGACGTACCTATTCTTCCGTAGAATATCCTCGAACTGTGTCCGAACTTGGGAAGTCCGGACACATGTTCGGACGCATGGACTTCTGTAATGAATTTCTCTCGACTCACGTCCGAACTTCCGAAGTCCGGACACAAGTTCGGACGTGTGTCTGTTTTCTGTCTAAAGTCACGGCTTGCGTCCGAACTTGGAAGTTCGGACACAAGTTCGGACAGGCCACTATACGGACCAAAAATGTTGTTTTAAGTTGGGAAATGATGCCTAAAAATGGTAATTACCTAGTAAAGATGGTGTGAGGTTGTTAAGACAGTTAGGTGTGTTGTAAAGGTTGTAAATGATGGGGGTTTGAATGCCAATGATGTTATAAGACGTTAAGGCCTTGTTTGGTAACATGTAAAGGCCCTAAGAAGTGTAAGAAAGTGTTAGAGGTGTTTGAGAAGTGAGAACTCAAATTAACAAGAGTGAAACCGAGATAACGGGATAACGGGGTAAGTACGGGGTAGCATTTTATTATGTACCGTATGAGCTTAGTATTAATAATAATGTTTGAAACATTATCAGAGAATCGTGCGTGACCCGAGCATGGTGAGATGACACGGTAAAGTAACAAACCCGGTGAAAGGTATGATTTTCTCATGCCCCGTATGCTAACCGAGTTACTCTGATTTGCGTGTTGTGTGCCGGCTTAATCAAGATTAAAGCATGAAAATAATCCCTTGTTTGATTATGTATGCTTGTTGTATGTTGTATGAGCTAACATACTTGTATGCCGGTGTGGTCTAACGTAGTGCATAGACCGACTCTTAGTGAGCTGATTGACTAGAAACCCGTTGAACGGGTAGTCACATAACCAATGGTAATATGAAAACCACAAGCTATCGATTAAAGTATAACGATAACGCGAACATATGAACTCCCTAGAAGTGAGGAGATGTACGGGTTGAGTAAATACCCGATAACGGTTAGAAACCTTACGAAACAATCCACGAAATAAATATGAGTGGAGAGATAAATGAACCTCCATTCGAGAGGATTGAAGTTAATCCAATAATGTGAACTTATAAGGAGGTAAAAGAGACCTAAGGGACTATGTGACTCCCTTGAGATACGGTCGACCTCTTATATGAGGATTTTACCCGGTATAAGAAAATACCGAGTGTACAAGCATATGATTGTGAGGGTAACCCTTAAACCTAAGATTACCCAAATTTAAGTAAAGTTCCCAAAGTCATTAGAAACGTCGAGAATGATGCTTCTAGACTAAATACATGATATTATTATAACTCCGAGAGAGGAGTGTACGGGAACGAGAGTAGTCCGAGAGTAGTCGGACCTAAGTAAAGAGATAGGAACTAAGAGAGAGTTCGTGAGCTAGTTGAACCTTCCCACCATGCTAGACCCAGAGTAGGGTCGAAACCGGGGAAGTAAGACTATGCTAGAGAGCCATGAGTTTTGGCTTAAGTATGTAATAAGAGTAACAAGCGTGACGTAGGAGACCTGTAGTGTCTCGAGAATCTACAAGAGCTTGAGTATGAATAACCCAGAGAGTGGGTGAGTATATGTATGAGTAACCCGAGAGAAAGGGGTGAGTATATGTATGAGTAACCCGAGAGAATGGGTAAGTATAAGAATGAGTAGCCCAAGAGAATGGGTGTGTATACGAATAAGTAACCCGAGAGAGAGGGTGAGGTATTGAATAAGTAAACAAGGCATAGTGAGGAATAACCCTCAATGCCTAAGAGTAACCAGTTACCACTAACAACATTGTTATGTTAGTTAGGAATCGTGTTCCGTGATTGGATGTAGATTCCTTGTGTGATATACATATATATTGTATTGCCATGATGCATGTTGTTGATTAAAATGAACTCCATGTATATCCGACCCAAAGTAGTCGGCGTACCGCGGTTAGCACGGGTATATGCGAATTTCATGCGCAGCGTAAGCTGACCCCCTAGGGGGAACGTTTTTAGTGTGCAGGTACTTGAAGCTGACCACCGTTCGAGAGAGTAGGACGGGGACGGATGTGAGCATGGGTAGTTAGATTGTAATTACTTATGCATTTTAAAGAGGTGTAAGTCCGAGTATGTTATCGGCATCCGTATATTGTAGACTCGGTATAGTAAAGAATGAATTGAGTATTGTGTGTATGAAGTACTCGGTTGTTCCAGTTCATCAGACCGTTACGGTATGTAAGAAAGGCCTGGTTAGCCACATGGGTGGCTAACGGCGTTGTTTCACCCCTCGTTGTAATTAGAGTTCCGCTGCGTGAGTAGGAGTAATTAGAGAAGGTTTAAGAGGTAATGATGAGATTAACGGTTGGGGGTGTTACAGGCCTCGAGGGTTTCTACCTCACTATGCCTTACTCAATTCCTCATTGTCTTACCCACTCTCTTGGGTTACTCTTACTCAAATACTCTACTCTCAACCTCAATCAAGTTCTACAATACTCAAACTCAATTCTCTACCCAAACTCAATTTCCCAAGTCTCTCAAGTTTCGACTCAATTCTCAATCAAATTCTCAATTCAACCTCCTAGTCAAATTCTCAAATCAAATACTCAAAGGTATCTTTTAAGTCATTATCCATGACCTCCAGGCAGAGTCATACACAAGACTCACCACCGGGCTTTCAAATACAAATGGAACTATGCGCTTAGCTCCTCAAATTCTCAAATGTCCGTTTCTTTACCGGACTACTCAAATTCCCAACACTCCTCTCTCAGAGTTATAATACAGTCTCATGGATTAGCCTATAAGTATCTCTCTCGATATCAACTAATAGCTTAGGGAAATTCCAATGCCTAGTATTCTTAGATTAAAGGGTTCCCCCAACGTATCGAATACTCTGATGTTCAGGACATTGTTCATATTAGTCGGATCCTTTCATTGTGGGTCAACTATTTTTCTAAGGGGTTTGGTGGTCCTTTACAGCTCTTCACTTCTTTCAAAGTTCAGGTTTTGAATTATCACCAATCTCTTAATAGAGGTTTCCTCAATTCTTTCCACTATCGATTAGTTCGTGGATTAATCATTTCGGTTCTCTAACCGTTATCGGGAGTTTACTAATTCCCGTACAATTGTCTCACATTCTAGTGAGTTCATCAGATTACATTATCATTATTCTTAATTCGATAGTTTTTGTGTGTTCCCATGTTTTAGTTACTTAGCGGAACGACTCTATCTACGAGTCACTAATCAAACAAGACTCAACTATGAGTCGAACTATAGTATACATTCAACATCCAAGCACCTCATCCACAACCACATATTTCATGAATTATACAAACTTAAAATTCAAAACACAATCCAACAAGGAACAATACAATACAAGCACAAGAAGGTGCAAACAATCCGATTTGTGCATTTATCTTATTTAGGTGGTCACACATATCACACAAACACACAAATCAGAGTAGCCAAAGTAGCATACAGGGCATGAGAAAATCATACCTTACACCATGGTTTAACTTTACCAGGTCACCTCACATTGCTCGGTTCATACTTGATCAACTGATTACATGTAAAATGGTTCTATTAACAACAATACTTTACGGTTGGTAAATAATTACTACTCCCGTACTTACCCCGTTGTCCCGTTATCATGGTTTCACTTTTGTCAATTTATGTTCTTACTTCTCACTCATTTCCAACACTTGCTTATGCTTCTTATGACATTTATATGTCACCAAACAACTCCTAAACAACATCTAAAACCAATATCAATCAATCCCTCATAATTTAGACACTTTAAAACTCTCACGGTACAATTCTAGGGGTGGTCCAGGACCAATTCATTAGATAACTTTCGGCAGGATTTATGTGGTGGTCCAGGACCTTGTCCCCATCTTAAGTCCCGGACCAAGGTGGGATGTGTACTCTCGACAGTTTTAAAGGTGTGGTCTGGGACTTTGTCCAAGGACCAAGTCCCGGACCTTGCTAAAACCTGCTACATACTTAATTTTTCAACTCCAGTTCAACCCTTAATCCACACTCAATCTTTCCTAATCCTTTCACATGTTTTCTAACATGTTTAAACACACTTAAACACCCCTTAAACCACTTCAAATCATTGGTTTAATCCTTACTCAACTTCTTGCTCAAATGTAACAAATTTCCATCCTCACTTTTACATTTTGCACACTTGTGCATTTCTAGCTTCCTCTTGGTGGTTTACCTCTTTTTCTCACCTATTTTGACCATTCCCAATTCATCCTAGACAATTTCATTAACTATACCCAAGTCCATCCTCCATTTCCAAGATTATAAACACTAACTCTTTTTCTAGAAATTCCAAGTTACCAAACGTCAATATGCTAAAGATTTTACACACTCTCATATCCATTCTCTATCTACCATTTCAAGGTTATTAATCAACTCAACTCAACCCAAATGAACACCTAAGTTCTCCCATTGTCAAAGTCACCAAAAACACTTATTTTCTACCGAAATTTCGTCATAGTTTCCCCATAAACCTAACATATCCAAACTCATCCATTTTCACTTAAATCAATCCTAAACTAGCCACATCCACAAGGGATCCTACCTGCACATAAGCTCAATCCAAAATTCACCAAAATCTCCCCAAACAACAATACCAATATATATATTCAAATCATTTGGCTCTAAGGCCCTTAATTCAAACAACAATTCACAAGTTCTCTCAAACATCAACCAACCACATTATCTCACATTTGGGTTCATATTTAATTTAACCCATTCCAAATCCTAAAACACATAAGATTAGTATTACAGTAGGTTTTCATACCTTAAATTCTCTTACGTTCCTCTTTTGCTCCCATCCTTATCCTCTCTTGATTTTCGGTCACATTGGGCAATGGGGTTTCCAAACCCCAACCCAATATCCAAGGAACACAAATGAATATAATTAGACTCCTAAACCCTTGGAATCATTCTAACTCAATGAAAAGCTAAAAACACAAAATCTAGGGTTTTACATTTGGAGTTCCAAGAGGGGTTTTAACCCTAGAGCCAAGAGGAGGGTTCCACCACCATTGATGAGTTGAACCAATGCCCAAACCAAGAAATAAAACAAGGCATTACAAAGGGGGCAAAAATAGGCCAAGAAGGAAGGATGAAGAAAAATGAATTTTTCTTGGAACTTTTTACCTTAGGAGAAAGAGGAGACTCCAAGCTTCAAGAAAAGGTAGCTTTCTCTTCAAATGGGATATACCCATGGAGATGAAGTTAATCCTTTTGGGATTTTGAAAAGAGAGAAAGATAGAGCTTGGTGAGAGGAATAAGAATATGTATTTTATTTTACATTTGGAGCTTTAATGGAGCTTAGGCAAGCAAAGAAAGTTTGAGTAGCCATGGGAGGAGGAGAAATCTTCCAGCAGAGGGGAGAAGAAGAAACCGGCAGAGAAGAAGAAGAGGAGGAAAGCGAAGAGGGAAAAGAGAAATAAGGGAGGAGAGAGAGGGAAAAGTTGCTTTTGTAACTTTTTGAGTAAATTACTCAGAACCCCCTCGAGGATTTGGGATATTACAGTTAACCCACTTGTGCTTATCATAATTATTGGTAACCACCTCAAGGTTAAGGTATCTTTGAATAGGAGCCCCCAAACTATAACTTTGTCATTTGAAAGTTAACTACGTGTTGATCTATCTACTTAATCACATTAATAATGCTAGGCTGGACAAGAAAACAGCTTAATCAATATCTTCTAACTCTCTCTCATCCCACTTTAGATGCATTTTCGAGGCAAGGTTGACATTTTTATGAATACAACAATGCAGATTAAGTAGTGTTTTTTGTCCATTCTAACATTATTAATGTGATTAAGCTGATAGGTTAACACATAGTTAACTTCCTAATAATAGAGTTATAGTTCCGGGGCTCGTAGTCAAAGATACCTTAATCTCGAGGTGGTTACAAGTAATTATGATAAACACAAGGGGGTTAATTGTAATATCCTAAATCCTTAAGGGGGTTCTGAGTACCAATAAAAGAAGAAGAAAATGCATGGGAAGGTCCAACACAGCGGTTTCAAAACTAATCATCACTCCCACCGGCTCACAACTAGTCTTACTTCTCGGGTTCGACCCGATACCGGTGCCTAGCCATGGGAAGGTCCAACTAGCACCCGTGGGAGTGGTTTCAAAACCGATCCTCATTCTTGATTTGAAGAAAATCATTTGTACAAAAATCAGTTTGGAAATTCATTTTGAAAACTCAATACAACTCCAAATTCTAATTTATGATAATTACACCTATTACTAGCGTTATTACTCGTGACCACTTATAGGGAGCTTCAAGAGTCATTCAACCCCAATGTGATCAGCATTGGTGTTGAACTATCCTTCCACCTCAATTTCTGTTCGGTTTCCCTTGATCGTTACAAATCAAGTTCCACCTCCCACCTCAGTTCAAACAATAAAATAGTCAAAGATTATTTCATCTTCTATCTTCTTAATCTTGCTAGTCATAATCACCCATCATACATACATTTTTTAGTTTCTAGAATTCATTTACCCACTTACTAATCATCACATCTATTATTAGTCAATTTATCTCCAAATAATTACCTAATAAATTCAAATGTATAACTCCAATTAATTTTCTATCCTCCAATCCTTCACAAACTAACTCAAATCAAATCAAGTCACCTATGGGACTTAATTCCCACTAGGTTCAACATCGGTTTCATACCGATTTATACTCATCAAATTTCTCAAACATACTCATTACTCAACACCGGTTTCATACCGGCTCATGTCTCATACTATTATCACTCGGGGTTCTCATTCCCCTGGAGTTTCTCTACTCCTTTTCACTTCTAATCTCACAAATAACCAAAATTTACTCAATGAGTGAGTACAAATGTTTATGTAACATAAGTATCAATCATCAAAACAAATTCTTTTGCACTATACGCATTGTAGTTTACGCGTTTATTACGTAAAACATACACTTTGTGGTTTTCGCTCTACCCCCCTTAAACAGGGATTACGCCCACGTAATCTACCATGTGTCAAAATTGGACATTGGTCTAAGGCGTTCAGCCGCCATGAAGTATTTCAGCTTCCACGAGGTCTATCATACAATGTTCCTTGATTAGAGGGTCTTAACCGTATTACCGGTTAGTCCATGTGTCAAGAACTTTCATCAAAGTTGTTCAACTTTTAACCGGGTTCGGTTCTAGCCTTAGAGGCTTCAAGGCATTGCTAATTAGCCATTTATTCACTAGGTATACCAAACCTTAGAATTCTAGGCCCACTAGCTTCTGCTGCGTGACCCTGATAACTTGGGGTTTATTCGCCCTTCTCGTTATTCTTGATGTGTTATACATTACCCGTTTTATCCCTTTTTATCTCGGGAATAAGGTTTATCAATCAAGCGTGGTATTTCTTACCGTATGCAACTCGATGAGTTTCAGATTTCCTATCGAGTTCTTTGGAGATCTATTGTACATAATGTTGTGTACTTCAGTGATTATTCACTTGGTTCTTCCGATATGCTATTGGTTGAGGTTGAGCCACTACTTAGTATGCAGTGCTTCCTCTGTTGTTAGTGGCTTCTGGATTATGCCCCCTTATCTGGTTCTGTACAAGTGTTTTTTACTTGTATGACCTTGCATTTTCTATGTGTCGGTCCTTATGACTTTCATAAGTCTCCTTTCTCTTTTTATTCCGATGGAGTTCAGTTCTTGTGATTGTTGGTGTGTTCCACACCCTTCGTGCTTCCTTGGCCTTAGGCCACACGGTTTGTTTCTAAGTTTTCGCTTAACTGGCTTGTGCCATGTTCATTGTAGTGTTTACAACACTTTCGTATCACATACGGTTGATTATTCATCAATTGGGTACTCTTGTCCCGAAGTTTATTACCTCACTATCAATTTGATTCTCTTAGGATATGTTTCCAGTTCCTTATGCGACTGCATTAGGCATGAACATTGCCTCCTCTTGAGGTGTTTTATAATATGGTACAGATTCCGGCTTGTTGCCCGGTTTGTCTACCATCTCTTATTTAACATCTCCATGTCATTGTGTGTTTATTCACATACTCTGGTCGCTTGCTGCGCACCAAGTTCTTACTGATTCTACAGTATTGGTTTACATGGCATCCGCTGTCGTTAGCTTCAGCTCATGCATTTCCACCATTTATATCTCTGAGCTCATTGAGCATTATTTGCTTCACAATTCATATTGTACACAAATAGTGTTTCTTCTGAACCGATTACTCTTTTGGTTTTGCCAAATGTCATCAAAGCTTCCTAGAGTTTCATCTTGTTCAAGCTATTGCTTGGCGTCATTTATGTGCTCAAGCTTCACTACCTTAGTAGTTCTGAAAGGGATGTATTTTCAGATACTCACTGACGGCATCCTCTTCTTTGAAGTCTATATGTTCACCGCTCTTGCGGTCTCACAATAACGAGGGGTATCCTTGCTCGTTAGTTATTAAACCATCTTACCGGTGCCGTTCTTGGCAATTCTCTTTATGATTCTCAGTAGGTTTCGCAACCTTTGGGTCCATGTATCGTAGTGGTTTGATGGCTTACATGCCACATTGCCTAGAGCTCTGCTCATCTTAGGTTGTTCACAAGTATTGCCTTCCCGTACGCCATCAAATGGCTTGGAGGTATTATTGGGCTCCATGGTAAGCTCGTTGCATCACTGTAACACCCCATCCAACAAAAAAACACATAACAACAATCTGCAGCGGAAAATATACTTCGTCACATAACTTAACTCGTTGGTGTTACACGTCGTTAGCCACCCACGTGGCTAACAAGACTATTACATATACATTGTACCGGTCTGATGGACTAGATTCCCGAGCAACTGTACATTACTATACCTTTTCATTAACAACAACCAACATTCATAAGCCTTTCAACTGAACCAAGTATTTACAAACTGATGCCGATAACAATTTCGGTCTTACTACACCTACTGTATATATACAACTTAAATGATTACCCATGTACAACGACTACCCCGTCCTACTCTCGAATGGCTTCCAGGTCTTTGTACCTGAAATAGGAAAAAAAAAGAGAAAGGGTGGCCCCCAAGGGCTCAGCACCTTTGCTGGTATGATAATCCCGCAGCCCGCATGCTACCGGGCCACGCACAACTAATTGTCGTCTTAGCATGCGGTTGATAACATTTAAATCATGCATGTAAATATAAACAGACAACGCATAACATCCCACCTCAATGGGCTCAACAAACAGATAACACATCCTTATTTGATAAGTCACTCATGGTATTCATTACCCCTAGAGTGTTTCTCCTCTAATGGAGCTACTTCCTTAATAGACGACACTTACCCATAATTCGGGTTATCCTTAGACGCCTCTTTACAAACTGGGATTCATATCCATGATCCACATACTCCACATTTTACAGCATATAACATACACTACATAACAACGCCTTTCACGTTACAACGTGCACATAACAACATCGCAATAGAAATTGCATTACATCAACAACACATAACATAACGGGAGCGGTTCTCTTAGGAGTTGACTCAAACATTGTTAATTCACTGGTGAGCCTAGAGAATAATGTCACCCTCATGATAAGCTCGTTATACAACACTCATTACCGTCCTAATAGTCGGACGAGTAACTTAAGTTAAGATGGTTCGGGTTTTGTGACCCGAACACACCACACAAACACATGTTCCCCCTAAACCGATCATAAGTCAGAATAGCTAAGCTTTGGAGTAAGCTAATGGGAGATCATAACCCGTGAGGGAAACAACCATAACAGAGAGAAGGGTAAGGCTAAGAAGGATACCCACTCCCAAACAACGCGCGACCGGCCTAACCGGATTCCTCACCACTGTTAGTACATACTTACTTTTAGATATTAGTTAGAACCCCACTATGGAGTCTATCACATCTACGCACCATACAATATTACAACTGGGTTAAACATACAAGGGAGATCCCTACATTCACATACACAATTTACACACGCATAGCCGTGGTTCGAACGTCCCATGGTTCGGGTCGTTTAATCCGAATACCGAACTCTCATGTGATCCTAGACTCAGTTAGCTAAGGTTTAACACCTTCGAGGTTAAATGGTATCGGAGTTGAACATGCCACAAAAATGAATTACTGTAAACTCATTACATGTTTAATCTTACAACGTGGCAAACAAACAGAAAAACACATTGGCATACAAGCCGGTGTAATCCGGTAGGACACAGGTTGCAAGAAAACCATACCTGTCACCGGAGTCCACTCTATCATGTCCACTTATGTTCCTCGAGCAATTCTCCAACAACTGATAACATTACATGTACTTTTATTAACATCGGGGTAACATGATTGTTTAAAGTCTAATGCTCATAACTTATCCCCGTTAACTTAGTTAAATACCTTCACATTTTAACTTGTTTTGCTTTTACATTTGATACAACTTTTCCCCCACTATATTGTCATCATAACTCACTTAACATGTCCTCAACAATCTTATAACATCATTACTTAATAATCCCCATCATCCTATAACATTTAACAATGTTTTTGGTCCGACCGACCTTACCGACTGACCTTACACAAGGTCGGTCCATTCCAGAACACATTACCGTCAAAAATTCTACTCCGACCGACCTTGCAAGTTCGGTCCACAAGGTTGGTCCATTCCAGAAACAATTCTCGTACAAAAGTTTAGACACGACCGACCTTGCAAGTCCGGTCCCAAGGTCGGTCTATTCTAGAGACTTAATCCGTACTAAAAATACAAGCCCGACCGACCTTGCAAGTCCGGTCCCCAAGGTCGGTCCGTTCCAGAAACTCTTTCCGGTAGTGTAAACTGAGCTCGACCGACCTTGCAGGTCCGGTCCCTAACGTCGGTCAGCTCCAGACCTTTGTTTCTAAAATCCCATTTGACTCCAAACTTCACCTCATAGTGCCCTAGTATGTTCTAATCACATTTGGCACTTCAAACACATCTTTAGCCATGTACTAAACTCTTAAATCACACACCAAAACCATCTTTATCATTCCACAAACTCCTTACAAAATCTCTTAATACTTGTACATTTTTCATTTGGTTTTCTAAGTGGTATTTCACCTATAATGACCACTATACCAAGATGTTTCCTCTACACCTTAGCATCATCTCTCAACATCTTTTCTTACTAACTAAATCTCCTTTTTCACATCTACCTAAACATCATTTCCTCCTTTTACATCAACATTCCTAAACCTTAAACAAACTTCTCCAAGACTTTAATACATACTTTCTTCCCTAGTAAAGCACTTGTTCATTTTTAACACTTCCTAGTTCACCAAAACTCATTTATAACACTTAGAACTTCTTATACATTTTCCAAATTTTGCCATAGCTTCTCTTGTATATTCTCACATCCAAACACTTAGGTTTTTACCTTACTTCATTCAAGAACACCTAAGTCCATCAAGAACTTTCTCACACACAACACTTCACCAAATGCACACTACATCACAATATAGTGCATAAACTTAAATTGCTTGGCACTTAGGCCCTTAAATTGCATAAACCTTAAACACTGAATATCCCACATAAATAATGCCTTTGACCTGCAAATACACCCAACAATACATATGCCCTTAATAAACTCCTTGAGAGCATTTCACTAGCTCATTTACCATTGGCTCCTTAGGTATTTTATTAAGCATATCAAGCTCATTTTCCTAAGGCAATTAAACTACATTGAGGTAGCATATTTACCTCTTTTCTTCAAGATTTTTACTTGAACACTCTTGTTCTTCCTTGTTTGGAAATCGGCAAGAGGGCTTGGTTACTTGTCAATGTTCTAATCAATATACAAGTAACACCAATGAGCATTCAAGCTTCTGCTTAAACTCATTTACAAACCCTAGGTTTATATATTGTCTTAACACATTAAGGTAATTGTTTTACCTTGGAATTGGAAGAGCTTGAATAAGTATCAAGAGAGGACTCCACCAAGCCCTTGGAAGATTCAAATGTAGCTAAAACAAGCAAGGTAAAGACACCATTGTGAGGTGAATTTTCGGACAACACAAAACATGAAGGAAACATCATTTTTCTTTGAGTTTCCTTACATTGAAGCAAAGGAGAACAATAATATGTGAAAAGGTGAGCTCAAGCTCCTCCCATGGTGATTCCTCTTGGGACCGAAATGGAGCTCTTGGGATTTTGAAAGGATAGAATTGAAGAGCTTGATGAGAGGAAGAGAATGGTGGTCTTAGAATTTAATTTGGCCAAATGAGCAAGGATACAAGTGGTCAAAGATGGAGAATAATGGTGGTGTTGGTGTTGCTGTAGCAAACCGTGAATGGAGAGCAAGAAGAGATAGAAGAGAGGTTGAAGACGTGTGGGATGAAGAGAAATGAGAGAATGAAGATTGCTTTTGCTTTTAGAAGATATTTATACCTTAAAGCAAATAGTAACCATTAGTCATCATTTGTTACTAATAAACTTACATGTGTGGGACTCATTACTACAAAAACCGGCCCCCTTTTTATTATTAAGGGTATTTTAGTCTTTGTTTGTCAATTTAATTACTTATATAAACATATGTTACAAACTAGCTTATTTTAGTTACTATTCACTAAAACAAGGCACATAGTTGTGAAATTTTTGATTTCCCATTGATATAGACTTCCAAATGTGATACATATAGTACATGTTAATTAAAGAGTAATGATGGACATTTAGCCATTCAAAACTCATTTACAAGACAATTTTTCAAAATGTGCTTTAAGACTCCTTAAAGCACATTTGTGTTTTAACTTGTTTCCAAGCTTGGTTTTCTTTAGTAATTGATTTAATATGCTCATTAACATGTTTACAAGGTATAGGTATGACCTTTAGGTCTTATAAAATTTATCCCAAGCTTAGAGCACATTTTTGCCCATATTGACTTTAAGGCATCTATTTGTGTTTTGTTTGGTTTAATTGTCTACCAAGGTTTCCTAAGGGCTTAATTTGCCTATTAAATCATAATTGAATGTTATTAAGTCTTGTAGGTTCTTTGGGTCCCAACCAAGTTCACTCCAAGCTTAGAGCATGTTTTTGCTCAAACTGAGTCTTAGTGTTTTATTGCATTTTACTATGGTTTAAATTGTCCATGATGTTTCTAAGGCACTTTTTAGCCTTTTCATACCATAGTTTAAATGTTTAAACACATATCAAGGTTTGGGGTATTTCAATCTACCCCCCTTAAAAGAACTTCATCCTCGAAGTTCACACTTCCCACGCATCATTAGTTTAGAACACGGAAATAACTTACAAAATAGAACTTCCATAACCAAGCGTACTTTACATCACAACCTCGGACTTAATGGTCCGGGTAACATATTCACATGCATACATAACATAACATAACATAACATAACATAACATAACATAACATACTTACATGATAACCTCGGACTCAATGGTCTTGGTATCTTAACAACGTTTGCACATACATAACAACCCTTAGACTCTCTAGTCTTGGGTAACATAACAACATTTAGACACCTAGGTCTTGATAACATAACAGCCTTTAGACACATAGGTCTATGTAACATACACTTTTGGAACTCAAGGTCAAAATAATATTTATTACACATACCACACAACATGTCATAGCATGTACAACAATCAAAAATATCTTTGATATACACTGTTATCCCTCAGAACTCGGTCGCGATGGACACCTTCCGTCCCCGTGCCTTTGGGAGATCAAAACAATCACTTAAATTTGAAATTTTTCCTTGTGAGGTAAAGTAAGAGAACTTTAATTATGTAATATCTATCGACGTTTTATAAATACCAATTGAAAATCCTTTTGAAAACACACACAACTCCAAGTCCAACTTATGCTCTTTGCTTCTTTTCTTAGCGTGGTTATTTGTGACCTTAAGGGGAGCTTCAAGAATCATCCAACCCTGATGTGATCAGCATCAGAGTTGAACTATCCTTCCACCCCAATTTGTGTTTGGCTTCCCTTGATCGCATGCAAATCAAGTTCCACCTCCCACTTCAATTTTCAAGTATCAAGTAAATCACTCATTTCCAATTTTCTATCTTTTAATCATTCTAATCATGATCATAATCTCTAAGGGATAGAACTTCGTCTATCAGTTATTTCCATTCACTTTAATGCTATTACCTAGGGAATCTTCTCACTAGGTTCTATGTCGGTTTTATACCCTTTCATGAATCACTATATAGTATATATATACACATATATTTTATCAAAATACAACACACAGTTTCACATTTATACGCTGTCGGGGTTTTTGTTCACCGGGAGTTTCTCTACTCCCCACACTTGTACCATCACACACAACTGTTAATAAATCAACATACTTATCACAATGGTATTCGCATCATCAGTGCGCAATTACCACAATTAAACCATGAATGAATGCGTATGTTTACGTAACACACACACCAATCATCAAAACAGATTATTTTGTGCTATGCACAACATAAGTCACGTACACTTGTACGGTAATAAACACTGATTGGTTTTGCGCTCTACCCCCCTTATAGGGATTCCGCCCACGTAATCAATCACTTATCGTTGGTTTAAAATGTTCTGCCGTCGTGAAGTGTTTTAACTTCTACGCGGTTTGTTATACAATGCATCTGATTAGAGGATCCTAACCATATTAGCGGTTTAGTTCCTAAACCAAGAATTCTCATTGGAGTTTGCTTTAACTCTTAACTGGTTTCGGTTCTGGCCTGTGAGGCTTTTAGGCATTAATAATTAGCCATTCACTCATGTTCACCATGTACATTCAACACTTGAATCTCTGGCTCACTAGTTTCTGCTGCGAAACTCTAATAACTGTAGAGCTTAATTTGCCCCATTTGTTATTCTTACTGTATTGTACATCCCCAATTATCACCTTTATCTTGGTAACAATGGTTTCTCAACCGATGCGTGGTATCTCTTACCGTTAGCGAATTCGGTGAGTTACAAAACTTTCCATCCACTTCTCTAATAACTTAGTGTGTAAACTGCTATGTATTTCACAATGATTGACTTGTTCCCTTCCGACTTGCTGTCGGTTGAGATTGAGCTACTACCTAGTATGTAGTGCTCTCTCAGCTATTTCCAACATTTGGGGTATATTCCATACCGATATTTGGCAGTTAGTGCTACTGTAGTCACTTACTGTTAATCATGCCTCTACATTTGGTTCTGTACCAGTACCCTTTCATGGTATGTCTTTGCATTTCCTATACATCAATCACTATGGCGTTATAAGCTGTTTTCTGTTTCCACCACAATTAACATTTCCCGAATCCTAGCTATCGCACTCGATCATTACTGCGCAAATGCAATACCAAAACACTCAGTCATACAGAGTGCAGAGGCGTAAACTCTTGACAGTAAATCTCTTATGCGATTGCAATAGGAATTTACACTATGATTCACTGAGACTCTTATCTTATAGTACTAGCTACCGGCTTACTGCCCGGTCCGTTTGGTATCACTTACTGTTGTATCTCCACTGGGTTTAACTCGTAACTGTGCTTAATTGCCATATTATGGTTTAACAATACTTATACAACGGTCGTTTTCTACGCCCTGTGTTCTTTCTTCTTGCACAACACTAACTTATATGGTATTTACTGTCATATTACTTCCACACATATACTTACACCATTCGTATTATGGTTCATCACTCATTTGGATGACTACTGAATGCTCCTTGAGCATTGATCATTCGAGTCACAAGCCGGCATTATTCAGCTCGGTTTTTCACTTTATACACACATACTACTAAGCTAACTGCTCTCTTTCAATAATAACATCGTCCATCCTTAACATATTTCTTGGACTTGATTCGCATAACTACCGCTCCTGCGGTCTCACAATATCGAGAGGTATCCCCACTCTTAATGCAGTGGTTCGTTTACCACTATATTCACTTATACAACATAAACTTCTGCAATCAATCTAATTTATATAACATATCTTGCTTATGGCTTATAAGCCTTATTTCCTTGAGCTGCGCTCATTACAGGCTGTCCACACACATGTACTTCTCTATACAATAGTACATGGTTAGAGGTTGTATTGGCCTCCATGACAAGGTCGTTGCATCATGTTTCCTTTCATGGGATGCCCCTAGGATTGTCAGTCCGTCTCCTGACAACATATGTCTAAACTGGGTGTTAGTTTCAACCCTTGTGCTTCTATCATGTGATTTCGTGCCATTATTGTTGATGCGAACACCCTTCAAGGATCGCTCCTGGGTGTTGCTAAGTTATGCCTTTACATCTGGTTCACACTTATTGGTATATTCCGTTAGCCACGCCGTTTGCGTTCTTAACTGGCTTATTATCTTCTTCTGTGAATATCAACATTTCCTGGTAGTGTAGGTACTCATTCTGGGAGTTTCATCCCGTTCATTGCACACTAATGTGTCCACATTAGGCATCTGCTCGCCATGCACAGGCTGGGTCACCGTTCCAGCTATCATGTTTATCCCTGAGGATCCTTAAGACATGTGCGATGTCTTTACATTACGGTTAGCGCACTACGCACCTCCTGACTCTTAAACATTTCCTTGAAAGGAATTCACTAATTCCTTTAGTCTCGTTAACTTAACTGAGTTCCTTTACTTTAACCATTCTTGGTAATCCGTTACTCTTGTTTGACTTTTACTGCTGACCGTAGTATGGAGTCGACTACTTCCCGTGTTCCGGACTCTACTCGTACACATATGTGGGGTACCCTACTGATACATTACTACCTACCCAACTAACCCATTAGTAGGTCTGTCAGGCCCACAAGCTCCTATCGGAGTGCGGTCGTCCCACATTTCAGTTGGTACACTCGTAGTGTCTGTCACACGCCTAGGTGAAGTATTCTGTCAACTCCCTTATATTGTCCCGTGACAATATGCATTTCGTGCTTCCCGAATTTAATCAAGGGAAAGTCTCTCCACCATTGTATCTTTATCAACCACCCTGGGTTTTCTGGTTTGGTTTAAAAGAAGGTTAGAAAGAAGTATTGGCTTGAAAGAAATTTTTGGTTTTGAAAGAAAAGAGTTTGAAATCAATCTGAGTTTGGAAGAAAAAATCTTCGTGGTTTCACCAAGTCTTCTTGCTTTAACCAAGTCTAATTTCTTGCTGACTGGTGTACTTCTAATTATAGAGGTTAGGCTATCAAGCTCTTCCACGGTTATGATGATCTCCTTTAACTTCATGGTACTTTCCCAAGTACTTCATATTTGCTAAAAATTTTCCCGAACCGCCCTGTTATAGCAGCACTTGCCATGGCAAGTGCGCCATGCTAACTGGCTATCGGTTAAACACACACACCGGTTACGGTATCATTTTTTTTACTCGGACTGTCATCAGTGGCCTCGTTGGCCCTCACTTGATCTTACAGTCTTGATAATAATTCCTCTGGGTACTTCTCACTGTCTTCACATATTAACCACTAACTAGGGTGTTTCCCATTCTGGGAGACCCCGTCTCACTTAGTATTGTATCTCCTTCGTAGTCCGTTCCACGCATTTGTCGTGGTTACTGAGACTTGTCTCTTGTTTGGGCACTACGTTGTAGTTCCTTTGTCGGTTGGTGTACCTCTGGTGTATTATTTAACAACTGTGGTCCCATAGACACACGTCTCGGGTTTCATTAATCCACTTCTTGCCTGTTGCATGGTCGGTGCGTTGTAAGCTGGTTGTTCTCGACTGCTCAGCATGTCGACCCAGGTTGCCGGAAATTCTATTCTTCTATACACAAATTCTTCACTCTTCGCTATGAAATGTGATTAACATTGTTTAGATGG
The DNA here is from genome assembly GCA_023374045.1 of Limonium bicolor. NCBI lineage: Eukaryota > Viridiplantae > Streptophyta > Magnoliopsida > Caryophyllales > Plumbaginaceae > Limonium > Limonium bicolor. The sequence continues at coordinate 284,454,049 of CM041780.1, forward strand.
GAACCGTCTCCGGGATTCCTAGTTTTCGGGATCAACCGTATGACAGGTTCTCCGTACCTTAGAGGTACTTAATAACGGCCAGATCGGGTATTCCCGAGTAAGAGAGGACTTTCATCTCTCTGGCGTTGTTTCCCAAGTTATAAAACAGGGATTGTGGAGGGCGGGAAGGATATAGTAGGTTTCCAGTATTCACTGGTAGTTCCTAACTAGCGTATCTCTCACGCTATCACTCAACCCTTAACCCAAAGTACTAAAATCCTAACTCGGTACTTCCTAAGCTCGGTAATTCAGTCATCAGAGCGATATTTCGCTCTGATACCACTTTTTGTAACACCCCATCCAACAACAAACACATAACAACAATCTGCAGCGGAAAATATACTTCGTCACATAACTTAACTCGTTGGTGTTACACGCCGTTAGCCACCCACGTGGCTAACAAGGCTATTACATATACATTGTACTGGTCTGATGGACTAGATTCCCGAGCAACTGTACATTACTATACCTTTTCATTAACAACAACCAACATTCATAAGCCTTTCAACTGAACCAAGTATTTACAAACTGATGCCGATAACAATTTCGGTCTTACTACACCTACTGTATATATACAACTTAAATGATTACCCATGTACAACGACTACCCCGTCCTACTCTCGAATGGCTTCCAGCTCTTTGTACCTGAAATAGGAAAAAAAAGAGAAAGGGTGGCCCCCAAGGGCTCAGCACCTTTGCTGGTATGGTAATCCCGCAGCCCGCATGCTACCGGGCCACGCATAACTAATTGTCGTCTTAGCATGCGGTTGATAACATTTAAATCATGCATGTAACAATAAACAGACACACGCATAACATCCCACCTCAATGGGCTCAACAAACAGATAACACATCCTTATTTGATAAGTCACTCATGGTATTCATTACCCCTAGAGTGTTTCTCCTCTAATGAAGCTACTTCCTTAATAGACGACACTTACCCATAATTCGGGCTATCCTTAGACGCCTCTTTACAAACTGGGATTCATATCCATGATCCACATACTCCACATTTTACAGCATATAACATACACTACATAACAAGCCTTTCACATTACAACGTGCACATAACAACATCGCAATAGAAATTGCATTACATCAACAACACATAACATAACGGGAGCGGTTCTCTTAGGAGCCGACCCAAACATTGTTAATTCACTGGTGAGCCTAGAGAATAATGTCACCCTCATGATAAGCTCGTTATACAACACTCATTACCGTCCTAATAGTCGGACGAGTAACTTAAGTTAAGATGGTTCGGGTTTTGTGACCCGAACACACCACACAAACACATGTTCCCCCTAAACCGATCATAAGTCAGAATAGCTAAGCTTTGGAGTAAGCTAATGGGAGATCATAACCCGTGAGGGAAACAACCATAACAGAGAGAAGGGTAAGGCTAAGAAGGATACCCACTCCCAAACAACGAGCGACCGGCCTAACCGGATTCCTCACCACTGTTAGTACATATTTACTTTTAGATATTAGTTAGAACCCCACTATGGAGTCTATCACATCTACGCACCATACAGTATTACAACTGGGTTAAACATACAAGGGAGATCCCTACATTCACATACACATATCACACAATTTACACACGCATAGCCGTGGTTAGAACGTCCCATGGTTCGGGTCGTTTAATCCGAATACCGAACTCTCATGTGATCCTAGACTCAGTTAGCTAAGGTTTAACACCTTCGAGGTTAAATGGTATCGGAGTTGAACACGCCACAAAATGAATTACTGTAAACTCATTACATGTTTAATCTTACAACGTGGCAAACAAACAGAAAAACACATTGGCATACAAGCCGGTGTAATCCGGTAGGACACAGGTTGCAAGAAAACCATACCTGTCACCGGAGTCCACTCTATCATGTCCACTTGTTCCTCGAGCAATTCTCGAACAACTGATAACATTACATGTACTTTTATTAACATCGGGGTAACATGATTGTTTAAAGTCTAATGCTCATAACTTATCCCCATTAACTTAGTTAAATAACTTCACATTTTAACTTGTTTTGCTTTTACAATTTATACAACTTTTCCCCCACTATATTGTCATCATAACTCACTTAACATGTCCTCAACAATCTTATAACATCATTACTTAATAATCCCCATCATCCTATAACCTTAACAATGTTTTTGGTCCGACCGACCTTACCGACCGACCTTACACAAGGTCGGTCCATTCCAGAACACATTACCGTCAAAAATTCTACTCCGACGACCTTGCAAGTTCGGTCCACAAGGTCGGTCCATTCCAGAAACAATTCACGTACAAAAGTTTAGACACGACCGACCTTGCAAGTCTGGTCCCAAGGTCGGTCTATTCCAGAGACTTAATCCGTACTAAAAATACAAGCCCGACCGACCTTGCAAGTCCGGTCCCCAAGGTCGGTCCGTTCCAGAAACTCTTTCCGGTAGTGTAAACTGAGCTCGACCGACCTTGCAGGTCCGGTCCCTAACTCGGTCGGCTCCAGACCTTTGTTTCTAAAATCCCATTTGACTCCAAACTTCACCTCATAGTGCCCTAGTATGTTCTAATCACATTTGGCACTTCAAACACATCTTTAGCCATGTACTAAACTCCTTAAATCACACACCAAAACCATCTTTATCATTCCACAAACTCCTTACAAATCTCTTAATACTTGTACATTTTTCATTTGGTTTTCTAAGTGGTATTTCACCTATAATGACCACTATACCAAGATGTTTTCTCTACACCTTAGCATCATCTCTCAACATCTTTTCTTACTAACTAAATCTCCTTTTCACATCAACCTAAACATCATTTCCTCCTTTTACATCAACATTCCTAAACCTTAAACAAACTTCTCCAAGACTTTAATACATACTTTCTTCCCTAGTAAAGCACTTGTTCATTTTTAACACTTCCTAGTTCACCAAAACTCATTTATAACACTTAGAACTTCTTATACATTTTCCAAATTTTGCCATAGCTTCTCTTGTATATTCTCACATCCAAAACTTAGGTTTTTACCTTACTTCATTCAAGAACACCTAAGTCCATCAAGAACTTTCTCACTCACAACACTTCACCAAATTCACACTACATCACAATATAGTGCATAAACTTAAATTGCTTGGCACTTAGGCCCTTAAATTGCATAAACCTTAAACACTGAATATCCCACATAAATAATGCCTTTGACCTGCAAATACACCCAACAATACATATGCCCTTAATAAACTCCTTGAGAGCATTTCACTAGCTCATTTACCATTGGCTCCTTAGGTATTTTATTAAGCATATCAAGCTCATTTTCCTAAGGCAATTAAACTACATTGAGGTAGCATATTTACCTCTTTTCTTCAAGATTTTTACTTGAACACTCTTGTTCTTCCTTGTTTGGAAATCGGCAAGAGGGCTTGGTTACTTGTCAATGTTCTAATCAATATACAAGTAACACCAATGAGCATTTAAGCTTCATGCTTAAACTCATTTACAAACCCTAGGTTATATATATTGTCTTAACACATTAAGGTAATTGTTTTACCTTGGAATTGGAAGAGAGCTTGAATAAGTATCAAGAGAGGACTCCACCAAGCCCTTGGAAGATTCATATGTAGCTAAAACAAGCAAGGTAAAGACACCATTGTGAGGTGAATTTTCAGACAACACAAAACATGAAGGAAACATCATTTTTCTTTTAGTTTCCTTACCTTGAAGCAAAGGAGAACAATAATATGTGAAAAGGTGAGCTCAAGCTCCTCCCATGGTGATTCCTCTTGGCACCGAAATGGAGCTCTTGGGATTTTGAAAGGATAGAATTGAAGAGCTTGATTAGAGGAAGAGAATGGTGGTCTTAGAATTTAATTTGGCCAAATAAGCTAGGAGATACAAGTGGTCAAAGATGGAGAATAATGGTGGTGTTGGTGTTGCTGTAGCAAACCGTGAATGGAGAGCAAGAAGAGATAGAAGAGAGGTTGAAGATGTGTGGGATGAAGAGAAATGGGAGAATGAAGATTGCTTTTGCTTTTAGAAGATATTTATACCTTAAAGCAAATCGTAACCATTAGTCATCATTTGTTACTTAATAAACTTACATGTGTGGTGACTCATTACTACAAAAATCGGCCCCCTTTTTATTATTAAGGGTATTTTAGTCTTTGTTTGTCAATTTAATTACTTATACAAACATATGTTACAAACTAGCTTATTTTAGTTACTATTCACTAAAACAAGGCACATAGTTGTGAAATTTTTGATTTCCCATTGATATAGACTTCCAAATGTGATACTATATAGTACACATGTTAATTAAAGAGTAATGATGGACATTTAGCCATTCAAAACTCATTTACAAGACAATTTTTCAAAAATGTGCTTTAAGACTCCTTAAAGCACATTTTGTGTTTTAACTTGTTTTCAAGCTTGGTTTTCTTTAGTAATTGATTTAATATGCTCATTAACATGTTTATAAGGTATAGGTATGACCTTTAGGTCTTATACAAATTTATCCCAAGCTTAGAGCACATTTTTGCCCATATTGACTTTAAGGCATCTATTTGTGTTTTGTTTGGTTTAATTGTCTACCAAGGTTTCCTAAGGGCTTAATTTGCCTTATTAAATCATAATTGAATGTTATTAAGTCTTGGTAGGTTCTTTGGGTCCCAACCAAGTTCACTCCAAGCTTAGAGCATGTTTTTGCTCAAACTGAGTCTTAGTGTTTTATTGCATTTTACTATGGTTTAAATTGTCCACTGATGTTTCTAAGGAACTTTTTAGCCTTTACATACCATATTTTAAATGTTTAACAACATATCAAGGTTTGGGGTATTTCAATCATGTTTCCGTTATTACTGGCCCTTCAGGTGTTTTGATACTGTCGGCGCCAACTGTCAATTCAGGGTATCCCCTGTCAAGTGGGATCCCTTCGGTGTTCTAATCGAGTGTTCGTTGTGATTCTTGTGTTCTTATCGTGACACTTCGTTCTACACCCTTCAAGGATTGCTCCTGAGTGTTGTCAAGTGATGCCATTTCACTTGGCTCACACTTTGGGTATGTTCAGTTTATTTCTCTGCTTATGGTTCTGGATCTGAGTTATCCCGTTTAGGGTCATAACGTCTCCCGTTCTTAGGGTAGACCATGTGCACTTCTCTTATGCTTTTGACCGGTTTGATATCCTTTTCGGTGTTGAATGGTATTCTCTGGTACCTTATATGATCACTCTAGGTATTTCACCTTGTCTATTGAACATTGGCGTATTCATGTTAGGTATTAACCTTACCGGGTTTAGACCGGGTATTCATTCCGGCTATTTCATGCTTGCTTCTGGATTCTCGAGACATATCCAATGTCTTTACTCAATTACTAGTGCTTCTCACACTCCTTAACTCTTAATCATCCTCCTGGAGTAGTTCCTCGACTCCTTTTGTAAGCTTATCTGGGTTCCACGATTGTTCGAGGTGTCCAACTGTTTCGGTTTGAATTTACCTTATGGTCCGTAGAACGGAGTCGACTACTTCCCGTGTTTTGTACACCACTTGTATACATACGTGGGGTACCTTATTGGTACGTTACAACTTACCTGACTAACTCACAAATGGTCTGTCAGGCCCGCAAGCTCCTTCGGAGTGCGGTCGTCCCACATCCCGTATTTGGGTACACTCGTAGTGCTCGTCACACGCCTAGGTGAAGTATTCTATTGTCAACTCCTCTTGTATCATTCCTTGATACTCACCGTGATTCTTCTTGTTTGGTTTCAAAAATCTGGGTTTTTAAAAGAAATGTTTGGGTTTGAAAGAAAAGTTTTGTATTTAGAATAAAAATTTTGAGTTGGAAAGAAAATCTTCATGGTGTTGCCATGTCTGAGGTCTTGACCAAGTCTAGCTTCTCGCTGACTGGTTTGTTCGTTAATATGATGGTCAGGCTGTTAGGCCTTCCAAGGTTTCCTTCTTCAAATTCTTAGGATTGGTGATCCAATATATGGTTCACTGTCGTGGTGGTACTTTCGTAAGTACTTGTTGGTCATTAAATTTTTCCAAATGGTCCTGTTGTTGCTGCACTTGCCTTGGCAAGTGCGCAGGTAGGTTGTTTTTCGGGTTAACATATACCAGTTACGGTATTGTTTCCATCCGTATTTGGTGGTTTTATTGGATCTTCCTCTGGTCTTTTGATCTTGGTGATCAATCTTCTGAATAGCTTCTCAGCGCCGTTGACATGATTGTCATTAATCCGGGGCTTTCCCTAATCTTTGGGGTTCTCCGTGTACCTTGCTTCGTTGCTCGTTCCCACGCCCTTACGGTGGTTTCCCAGGCTTGACTTATCCTTAGGATCTACATCATAGTCCCGCTGGTGTATGTTTCATGAATATTCTCATAGTTGTCTGAACTATGTTATTCGGGTATTACTGCCTTTTTGGCGTTGTAGGCTTGGAGTTATCCAACCTTGACTAATTCCTTAGTCGGTTAGTATACCGTGGGTGGTATTATCAAACGTTTGCATTCCGTAGGCTCTCTTGTCTCGGGTTTTGTTACTCCGTCTTTTCACTCCATCGTGCGGTTGTGCTTCCCTCCTTGCCGGTTGCGCATGGTTCTCACGACTGCGAAGCAAGTCGTCCCATGGTGCCGTAAATTTCATTATCCTATTGTTAGGATTCTCAATCGACCACTAGTAAGCGTGGTTATTGTTGCTTAACGGGAACTGTCTCCGGGATTTCCGGTTCTCGGGATCTTCCCTATGACAGGTTCTTTCCCTTACAAAATTTATTTTATAATTGCCAGATCGGGTTTTTCCCGAGTATGAGAGGTCTTTCCATCTCTCTGGCATTCTTCTCCCAACTTAATATCGGGGGATGTGGAGGGCGGGTATGGTTATTGTAGGCTTCCGATTCACACGGAAGTTCCTAACTAGCGTACCTCACACACTATCACTCAACCCTTAGCCCCAAGTCTCCAATTCCTAACTCGGTATTTTCCTAAACTCGGTATTTCAACCATATCGCTCTGATACCACTTTTTGTAATGCCCCTGGCGGTAATCCAGTCATTATCCCCTAATCTGTCTCAATTACCAATACTCAAGCAGCGGAATTCCAATACAACCGGGGGTGATACAATGCCGTTAGTCACCCACGTGACTAACAAGGCCAATCCAAATTCAAATACAACAATCTATTTACAATATCGGTCTGATGATGAATATACCGAGTATTCTAATCCAACAATATTTCCATTCCTTAATCAAATCACAATGCAATTACAACCTCAATTCAATCCTTATACAAATACAACTCCAATTCAGTTCTATACCGAGTATCTACAGTTCTCAAGTCTGCCGATAACCAATCGGACTCACAACTCAACATTACAATAAATATATCATTCCTAACCAGCTACCCATGCTTATACAGCAGCCCCGTCTTACACTCTCGGGCGGTGATCGGCTTCAATGTACCTGGAAAATAAAAATGGTGCCCCTAGGGGCTCAGCAAATTATTGCATATGAAATTCGCATACCCCGCGTGCTAACGGGGGTACGCCGACTATTTGGTCGAGAACATGCGATTCGTTTTAATTCAATCAACATGCAAGGCAACAATACATTATATATGTATATTAGCACAATCAATGTTCGTCATCGAATACAAACACTAACTGACACATCAAGGGGTTAGTTTATATTATCCTACACATAGGCCCTGAGGGTTTCTACCTCACTATGCCTTACTCAATTCCTCATTGTCTTACCCAATCTCTTGGGTTACTCTTACTCAAATACTCTTACTCTCAACCTCAATCAAGTTCTACAATACTCAAACTCAATTCTCTACTCAAACTCAATTTCCCAAGTCTCTCAAGTTTTGACTCAATTCTCAATACTCAATTCTCAATTCTCAAATCTCTATCAAAATCTCAATTCAACCTCTCAATAAAATTCTCAAATCAAATACTCAAAGGTATCTTTTAAGTCATTACCCATGACCTCCGGGCAGAGTCATACACAAGACTCACCACTGGGCTTTCAAATACAAACAGAACTATGCGCTTAGCTCCTCAAATTCTCAAATGTCCGTTTCTCTACCGGACTACTCAAATTCCCAACACTCCTCTCTCGGAGTTATAATACAATATCATGGATTAGCCTAGAAGTATCTCTCTCGATATCCTCTAATAGCTTAGGGAAATTCCATTGTCTAGTATTCTCAGATTTAAGGGTTCCCTCAACGTATCGAATACTCTCATGTTCGGGACATTGTTCATATTAGTCGGATCCTCTCATTGTGGGTCGACTATTTTTCTAAGGGGTTTGGTGGTCCCTTACAGTTCTTCACTTCTTTCAAAGTTCATGTTTTGAACTATCACCAATCTCTTAATAGAGGTTTCCTCAATTCTTTCCACTATCGATTAGTTCGTGGGTTAATCATTTCAGTTCTCTAACCGTTATCGAGAGTTTACTAATTCCCGTACAATTCTCTCACGTTCTACTGAGTTCATCTGTTTACATTATCATTATTCTTAATTCGATAGTTTTCGTGTGTTCCCATATTTTAGTTACTTTGCGGAATGACTCTATCTACGAGTCACTAATCAAACAAGACTCAACTATGAGTCAAACTATAGTACACATTCAACATCCAAGCACCTCATCCACAACCACACATTTCATCAATTATACAAACTTCAAATTCAAAACACAGTCCAACAAGGAACAATACAATACAAGCACAAGAAGGTACGAACAATCCGATTCGTGCATTTATCTTATTTAGGTGGTCACACATATCACACAAACACAAAAATCAGAGTAGCCAAGGTAGCATACAAGGCATGAGAAAATCATACCTTACACCATGGTTTAACTTTACCGGGTCACCTCACATTGCTTGGTTCATACTTGATCAACTGATTACATGTCAATTGGTTCTATTAACAACAATACTTTACGGTAGGTAAATAATTACTACTCCCGTACTTACCCCGTTGTCTTGGTTTCACTTTTGTCAATTTATGTTATTACTTCTCACTCATTTCCAACACTTTTTTATGCATCTTAGGACATTTATATGTTACCAAACAACTCCTAAACAACATCTAAAACCAATACCAATCAATCCCCCATCATTTAGATACTTTAAAACACTCACGGTACAATTCTGGGGGTGGTCCGGGACTTGGTCCTTATCCTAAGTCCCGGACCAATTCATTAGCTAACTTTCAGCAGGATTTATGTAGTGGTCCGGGACCTTGTCCCCATCTTAAGTCCCGGACCAAGGTGGGATGTGTACTCTCGGCAGTTTTAAAGGTGTGGTCCCAGACTTTGTCCATGGACCAAGTCCTGGACCGTGCTAAAACCTGCTACATACTTAATTTTTCAACTCCAATTCAACCCTTAATCCACACTCAATATTTCCTAATCCTTTCACATGTTTTCTAACATGTTTAGACACACTTAAACACCCCTTAAACCATTTCAAATCATTGGTTTAATCCTTGGTCAACTTCTTGCTCAAATACAACAAATTTCCATCCTCACTTTTACATTTTGCACACTTGTGCATTTCTAACTCCCTCTTGGTGGTTTACCTCTTGTTCTCACCTATTTTGACCATTCTCAATTCATCCTGGACAATTGAGTAACTATACCCAAGTCCATCCTCCATTTCCAAGATTATAAACTAACTCTTTTTCTTGAAATTCCAAGTTACCAAATCAATATGCTATAGATTTTACACACTCTCATATCCATACTCCATCTACCATTTCAAGGTTATTAATCAACTCAACTCAACCCAAATGAACACCTCAGTTCTCCCATTGTGAAACTCACCTTAAACACTTTGTAACACCCCTAATCCTAAACTGTAATATAAGCGCGAGTCATAGCATAACAAAATATAATTCGCAGCGGAAAATAAAACTATCTAACGTTTGGTGTTACACGCCGTTACTCACCCATGTGAGTAACAAGGCAACCTTACTCCATCCATCAACTTCAATTCTCCACCACTGTGATGAACAGATACAGAGCACTCTTAATATTACAAACCAAATCCAAACTTAACAACTGAGCAACTAACCCAAATACAACAAACTCCATAATGTAGTACATAACAAAACTAAAAGTGTTTATTGAAAACACATCAGCTACCCTGTATCCCGCACTCTGGCTTGTGTCTTCAATCAGTAACCTGAAATGTTTTGCCCATTGAAAGGCTCAGCAAACGATATGCTGGTATGCTAAATGTAGTCTTAGATCATTTGGATTCCTTAAGTCGTTTAGCCATCTTAATATTAGATTCGTTACATGCTGTACCAGTTTACAGTAATAATAATAACTGTAATTGTTTAAATAAACAACATAGGTCACCTGACAATATCATCACATAATAGTACACAACAACCAAATAATCAAACACCAATAATCCATAACAGTAACCAAACAAGATATGCGTATTAATTAACTGTACTTGTTAGTAGGTCACATGACCCTTATCATTTTAAACCAACCACTTAAACTTCCCAATTAAATTCCACCTCGGGCGTCATGTTAGGACAACCCATAATATCTTATCAATGGACAGTAGTCCCCTGGGTTCCAAAGGAACCGTTACCAGCTGACCTTATGGCCCTGGATAATTTGTTTGCCTTAAAGGCGACCGATTCGGTCTAAACCTGTGCACCAACAGTAGTGCCCTCTGCCATCATCGAATGTGGACAGTGGATTCCCTTGAAAGACTCTTGATATAGTCCCTCGTAGTGATCACGATGCGCAACCAGATAGTCAAAACTAGCTGGATTCCTCTCTTTATAAGTTAGCCCTTTAGTTAGTGATACAATATCCAATCCTTGAGTTAAGACTATAACAGTTGACCATCAGTTAGGTTCTTGTAATACCTAAAGGTCACCTAGTCTTGTTTGAGTTTAGATGTATAAACTTCCAGTCATAAGACGTTCGTGTAGAAATAAAACACAATCGTGTCGAGCAATACAGTTTACAACAATGTATACATAAATCACAGATATCGCTCTTAACAATTAAACACACAACGTCTGGACCTCAGGAAAATCCTTAGGACATTCAGACCACACAATTAACCTACCGTTCACCGTGTAACTTGCTAGCTTGACATTTCACGCTTTAGTACTTTCTTCCCGTACGCTGTTATATTTACAAGCAATACCGGGTAACGTTAATACAACTATTCACTAAGTATTACAGTACTGTTACTACAGAACTAATACTCGTAGTATGCTAACCCCGTATGTTCTTTATTTCTCTCTGTTATTTAACAGTGGTTCGAGGTAGTTTAACAGTTTGTTATTTTATGTAGTAACTACATGTGATAATGAATTTTTCCATTTTATGGTATATCTTTATTTCATTAATTATATGCTCATAATTGTTTTCACTTATTCCATACATAAATATCATTTGGTTATTTTATTATAACCACAGTTATTTTATAATCTTTACATTATACTCCATAATATATTATATTACTTAGTTTTAATTCCTTTCTTTATTAAATTACAAAACAAACCATATAGTTTCGGTAATTATAAATTGGACACTATAACATTTGTAAATTACTAAATGACCACATTCACTTTCAGTTTCAACATATACTTTTCCTATATTTACAATTTAACCCCAAAACATTATATAAGTTACATATTAACTTAAAAACTATAGTTTTAATATTTAATTATCTTAAATACCGAAGTGACCCCTATATTTTTACAAATTATGTATTCGCCCCATATTCAATTCGGTTTTACATTTATACTTTCATAAATTCCATGTTCACCCCTAAACTTTTATAAACTTAGTATTTTTATGTCATAAATCATTTTAACCCAAAGTTTTTGGTCAACACTTTGACCAAGACTTTATTTCATAATTAATACTTTAATATACCCAGAAAATCATTGGTAATTCGGTTATACACCATAATTTCCATAAATTACAAAATAACCCCAAAACTTTATAAAATGTTATTTTAACACTTAGACACTTATTTAATTTCACCAAAATTCATGATATTATTCCCTACCTAATATTGTATCATAACTATACCAAATAAACCCTTTAGCTCTCGGCAATTATTTTTAGTACACTAATTTTTAACATTCCCAAAATTTATAATGTACGCTAATACACTTATATACTTCAAAAATCACCAAATAACCCATTTCATTCTCGGCTTTAACAAATATTTACCATATGGTTTTAAAACTTGATTTATACCTTATAATAAGTATTTAAGCCATATAACACTTCTAAAAATTATGCTAATGACTTAGAATGATTATAAGCTCAAAATAGAACTTTTAACTCCTAGATGTCTCGGCTTAATTATATATGTATCATAATTAAATTTTGTGACACATATTTATACCTTAAGGTAATAATCTTACCTTGTATGTTATAAATTAATTTCTTGGTATTATAACCTATAATTTTGGGCCTTAATATTACTAAGAGTTGTACTTCAATTTTATACTAAAGTTTGAAGCTTAAATCAAACTTAAACTTAATTGATTTAATTATAGAAACTTACTCCTTAAATTAAGATGATTCTTGTACTTGATTTGCTCTTGGATTCCAAGCTCTTCCAATGCTATTTTGATGTAGAATATTCAGCCTCCATGTATATGTTTAGGAGATCCAAGTGTTAGAATTCTAACAAGGATTTATAAGTAAGATTTGGAGTAATTTACAAGAGTTTACCTTAGGTATTTTTCAAGGAATTTTTGGTACACCTTAGGATGGTTGAAGCTCCAAGTTTCCTTCATGAAATGTTGAAGAGGATATAGGTTTAGAAGCTTGAAATTTTCGGAAATGACTTTTGGTATTTACTAGGATTTTCAACAAGAAAATATACCTTAACTTGATCTAGTTTGTTCCTTGAGTTGTTGTTGAATCTAGGTACCTCCTTGGAGCACTAAAGCTTGGTGAATTCTTGTATGGTTGTTAGGATGATTCTTGCTTCAAGACTTAGTAGAATTAACTAGGAAAATTACATAGAAATGGTGTTAGAACTTAAAACACCATTAATGGAGCTTGAAGCTCACAAGAATAAAGTAGCAAAGGAAGAAAGAAAAGAGAGGGAATGACTTTCCAAAATCAGCTAAGGAGTGAGCAAGGAAATGACTAAGTTCATGCAAAGGAAATAAGGAGTTAGGCAAGGAATCTCATTTGACACAAAATGTCAAAATTGTCTAGCTTTTCCTTGTTATTAATTTGACCCATGGCTCCATAAAATGCCCATAATTGATCAAACTTTCGGCTAAGACAAGGACGAGATGAAGACTTTGGTTTGTCAATTGGAACAAGAGGACAAGGGCTAAGGTTGGTAGATGTTTATTTTGAATTTTCTAAAATGAATACCATGCTAACTTGTCTCATCTTTACTTTTGGTTTCGGCAATGTGCTGTTGTAGGTCTTTGGTTTTTTGTCAATTCAAGACATGAAACATGCCTAGGTAGGTAGGTATTTTATTTTGATTTTTATAAGGCAATCAAACCCTCTTCTTCTTGCTTGATTTCGGCTGCCATAGGCTAAAGAATGTAATTTGATTTTTGTTATATTAGACATAGGAATATGTATATTAGGTGGATGTTTTTATTTGACTAATAGACAGCAATCAATTTTGCTTTTCCTCCCTCATTTTCGGCAGCCACATGCTAGGGAATGGGTTGATTTATTGTCATTATTTACTAGTATACACATGTGATAAAGTAGATCTAGGTTGGTACTTTATGCATTTGAATTTCCATGACTTTTCCTAACCTAATCTCTTGTTGTTTTCCTGCAGGTTTTTGGTTTTGGTATCCTCCATTTGACTGATATTCTTTGACATGTTATCACAAGGCTGTGCAAGGTGAGTCATCATCCATAAGACAATTTTCTAAGTTAAAACCTAGTCAAAAACATGCTAAAAAATGCCCCTTGTAAAGCCATTTGGGACTGATTTTGAACTTGATTCTTGTCACAATATATTGTATTAAGATCATATTGTAACATGTTATAAGTCACAACATTTAATTGGTACATATATACCAAGGTAAAGATGAAGTTTCTAAGGTAAAATGCTGATTTATTAGTACTTTTTGATCATAATTTCGGCCCTATTTGTGCAATGAGTTAGCACTGGATTTAATTGATTTATGGTCAATGCATCCCCATTTAGGATTCCCAACTCGTGGCTCTTCAAAAACTTCAAGGTAAAGCGTAGAACGCGTTTTTATGACACCCGAAGGTGCGTTTTTTTGCTTTAAGGATATTCTGGAAAATAAGTAGTCGCTACGAGTTCCAAGTGTCTATAAATTTTTTATAGTCCATAATGATATATTTAGCGTGTTACATTGAGTTATATGGGGTTATATCAACTCATGACAATTTTCGGCTACCGGGGACACTCCCGGGGCAAAATAGGAGCGTAAGAATTGGCCCCGAGCACTTTGTGTATTTTTGAAAAAGTAGATCGAGAGTTATCTTAGAAGATGAATAATGATGTTAGGAACTCTAAGAATGATTTATATAGGAGTTTGTGCCACTTCGGCACTTCTCCGGGGCTTCCCGGGGGTTATGAGACCCCATCGGGAACTTCGGAGCACTTGCGTTTAACTGAGAATTTGGCGTGACGACTTCATCTTAAATGTTTAATAAAGTGTTATGGTGCATTTGGAATGAAGTGTAATGCTTCATTTGCATATTATAAAGTATTTCGGGTTTCTAGGACTTTCGGGCGTTAAGGGACTCCCGGGCCTTTTGCATTTTTAACTCAGTTTTAGAGAAGTCCTATGTTTAAAAGGTCATATAATGATCCTTGATTACCTTCATATGAGGTTTTAGCTTATAAAATTGGTTAGCTTAAGGTCCGGCTTTAACTCCCGTTTTTTTACCTTAAGGAGTTTAGGTGCGTTTTTAACGCCTAAGTTTTATATACTTTCTTAGGGTTTCATAATCCCCCAAATAATATTTATTTCCCATTATTTATTATTTAAAGGTTAGGGTATTTCAGTCTACCCCCCGTAAAAGGACTTTGTCCCGAAGTCATAACTTCTACTTACTTATCCTATGGAATCAAGTTCCTCATATCTATTCCTTGTATACTTCATTCCTAGGTGTTCATACTATATTGGTACCTCTACATTCCCCAGTAATCTGAGTGTGTGTAACTCGTACTACACAAAACCTTTGCTCATGGCAATCAATGTATCATAGTATAAATATTTGATAGATACTAAGCCAAATAAGTGTGCTTTATTAACCATCCAAGTGTTACATAGAACACATCAATACCAACTGGGTCTCCTCATATTTAAGTGTAGGATCTAGCTCGCGTGTCTCGGGCTCTATGATATGCGATTGGGTGAGGCACATACTGCTTTAGCTGAGAAATGTGAAACACATTGTGAACACTCCAAGCTCAACAGGTACTCTAATCTGTAGGCTAATGGGCCCACTCGCTCCGTGATAAGGTATGGTCCTACATACTTTGGGCTTAAGCTTGCCTTTCTGCCCAAATCTGAAAACTCCCTTAAATGCTTTGAAATATAACCCATGATAAAGGATGATATTTGAGAGCAATGGCGTTGGAATTTTGATTGTTCGAATTTTCAATAATTTTCAAGCAATTTCGGATTGAATCTGACGAGAAATTGAATTTAAAAATATACAACATTTAAAAATTCGATTCCACTTCATAAAAATCATAATTGCCATCCTTAACACGTGGCTAAATTTCACAGAAAATTCCTTTGGGAAGTCACTTAATTAAAATTCCAAAAAATCTTACTTTACTAGATTTTCTTTATCTTTAGAATGTCTATATAAAGGGATAACTCTTTTGATCAAATCATAATCTCATAAGCTCTTAGAACCCTAGGCATCAAAATCTTCTCCATAGCTAGACCTCCCACGTTTTTTGCACCTTCAAGCACCAAAACAACACCGAAATCTCACCGAAATCAATACCAAAACACATTTTCCAATTCCCACACATCAAAAAATCATCAAACATCAACCAAACCACCTCCAAAACGTGAAGAACAACCTTCAACAATCAACAACCAGAAGCTCGAGTGGAACTCAATCCGGAACCGGCACCATCGGAACCTCCGAAGAATCCCGACGGAAGAAGCATCTTGAATTCGAAGGTAAAATAGGTTACAATTCTACTTTTCTAACTCTCCACGACCTTATTAACTCTCTATCAGTTTTGGGCTCAAACTAACCTTTTTACGCTTCTTATTTGCAAATTGCTATTGCTTCTGCCGTGTACTTGTTTGTCAAGTTTCGTGCGTGATTAGACTTCAAACTGCAATCTTTCAATTACTAACGTATTGTATACCTTTCAGGCCACAAGTGCTAATTTTCTGCCGAAAACACCTTCGGGAACCACCAGAAAACCCCTGTCTGGGTGGTCCGTGACCTCGGACCTCTGGTCCGGGACCACGGATGGGTTGTCCGGCCACGGACACCCACGACGGCGAGGGTTTTTTTTTTAATTTTAAAAATTTAGGTTTTCTTAAAAAATGTCCAGGCCCACGGACATCCTGTCCGAGGCCCCGGACTTTTCAAATTTTGGTTTTTTGTTTAATTCGACTTTTATGTTCACGTAGGTTAACCAGGGTCCGTGGGTTCGGACATTATGTCCGTAGCCACGAACGAAAACAAAATCTGAACCTAATTCTGCCTCCGAAACCCTAGTTTAGGTTTGTTTTAATTTTCCACATTTATTTTCTCTGTCAAAAATGCTTTAAAACATAAAAAAACAGAAGCCCGCGCACTTAGGTTAAAATGACTCGATAAGCCAAAATAAAAACCAAGTAGAGGAAAAACGACCTAGAAGGGTAATGAGAGTAATTTGAACCCTAATTAAGTCGAATATCAGCCCCCGAACCTGAACTCTCCTTTCCTAATTTGATATAGGTTAAAATTAGGTGGCGACTCATAATAGGTTCCAATGAGCTAGCTTAGGTTTTTAATAATTATTGTTATATGACATAGTTCTTAATCTTAGGTTATAAGTGGACCTAAACCCGGTTAGATCCTATCAGCTTTAATCAACATAGGATAGGGTTTAAAATCGGGCTCACAGACTGGCGACTCTGCTGGGGCAAATTATTAATTTAAACTTGTTTAATTTTAAGAAGAGGGCTTAACTCGAAAATGTTTATTTATGCTTTATTACTCTGTTTTGTTTACTTTCGTGCACATTTAATTTTCTACAACCTTTGCATCATATGAGAGCGAGGGTCCACGTAAACCGATTTCACCCCGGGACCCGTTTGAGGGTCCCCTGTCAGGGACTCACACCTTTTAGGTGATGTGAATAAGCAGGGAAAAGAGGAGGGTGTCGTCTAACCACACCCCCTTAATACCTGGGCCTTAGCCCCAAGCGTTTTCCTGGCAGTGCCCTTACCTAGCCCTTGTTTGATCAGTCAAAGACTCGACCGTAAACGCACACCTTCAGGTGATGTGAAAAGAGAGTGAAGCCCAAAGAGAATAGCGTGCAAGCCCTATTCCTTTGTGGGACCTGGGCCCACGCCCCAAGCACCTCTCCGGATCGATCCATACCCGGTTTGATTTAAAACGTCTAGTGAGGACATGTTGAATTTGTGTGGGCCTTGTTTGCTTGTATGATCGGCCCACTACCCAGCCTAGAGATTGATAGGAACTTCTCCTACATCAACCTAGCCCAACCCGAATTGGCAGCTCTATTTGTTTGCGGCCTAGAGGCCCTGTTTGGTTTAATATGTGAGTCGTTAGGGCTTCGGCCCAAAAGCCTGAACTTAGTGGTTTCTCTCCGGCCCAATTCGAAATCCAATTAGTTTTAGGCCCACAAAAGATATCCACCTGAACTTGAAACAACTCACAAGTCCTTGAAATAAAATCTTTTCTGACTCAGAAACCATTCTCTAACCCGAAGAAAGTTTGGCCCATTTGTGATTTAGGGACCAATCCAGCTCATGTGCTTATTTCAGGCCCAATCACATTCCGGCCCAAAGGCCCATTCTAGTCTAGGAATGCTTTTCCCTTGGACTCTAGCCCAAAACCCTAGATTTAGGTGTCACCTCTCAGGCCCAATCAATTTAGATTTCAGCCCACTTCCTATTGTTAGCTAATGATGGACACCTTGGAAGCAGGTAGGCCGAACCCAAGCATGACAGAAGGAGGAAGTCCAATCAATACGGAATGCCCAGTTAGCTGTAGAATTCAATGGGATGCTGAAAAAGATTGAGCGCATGGAGAAGGCTAACAAGCCAACCTGTTTTGACTACTTTTCCACTGGTCTGTATCCCGAGGTCAATCTCCCTCCAAGTTTGAAGTTGAACACTTCCTCTGTACAGGGTTCCTCTGACCCACAGCTTCATTTGGCAATGTTCGACAGAGAAATGTCCATCCTTATGCTAAACGACATGCAGAAGGCCAAAAGTCTTTGCTCGCTATCTTGATGAGCTCCTCAGCGTTGGTACATAACTCGATGGATGAATACTAAGACCTACGAGGAGGTCTGTGAAGCTTTTCTACATCATTTTGAGTACGCTAGAAGTTTTGGAGTTACCAGGGCTGATCTTGCAAGCAAACACAAACAGAAGGTGAATCAATGACCGACTTCGTCAAGCGTTGGAGGATGAAGGCAGCCGCTATGCTCACAAAGATGGACGAACAGGAGCAAATCCGAATGAATGGATATGAGAATAGCAGAAGCAATACAGTGACAAGCTGAATTCACATACTTTCCTAATTTTGACTTGCTGATGGACAAGTTGGTGTCCTAGAGGAATTTATCCATAAGGGAGAATTAAAGCTTGGGAACTCATGAAACACCGGAAATGGTTCAAGGACAGCAGTTGCATCCAAAGAGGCATCCAAAAGAGAACTAGGCAGCATGAGGTAAACCACCGTTCGACGGCTAAGAGAGTCAGTTGGCCATTGGAGCAGCAGAGCCACCTAGAAAGAAACTCCGTCAGAGAGAGTTCACAGACATCGGCCACCGTTGAGCTGGGCATTTAAAAAGCTCCAAGAGCGAAATATGCTACAACCTCTCACCCCCCCCCCGCCCGGGGTCCCTCAGCAAGGGAGAAATCTAGTCAGTTTTGCCAGTACCACCAATTACCCGGTCCATGACACCGATGATTGCAAGCTTTGAGGCACACGATCCAGGACCTTACCACCATGGGATTTCAGTTCTCCGAATGCAGCGATATTTAGGAATTTGTTCTTGCTAGAGGTCACTTTCATTTCGCAGCTCTTAGTTTAGACTTTAGATATCTATCTAGTTTCCTTTCAGTCAACTTTAGATAGTTTTTGGATGTATGTACTCAGCATTGTTAAATATATTTCCATCAATAAATTCTTCTTGCATTTTTCACATCTTTACGAAAGTCTGTATAAATACTTTGTAAGTAAATGCTCTTTCTCAGAACGATAAACGAAAAAATTGGTTTGAGTATGTCTTTTGATATAGGCACGTGAAATAATCATCTCCTGGCAATAGAACAAAACGATTTGTCTTTTGCTTCCAAAGGGTGAACTGCCTGTCCAAACACCATGCACAGAGAACATCCCACCCCCCTGTTTACTTTCATCACTACATCACGCCACCAAAACAGCAAAACACCGTCATCACTTACCTTCAACAACACAATCACCCTTCAACAAATACCTGGGTATTCAAAAGGCTTATCGAAAAAGCCCACAGCAATACTGGGGTATCTGAGTAAGGACGATAATGTTTATTTCTTTTTGTTAAACGTGCAAACAAGTCTATGAGTGTACACCTCGCGAGAGTGCCTTGAGCGTAAAACCAGAGCGAAAGAGCTATCATTCTACACCACTCCAGAGAGATCACATCAAGGTAAGGTAACGGCATGACTCTGACCGAAGAGATAATTTGAATTTACGCTTAAACCTGTGAAAAGTAACAAAGAACGGATGCACAACTATTGGGATGACGAAGCAACCTAGGTACAGCACCACCATCCAAAAGCTGTGAACCCTGACATTAACCCTAGGCACCCCCGCTGAGCTTTTCTGTACATCCTCTTTTAACACGTTACAAACTCCACAAACAAGCCAGCCGATGATGAACAACCGACCGGTGACCAAGGACGCAAGGCCCGACTTCCAATAGCAACTTCACAAGTCCAAAAGCAACGCCGTTACCAAGACATGAAATGATCCGTAATGGGTCCCAAAGCGACACAGGATCCCATGAGCTCACATAAAAAAGCAGCTCTCCAAAGTTCAAAACCGGGAAACACAAGAACCCCAAGGAAAAAGAGATTCAAAGAAAGGCAAATCTGGAAAGCCCGAAGTAATCCAAAATCAGAAGAAAGAGAAGGTGCAAGCAACAATTCAAAAGTCCCAGTTCCAATCTCACAAGCAAGTCATCACGAAGTAACCAAACGACTTCAAGACAAAGAAGGCAAGTCCGAGGAAGGTGCAAGTTGCAGCTTTGGTTACCCTTATAGCTCCACATATCCTAAACATTCCTCCATCGTCCCATTGTCTTTCATCACACCTCATAACCACGTTATAAGCTTTAATGACTTCCGACTTAGTAGTTGTGTATCCAATCACATGAAAGTAGCAGGTCGAACGCGTAATCTAACAATGTCAAATTCAATGATTGAGATGTTTTGACCAAAGGAGAGAAGTGCAGGGATCAAACACTTTGAGTGTAGGATAGAAAGCCCCACATCAAGACATAATCCTTGACATTGAGGATAGACTTATTCGCATGTTTAATCAAAGAAAATACTAGGGGCAATCGATCGTTCCGATCGATTGCCATGAACTCTAGCTCAGATTGTCCTAAGGAAAAATACTGGGGGCAATTGTTGGTTCCACAATTGCCATGACAACACCCAACGGAAACCCAAAGCTTGGCACCACCACACTACCACGTAGACCCACATGAGCCCTTACCTCCACATCATACCACGTAGGCCCACATAAGCCCTTACCGTCACTCATACCACACAGCCCACATAACCTTAACCTCCACACAAACACTCTCAGGCCCGTCATTGGTCCTACCTCCACAAAACATCAGCTCATCTTAATCCATCCAAATCACACCCCAACCCCAGGCTTGTCATAAATCTTGAACACCAGCAAAAGCTTTCAGCACCACAACAAACACCACACACTTCCATCAGTATCGTGTTCATCCTCTAAGAAACCAAATTGCAGATCAGGAACTCTTAGTCAGGAAATGGTTATTTCGCTTTTCCTTTCTCAGCAGTGTTTTTCTCATGCATTGCCATGTTTGGCACATTTTCAGCTATTCCTTGCTTTGTGCAAATTTTCAGTTTTCGCAAGCACTTCAATTTCACTTTGCAATACTCGGGTAAACCTTATCATTTCCATGTTTGGAACTTTAACAATTTGATCACAATCATAATCATTTGCCTAAAACGTGTTTTGCATCCTCACATCATCAAGTATACTACATTCCTCATTTTGCCTGGTCAAGGTTAGAATGGATCTCGTCTCCATAAACAACCGAGTAGAGCGTCTCGGTCTCCATAAGCAACCGAGTAGAACGGGTCTCAGTCTCCATAAGCAACTGAGTTACATAGATCTCAGTCTCCAACAACGCAACTGAGTTAGATGGATCTCGGTCTCCATAAGCACCGAGTAGAGCGGTCTCGGTTCTCCATAAGCAACCGGTAGAACGGGTCTCAGTCTCCAACCACAACTGAGTTTAGACGGATCTCATCTCCAACAAGCAACTGAGTTAGTGGACCTCAGTCTCCATAAGCAACTGAGTTTTGATGGGTCTCGGTCTCCATAAGCAACCGAGTTAATGATTTTCATTCCCAACCTTAGTGAAATACCCCGAACTTAAATATGGGGATTAAATTAATCTCATATGTATTAAGGGCCTAATGTACCCAATTATACTAGTAAGGAAAAAAAATCCAAAAGAAATAAAGAAACACTTTAAAAGCGGAAACGCTAAATAAGCGTTAAATAACCATAGGAGGTATGAGACCTCGGTTAGCGTATTATATGGATTCTAAAGGTTTAATAAGACCTAAATAATATAATGGGAACAACTCCCGAAAAAACGGATCCAGTAATGATTAAACGCTAATAGAGCTTTAACGCACCGTTTTTCAAGAAAACCCGGAAACGTGATTTTAAGTGGTCAACGAACCCGTAAATTAAGTCATTAAATAAATATTATTAAGCATTATGGAAGCTTAATACCCAATAAATAAGAAATGAGAAAATTCCGGAAGACGGGCCCGGGTTAGTGAACAGTACCTAAACCGGGTAAATAACTTTTTTTCTGTAAAAGACGAAAAACGCCCAGCTAGTATACTGTAAGGGGGGGCGGTTATTAAAGGGTTAATATCCCTCACACCACACATGTACTAGTTAACAAATAAGTAAATCATAAAGCAAAAATAAAAGTAGACAAAGCAAAATAACTCTCTCTCACCTCTCATTCCCACCTTTTCCTCTTCTCTCTCCCATTTCTCCCTCTCTCAACACGTCTTCCTCCTCCCTCTCTCTGCTGGGTGCGATTTTTGGAGCTTCTCCAACAACAACAATGGCTTCTCCCCCTTTCTCCACATTCTCCATCCTCATGTAAGCTCCAAATGTAAAAATAATTACATATTTGTAATCCCCTCATTCTGCTCTACATTTTCCTCTTTTCAAAATTCGAAAAGGATGAGTTTCATCTCCATGGGTTTTCCCCATTGAAGAGAAAAGCACACCATTATGGAGCTTAGAGACTCCTATTTCCAACAAGGTAAAACTCCATGAAACCTAGTTTCCTTCATCTCCTTTGGTGGCCGATTTTTACCCTTGTGTAATGCCTTGTTCTCTCTCTCTTTTGAGCATAATATCAACCTAGCAATGGTGGTCGATTCACCTTCTTGAACCAAGGGCTAAAACCCCTTCTAAAACTCTCCAAAGGATACCCTAAATTTTTATTTCAAACATTTCATTGAACTAGCATTAACTTAAGGGTTAGTATATTAATTGTAGTGTTTGTGTTCATTGGGTATGGAAATGGAGTTTGAAACTCCATTCCCCGTATGGCCGTTTGGCAAGAAGGAAGAAGGAGGAGAAATGAGAAAGAAAGAAGGAATTAAAAGCTCAAGGTAAGAGCTCATTACTAATGTTAAATTTGGTGCATTAAGTAATGGGAATGGGTAAACCATCTAAAAGAACCAATAATGTATTAGTATGTAATTGTGAAGTTTGAGTATTTGTGAACTATATATGAATTGTGGGCCTTAGACCCAAGTGTATTGTGTATGTGCATTAGTAATGTGGATTGAGGAAGTAATGGTGTACTAAGGTTTTTTGTGTGCTGGTAGAACCTGTGTGGTTTGGGCTAGATTAGGAATGAGGTTTGATGAGGAAACACATATGTGGAGAAGTAAGAAATATAGAGAACTATGGCAAAATTTTGGTAGGAATATGTATATGTATTGATGACTTGGTGAATGGGAAAACAAGGTGTGTATTGGGATTAGTAGAGATGTCTAATGACATGGAATGATATTTGAAGCATGGGAGTACTAGGGTGCAAAAATCTGTAGCAAAGAGTGCAAGGAATGCCTTGGAGAAACTAGGAAGACTAGAGTATAAGACTTGGTAAAGTAAATGTTGGAACTTGGTATAGAAGTGCAAATTCTTGGAAAGGAATTGGCATCGTAAGAGGAGGTATTTAGGGATGCTAGGAGTGACATTGGTAGAGAAGTATTGGATGATAGAAGTTGGTTTAAAATCTGTAGTAATGAAGAAAGAAAATAGTATAAGTGCTGGAATGAAGTGAGGAAAATTGTGTAGTCGATGTGGATTTGGTAAGGAGTTTGGTGGATGAAACTAAGGCAATTTGAGGGCCTAGGTAGTGTTTAAACATGTGGGATTAACATGTAGGAAGATTGGAGAAACATGGGCAAAGTATAGAACTAAAAACAGAATAAAAATGCAAATCACTGGGCCGGACCGACCTTGGCCGAACTTGCAAGGTCGGTCGAGCCCAGATTTACAAGACGGAAAGCTTCTGGAATGGACCGAAATTGCGACCGGACTTGCAAGTTCGGTCGGACAGAGAAATTCTCCCTCTGTAACCTACTGGAACGGACCGACCTTGCGACCCAGACTGCCAGGTCGGTCGACACAAAATTTTTCCGTCTTGTAAGTACTGGAATGGACCGACTTGCGACCGGACTTGCAAGGTCGGTCGGGCTAAAATTTCACGCCAGGTACTCACTGGAATGGCCGACCTTGGGACCGACTTGCAAGGTCGGTCGGCCCTGAATTCAGCGTATTATCCTACTGACTCCGACCGACCTTGGGACCGACCCTGGGTAAGGTCGGTCGGGTCGTACAAAAAAAAAAACATTTTAATACTATAATATATATATGTAAATTATATATATATATACCCACATATACATATGTACATCTATGTAAGTATACCGATGTTGTAGAAACTACTTAAAGGAAGTAAACATGTGTAAGTATAAGACATTAGTGAACCGAACAACGGGACAACGGGTAAAGTACGGGAGTAGCAATTATGTATGTAATATAATGCGTAGTATTGATTGGACCGTTTGGCATGTAGCCAGGGGTTTCAAGAATAGGACTCGAGGAACAAATAAGACTAAGGAACAAGAGGGCACCGGTAATAAATTGCAGAAAAGGTATGATTTCTTCATGCCCTGTATCCTAATCTGGTTACCCCGATTTGTGTGCTTATTTACCACCTAATAGATAAATGCATGAATCGGATAATATTGCACTAACCTGTGCTTGTTTACATTGTTCTTGATATTTGTCTTGAACAATAGTTTGTATAATTCATGAAACTATGATGATGTGATGTGTATTGTATTTTTAGTGTACTTGTATATTGCACTGTATTTTGTATGGATGTGTATATGAGCTTGTATTGTATTATTGTGGCTTGAATGAATGACTTTCTGCTAATTCCTAACCACCTAACTCCTACTTAAGTGAGTAAACCGGAATGAGTAGAAGTCCGATATAGCTTCGGCCACACGTGAGGATGCGGAGTCACAAGAGGTTGGCTGCAATTCCTGACTCTTAAACGGTCCGCGCCCAAATCCCTTAAATGGTAGCATCCTGATTGGTGAGTCAAGTAAATCCCGGAGGTGGGACAGTGTAGTCCCCATGGCCGGAGGTCCCGACGACTTAACTTGTGTAAGAGTAAGAGTAAGTAAGTATGGATCCGTAATCTGTATGAGTATGTATGCGTATGTATGAAGTAACGATAAAAGAGTAATCTCCACCCGATAACCCGGGTGGACCAATGACAACAAGAACAGTATCTTGTGATGTGTAATTCGGAAAAAGGTAAGTATGTATTGAATGTTATGTTGTCTTCGTGTATGTACTGAAGTTTATGTAGTGTGTATGTCTTGCGTAGTGGTAATGTAACATTGTGTATAGGGGCATGTATGCATTATCTTGTAGGAAAACAACCGCATGTATCGACCAGTGGTCGGCGTACCTCACTAGTACGCGGGTATCGGTTATCATGCTCGGAAAGCTGACCCCTTCGGGGACCATTTTTAGTGTGCAGTACCCGAAGCGGATATGGTCAGGAAGAGACCGGAGGCACCCTTGTACTTAGGAGTAAGTAGTTGTGAGAAAATGGGTAGATGTACTCTTAGAGAGTATGTTGTGAACTTGGAAGAGACATTATAAATGTTAAGATCCTAGTAGACTCGGTGAAGTATATTGTATTGTATGGATTGAGGAGGAGTAAGTATTGAATGGAGCATTGTTGTATTTGATTGATGATGAAGTAGATGTATTATAGATGTGTAGTACTCAGGATTCCGGTCCATTAGACCGATGCTGTATGTAGCAGTAGTAGCCTTGTTAGTCACGTGGGTGACTAAACGGCATTGTATTCACCCACATTGTAGTATGTATCCTCTGAGTGTATCTGATGTGTAAGGAGATTGGACGTAAGCACGGTATTAATGGTAGGGTGTTACAAAAGTGGTATCAGAGCGAAGTATCGCTCTGATGACTGGAATGCCGAGTTTAGGAATACCGAGCTAGGAATTAGAAGCTTAGGCTAAGGGCTGAGTGTTAGCATTAGAGATATGCTAGTTATGAACTACCGGTGAGTACCGGATACCTACATACCAGTCCGCCCGCCGCAAACCCCATTGTTAAACTTGGGAAAGGATGCCAGAGAGAAGAAAAGCTTTCTCATACTCGGGAAAACCCGATCTGGCAGTGGTGAAGCATCACACGTAAACAAAACCGACACATGGTAGATTCCAAGAACTGGAGGACCCGGAGATGGATTCCGGTTGAACCACAACACCCCACTTAATAGCGGTGGAATAACACACTCCAACCACCAGGAGGCTACAACTTACAACAGCATGGGCGACATGCTCAGCATCGCAGAAACCTAACTAAACAACCAGCAGCAGGAAAAGAAGCACTGACCGTGCAACTGAATGAAAAGGGAGCAGTAACGGAACCCGAGACACAAGTCGACGGGATAGTAATACTTGAATAATACCACCAACGGTATGCTAGCCGCCTAAGGACATGTCGGAAGCGGTTAACTCCAGAATTACGACGCCATTAAGGTTGCAATACCTGGCCAATATAGCTCAGACAACTACGAGAACAACCATGAGATACAATCTGTAGGACTACAAGCAGTACCTAAACGAGGAAGGTTCAGTAACCACCACAGATGTGTGGGAACGGCCACCAGGAACGACACTAAACCAAATAGATTGGGAATCTCCAAGGATTGGAGAAGTACCCAGATCTACGACGGCCATGTCTAGACCACCAAGAAGCTACCTAAAGGATCGAGTACCAACTATAGATCAATAATATCAAGGGAAGAGTCACGAGACTATCAAATACGAGTGGAAACCATACTGTGATCGGTTAGGATTACTCAAAAACCACCAGTACCACGCACTTGCCACGGCAAGTGCAGTAAGGACAGGAACATGCGGAGAACCCCAACACGTCACAAGCACATAGGAACGTGCTGTGACCGTAATAGGCGACTACAGGAATAAACATCCTAAAACAGGAGGAATGAACTATGGGAAGGCTGACGGCCCGACCACTGTTGTAACACCCCTCTCCATAATCACGATATAATCCCTCACGTAGCAATAAATAAAACGTCTCGCAGCGGAAAAATAAATAACAATTACAAAACTCACACGGGTGTCACCGGCCATTACTCGCCCATGCGAGCAACGTAGCCACCACATCCAACTTCCAAAATAAACAAACTGCTAACCGCAGTGATAACGAGAAACTCCTATACATCAAACTAAGTCCATAACCATAAACATTGACAAGTGAGCGTCTACCCAATCCTGAAAAATACATAACCTTACCATAAGACCATACACCATCTTCATTACCATACAACATCTCCAACTACCCTGTTCCTGCTCTTCAGCTCCGACAATGATCAACAACCTGAAATGGTGTAGTATCAGCGATAGACGCTGAGTATGCCGGGCCTGGACCCTAATGGTCACTTGTCATTTTAACCATCTTATTATTAGATTGGTTTCATGCTTTTCCTTTTTACAGTTATAATCAAAACTGAAGCATAAATGTATAATATACATAATCAACCATCCAAATTTCATAAACATTAATCATCCATCCAAACCAAACATTCATAGAATATTTCAAACAACATTTGTATATCGAACGTATCGAGCAATAACAACAATATTTTGTACAATGTACAATCGCCGTAGTGTTCACCATCCACTGTCAATTTATTTTAGTTTGGCTTTCAAGCCCCGTCCATATGTACAATGTACATTCGCCGTAGCGTACAGTTCCCATAGTTAATTTACCTTAGCCTTGTAGGCTCCATCCAACCATGTTTAATTAATGTCAGTAGGGCGTCATGTTAGGACAACCCGATAACCTCACCATGGACAGTAGTCCCCCGTACACACAAAGGTGCTCATTTCGCCAGAGGTCCGGAGGCCCCTGACTCACTTATGTCTCGTAAGACGTCCATAAAAAGGCCGTAGCCACCTGATCCACGAACCTATTTGGGCTCGTTGGATATAACCTGGAGCGGAATCCAATTAGGAAACCCCTCAGTGATCACAAATGCGCAACCAAGTGGTTCGTAAACCACCGGGATTCCTCACCTCAATCTCATACCATCACTCTCTCATGTTTAAGATCTGCTCTTAGTCTTATGGAGAATATTTATTAACCAGCGGCCCAATGGGTCACGCATACCTAGAAGTCATCTAGGTGATATTTATGTTAGAGATCCATGCTCTAGAGACCGACAATGTCGTGACTCGTCCTAAGTGTTTTACTTAGGTTACCATATCTTAATATTAATATCATGGTATTATATCAAGTAACCGTCATGTCATCACAACGCATATGTATGTTTATATAAGTCGATCTATAGTCGACGTAGTGTTAGTCCCGTAGGACGCCGTGCATAAATAATTAATGCATCAACACTTAAACACATACATGTAACCACACACATATAACACACAAGTTATATCAACCAAATCCGAGCCCAAGGAGCAACCTTAGGTCAACTCGGCAAACCCCTTTACATACCGTTCACCCTGATTGTATTACGGTGGAGTATGAATCTTCAAGATCCTATGCTCCGTGTAGTCCGCTAGCTTGTCAAGCGTCCTTGTCAGAAGTAAATCTAAACGGTATAAAACTATAAGTCAGTCTCCATGACTAACTACATCCGGTATATCCGAATAATAAGTAACCCCGACAGTTCACCTCCGTTTTCTACAGTTGTTGTTACGGGTTTCTCTAAAACAGTCGGTTTTGTTACTTAAAACGCGTACGTCAAAACTATCCCAACTGTTAAGTTTAATTCACTATTTCCTTTTTAATCTTATCCACCCTCCAGTTTAGGTAACCCATAGTTGCATGTATGCATGCATGATTATATTATATTATATTCTTTTTCTTATTGTATCATTTATTTTATTGTATTCTCTTTCATATTGTTTTATTTTCCCACCATCCTTCATAATTCGACATGTTGTATAATCCCTTTATCTTTAGCAAATAATATTTGCTTCCAAAACTCATGACTTATAGTTCGTAACTATATTTTTTTTAATAACCACCACCATTAACTCATAAGGTGTTCAACCAAAATATATTTATCCACCTTATATACATTATTCTTGTGTATGTATATATTTTTACCACGTAGGTAATTCTCATGAGTTTCATAAACTCTTATATTTGTGTTACATTTCATCATCTTTTATTAGATGATTATTCCCATTAGTTGCATCATATTATACAACTTATATTAAGATTGTTATCCTAATATTATGCATTTTATGTTGTACATTTACAACTCCTAAGGTTTATTCCATAAATACCTTAGTTTATAAATCCCATTCACTTATAGTTTGTCACACCATTTAATGTGAATACCTTATTTGTATTAATTTCATTAAACCACCTTAATACCAAATAATTGTTATAACATTTATAACATTATAGACCTTAGTCTAAAATTCATTTTCCAACCTTTATATTTTCGGTATAGCCCTTGAATTTATTTAAATTCCCTTTTTGACCACATAACATTATGTAATGTTATACCAAAATACTAATATCATTTGCTATGATATTTTTATTTCCTTTAACTTATAATCTATAGTTTTTATACAAAACTATTGTGTATTGCCTCATAGGCACATATTAAACCTTATACTTTTCCTTAAACCATAATTTCCTTTATTTACAAAATCACCCCTTTCTTTTACCATGTTATATATCCCATTTAATATAACATTTCTAACTTATAAAAGAGCATAACCTATGGTTATTTTTTGTAAATTCCGAACAGACCTCAATATACATTTTATATTGTCATTAGGCCCAATTTATAACATATAGTTTGATAATATCATTAAAACTATATATTTACATATATCTCAACAAATACTCTTATTAATTCTAAAAATCACCAAATTCCACCAAAGGGTTATAAATATCCTTATTAACCCATATACTTTTGATATTTACCATTCCACCATCTATTTTTCTCCAAAGTGTCATAATGACATATAACTATATATTATTCATATATAGTTTATTTTAATTCCAAAATCCACCAAATAAATTCCTAAAAATTCCTAATAGCCCATGGGTGTTTAAAATACCATTGTACACCCTTTATTTTTGGTAATAACATATTTACCACATATGTTATAAAAATATTACCATTAAATACATAACTTATTATAAACCTTAAATAAGTTATCTAACTTATTTATTTTGGTCAAAACCTAGCATATGGTCAAGGTTGACCACCTTAATATTTCCTTGACCACCAATTCCTTAATTACGGTTTAGTACCCAAACTTTCTAAATCACCATTTAACCCCAAAACTTTATAAAATCTTATAAACTTTATTTTAACTCCATTTTACCTCTCATTTTCGGCCTTATTATTCTAAAGCCCCCAAATTTAATTTAATTACACCTAATACCCCATTTATTTTCGGTAATGCATTTATACTACTTAAACTTAATTAAAAGCTTGTAAATGCATAAATAAAATGGCCTAAAATACATGGCCTTATTACAAACATTGGCTTGCAAAATAAATTACACATAAATGTCCCAAAAACATATAATTCTCGGCCTCACCATACAACTTTCCATTTAATTACCAAACTTCCACATAATGTCTTAAATTTGACAATTATGCTTGTTTAATTAGTTAAAATTTATTAAACCATTCTTAAACATTTTAAGGTCAAACAAGACCTTTTTGATCATTCACTCACGGCAATTGATATAACACTTAAACTTGTGTTAATGTATCAAGTTAAGGTTTTAAGTGATTTATACCTTGATTTAGCTTAGGTAAGCCTTGTTTGAATTCGGCCAGCCTTAGATAAAATTTCCAAAGCTTCTCTTGCATGTTTCAAACAGCAAACAAGGCCTAGTTAGTCTCCAAGAAAGATCTAACCATAAGAGTAATTTAATGTAAGATTTAAGGCAAAAATCACCTTAAAAATGCAAGGAAGTTCAAGTGGTTTCGACCTGAACCAAACACACCACAAGGTGTTAGATCCACCATATTGACATAGGAAATAGTTAGATCTCGAAATGCTACCTTGTTATTAGGTTTTACCTTGGAAAAATGCCTTAAAAGAGGGTATTTCCTTTGGATCTCGGCCACCCTTGCTCCAAATGGCTAACCAACAGATTCCACATGAAAAGGAGAAAATGAGGCTATGACCAAAGTTTCACAGCCAAACTGAAGGGAATCAAAAGTTATGAGCTTAAAGCACATTTTTACCTTAAAATGTAGATTTGAACAACCTTGGTCCCTCTACTGGTCTCAACCGAGTTTAGCTCTTGTTCTAACCTTAGAACACTGAGAATAAGCCATAGGAAGATGGCCACGAAATTAGGTGTTGGTAGTGAAGAGATGAAGAAAAAGAGCTAAAAATGACATTAAAACACTTACATTAGAGCTTAGGAGCTAGGCTTGCCTTCCATGCTCAAGAACAGCTTGAGAGCTTCAAAGGAAGGGAGGAGCTCGGCTGGGCAGGAGGATCGGACAAGGAAGGAAGGAAAGAGTGGAAAGATTTGAAATAATGAAAAAGTAAAGTTACTATTGCAAATTGAAGTTAGGTATCAATTTGTCCAACAATTATTGCAAGCTGCTCCTCTCTTATTGCAGCCGGTTTCCTTGGTCCAAATGGGTCAATTAATTGACCATTGACCATGCTTGGTCAATATTGACTCATGTGGGCCCCACTTTAGGGTTTTATTAATATTTTAATATTAAATTTGTAAAAATCTGTAAATTTCTGGAATTAAATTCCTAATATCATATAATATGGTTATATTTCTTTTCCCATTTAGACCAATTTAGAAGGCGATTACACAAAAACGTGCTTTAAGGAGTTTTAGTGCACATTTTGTGTCGCAAGGTGTTTCTGGGCTTGGTTTTCTTTGACAACGGTTTTTTGTGTTCCTTACATGATATTTGATCATGTAATTCAATTTTATATCATTTAGAGGTCCTTTGATTTTTAAGGTTTTCCTAGAGCACCTTTTTGCCCTTTTTGACCTTGAAGCATGTAAATGCTTTTTCTTTGTGTTGGAGTGTTGTCCAACGGTTATAATATGTTTAGTAGTATGTTAATATGCTTAGGACAAATTTTTAGGTCCTAAGAAGTTTATTTGGGTATTTATTTACCCTTAACAGTCAAAGGGTGCAACATCTTGTTTTATGTTGACCACTGTTGTTCTCAGTTGACTTTTAAGGCATGTTTAGGCCTTAATTAATATGATTAAATATTTAATCCATGCTTTAATAATTTGGGGTATTTCAGTCTACCCCCCTTAAAAAGACTTCGTCCCGAAGTCTCTTAATCAAATAGGTAAGTATATATAAATGTATAACTACCCATTGTTCCCATAATGTATATCTATGTGATATATCATTTACACACATCATATTGCGCTTATACAGCACATAGCCATCACGTTGTGGCGTTAGTTCAATCATATATGGATATAGGTGATCCATCAGCACCATCATTTCCTATCAGTTCTACAAGTCCTGACAACCTTCCTGAGGTGTCCATAACATTCCATTGTTCCACATTCCATATCTAATGATTCATTTCGTATCTAGGCAATACCATATGTAATCATTCTATAAAGCAATATGAATGCATATCACAGATAGCATAAGAAAAGTACTACACACATGGTGTACATACAATCATTCAAACAAGTATCTCATAGGATACATACTTTCAAGTGTACATCACACCCAAACAACCAAACAACGCACGCCCCGCGTACCAACCATAACCAAGAAAACCAATTCACTGTATGCTATGCATACTAAATAATTCACATACTAACCAAACAACCTCGTATGCCCCGCACACCACCAATTCTCTTTTTTTTTTGCATGCAATGCATATCAAACAGCCAAAAATAAGTGCACACATGTGCACAGCCAAGAGGCTCTACCCCCCTTAAAAAGGGTTACGCCCCCGTACCCCACAAGTATACAACAGCCGCTCAACAAGGAGCGCTGGATACTTGGCTCTCAAAGAGTTCTCCAACTCGTGGATTATCCTCATATCAGAGAGACGGGTATAATTCTAGCCCTTCAGGGCTCCACAATATATAAAAGGTGAGGCACTGATCTTTTTGTGCTCTCTCCCAAGTTCATTCTTTTGGGCCCACTCGCTCCGTATGAGGTGTAGACCCATGAACAAAGGCTCAATTTGCCTTTTTTTTTGCTGTGAATCCACTGGTTTGGATCACTAGCATATATGCGTGTGTCTTCTCTCACTGATATTCAGTTTGAGATGTAATGTGACATTGGCTACTGTTAGTACTTAGTGCTCTTTGCACTTGTCTTTGTAATACTAAGACGTACCAGCCTATATGTCCACAAAGATGTTTGTCATCCATGTCTCCTGGTGATTTTGCTCCGGAGTAACACACTGTTGTAGTTCTTTTTTTTTCACACTCTTGTTGATATCCACTTTATCTTTCAGCATTTCCACAAGATTAATAACTGCACGAGTGCAATACCAAAACACTCAGTCATACAGAGTGCAGAGGCGTAAACGCTCAACAGCTAATATTTCATGAGTCAACAGATAAGATGTGCGAATTGTCCTATGAGTGGTACATTCCAAATCCATTGTTCTTTAAGCAAGATTTCTGCTATCATATAGCTTTATCTTTTCTTCTCGCGTAGTCACGCGTTTATATCCATATCATCTGGTAGATTTCCTCTGGATTGTAAGAATTACTCGATCCTTATGAGGATTCTACATATTTTCGTCCATAATAGGTTTTCTTGTTGCTTTTTTTTTGGGTTCCTATCCTTGAACTGTTTCCTTGTCTTCCCTGTATACTGTCCACTGTTCTCTGTTGAAGGTTCTCTTTTTTTTTTTAGCCCGTTGGTTTAACTGCGGCTCTTCTCGTCCATCTTCGAGGTAATCCGTCTTACTGTCCGTAGAATGGAGTTGACTACTTCTCGTGTTCCTAACACTACCTGTCTACTTGCATGGGGTACCGTACTGATACATTACTACTTACCCGACTAACTTATAAATAAGTCTGTCAGGCCCACATGCTCCGAACGGAGTGCGGTCGTCCCATGTCTCGTTTAGTAAACTGGTAATGTCTGTCACACGGTTGTTGTGAAGTATTCTTTTGTCAATCTCCCTTTGATGGATATCCCTCTTTTTTGTTCTTCTTTTTTTTGGTCTTCTTTTTGCTTCTGTTTTTTTTTGTCCTCTTTTGCTTCTGCCCTTTTTTTTTGTCTAATAGTTCGTGTTATCGGTTATCCCGTAATAAGTGTTATTGCCTTTGTGGCATCCGTGGTAATTCGTATCATAGACTGGTATTATTCAACTCGGTGTAAGTAAAATCCGTGCTATATTAGCAAACTTGTTTCTCCTCTTTTTTTTGATCTCATTGAGTACAACACATTTTCCTTTTTCTCCCTGTTTTTTTTTCTGATCATGTCTCATCCATAGTTCATATTCGTCCCCTCATCCATGTAATTGGATGTATTGCAGATTGCATAATAGCTTGAGCAACTTGGCTCTTTACTTCCCAACCATCCTCACTGACGGTGGTGCATCTACAAAGGGTATGCTTGTCCATAAGGACTAAACATGTATCACCGGTAGTGATTAGCATTAAATGCAAGTATACTCTAATGGTATTTGGCTAATAGCCCTGTCTGAAACTTCCTCGAACGTTTAAACTGGTGTGTGTGTGTGTGTTTTTTTTTTTACAGTCATAGTGGCTGTATAATGTGTCCAGTTGCAGTGGTTGGACTATCGGTCCTTCCAAAATTGCATAGGTTTCTAATCTCCAGGTTTCAATGAAAAGGTTTGAACAACAGTTTTTTTTTATAAAAGGTTAAAAGTAGTAGTTGTTGCAGTTGCATTTGCAGTAGCTGTTACTGTTGCTGTTGCTGTCGCTGCACTTGCTGTAGCAAGTGCGCAAGGCAGATGGAAATTTCAGTGGTTTACTGTCATAGCGCTTGCAATAGCAAGTGCGCCATGCAGGTGGAAATTCTGGTTCAGTAATTCCCGGTCTCATTGACTCTGTGTCGTAGAGTATAGGCTACATGGTAATGTAAGCATTAACATCCTGTTCATATATATATCCGTCAAGGTTTAAAGCTTTTGGTACTGAGTACACAAACTAATCCCAAAGTCTTACACAAAAGGCGAGTGGTCAATGACACACTCCCACATACTTATAACATAGCTCCTTCTAACATTCAAAGTAAGCACACAACACAGTAAGTAAAAGTCTTCCACTAGCGGTCTCATGGAGTATGGGTACTCATGCCCTATCTACTCCCTTGCCCTTCTGGGCTCCAGCATCAGCAGATGTCTAGCCATCCTGACCGCCTCGTGGTACTCCAGATCCTCCAGCTGAGGTCTTCTGAGTATTCTTTGGTGGCCTGTAATTACGGCTCTCTGGGTTCATCCAACATTCAAATTCCCTATGGCCCTCTTTGTGGCAGCACCGACACTCGACTTTGCGGCCTTCGCAGTCGACCCCTGGATGGTCCTTCCCACAACGCTTACAGTAAAAATGGCGCTGGGGCTGTCCGGTGCCTGATGATAGTATTTAAGTTTAAGTTAAAATCTGTTGATATAGGGGTTAAGATTATATTTGAATTTAAGAGGTAGGTGTTCTCACCCTTAGGAGGTGCAGATCTCAGAGGCTTAGCATCAATAGCTGGGCCGGTCAACTGCAGGACGGGCTCTTTCCCTTTCTTTCCCTGGTGACCCTGCTGCCCTTTCTTTGGAAAGAATTTCCTGTTTAAGGTTTCGGGTCAGCATTCGTAAGGTATTTAGTATGATAAGTATTTAAGCTTGGGTTAAGTCCTTACTTTCCCTTTTTCTGGCCATCGCCTGAAGATGCTCCTCCACCCTCAGACTCTCCTTCAGGGTTCTTCCTTTTCTTTGCCCCTAGAGTCTCTTCCCGAGTCTGGAGCATTAGCTCCGTCCTCGAGGCAGCGTCGTAACACTCCTGGAATCTCATTGGTAAGTTCTCACAAGGTTATACGGTACTATAGTAAGTAAAGAATTTATGGCATTCATGTTAATACCTGTATGGTAGTGTAGAAGGTAGCACCCATCGCCATCTGGATGAGAAATAATAGTCCTCCCCGGAACTTCTCGATCTTTACGGTTTCTGAGTAATCCACACCGGGGATGAAGTCCAGTAGACCAATGAATCGAGCGTAATACTCGTCCACGGTCAGACCCCTGGGTCAATGTTTCAAACTCATGGCGCTTCTTCTGTTTGAGGTGTGCCGGGTAATACTTCCCTCTTAGTAACTCAACAAAGGCAGCCCACGAAAAGTCGGGCGTAGCCAGGTGCTGGTCCTTGACCAACCTCCACCAAGTGCTGGCTGCATCCTTCAGATGGAAAGCAGCAATAGCGACCTTCTTGTCGTCAGGTACCTGTAACGCTTCATAGGCCATCTCATGTTCAACGATGTAACGTTCCAAAGCTACGGGGTCTGGTTCCCCTGAATATGTAGGTGGTCGGGTCTCTGTAACTGACTTCAGCCAGTTTGTTTCCCTGGGCTTGGCGGGAGGGCTGGTGCTCCTCCTATCTGAGTACCCAGCTGTGCAAGAACGGCTGCAACCGTCTCAGTAACTGGAATGCCGGGGTCACCGCCTCTACCTCTTCCAGCACCACGCCCTCTAGTACCACCAGACATCTGTAGTACAGTATGTCACATAAATACTTGGTAAAATTACCGTACACAACCAATAGATATTAAGTTGCCTTAAAGGCTATCCTGTCACGCATTTTGCGTTTCTAGACACGATATCTTTTGAGACGAATCGTCTCGTACCTCCTAAATGTTTCCCAATATTTTCCAAGTCCTAAGCTCACTGTCTTAACCTACTTTCTCGTCATCAGAGCGGTACTCCGCTCTGATACCACTTTTGTAACACCCCTTTCCATAATCACGATATAATCCCTCACGTAGCAATAAATAAAACGTCTCGCAGCGGAAAAATAAATAACAATTACAAAACTCACACGGGTGTCACCGGCCATTACTCGCCCATGCGAGCAACGTAGCCATACCACATCCAACTTCCAAAATAAACAAACTGCTAACCGCAGTGATAACGAGAAACTCCTATACATCAAACTAAGTCCATAACCATAAACATTGACAAGTGAGCGTCTACCCAATCCTGAAAAATACATAACCTTACCGTAAGACCATACACCATCTTCATTACCATACAACATCTCCAACTACCCTGTTCCTGCTCTTCAGCTCTGACAATGATTAACAACCTGAAATGGTGTAGTATCAGCGATAGACGCTGAGTATGCCGGGCCTGGACCCTAATGGTCACTTGTCATTTTAACCATCTTATTATTATATTGGTTTCATGCTTTTCCTTTTTACAGTTATAATCAAAACTGAAGCATAAATGTATAATATACATAATCAACCATCCAAATTTTCATAAACATTAATCATCCATCCAAACCAAACATTCATAGAATATTTCAAACAACATTTGTATATCGAACGTATCGAGCAATAACAACAATATTTTGTACAATGTACAATCGCCGTAGTGTTCACCATCCACTGTCAATTTATTTTAGTTTGGCTTTCAGGCCCCGTCCATATGTACAATGTACATTCGCCGTAGCGTACAGTTCCCATAGTTAATTTACCTTAGC
Organism: Limonium bicolor; assembly: GCA_023374045.1. NCBI lineage: Eukaryota > Viridiplantae > Streptophyta > Magnoliopsida > Caryophyllales > Plumbaginaceae > Limonium > Limonium bicolor. The sequence goes on from CM041780.1 coordinate 284,491,879, forward strand.
CTTGTAGGCTCCATCCAACCATGTTTAATTAATGTCAGTAGGGCGTCATGTTAGGACAACCTGATAACCTCACCATGGACAGTAGTCCCCCGTACACACAAAGGTGCTCATTTCGCTAGAGGTCCGGAGGCCCCTGACTCACTTATGTCTCGTAAGACGTCCATAAAAAGGCCGTAGCCACCTGATCCACGAACCTATTTGGGCTCGTTGGATATAACCTAGAGCGGAATCCAAATAGGAAACCCCTCAGTGATCACAAATGCGCAACCAAGTAGTTCGTGAACTACCGGGATTCCTCACCTCAATCTCATACCATCACTCTCTCATAATGTTTAAGATCTGCTCTTAGTCTTATGGAGAATATTTATTAACCAGCGGCCCAATGGGTCACGCGTACCTAGAAGTCATCTAGGTGATATTTATGTTAGAGATCCATGCTCTAGAGACCGACAATATCGTGACTCGTTCCTAAGTGTTTTACTTAGGTTACCATATCCTTAATATTAATATCATGGTATTATATCAAGTAACCGTCATGTCATCACAACGCATATGTATGTTTATATAAGTCGATCTATAGTCGACGTAGTGTTAGTCCCGTAGGACGCCCGTGCATAAATAATAAATGCATCAACACTTAAACACATACATGTAACCACACACATATAACACACAAGTTATATCAACCAAATCCGAGCCCAAGGAGAAACCTTAGGTCAACTCGGCAAACCCCTTTACATACCGTTCACCCTGATTGTATTACGGTGGAGTATGAATCTTCAAGATCCTATGCTCCGTGTGGTCCGCTAGCTTGTCAAGCGTCCTTGTCAGAAGTATAATCTAAACGGTATTAAAACTATACGTCAGTCTCCATGACTAACTACATCCGGTATATCCGAATAATAAGTAACCCCGACAGTTCACCTCCGTTTTCTACAGTTGTTGTTACGGGTTTCTCTAAAACAGTCGGTTTTGTTACTTAGAACGCGTACGTCAAAACTATCCCAACTGTTAAGTTTAATTCACTATTTCCTTTTTAATCTTATCCACCCTCCAGTTTAGGTGCGTAACCCATAGTTGCATGTATGCATGCACGATTATATTAATATATTCTTTTTCTTATTGTATCATTTATTTTATTGTATTCTCTTTCATATTGTTTTATTTTCCCACCATCCTTCATAATTCGACATGTTGTATAATCCCTTTATCTTTAGCAAATAATATTTGCTTCCAAAACTCATGACCTATAGTTCGTAACTATATTTTTTTTAATAACCACCACCATTAACTCATAAGGTGTTCAACCAAAATATATTTATCCACCTTATATACATTATTCTTGTGTATGTATATATTTTTCCACGTAGGTAATTCTCATGAGTTTCATAAACTCTTATATTTTGTGTTACATTTCATCATCTTTTATTAGATGATTATTCCCATTAGTTGCATCATATTATACAACTTATATTAAGATTGTTATCCTAATATTATGTAACATTTTATGTTGTACATTTACAACTCCTAAGGTTTATTCCATAAATACCTTAGTTTATAAATCCCATTCACTTATAGTTTGTCACACCATTTAATGTGAATACCTTATTTGTATTAATTTCATTAAACCACCTTAATACCAAATAATTGTTATAACATTTATAACATTATAGACCTTAGTCTAAAATTCATTTTCCAACCTTTATATTTTCGGTATAGCCCTTGAATTTATTTAAATTCCCTTTTTGACCACATAACATTATGTAATGTTATACCAAAATACTAATATCATTTGCTATGATATTTTTATTTCCTTTAACTTATAATCTATAGTTTTTATACAAAACTATTGTGTATTGCCTCATAGGCACATATTAAAACTTATACTTTTGCTTAAACCATAATTTCCTTTATTTACAAAATCACCCCTTTCTTTTACCATGTTATATATCCCATTTAATATAACATTTCTAACTTATAAAAGAGCATAACCTATGGTTATTTTTTTGTAAATTCCGAACAGACCTCAATATACATTTTATATTGTCATTAGGCCCAATTTATAACATATAGTTTGATAATATCATTAAAACTATATATTATACATATATCTCAACAAATACTCTTATATAATTCTAAAAATCACCAAATTCCACCAAAGGGTTATAAATATCCTTGTTAACCCATATACTTTAGATATTTACCATTCCACCATCTATTTTTCTCCAAAGTGTCATAATGACATATTAATTATATATTATTCATATATAGTTTATTTTAATTCCAAAATCCACCAAATAAATTCCTAAAAATTCCTAATAGCCCATGGGTGTTTAGAATACCATTGTACACCCTTTATTTTTGGTAATAACATATTTACCGCATATGTTATAAAAATATTACCATTAAATACATAACTTATTATAAAACCTTAAATAAGTTATCTAACTTATTTATTTTGGTCAAAGCCTAGCATATTGTCAAGGTTGACCTCCATAATATTTCATTGACCACCAATTCCTTATAATTACGGTTTAGTACCCAAACTTTCTAAAGTTCACCATTTAACCCCAAAACTTTATAAAATCTTATAAACTTTATTTTAACTCCATTTTACCTCTCATTTTCGGCCTTATTATTCTAAAGCCCCCAAATTTAATTTAATTACACCTAATACCCCATTTTATTTTCGGCAATGCATTTATACTACTTAAACTTAATTAAAAGCTTGTAAATGCATAAATAAAATGGCCTAAAATACATGGCCTTATTACAAACATTGGCTTGCAAAATAAATTACACATAAATGTCCCAAAATACATATAAATTCTCGGCCTCACCATAGAATTTTCATTTAATTACCAAACTTCCACATAATGTCTTAAATTTGACAATTATGCTTGTTTAATTAGTTATAAAATTTATTAAACCATTCCTTAAACATTTTAAGGTCAAACAAGACCTTATTTTGATCATTCACTCACGGCAATTGATATACCCACACTTAAACTTGTGTTAATGTATCAAGTTAAGGTTTTAAGTGATTTATACCTTGATTTAGCTTAGGTAGAGCCTTGTTTGAATTCGGCCAGCCTTAGATAAAATTTCCATAGCTTCTCTTGCATGTTTCAAACAGCAAACAAGGCCTAGTTAGTCTCCAAGAAATATCTAACCATAAGAAGTAATTTAATGTAAGATTTAAGGCAAAAATCACCTTAAAAATGCAAGGAGAGTTCAAGATGGTTTCGACCTGAATCAAGCACACCAAAAGGTGTTAGATCTACCTTAATGACATAGGAAATAGCTAGATCTCAACAAGCTACCTTGTTATTAGGTTTTACCTTGAAAAAAATGCCTTAAAAGAGGGTATTTCCTTTGGATCTCGGCCACCCTTGCTCCAAATGGCTAACCAACTGATTCCACATGAAAAGGAAAGCAAATAAGGCTATGACCAAGTTTCACAGCCGAACTTGAAGGAATCAAAAGTTATGAGCTTAAAGCACATTTTTACCTTAAAATGTAGATTTGAACAACCTTGGTCCCTCTACTGGTCTCAACCGAGTTTAGCTCTTGTTCTAACCTTAGAACACTGAGAATAAGCCATAGGAACAGATGGGCCACGAAATTTAGGTGTTGGTAGTGAAGAGATGAAGAAAAGAGCTAAAAATGACATTAAGACACATACATTAAGAGCTTAGGAGCTAGGCTTGCCTTCCATGCTCAAGAACAGACCTTGAGAGATTCAAAGGAAGGGAGGAGCTCGGCTGGGCAGGAGGAAATCGGACAAGGAAGGAAGGAAAGAGTGGAAAGATTTGAAATAATGGAAAAAGTAAATGTTACTATTGCAAATTGAAGTTAGGTATCAATTTGTCCAACAATTATTGCAAGCTGCCTCCTCTCTTATTGCCAGCCGGTTTCCTTGGTCCAAATGGGTCAATTAATTGACCATTGACCATGCTTGGTCAATATTGACTCATGCGGGCCCCACTTTAGGGTTTTATTAATATTTTAATATTAAATTTGTAAAAATCTGTAAAATTCTGGAATTAAATTCCTAATATCATATAATATGGTATTTTATTATATTTAAAGGTATTTATAACCTTTTAGCCCATTTAAAACCAATTTAGAAGGCGATTACACAAAAACGTGCTTTAAGGAGTTTTAGTGCACATTTTGTGTCGCAAGGTGTTTCTGGGCTTGGTTTCTTTGACAACGGTTTTGTGTTTGTTCCTTACATGATATTTGATCATGTAATTCAATTTTACATCATTTAGAGGTCCTTTGATTTTTAAGGTTTTCCTAGAGCACCTTTTTGCCCTTTTTGACCTTGAAGCATGTAAATGCTTTTTCTCTGTGTTGGAGTGTTGTCCAACGGTTATAATATGTTTAGTAGTATGTTAATATGCTTAGGACAAATTTTTAGGTCCTAAGAAGTTTATTTGGGTATTTATTTACCCTTAACAGTCAAAGGGTGCAACATCTTGTTTTATGTTGACCACTGTTGTTCTCAGTTGACTTTTAAGGCATGTTTAGGCCTTAATTAATATGATTAAATATTTAATCCATGCTTTAATAATTTGGGGTATTTCAGAAATCTTCTGATGCCCTAAGGTAGCAAAATTTTCTGATTCACTTGTTTTTGCTTGTTAGCCTTATTAAATAAAGAATAGTAAATTCCATGTTGCTAAGCGACCTCTACCCAAATGAAGACTTGAGTTCACTATCAATTTGTGTATTTTTTCAGCATCATAGCACTAATTTTCTTGATTATCTTTGGATGTAGTCTTCATCACCGTTGTAGTTCTCAATGCTTCATCTAGTGTTCCAATGCTTGATGGGAACAACTTTTTTGACTTGTAGGATAAAATCCATTTGACTTTGGGGTGGATGGACTTAGATCTAGCATTCATGAGGATCAGCCAGAAGCTCTCAAAGAGGAAAGTACAGTAGAAAAAAAATGTTCTTAGAAAAGTGGGGACCATCCAATCACATTTGTCTCATGTGAGTTACAATACGTGGCTTCATCGCTGAATGTGCAGGCTATATTGATGAGCAGTTTGTAAGATCTGACAAAGTGTTAGGCAATACTCTTATGAAGAAACTCACATGTATGACTTGTGATAATTTTAAAGGAGGTGTGTGAGAACATTATGAAGATGCAAGACATTGCTGCACAATTAAAGTTGCTAAACCTAGAACTTTACGAGTCATTTCAAGTGCATTTTTTTAAAACTCACTTTCATCAGAGTGCAAACCTTTTAAGATTGCGTACAACACACAAAAATAAAAGTGGTTTATTAATGATCTTTTGACCATGTGTGTACAAGAGAATAAAAGATTTCAACAAGAGGTCGTTGAGAGTGTTCATATAGCATTCCATGATACGGTGAATGCAAAGAAAGGAAATAATGTTTCCCATAAGGAGAAGAAGAATAGGATTTTTTTAGTTAAAAGTAACAATAAGTGAAATACCCCAAACTTAAATAAAGTGATTAAAATTATCCTAATAGGTATTTAAGGGCCTAATGGTGCCTAAGTAATATTGGTAAGGAAAAATAAATCCAAAGGAAATAAAGAAACACTTAAAAAGTGAAAAACGCTAAATAAGCGTTAAATAACCATAGGAGGTATGAGACCTCGGTTAGTGTATTATATGGATTCTAAAGGCTTAATAAGTCCAAAATAATATATGGGAACAACCTCCGAAGAAAACGGATCCAAGTAATGTATTAAAACGCCAATAGAGCTTTAGTGAATGTTTTTTGAGAAAACCCGAAAACGTGACTTTAAGCGGTCAAACAAACCCGTAAAAATTATAAATCATTAAATAACAATAATTAAGCAATAATGGAAGCTTAATAACCAGTAAAATTAAAGAAACGGGAAAATTTCAGAAAACGGGCCCAGTTAGTGAATAGTACCGAAACCGGGTAAAATAACGAGCGTTTTTTTTAAAAGACGAAAAAACGCTCCAACTAGTATTATTGTGTTGGACCGATTTTAATAAGTCAAATAACTCCCTCACACACATAATAAACAAGTAAAGAAAGAAAAGGAAAGAGAAAAGAAAAAAAAAAGTAGAAATAAAAGTACAAAAGTACTTTTAACACTCTCTCTCCTTCCTAACCTCTCACCCACGTAAATTTTTCCTCCCACCAGACTTCTCCTTCCTCCTTGTTCTGCTGGGGACGATTTTAGAAGCTCCTCAAGCTTCCATGGATTCTTCAACCTTCCAGCTGCCCAAGCTTCATTTAAGCCCCAAATCGAAAATAAAATTGTATATTCTTCTTCCTCTCATCAGCTCACATTTCTATCTTTTCAAAATCTCAAATGAGGAAGTTCATCTCCATGGGTTTTGCCCATTCAAAGAGAAAATAGCATCAATGGGTAGCTGGAGTCTCCTCTCTCCATTAAGGTAAAAATCTACATGAAAACTCATGTTTTCTCCATCTTTCTTCATAAACCGATTTCTACCCCTTTGTAATGCCTTGTTTTCTCTCTCTTTTAAGCATCAATTCAACCTTGCAATGGTGGTGGATTCACCTTCTTGAACCAAGGGCTAAAACCCCTCCTAAAACACACCAAAGGTAAACCCTAGAAATCTTGCTTTAAGCATTTCATTGAACTAGCATTAATCTAAGGGTTAGTGAAATACCCCAAACTAATAAAATATGGATTAAATATTTAATCACATTAATTAAGGCCTAAACATGCCTTAAAAGTCAACTAAGAACAATAGTGGTCAACACAAAGCAAGATGTTGCACCCTTTGACTATATGGGGTGAATAAATACCCAAATGACTTCCTAGGACCTAATATATTTTCCTAAACTTATTAACACATTACTAAACATGTTACAATTGTTGGACAACACTCCAACACAAAGAACAGGCATTTACATGCTTCAAGGTCAAGTAGGGCAAAAATGTGCTCTAAGAATACCTTAAGGTCAAACGATCTCTAAATGATATAAAATTGGAAACAATAATCAAATATCATGTAAGGAACACCAAAAACTGTTCTCAAAGAAAACAGAGCTCAGAAACACCCTGCGACTCAAAATGTGCACTAAAATTCCTTAAAACACGTTTTTCGTCTATGAGCTCTAAGATAATGACTTTTGTCACTGTAAAGACTATAATAAGTTCTTTATAACATTAAAGTCTAAATCAAAGTTTAAAAATAAAATAAAAAATTGGCAATTTAGTATGAATAGTACCCAAAAATAACACTTAAATACTTAATTTAACTTAAACCATGGTCAAAGCTCACCTATTGCCTTGACCAAAGCCAGCCGATTTCATACAGCTGTAATACCCACTCATTTGTCAATCTTCAATCAATTATACTGTAACACCCCTAAAACCGGCCTAAGAGTTAAGGGTATTACACGCCGCGTATTACTACCTAATAACGCAAGGCTCTAAAACACTCAAATGCAATAAAGGCCCAAAACGGAGTTTCCGTATTCATTATAAACCAGAGTAACCAAATACTGCAGAAGTAATACAGAATCCCGAATACATGTTCCAAACAGAAACAGTGATCTAAACAGAGTAAGGCCCGAAGGCTACAAGTCTGAGTAAGTATAACAAATAACAAATGAGCAAAGACATAAACTAAGCTCCAGAAACTGAATAAGTGATCCTTGCTGATCAATCTGCAAAAATGTTAAAGTAGGGGAGTGAGCACACAACTATGCCCAGTAAGCAGCGACCGTCATCAGTAAGGTCGCTCAAAACAATTGAAATCAGAAGGAGGAGAAGATAGACATTATAGCCACAATTCCCAAATACAGTCAGAAGCTTTCAGAACCAGAAACAGAGTGGAACACAAGGGTTCCCAATACAGAAACAATTAGAGTTCACAAACAGATAGGGACACAGTACAATGCACACACTCAGAAGGGGTCGAAGACCCATAGACCATAACAGGTCTCTCGGCAACGCAGAAATGATTCGAAAGAGCCAAAGGGTTCGTCAACCCCACAGAACAGAAAGGGAATGACCCACACTCAGAACGACGTCTACATGGTATACCACGGAATAGCTCGACCCAGCCATTCACGGCTCAGAAACAGAGTAAAGTGTCCCAAAACAGAAGGTTTGCAAAATAGAAGCAACCTTCCATGAAACCATGCCAAAACACTTATAATACAGTAGTAGAGACTTAAAGGAGTCCAACACCACAAACGGCGCTCAAATCAGAGTTCAGACGGGGGGGAAGTTATGCAGAAAACAGAGCAGTGTCCGAACTTGTGTCCGGACGTCGAAGTTCGGACGCAAGTCGAGACTCAGAAACAAGTATAGTCAAATGTCCGAACTTGTGTCTGGACATCAATGTTCAGACACAAGCCGATTCGAATAAGACAGAACATTTCAGAATGACCGAACATCATTGTTCGGACTGATGTTCGGACGGGTTTACGGAAAAATTTACGCGGAAGGTCCGACCTGTGTTCGGACATCAATGTTCGGACACAGGTCGAACTAAAATCAGAGGAGAATCTAAGGGTGTGTCCGAACATCAAAGCTCGGACAGATGTTCGGACATACCCCGAACTTTGAAAATCAGAAAGGCAAAACACACTGTCCGAACTTCAAAGCTCGGACGGAAGTTCGGACAGTGCAAAAACTGCAGATTTCAGAAGACGAACAGAGGAGAAAAACAACGCAATTCGACACCACGAATCGCCAGTTCAGAACACACACCAAATCAGTCATAAATACAGGAGACCATGGGGGTTTAGCCATTCCAAAACGCAATCAACACAACACAAACAGAAACACATCCAAATCAGACAATAAGACCTTGCAAACCCCATGGCTGAACTTCCAAACCGAATCGAGTAACCACCTACCTCAATTCGGAGTGCAGAAATCCACCGAGTGCAGCAGCCACAACACCGAACAGTCGCTCGATCAGACAAAACTAATCAGTTACTGAATTCCCACAAACAACGATCCAAAATCAGAACAAGAAAGAAACCTAGAACTTGAAAACCCAAACTGCAACACTCTGCATCACAAACCTGAAATCAAGACTAGACGAAATACTGCAGTAGAATCCCAATCCGAATGCGGCCGACGACAACTGATTCGAACACAATCAGAACCCTCAATCAGGAAACAGCAGAGAAAACAAAGTAGACAACGAAGACCCAAATTCTGCAATTCAAACCTGATAACGGAGGAAGGACCACACCGCAACGGAAACCTTCAATCTGGTTGCAGCAGTAACGTTCACAGTTCCAGCAGAGGGAGAATTAGAGAGAGAAGGAAGAGGGGAAAAACTGTCACTCAACATTACGATTGAGACGCTCCTCACGAACTGACATGAATGAATTGATCGGGAATTAGAAGTGATTAAAAAGGAAATAATAAGTAATTCCTTTACTTATTAAAATAATTGTTTACCTTAATTAGCAGGGGAAATGACCTCCTCACCCTTGGCAATTAAAAGAATACCACCGGTGTCCTAACTGATAGCAGGGTTTAATCCAACTTAGAATAACATAGTAACTGATATATAATATGAGGTATAAACTATGGGTTATAACATCACCTCCCCCTTAAAAGAATTTCATCCTCGAAATTGACTCACCTTACTGCTCGAATAGGGAGGGAAACTTGGTGCATAGCTCATCCTCAAGCTCCCAAGTTGCTTCACGTTCTGACTGATCAGACCATTGAACCTTAACCATAGGCATGGTCTTACTACGGGATGACGAACATCTCTAGCCAAATATGGGTAGGCACCGCCTCATAACTGAAGTCTCTCTCAACTGAAGTTGACTATGGTTGTAACACCCCAACCGCTAATCCTATACTTACCGTCTAATCGTCCTATTAATCCTACGAGTTCGCAGCGGAATTATTACATACTTACTACGGCGGGTGAAACAATGTCGCTAACCGCCCATACGGGCTAGCTAGGCTACTAATACTTACAGTCACGGTCTGATGAACATAACGTACCGAGCTACTAAATTACTTGCCAAAATAACATATGCCAAATACTTACATCCGATCACCGAGTATTTAAAGTATATTCAATTACAACCTTTCAAGCTTCCAAAAGAATGAGTTTCTAAAGCTACTCATCTATACCCCAATCCAATGCTTCCATTATCCAAAAAGGTGTACCCCATGGTACACCGGCTATTCAAAAACTACAGCCATGTACTACTCAGTACACCGATCATAATTTCACTGTTTACATCCCAAAAAAGAAGATAAAAGAAATGGAAGTAGATCTTCACATCTTCATCACTCGCGGGTACCTGCGTGTAGTAAAAATGGTGCCCCAAGGGGCTCAGCAAACGCTGCATATGGACTCCGCATATACCGCGTGCTAGCTAGGGCACGCCGACTATTTGACGTCCACTAAACATGCTTTTCATTTATTTCATACATACATGCTTTTCATACAAATTACATGCTCATTCAATTCATTACATAATTCAAGGCAACAATGTAGTAGCACACAACTTACTTACCTTCACAAGGTTAGCCAAATTATGCATCCGGGTTAATCGGAATGCTTTACTCTTTTACTCATTACTTACTCCTTCTTACTTACAATTACTTACTTTCAATTACTTTACTTACTCATTCTTACTTACTTACTTATACTCAAGTTAAGTCGTCGGGACCTCCGGCCCTGGGGACTACGCCGTCCCACCTCCGGGATTTACTTGACTCACCAATCCGGATGCTACCCACTTAAGGGATTTGGGCCGCGGACCAGTTTAAGAGTCAGGAATTGGAGCCAACCTCTCGTGACTCCGCATCCTCACGCGTGGCCGAAACTATATCGGACTTCTACTCATTCCAATTTAATTACCATTTTAAGTTAGGATGGTTAGCTTGTTAGGAATAAGTTAGAAGTCCAAACACAATAAATAACGGTCACGGTACAATACAACATACATACACACATTCATTATCATCCATACATTTCATGAATTATACAAACTATGATTTAAAGAAGATATACAACATCATACAACACTACATATTCACAAGTATGCATATTAACTCCGATTCGTGCATTTATCTTATTTGGTGATCAATTAGCACACAACACACAAATCAGAGTAACCAAGATAGCATACGGGGCATGAGGAATCCATACCGTTCACCGTTGTACGTACTTCCAAACGTCCTTCCGGTGTCACAAATCAAATCCTATTATATACATACAATTGAATGATTAATCTAGCTATCATTACCTAACTCATACTTACTATGTCCTTATACTTCTTACACTTACACTTTACTTACTTACTTTTCTTTACTTAGGTTTTACTTTCTTACTTAACTTTGGCATGCTTTCATACATGTACATATAGATATATATGTAGGTATATACATTATATATATATATATATATTATTATTAATATAATATTTTTTTTGACCGGACCGGACTTGCGACCGACCTTGCAAGTCCGGTCCATTCCAGTAGCTCAGAGTACCGAAATTTACTGGCCGACCGAACTTGCAAGTCCGGTCGCAAGTTCGGTCGATTCCAGTAGCTATCCTCGGGAAATTTTCTGGGCCGACCGAACTTGCATGTCCGGTCGCAAGTCCGGTCGATTCCAGTAGGTATCCTCGGAAAATTTCTGGCCGACCGAACTTGCAAGTCCGGTCGCAAGTTCGGTCGATTCCAGTAGGTTACAGACGGGGGAAATTTCTGGTCCGACCGAACTTGCAAGTCCGGTCGCAAGTTCGGTCGATTCCAGTAGCTCACCCGTCTTTGTAAGTCTGGGCTCGACCGAACTTGCAAGTCCGGTCGCAAGTTCGGTCCGGCCCAGTATTTGCATTTTACTTTCTGTTTTCAGTCCTCTCTTTACCCAATACCTCCCCATTGTTCCTACACTTAATCCTACATGTTTTAACACCATTTAAACCTCCTAATACCCCCTAGTTCATTTCCTAACTCCTTACACAATTTTATACTCATTCACTCACCTAATTTTCTAAGTTTCACTCTCACTTTCACTAGTTGTTTCCTAGTTGTGTTTTGCTACAGATTTAACACTAACACTCTCCATCTACAACTCCCTCTTCTAATGTCATTGCTAACACCTCTAATACATTACAACTACATTAACTATCTCTCCCCATCTTCCCTCTATCTATCTATTTCAAAATCTGTTACACTTACATCATTCACCTAGTTAAAATTCACTAAGTGTTCTAATTCTAGATAAATTTTGACATAACCTCCCCTACATTTTTACACTCTCACCACATATTCTAGTTCACAATTTTGTTACCCTTTTCACCTGTTTCGAAACAGCAATAATAGCCAAGCTCCCAAACACTAATATGAACTACTAAACACTTATAAAATTCCTGCACATCGACACTAATTCCCAATCTGTTTTCAATAAGTTTTACACATCTTTTAAAGCTTCAAAACACTTGTATTTCCTCACACATTATACTACTAATGCATTACCATTACATTACTCATTTCAAACTACCAAAAACTGTTACATACATATATATATACAAGTTACACAAGTGAGCATCCTTACCTTGTTTTTCTTCTAGATTTTCTTTCTTCTTTCTTTCTCCTTCCTTCCTTCCTCTCTACCGGTTTTGAAATCTCAATCCTCTAACACTACAACCATTCATATACACCATTCAATACTAAGAACTAGAACTAACCCTAACCATTAATCAAGTTTCAATCTAGGTTTTAGGGTTTAGAAAATTTATTACCTTCCAAGAGTGCAAATGAAGCTTGGAGTGGTTCAAGAATGATGTTTCCAACTCCACCGACAAGCCAAAATCGGCTAGAACAAGAGGAAAACAAGGGTTTAGTTATGAATTTTGTTTTGCCCACAAGAGCTAGAAAAAGATGGAGTTTTCAAAATATTTTTACCTTAGAAGAACAAGGAGAAGGAGGGCCTTCTAATGGTGTGTTGAAGCTCCAAATGGGATATACCCATGAATCGAAAGTGGGTGTTTTCGAATTTTGGAAAGATGAAAATGTAGCTCTTGGTGAGAGGATCACAATGGTGGTATTTTTATAATTTTGGAAGAGTTGGGAGAGAGTTACAAAGGAGAGAAGTAGAGGTTTGTGGGTTCTCTTCTTTCACCATGGAAATCGGTGGAGGTTGAAGAAGAAGAAGAGGAAAAGAGAGTGAGGGTGAGTGGTATTACGTGAGTGAGGAGAATGAATTGGAGGAGAGAGAGTAGTAAAAAGGTGAGTGGGGTTACTTTTATGATTTTTGTCTTTGTAAATAGAGAGTGAGTGTGTGAGAGAGGGGGGGGGGGGGGGGGAAAGCCCATCGCTAGCATACACACCACACACACACACACACAATCTTCACTTTTTATTTTAAAAGTGGACACATAAATTTCAGTTATTTATACTTCTACCCCACAACTTCCTGTTTTTGACAGTTTTTACTAATTTCTCGTTTTCTTGATTTTTATTGGTTCTAAAGCTTCACTAATATTTATTAATGATTATTTAGTTGACCAAAATTGTTACGAGTCTATTTGACCCGCTTAAAGACACGTTTTCCCGGTTACCTCGAAAAGCGTGCTTTAAGATTCGGTAATGCTTTTAATCCATTTTAAGGATCCGTTTTCTTGGGATTTGTTCCCTAATAATTATTTATACTTAATTAAGCCTCTAAATTACTTATTAGCCTAATTAATCACTATTTTTAATTACGGGGTATTTCAATCTACCCCCCTTAAGAAACTTTGCCCTCAAAGTTGCTCAAGGTTAATGGTTTATTGCAAATCTACTCATTATGCAAACCAATTGCCATAATGTATCCTCCTACACCTAAGAGGTGTTTACTTCTTTCACACTGCGAGCATACACATTTCAACATCATACGCAATTCACATACACAATACATCATTTCCATTCATACCATACCACAATACACAATACACCATTACCATCCACAATACACATTACACCAATTACACCAATACACCATACATTGCACATACACATCATTCATCACACATTACACGTACATACACATCCATACTAATTCACTTGCACTACATGTGCCATACAAAATGCAATGCTTACCCCGAAGAAACAATGCTAAAGCGAAAGGGTTCTACCCCCCTTAAAAGGGGTACGACCCGTACCCGTATACTAAATACTAGACTCTCTAGTCTATGAATAACTGTGGGTATTTAGCCTTCATGGCATCTTCCAACTCCCATGTCGCTTCTTCGACATCATGGTTTGACCATAGGACCTTCACCATTCGTATAGATTATGGCGAGTGTCTCTGGTCTTCCTATCAAGGATTCTCACTGGGGTTTCGACATATCTCATGTTTGGCTCAATGGATAAGTGCTCGGGCTCCAACACATGAGAAGGGTCAGCAATATACTTCTTGAGTTTTGACACATGAAATACATCATGGACACGCCCCAAGTCCTCAGGTAGTGCTAACCTGTAGGCTACGGATCCAACTCTTTCGGTGATAGTGTACGGCCCTACGAACTTTGGGCTTAGCTTGCCCTTCTGACCAAAACGGAAGACACCCTTCATAGGTGAAACTCGCAAGAACACTTGGTCGCCCACGGCGAACTCAAGGTCGCGTCGTCTCACATCCGCATAGGATTTCTGTCTATCTTGGGCTGCCTTCATGTTAGCTCGGATTTGTTGCACTTCGGCTTGTACTTGCTCAAGGTACTCCGGTCCTATTATGACTGCTTCACTTGACTCATCCCAACACAAGGGTGTACGGCAAGGTCTACCGTATAGAGCTTGGAAAGGCGACATCTTAATCGAGGCGTGATAACTATTATTGTACGAGAACTCGATAAGATGAAGCTTATCTAACCAACTCCCCTGAAAGTCCAAGGCACATGCCCGAAGCATGTCCTCCAGTGTCTGGATGGTCCTTTCTGTCTGACCGTCGGTCTGAGGATGGAAGGCGGTACTCAACTTCAGTTCTGTACCCAACGCTTCCCTTGTGGCTCTCCAGTATCTCGAAAGAAACTGGTGTCGCGGTCAGATACTATGGTCTTAGGGACTCCGTGGTGTCTGATAATCTCCTTATCAAAGAGCTCAGCTAGCTTTACTACCTTCCAGGTGTCCTTCATCGGTATGAATCTGGCAACCTTGGTAAGGCGATCTACTACTACCCAGATCATTGAGTCCTCCCCTAGCAGGTGGGAGTCCTACAACAAAATCCATGGAGATATCATGAAATTTCCACTCCGGAATTGGCATCGATTGTACCATTCCGCCCGGTCTACGGTGTTCAAATTTTACCTTCTGGCATGTCAAGCATCTCAATACAAATTCGTCACATCTGACTTCATTCCAGACCACCAGAAGTACCTCTTCATGTCTTTGTACATCTTGGAGGCTCCCGGATGGACTGATAATGTAGAGCTATGTGACTCTCGCAGGATGCGATCCCTTAGCTCAGCATTGCTTCGGGGGACGCATAGCCTGCCATTCAACCGAATCAAACCATCTTCATGTAGCTTAAAATCATACTTTTTCTTCTCAAATGTACCATTCTCGATCTTGTGTCTGATTTCGGTTAGGTAAGGGTCGCTCAACTGAGCGTCTCGCACCTCGTCAACCAAGCTAGAAGAAGCGAGTAGCGAATGGAGCGAGTGTGCTCGACGGCTCAGGGCGTCGGCTACGATGTTTGCCTTCCCTTCCTTATACTGCAAGTTGATGTCGTAGTCTGAGAGAAACTCCATCCACCTTCTCTGTCTCAAGTTGAGTTCTTTCTGAGTGAATACATACTGTAAGCTCTTATGGTCGGAGTAGATGGGTGATGCTTACCCCATAGAGATAGTGTCGCCATATCTTCAAGGCGAAGACAATGGCTCCTAACTCTAAATCGTGAGTCGGGTAATTCTCCTCATGTTTCATCATGGCGGGAGGCATAAGCAACAACCTTGCCATGCTGCATGAGTACGCATCCCATTCCTTTGCCTGATGCATCACAGTACACCTCAAATCCCTCTGTGCCCTCTGGAAGAGTAAGGACGGGCGCTGAGGTCAATGAGTCTTTCAGTTTCTGAAATGATAACTCGCACTCGTCTGTCCACACAAACGGTGCATCTTTCTTCATCAATGTAGTCATGGGCTTGGCGACTTTCGAGAAGTCCTTTACAAATCTCCGGTAGTAACCGGCTAGACCAAGAAAGCTCCTAATGTCGGTAACAGTCTTGGGTCTAGGCCATGATCGTACAGCTTCTACTTTAGAAGGGTCAACCGAGATACCTGCGCTCGAGATGACATGTCCAAGGAATGATACCTGATCAAGCCAAAACTCGCATTTGGAGAACTTCGCATAAAGCTGGTTCTCGCGCAGTGTCTCAAGCACTTTCCTCAAGTGGATTTCATGTTCCTCTGGTGATTTGGAGTATACAAGGATGTCGTCGATGAAGACCACAACCGAAGTGTCCAACTGCTCACTGAATAGTCGATTCATGAGGTCCATGAATTTTGCCGGTGCGTTTGACAAACCGAATGGCATCACTGTGAATTCGTAGTGGCCATATCTGGTACGGAATGCCGTTTTCTCAATGTCTTGCTCTTTGATTGCAATCTGATGATACCCTGAACGGAGGTCGATCTTGGAGAAAACTGAGGCTCCTTTCAACTGATCGAATAGGTCGTCGATACGTGGTAGTGGGTATTTATTTTTGACTGTGACCGCATTCAGCTCGCGGTAGTCAATGCATAGTCGGAGACTACCGTCCTTCTTCTTCACGAAGAGAACCGGTGCTCCCCAGGGTGATACGCTCGGGCGTATAAACCCTTTGTCTAGAAGGTCTCTCAACTGTTCTTTCAATTCGGTCATCTCTGCTGGTGCCATGCGGTACGGTGCCCTGGCAATGGGACCGGTACCTGGCAATAGATCAATCTCAAATTCCACTGCTCTCGGTGGTGGCATGCCGGGTAGCTCCTTAGGGAATACATCGGGATACTCGGATACAATGGGTACTTCATCACTGAACTCTGGATCTCGCTCCAGGTCTTGTACATAACAAAGATACACCTCTTGGCCCTTTCTGAGCTCCCGGTACATCGCCATGGCAGATATAAGTGTGGTCGAAGGCTCTCTCGGTCTCTGGCGGTAAGATACGGTAACCCCAGAAGGACTCTTGAGCAGCAAACGATGCTCGGCGCAGAGGATTCTACCCTTGTGCCGCTCCAACCAATTCATCCCAATGATTACGTCGAATCCCAATCCATTGAATTCGATGAAGGAAAGGGGAAACAATTCGCCTTTGATTTGGATTGTGGCTGATTGATAGTATTTGGTGCACTTTACTCGCTCCTTCGATGGGAGAGTAACCATGAAGTTCGGTAGCTCATCCGCATCTAGCTTCAACCTCTTCACAAAGGATGGTGATACGAAAGTGTGAGAGGCGCCGGAGTCGAATAACACATTGGCATCAATGCCATTTACTGGGAAGGTTCCCGTTAGAATGGTGCCGCTTCTGCCGGCTTGTGCTTCGGTGAGGATACTCAGGTTACCTTCGGTACCGAGTCCACAACCTATTGGATTCACAAATGGATAAGTATTGATGGTGGACACAAGTGGAATTAAATCAACACTGCTCTTTATTGATAAACCAACCATCATACATGTCGTGTCTCTAATACACGTTACTAATAGATTACATGATACTAGGAATTTAATATTTCTAAAGGTAAGGTTCAGGCGTCCTGGTTTCATGTGTGTGGCTGATTGATTATTGCCGGCGGTGCCGTATTCAACTTGATCTTGTTGATCCCGTGATACAGCAACCTAGAGTTTCCACCCATGATTAGGACATCTCCTGATCTCAATACCAATTTCTCTGCGAGGTCCACACGCTTCTGCTCGCTATACAGGAATACGGCGTCATCACCAATGGACCAAGACACTACGGGCACTCCTTGTTCAAGAGATTCCGCTGTCTCGTCCTTGTCTTGGTGTAACCCAAGTCGTCCTTCCTTTTCATAGAAGTTGACGATACAGAGATCCGCTTCAAGTGCGGGGATTGGTTCAGGTTCACATTGTTGTGCAAGTTCTACTGCTTGTGTGATGAGGGTCTGAAACTCTGGTGGTATTGTGGTGGCGTCGCTCCGTCTTGTGTTCGTGTCTCCTGGTATGTCTTGGTATAAGGATTCCAGTCCTTTCCCAAGCACATCATCTTCAGCTTCATCTTCGCTCCACCGGGGAATTCGGGTGTGTAAAATCCACCTTGACCCGTTCCTAGCTCGTTGCATCGTCGAATGATTGAGATTTGCGCTTCGGGTGTCAGGTATCCCCTTAATAAGATCATACCTGGGCGGATGACCTGACACTGTTTGTTGGTGTAGTCGTGGTTGGTGATGTCGATCTCTTCTTGATTCAGGTTTACCGGTATCGGATAACAGATACTAAAGCTTCCTAAGGTTACAATTGCATCTACGGTGAGTACTAGTTTCAACTACTCCATTTCATGCTTAATATACACTTCATTTATTTACTCATGCATTCACTCATACAGTTACTCTACTACTAGGCATGCTACTTCAAGGATTAAAGGTTCAGGTGATTACCTTGGCCGGATTTCGAACCGGGCCCATCCGGTCAATGACATGGAGAACAGGCTGCCTCTGAGGTGCGCCCCTCTGAGGGCCCCGGGATCCCTGTCCCTGAGGTGCCTGCTGGGCCGGTGCATCGCCGGATGCCACCTCCTTGCCCTCTCTCTGCTTGTAGTTCTGGAAGGTACCTCGGCTTTCCATTCTCTGGGCACTTGTTAGCTGTGTGTCCCAGCTTCTGGCAGTTATAGCATTTGATCTCCCTCCCGTAGCAGTCCTTACCAGGATGGTCCTGGTTGCACTTTCTGCACACATAGGTGCGGCCATCGGAGAAGGTTTTGGCCGGGAGCTAGAACCTGAGTTAGAGGGTTAGCACATGTGTGCGTGGGTATACTAGAAATGATACTTATACGAATACAAATTGGATTAGGAATTTACCCTTAGGTGGGTGTGATCTCAGTGGCTTGCTGCCACCGGTGCAGAATAACCAAGCTGAAGAAGCTCAGCTGGTTTGCCCTGCTCAGCATGGGCACTGCTCTCCCTTGGGATTTCTTTTGGGATTGCTGAAAGAAATTCCCCTTTCTTTTTCCAGCTCTTCCCCTGGTTCTGCTCCTCAGTGCTGGTGTTTTTTTTGTTTAGCTTTGCGCTTCAGCGCGGTCTCTTCATCCCTTAACTGGCAAGTGATCTCAACGCGGGAAGCCGCGTGATAACACTCCTGAAATTTCAGGTAGTAGCCGGGATTCTCATTTAAGGAGGAATAAAGAAAGATTCAAGAATTAAGGAATTTTAAGGAATTGAAATGATACTAAGGGTTAACCGTTATTTACCTGAAGGGAGGTAAATCTGGTGTAGCCCATGCCGTACCGAAGGCGATGGCTCAGACCGCCATAGAAGCGATCGACCAACACCTGGCCGGTGTATCCTAGATCTGGGAGAAGACGGAGAAGGAGGAGGTAAAGGTACGGTAGTACTCATCCACAGACATTTGTCTGTCATCTTAAGGCATCCAGCTCTAGCCTTTTCTTTGTTTTCATGCTCAGTAGTATTGTAGATTTCAACGGAGGAGTGAGGCGAAGGAATCCCAATCGAATGTGGGGTCGCTGACGTGCTCATGCTTGACCAGCTTCCACCAATCCATTGCAGCATCCTTTAAGTAGTACGCAGCAACTCTGACTCGAACTCCAGCAGGAGCTTCGAGTGTTTCGAAAGCCGTCTCCATCTCGGAGATGTAGGCCTCGAGCTTAGCCGGATCACTCTCGCCCCTAAAGCAGGGAGGGCGGAGTTCCGCTACAGCTTTTACCCAGTTCGCTTCTCTGGGTGGCGGGGAGGGATTGGCCCCGCTTGAGTTTGTTGGGTTTGTTGGGATTGTTGTACAGCTTGTATTACTTGAGGTAGCATCTGCGCTACCGTGGCGGCGACGATCTCAGCTATCGTCTGCGCGCCGGGTCCGTCATTGCCCCCTCCTCTGGGGCGACCTGGACCTCTGCCTGACATCTGAATATTTAACAGTTACGTTAGGCTTTGCAAGATATGACTCAAAGGTCTTGGAATTTAAGCAAGGTATCGTTCATAAGAACGTTAAGGGTATCCGTTGTTAACAACGGTAGTTCCTAGTTAGGTTTCTAAGTATCCGTCTTAAGACGGTTGAATTCCTAACTCGGTAATCCCCTATGCTCGGTACTATGGACATCAGAGCGTAACTACGCTCTGATACCACTTTTTGTAACACCCCAACCGCTAATCCTATACTTACCGTCTAATCGTCCTATTAATCCTACGAGTTCGCAGCGGAATTATTACATACTTACTACGGCGGTGTGAAACAATGCCGCTAACCGCCCATACGGCTAGCTAGGCTACTAATACTTACAGTCACGGTCTGATGAACATAACGTACCGAGCTACTAATTACTTGCCAAAATAACATATGCCAAATACTTACATCCTGGATCACCGAGTATTTAAAGTATATTCAATTACAACCTTTCAAGCTTACCAAAAGAATGAGTTTCTAAGCTACTCATCTATACCCCAATCAATGCTTCCATTATCCAAAAAGGTGTACCCCATGGTACACCGGCTATTCAAAAACTACAGCCATGTACTACTCAGTACACCCATCATAATTTCACTGTTTACATCCCAAAAAGAAGATAAAAGAAATGGAAGTAGATCTTCACATCTTCATCACTCGCGGGTACCTGCGTGTAGTAAAAATGGTGCCCCAAGGGGCTCAGCAAACGCTGCATATGGACTCCGCATATACCGCGTGCTAGCTAGGGCACGCCGACTATTTGACGTCCACTAAACATGCTTTTCATTTATTTCATACATACATGCTTTTCATACAAATTACATGCTCATTCAATTCATTACATAATTCAAGGCAACAATGTAGTAGCACACAACTTACTTACCTTCACAAGGTTAGCCAAATTATGCATCCGGGTTAATCGGAATGCTTTACTCTTTTACTCATTACTTACTCTTCTTACTTACAATTACTTACTTTCAATTACTTTACTTACTCATTCTTACTTACTTACTTATACTCAAGTTAAGTCGTCGGGACCTCCGGCCCTGGGGACTACGCCGTCCCACCTCCGGGATTTACTTGACTCACCAATCCGGGATGCTACCCACTTAAGGGATTTGGGCCGCGGACCAGTTTAAGAGTCAGGAATTGGAGCCAACCTCTCGTGACTCCGCATCCTCACGCGTGGCCGAAACTATATCGGACTTCTACTCATTCCAATTTAATTACCATTTTAAGTTAGGATGGTTAGCTTGTTAGGAATAAGTTAGAAGTCCAAACACAATAAATAACGGTCACGGTACAATACAACATACACACACATTCATTATCATCCATACATTTCATGAATTATACAAACTATGATTTAAAGAAGATATACAACATCATACAACACTACATATTCACAAGTATGCATATTAACTCCGATTCGTGCATTTATCTTATTTGGTGATCAATTAGCACACAACACACAAATCAAGAGTAACCAAGATAGCATACGGGGCATGAGGAATCCATACCGTTCACCGTTGTACGTATTCCAAACGTCCTTCCGGTGTCACAATCAAATCCTATTATATACATACAATTGAATGATTAATCTAGCTATCATTACCTAACTCATACTTACTATGTCCTTATACTTCTTACACTTACACTTTACTTACTTACTTTTTTTTACTTAGGTTTTACTTTCTTACTTAACTTTGGCATGCTTTCATACATTTACATATATGTATATATGTAGGTATATACATATATATATATATTATATATTTAATTTAATAATATATTTTTTTTTTGACCGGACCGGACTTGCGACCGACCTTGCAAGTCCGGTCCATTCCAGTAGCTCAGAGTACCGAAATTCTTCTGGCCGACCGAACTTGCAAGTCCGGTCGCAAGTTCGGTCGATTCCAGTAGCTATCCTCGGGAAATTTTCTGGGCCGACCGAACTTGCATGTCCGGTCGCAAGTCCGGTCGATTCCAGTAGGTATCCTCGGAAATTTTCTGGCCGACCGAACTTGCAAGTCCGGTCGCAAGTTCGGTCGTTTCCAGTAGGTTACAGACGGGGAAAATTTCTGGTCCGACCGAACTTGCAAGTCCGGTCGCAAGTTCGGTCGATTCCAGTAGCTCACCCGTCTTTGTAAGTCTGGGCTCGACCGAACTTGCAAGTCCGGTCGCAAGTTCGGTCCGGCCCAGTATTTGCATTTTACTTTCTGTTTTCAGTCCTCTCTTTTACCCAATACCTCCCCATTGTTCCTACACTTAATCCTACATGTTTTAACACACATTTAAACCTCCTAATACCCCTAGTTCATTTCCTAACTCCTTACACAATTTTATACTCATTCACTCACCTAATTTTCTAAGTTTCACTCTCACTTTCACTAGTTGTTTCCTAGTTGTGTTTTGCTACAGATTTTAACACTAACACTCTCCATCTACAACTCCCTCTTCTAATGTCATTGCTAACACCTCTAATACATTACAACTACATTAACTATCTCTCCCCATCTTCCCTCTATCTATCTATTTCAAAATCTGTTACACTACATCATTCACCTAGTTAAAATTCACTAAGTGTTCTAATTCTAGATAAATTTTGACATAACCTCCCCTACATTTTTACACTCTCACCACATATTCTAGTTCACATTTTGTTACCCTTTTCACCTGTTCGAAACAGCAATAATAGCCAGCTCCCAAACACTAATATGAACTACTAAACACTCATAAATTCCTGCACATCGACACTAATTCCCAATCTGTTTTCAATAAGTTTTACATCTTTTAAAGCTTCAAAACACTTGTATTTCCTCACACATTATACTACTAATGCATTACCATTACTATTACTCATTTCAAACTACCAAAAACTGTTACATACATATATATACAAGTTACACAAGTGAGCATCCTTACCTGTTTTTCTTCTAGATTTCTTTCTTCTTCATTCTCCTTCCTTCCTTCTTCTCTACCGGTTTGAAATCTCAATCCTCTAACACTACAACCATTCATATACACCATTCAATACTAAGAACTAACCCTAACCATTAATCAAGTTTCAATCTAGGTTTTAGGGTTTAGAAAATTTATTACCTTCCAAGAGTGCAAATGAAGCTTGGAGTGGTTCAAGAATGATGTTTCCAACTCCACCGACAAGCCAAAATCGGCTAGAACAAGAGGAACAACAAGGGTTTAGTTTATGAATTTCGTTTTGCCCACAAGAGCTAGAAAAAGATGGAGTTTTCAAAATATTTTTACCTTAGAAGAACAAGGAGAAGGAGTGCCTTCTAATGGTGGTGTTGAAGCTCCAAATGGGATTACCCATGAAATCGAAAGAGGGTGTTTTCGAATTGGAAAGATGAAAATGTAGCTCTTGGTGAGAGGATCACAATGGTGGTATTTTTATAATTTTTGGAAGAGTTGGGAGAGAGTTACAAAGGAGAGAAGTAGAGGTGTTTTGTGGTTCTCTTCTTTCACCATGGAAATCGGTGGAGGTTGAAGAAGAAGAAGAGGAAAAGAGAGTGAGGGTGAGTGGTATACGTGAGTGAGGAGAATGAATTGGAGGAGAGAGAGTAAAAAAGGTGAGTGGGGGTACTTTATGATTTTTGTCTTTTGTAAATAGAGAGTGAGTGTGTGAGAGAGAGGGGGGGGGGGGGGAAAGCCCATCGGCTAGCATACACACACACACACAATCTTCACTTTTTTTTTTAAAAGTGGACACATAATTTCAGTTATTTATACTTCTACCCCACAACTTCCTGTTTTTGACAGTTTTTACTAATTTCTCGTTTTCTTGATTTTATTGTTTCTAAAGCTTCACTAATATTATTAATGATTATTTAGTTGACCAAAATTGTTACGAGTCTATTTGACCAGCTTAAAGACACGTTTTCCCGGTTACCTCGAAAAGCGTGCTTTAAGATTCGGTAATGCTTTAATCCATTTTAAGGATCCGTTTTCTTCGGGATTTGTTCCCTAATAATTATTTATACTTAATTAAGCTCTAAAATACTTCTAAATTACTTATTAGCCTAATTAATCACTATTTTTAATTACGGGGTATATTCAATGGTCGATCACATGAGATGGATCATGCAGGTTGGTACTCCTCAATATCGAAACATGAAAAACACTGTGGACAGCAGACAAGGATGGAGGTAAAGCCAGACAATAAGCCATAGGGCCAATCTCTCTAGAATCTCAAAGGCCCTTTAAACCTCGGGCTAAGCTTTCCACACTTCCCAAACCGGACTACGCCTCTGACCGGCGACACTCGCAGATAGACGTGATCACCAAACACAAACTCAAGTGGCATGCGCCTATGGTTTGCATAACACTTCTGTCTACTCTGGGCATAGCAAACGCTCCGAATCATCCTGATCTTCTCTACTGCACCCCTGCACCAACTCAGGTCCAACAAGACCCTCTCCTTCAGGTCATCCCAACAGATGGGAGACCTGCACTCCTACCGTACAACGCTTCAAACGGAGCCATACCAAGGCTCGCCTGAAAGCTATTGTTGTAGGCAAACTCGATCAGAGTCACGTGCTGATCGCAGCTACCTCCAAAATCCAGGACACATGCGCGAAGCATGTCCTCCAGAACCTGATTAGTCCTCTCTGTCTGGCCATCCGACTAAGGATGGTAAGCTGAACTGAAAGCTAAATTCGTACCCAGGGTCTTATGCAAAC
The DNA here is from genome assembly GCA_023374045.1 of Limonium bicolor. Taxonomy (NCBI): domain Eukaryota; kingdom Viridiplantae; phylum Streptophyta; class Magnoliopsida; order Caryophyllales; family Plumbaginaceae; genus Limonium; species Limonium bicolor. The sequence goes on from CM041780.1 coordinate 284,516,662, forward strand.
TGCGCCAGAATCTCGAAACAAAGCGCAGGTCACGATCAGAAACTATAGAAGCAGCACCCTGTGCAGCCTCACTATCTCATCGAGATACAGACGAGCCAAACACTCCAAACTGAAAGTCTTCTTCACTGGCAAGGAAATGAGCGGACTTCGTCAGACGATCAACTATCACCCATACGGCATCACAGCCCGAAGAAGTCTTGGGCAAACCCATGACAAAATCCATCCCCACACTCTCCCACTTCCACTCAGGAATGGGAAGGGGCTGAAGCAAACCCGCTGGCCTCTGGTGCTCAGCCTTCACTTGGTGACAGGTCTGGCACTTCGAAACAATCTCGGAGATGTCACGCTTCATCCCAGACCACCAGAATGACTCTTTGAGGTCCCGATACATCTTCACCCTCCTGGGTGTACTGAATAGGCGCTCCATGAGCCTCCTGAAGGATCTCTCTACGTAGAACTGCGTCAGCCGACACACACACTCGACCTCTGAAACGCAGACACCCATCACTGGAGACACTGAAGTCTGAACTCTACTCTGAAGGCAGCCCCTCTCTGATTCGACACAAAGCTGAGCCTGACTCCTAACCAACTCTGATCCTGTCGACCAACGAAGACTGAACCTGAAGCGCTACTATCACACTGACACTGGCTGGTCTGACTACCCAAACGCCCATACGCTGAAGCTCCAAGGCGGACCTCTGAACTCCTGTCAAAGCACAAGCTACGCCCGGAGCGCCTCTCTGACTCAAAGCGTCTGCCACCCACATTCGCTCTACCCGGGTGGTAGAGGATCTCCAAATCGTAGTCATGAAGTAGCTCCAACCACCTCCGTTGTCTCAAGTTCAGCTCCTTCTGAGTGAACAAATACTTGAGACTCTTGTGGTCCGTGTAAACTTTACACGACGCCTCATACAGATAATGCCTCCAAATCTTCAGCGCGAAAACCACAGCTGCCAACTCCAGATCGTGGGTAGGGTAGTTCTTCTCATAAGGCCTAAGCTGTCGAGATCCATAAGCCACTACCTTACCCTGCTGCATCAAAACACAACCTAGTCCCTTATGGGACGCATCACAAAAGACCTCAAAGCCCTCGGTCCCAGATGGCAAAATCAGAATCGGTGCGGTCGTCAGCCTCTTCTTAATCTCCTGGAAGCTCTGCTTGCAAGCCTCACTCCACTCACACTTGATCTCCTTCCTCAACAGACGGGTCAGCGGGGATACGATCTTAGAAAAACCCTCTACAAACTTCCTGTAGTACCCAGCTAACCCAAGGAAGCTACGGATCTCTGCAACATTCGTGGGCCTCGCCCACTCCATCACTACTCTAATCTTCTCAGGGTCCACTGAGATACCGTCCTTCGAGACCATATGTCCCAAGAACACTACACGATCGAGCTAGAAGTCACACTTCTTCAGCTTAGCATACAGCTCACGATCCTTCAACGTCTGCAAAACAATCCTCAGATGCTCCTCATGCTCCTCTACGCTCTTGGAATACACCAAGATGTCATCTACGAAGACCACTACAAACTGATCCAGATAGGGCTTGAAAACCCGGTTCATCATATCCATGAAGACTGAGGGGGCATTAGTCAAACCAAACGGCATGACCAAGAACTCGTAATGACCATAACGAGTCCTAAAAGCGGACTTAGGCACATCTTCGGCCTTAATCCTCAACTGATGGTAGCCTGAATGAAGATCTATCTTCGAGAACACTATGGCGCCCGCCAACTGGTCAAACAAATCATCAATACGCGGAAGGGGATAGCGATTCTTGATGGTCACCTTGTTCAGCTCTCTATAATCGATGCACAATCTGAAGGTCCCATCCTTCTTCTTCACAAATAGCACCGGCGCTCCCCAAGACGAGACACTAGGGCGAATGAAGCCCTTATCCAGCAACTCCTGAAGCTGAACCTTCTGCTCCTTCAGCTCCGCCGGAACTCATACGGTAAGGGGCCCTAGAGATGGGCTGAGTCTCTGGTGCTAAGTCAATCGTGAACTTCACCTCCCTCACTGGTGGAAGTCCGGGCACATCATCCTGGAAGACCTCAGGAAACTCTCAAACGATCGGGATGCTCTCCAAGCTAGAGCCCTCACGCACCTTTGGTAGATAACCCAAGAACCCCTGGCAGCCCTTCCTCAAGAAGCTGGCTGCCTGCATCGCAGACACAATCATAGGTGCACACGGGACCGCATTTCCAGCAAAGACAAAACGGCTCCCGCCTGGCAATTCAAACACTACACTCCTCGCTGCACAGTCTATATGGGCATGGTGCTCTGCTAACCAGTCCATGCCCAAAATCACATCGAAATAGGTCATCCGCATCGGGATGAGGTCAGCACAAAAGGTCTTATCCTGAACTACTATGGGACAAGCCTTACACACAGAATCAAGAATGCAAGGAGCAATCCCACCCAAAGGACTACTCACACATAAATCTACTTCACTAGGCACAGCAGTCAATTCAAGTCTACCCAACAAATCATAGCAGATAAAGGAGTGCGTAGCTCCAGAGTCAAACAGACAAATACATCCTGAGAATGGATCTGGAGGATACCTGAGACGACGCGATCACCAGCACGATCACACTCTCCCGCCATAGCATACACTCGGGCTTGAGTCTGAGGCTTCTTCTGGTCGGACCTCGCCCCTGAATCTGAACCGGTTGCCTCTATCTCCTGAGCCTCTACCAGATGCCTGAGGGCACTGAGCGATCCGGTGCTCCATCGACCCGCACTTAAAGCAGGCACCTGTCTTCTTGCAACACTCCCTACCAGGATGGGAGTGACCACAAGATCCACACTTCACCCCAGCTGACGAAGATGAAGAAGCTCCCCGGCGATCTTCATATGTCTGCTTCTTCTGAGGAGCAGCCTCCTTCTTCTGAGGCTCTTCAGCATGCCTCTTCCCCTTGTGGTTCTTGCCAGCCTGTCTGCCCCCGATGTCGGCCTCTACCAGCAGAGCGACATCTGCCACGTCTCTGAAGGTCCAGTGACGAAGGGGGTGTCACCGCGGACCTAATGTCAGGTCTCAGCCCGCTCAAAACTTACGGGCCTTCCTATGCTCATCAGGCTCCGGAGCATACTTCGAAAGAGTCACAATCTCCTTACATACTCCTCCACAGACATCTCTCTCCTGGTGCAGCCGGTTGTACTCGTTAATCTTTTATCCTTGTAGACATCCGGATAGAACTGCTTGTTGAACTCCAAGCAGAACTGATCCCAGGTCCAAGGCTGGGGATGCCTACCCATCACCATACGCCACCACTCATCGCCTCCCCCTTAAAGAGGAACGTGGCGAAATCCACCTTCTGATCATCCTCCGACCCCATCACTCTCAGCAGGTCCTCGACCTCGGTAATCCAGTGGCTCGCCTCCTGAGGATCACCACAGCCGTCGAAGGAAGGCGGCTTTAGCTTCATGAACTCCTGGAGGGCTCTAACTCGGCCTCCCATAGCATTCGCCCCTGCTGGGCCTGCTCCTCCAGCTCCTCTACCAGCTCCCCCAGCAGCTGCAGCCATAGTCTGCATCAGCTGAGTTATAAACTGCTGCACTGCCTCTCCAGCCTCTCCCTGAGGGGTCACTGGTGTCCTACGAGGTGGCATTCTGAGATACACAAATCAAAACTTGTCAGAACTGACTCACACTTCAACAACTGTCACAACTGAACCTCACACGGGAAAACACAACCACAGACCCTAAAGAAAGCCAAACCTGGCTCTGATACCACTAAATGAACACCCCTCAAAACCGGCCTAAGAGCTAAGGGTATTACACGCCGCGTATTACTACCTAATAACGCAAGGCTCTAAAACACTCAAATGCAATAAAAGCCCAAAACGGAGTTTCCATAATCATTATAAACCCGAGTAACCAAATACTGCGGAAGTAATACAGAATCCCGAATACATGTTCCAAACAGAAACAGTGATCTAAACAGAGTAAGGCCCGAAGGCTACAGTCTAAGTAAGTATAACAAATAACAAATGAGCAAAGACATAAACTAAGCTCCAGAAACTGAATAAGTGATCCTGCTGATCAATCTGCAAAAATTTAAAAGTAGGGGAGTGAGCACACAACTATGCCCAGTAAGCAGGACCGATCAGTAAGGTCGCTCAAAACAATGGAAATCAGAAGGAGGAGAAGATAGACATTATAGCCACAATTCCCAAATACAGTCAGAAGCGTTCAGACCAGAAACAGAGTGGAACACAAGGGTTCCCAATACAGAAACAATTAGAGTTCACAAACAGATAGGGACACAAGTACAATGCACACACTCAGAAAGGGGTCGAAGACCCATAGACCATAACAGGTCTCTCGCAACGCAGAAATGATTCGAAAGAGCCAAAGGGTTCGTCAACCCCACAGAACAGAAAGGGAATGACCCACACTCAGAACGACGTCTACATGGTATACCACAGAATAGCTCGACCCAGCCATTCACGGCTCAGAAACAGAGGTAAAGTGTCCCAAAACAGAAGGTTTTGCAAAACAGAAGCAACCTTCCATGAAACCATGCCAAAACACTTATAATACAGTAGTAGAGACTTAAAGGAGTCCAACGCCACAAACGGCGCTCAAATCAGAGTTCAGACGGGGAAGTTATGCAGAAAACAGAGTAGTGTCCGAACTTGTGTCCGGACGTCGAAGTTCGGACGCAAGTTGAGACTCAGAAACCAGAATAGTCAAATGTCCGAACTTGTGTCCGGACATCAATGTTAGGACACAAGTTGATTTGAAATCAGACAGAACATTTCAGAATGTCCGAACATCATTGTTCGGACTGATGTTCGGACGGGTTTACGGAAAAATTTACGCGGAAGGTCCGACCTTGTGTCCGGACATCAATGTTCGGACACAGGTTGAACTAAAATCAGAGGAGAATCTAAGGGTGTGTCCGAACATCAAAGCTCGGACAGATGTTCGGACATACCCCGAACTTTGAAAATCAGAAAGGCAAAACACTGTCCGAACTTCAAAGCTCGGACGGAAGTTCGGATAGTGCGAAAACTGCAGATTTCAGAAGACGAACAGAGCAGAAAAACAACGCAATTCAACACCACGAATCGCCAGTTCATAACACACACCAAATCAGTCATAAATACAGGAGACATGGGGGTTTAGCCATTCCAAAACGCAATCAAGCACAACACAAAAAAAAAACATCCAAATCAGACAATAAGACCTTGCAAACCCATGGCTGAACTTCCAAACCAAATCGAGTAACCACCTACCTCAATTTGGAGTGCAGAAATCCACCGAGTGTAGCAGCCACAACACCGAATAGTCGCTTGATCAGACAAAACCAATCAGTTACTGAATTCCCACAAACAACAATCCAAAATCAGTACAAGAAAGAAACCTAGAACTTGAAAACCCAAACTGCAACACTCTGCATCACAAAACTGAAATCAAGACTAGACGAAAACTGCAGTAGTAGAATCCCAATCCGAATGCGGGCCGACGACAACTGATTCGAACACAATCAGAACCCTCAATCAGAAAACAGCAGAAAACGAAGTAGACAACGAAGACCCAAATTCTGCAATTCAAACCTGATAACGGAGGAAGGACCACACCGCAATGGAAACCTTCAATCTGGTTGCCAGCAGTAACGTTCACAGTTCCAGCAGAGGGAGAATTGGAGAGAGAAAGGAAGAGGGGAAAGACTGTCGCTCAGCACTACGATTGAGACGCTCCTCACGAACTGACGTGAATGAATTGATCGGGAATTAAAGTGATTAAGAAGGAAATAAAAAGTAATTCCTTTACTTATTATCAATAATCTGTTTACCTTAATTAGCAGGGGAAATGACCTCCTCGCCCTTGGCAATTAAAAGAATACCACCGGTGTCCTAACTGATAGCAAGGGATTAATCCAACTTAGAATAACATAGTAACTGATATATAATATAAGGTATAAACTATGGGTTATAACATATACAACTAATTAGGTGGGCCATCAAGTTACTATTCCAAAAGTAGCAAATAATGTCTTAAAAGCTAAATTAATCATTCTCTTCACTTACCTTGCTTCCCAGCCAACACCCCTTCCTCAACCTCTCCTTGGCTTCTCCAGGTCGTGGCTAACTCACCATGAACAGAAGAGAACATCAATTAATCTTGGTAAGCTAATTAAGCCTTTGAAATGTTCATTTTCTTCATAATTCCTTCCTCTTTCCATGGAGCAAAGCATCAACCACTTCCATCAATGTTCTTATGTTGTTATGGAGGTTTAAATGGAGGTTGTATCTCGGCCTTAACAAGGGAAGAAGGTGGAGAAAGCTAACCTTGTTCTTAAGGTATAAAATGTACTTTAAGCACATATCTTTTGATTCCCTTCAAATTCGGCTGTGAAACATTGTTTCTAAGCTTATAATCTTCATCTTAAATACTTATCCAGTTGGTACATCAAGAGCTTCGAATTATACCAGATCCAAGCCAAAAACACCATTTTAGGCATTTTTAAACAAGGTAAAGATTAGCTATCTCTAATCTGAGTTATACCAGTTTAAAGCTTTGTTTTAGTAGCTCTTTTAACACCTTTGCCTACTGTAAAAACAGGCCGAGACCAACCTTGTTTACCTTGGTATTTCAAGGTAAATTTTACCTTGAAAATTGACATTAAACACATCTTTGGTTAGATCTTGCTTGGAGACTAACTATGCCTTAATTGCTGTTTGAAAACATGTAAATAATGCTGTGGAAATTTATCCTAAGCTGGGCATGGCCAAACAAGGCCTTAACTAGGCAAAAACAAGGTATAAATCACAACCTTCACTTGGTATATTACTATTGTAATTATACATATGTGTATAATTGTGCCGTGAGTGAACAAGGTATTTAAGGTCTTATTTTGACCTTAGGTGATTAAGGAATGGTTTAATAAATTTTATAACTATTAATTAGCATAATTGTCAAATTTAAAACATTATGTGGAAAAATTGGTAATTAAGAAAATATTGGTAAGGGCTGAGAGGTTACAACATTTTCGGGCTATTTATGTGTAATTTATTTTATAAGCCATGTTTGTAATAAGGCCATGTACTTTAGGCCATTTTATTAATGCATTTATAAGCTTTTAATTAAGTTTAAGTGCTAAATATGCATTACCGCATATTATGGGGTTATAGTGTAATTAAATTAAATTTGGGGGCTATAAAAGGGATATAGCCGAAATTTAGAAGTTTAAATGAGTTTCTATAAAAATTATAAGATATATATAGTTTTGGGTGAATTGTAAAAATATTGGAAAGTTAGGGGTATCTATGTAATTACCGTGGAAGTAGGGGTCAAAATGAGTTTGGAAGTCAAACATTGACAAGCAAAAGACTTTGACAAGATTTGATGGATTTATTAATTTAATTATCAAATTATACTTAGTTATGTATTAAAAGGTAAAAATTACATAACATATGGGTATATGTGTGATTACCGAAGTTTTGGGTATAAAATGGTATTTTATACACCTATGGAGTATTAGGAATTTTTAGGAATTTATTTGGTTAAGTTTGGAGTTAATATGAAATATATAAGTATAATATATGATATTTTATAACATTGTTACAAATGGGTAACATGTGGGTAAAAACCGTGAATTATAAGAGTATAAGGTTAGGAATGGTATTTATAACCTTTTGGTATAGTTTGGTAATTTTTGGAGTTATATACAAGATTTTATAAGATATATGTATAATATATAGTTTTAATGATACTAGAAAACTATGTATTATAATTTGGGATTGATTTGTAAAATCTGAAAGTATGGTGGGAATTAATAAAACAGAAAAGGCTATGGTCCATTTGGTATTTTATAACAATTTTTAACTATAGATTATAATTGTTTTAATGACATAAATGTCATAATATATGTTATATAGCTATAATATAACATTATAATGATTATGTGGTGGATTTTGTAATATTCAAGAAAATAAATGCTGTTCGGAATTAATGGGAATTTTAGAACAAAAATTTATAATATGGTTTTCAATGTTATAAAGGTTATAACATTTATAATATAAGAAATGTTCATTAAAAGAGAAATGAATATATCATAAAGATTTACCATATAATAAATGGTCCATTAATACATGTATATGAATAAATAAATGTTATGGTGTGGAAAAATACAATATGGTTCGATAACCGTGTATTAACATAATTTAAAATGATATAAGGTGAAAGGAAAAAGAATTACAAACATTAGATATGGAAGCTCTAATGTTAGGAGTGTGCATGGAATAATAAGGATTCATATAATTCAAAGTATTTTTAAATACGAATTATACCACATTAAACTTGGAAAAACAAACCTTAGGAAAATAAATACTAAGGTGAGATGTATAATAAACAATTAAGATTATACATACAATATAGGGACAAGCTATATGATATACAAATGTGTATTAAATTACATGCGATAGTAAACGTTTATAGTTAAGTATATTAATATACTCGACGTAACCACGCATGAAATATGACATCTTTCCTAATCCCGAGTTAAACCAAAAACCCGACAAAAGTTATTAATTAGTAACGGGGAATAAACCGGGATGGATTAGTAATGGTACGGGGTGCCGTAGTGTGTTGTTAGTATGAGATGCAGATGCATAGTGTGATGCATATTGATAGATTGTTAGAGACGACACGAGGAGCATCGGATCTAGCTGAATCATACTCCACCGTAATACTTTCAGGGTGAACGGTATGTTATTTATGTGGCTTGATTGTCTCTGAGGATTTCCTCAGTTCAGACATTGTGTGAAAATCTATGATAAGATTGAATGTCTGCTTGTGTGAATTAATATGCTTGAGTGGTTTAATGCTGCTTTAATATTACTGTTGCACGATAACAATACCGTTCGTATATTGAACATATTATAAAACGAACTAGCGGCAATGATGCTATCTTATATGTGTAATATAAGGAACGTAAGTAAACGTTGTAACATCAGGATAATAAGATATATATATTACCTGAGACTTATTGCAGAGTGGATTTATCGTGAGTGATTAGTACTAGTGAAATTGATAAAAGAAAGAAATTAATACTCAAAATATCCGTCGGGCTGCAAACAAATCCCGGTCGTGGTAGAATAGTGAATTGTAAGCGACCGGATGTCGAACCGTGGGACTAATGTGCATATAATAGTACCTAAGCGTGTCACAAAAAGGGGGGATTAATTGACTTGTAATATAAAAAGGAAAGATAAAATAAACTAAGTTAATAAATAAATTAATCGGGACTCTGGGTCAGGTTAATATGATCTGCTTAATTATGCTATCTCTACCGGTTTAATATAATTGTTTGGCAAAATTCCTCTTATTATCTTAAGGACTAAATCATAGCCTCAAAAGAACTCGTTTACCTGAGAATGCAAGGTTCTAATCAAGGTTCAAGCACAATACGTGTAAACGGACGGCTTAGATATGAGAAATTATTTATGCATCTGAAAATACTAACTTATTAAATCATAATAAGCTTTCTCCAAATTTACGGCTTAATTAACCTATCTATTTATCACGTGGTCTGATCAAAATAGACTTAGCAAGCAATTTAATAAACTCATGACATTTATTAAAAAGGCGAGAGATAAGCTTTAAAACGTAACAACTGTATTTAAATAAAACCAGTAAAAATATTGCATAATTAATACAAACACATAATAACCGTTCCCAGAGTATAAATATTCTAGCCTAACATATTAAATAGATAAACAGGAACAAGAGTAATAGAAATCATCTGTAGTCACTGTATTCGTTCTGCTATTTTGTATACGTAGGCTAGAGGTGGATATGGTGGAATGTAGAAATAAATAAAATGGAGAATGCGGGAGAAGAGAAATGAGATGGACGATGGTATTCTGTAATGTGGATGTTGGGTCGTGGATGGTTGATTTTGAGCAGAAGGCTCGTGAGTTTATATAGAGAAAGGAAGAGGCATCGGAGAAGATAGACAGACGCGTGAGGATTTGATTGAGGCGGTGGAAGATCATTTATTGCGTTTGATTGCAGCTCATTGATTGCTCTCATTTATTGCAGGGGACAGACAGCTGAACACAGGCGTGAATTAAGGTAGGCGCCTGCAAGTTGGAGACGGTGGACGAGTTGCAGCGGGCGAGTTGCAGAGAGTCGGTGCGAAGAAGATAACCCGTTGCGTTAATTTCCAGATCTGTAATTTACACATGTCCGCATGGTGTCCGCTTATAATGAGGCGGTTACGTAGGCGGTTTCATGGGCTGCATGTAGTCACGTCCGCCCTAATAGAGGCGGTAGTAGAGGCGGTCTCCACCTTCATGTCCGCTTGCAAGGGGCGGTTGCATGGGCGGTTGCCCTAATTCACGTTCTTACTCACCTCCGCATGCAGTCCTCATGCATGTCCGCCTATTATGAGGCGGTTGCCTCACGTACTCTTGTTCCTCTTCTCGTCCGCCTTGAACCAGGCGGTTCCTAGGGCGGTTGCATGGGTGTTGTCCGCCTAAACCTAGGCGGTTGCAGGGGCGGACTCACCTCTGTTGTGTGCTTCTCGCGTGACTCTCTTCTACGGGCTCTAGATTCTTCGTTTGGACTCCGTTTTCTGAGCCGTTTGCGTCTATGCGTTCGTCTATTCGTCTACTTTACTCACAGCTTGGTTTTCCTCATGTTAAACCAATAAATTTGTGAGATAAACAATAAAACATAAACTAGAGGAAAACTAACCGAAGTGGAGAAATGAGCAAGAAAAGTGTTAATATAATATATGAAATACACCTATAAAACATGCTCATTTGGACACTTATCACTTATATACGAAGCATTGGCCTCTTTAACGCCGCTCTCGTATCTAACACTGGATCCCGAGTCGACATACTCAGGATTGAAGTAATGACCTCAGTCTGTTGTGTTAGGAAAAATAATAAAATGATGCGATGGTATAGAAAAGTTTATCAAGAGGATGTGGCTCTTGCTGTGAACTGTGATCCATTAACGATTCTAGGATACCGTGTGGTAACCGTAAGTATCAGGATAAATTTCCAACGAACTACAGAACGTTCGTAGGTCGGAGACTCTACCGCTGGAGTGGCTACTGCCGTGGGTGACCCGCCATAAGAGATGGGTAACTTAGAGACACGTCGTTCTAACGAGATGTTGTCATTAGACATGACTGAACAATTACGAACGACTATGCTAACTCGTACATTAGGCAAACATTATTTGGGCTTGCATGCCAAAGACGAGAGTTTATACTCGTTTATAATTCTCGTTGTTTCGCCTTGTTGTTCATTGGTTGTGCTTTGTGGTTACGTGTGGTATGTTGGTGGATTTGTTTGAACGAGCCATTATGCTCATATTGTGTGTTGTGAACTGGTTGTGTCGAGTCGCTGTACTCATGTGTGGTTTATGGTGGATTGTTTGGTCGGGTGAATCGCCGAACTCAATTATGAACTATTAAGTGTTTGTTGGAATGGAGTCTCTGTACTCATATAAGCGTTGTAATGCTTTCAGTGGTTTATTACGATACGATGTGTGAAGCCGGGGGCTTGTAGGTTATTTGAGTTTACTACAATATATATTATTGCTTTACAGTTTTAACATTAAACTACTTGCATGAAATGAATTGCATGCTCTCGACCAAATAACTGAGGGTCCGAGGGGGCATGACAGTCATGTAGTAACATACTCAGCAGGGGCTGATTCCATACCACAAACAACCATTTTTGCACATATGCAGCTTCCGGTGTCGGCAAAGAGAGGGACGCGCTGGGTAGTTTAATTACAGTTGTTTTAATATGCACTGTTGCATTTTGATACGAACTTAGAAACGGTATAGGATTGGAATATTAGAATGCTCACTGTGAATGTATTTATATTGGTTTGGGAAGGTTAGATCTATCTCTTGTTGTCACTACGAGAAATTGTTTCGTATTTAAGAGTACATCAGGAAGCACGTTATTACTCGTATGGGCGAGCAAGAACAGTGACACCAGTAGTTCAATTGTTGAGATTACCGCTGCGATTATATTGTTAAGTAAGATGATTAGGAGCCGATTAGAGTAGGGGTGTTACAAAAGTGGTATCTGTTATGCCCCAGATTTTTTTTTATCTGTATTACTTTTTTGATTCGCAAAGGGAGTTCGTATTAAACTGTAATCTTATATAAGAATGTTTTGACATTCTTCTGGATGTTATCTTGTTAACTTGAGGAATGAGGGTTAGAAGATTTATTTTTTATTTATTTATTGTGAAGGAGGGCTATGGATGTCCTTTCGGTTTTATTATCATTTAAGGAGTTAGGAAGTATTTTTTTTTCTTTTTCTATTTCCTAACTTTCGTTTCTTATTTCTCATTATGTCTCCTTCCACGACAGTTTCCTCGCTTCCTCAACCCTCTCTCACTTTCATATCTTCTCTCTTTGCTTCTCTTCCTTCTCTCAATCTCCTCCCTATAATCGATCAATGGAGATTTGCTAATAGAGTTTCGGTGTGATAGTCGGTCGATCGTAAGGTTTGATTTGTAAATTTCGGTTCTCTTCTCCATTGAGTTTTCTTTCTCCTTTCTGATTTGCTTTGTATTTGGGAATGGTTCAATTCGAGGGATTGTCGTTCGAGTGGGAATTCGAGGAAGGCATTTCGTAGAGTCCTCTGAGATTGCATTGCGTCGGATGTGAGGTAGGTGGTGAATGGATTCGGTTGTGTGTGTTCGACCATGGGGATTTCTGATTTTGTTTGTTCTTCGTATATGATTGTTTTAACTCTTTGATTTGGTGATGTTTTTGGTTGATTTTGATGTGCGTTTGATGCGTTAAAACCCCATGGAAATGTGTTTTCGATTGGTTAATTTGCTACAATAAGTTATGTATGTTTTGTGGGGGATTTGTGGCTTGGTTATGGCTGATTTCCGTAAGTGATTTTGCAGTTTTCGGTATGTCCTAACATGTGTCCGAACATTGAAGTTCGGACATCATACGCCGGAGGATTTTTCAGACTCTCGAATTAGGTCCGAACATGCAAGGTCGGACGCATGTTCGGACCGGCCTTTGTTTTAGCATAACTTCTTCGTCTGAGCTCCGTTTGAGTGGTGCCGTTTGCGGCGTTGGATTCCTCTTTTCGAGTACTATCTGTTCTGATATGTTTTAGCACATGTATATGTGTACCTTAATTTGAAAGTTCTCAATAAGCCTTTGAACTCTGATTTGCTCTGGAAGAGTGTTTGAGCTTCTATGCTTCTGGTTGGTTTTCGTGTTTGCTAGTCAGTGTATGACTTTTGTTTTGGTAAAGGATTATGATCCGTTTGATGTGCTTTGGCCCTCTGTTCTGTTCTGTTAAAAGCTTCTGCTTTCTGCTCTGTTCTGACAAGGACTTTTGTCCCGTTCTGTTGAAAGCTTCTTTGTTAAGCTTCCGTTTTGGGACCTAGTTACTCTGCTTCTGAGCCGTGAATGGCTGGGTCGAGCTATTCCATGGTATACCATGTAGACGTCATTCTGAGTGTGGGTCATGCCCAATCTGTTCTGTGGGGTTGACGAACCCTTTGGCCTTCGGGTCATTTCTGCGTTGTCGAGGGATCTGTTAGATCCATGGGTCTTCGACCCTTTCTGAGTGTTATGCTTGGTGCTAGTGTCCCACTTCTGATTGTTAAGAGTTCTGTTTTCTGTTAGCTCTAACTGTTTCTGATTTCTGACAGACTGCTATGTGCTTTCTGTCTTCTGAAAGCCTCTGGTTTACTAAGTGATCTGTTTCTGTCTGCTCTGTCTGTTTTCAAACGTCGACGGACTGCTGTGTGCTTTCTGTCTGGGGTATTTCTGCTTTATAAGCGCTCTGCTTCGTCTGCTCTCTATCTGTATTTGATTTGAGACGGTCTGCTGTGTGCTTACCGCCTTCTGATAAGTTCCGGATTTTGCTATGCTTCTGATTTTGCTAAGCTTCTGATTTTGCTAAGCTTCTGATTGTGTTTAAGCTTCTGAGGTTCTTAAGCTTCTGATTTCGTCAAGCTTTCAGCTTCAGTTTACCTTCTGCTATTAAGTGTATGTTTTGACCACTGCTTAGCCTCTTCTGTTTTAGACTTCTGCCTATTTGAAAGTCTTCTGCTTTGACTTTGGTTTCGCTCTGGCTAAGCGCTTCTGTATATGTAAGTATGTATGTTCAGATTATGTTTTGAGCATGCTCAGCTGATGAAGTTTATCACCTGCTGAGCAATAGTTTTGCTCACCCCTATCTCCGTCTGATTTGCAGGTTTTAGTTCGTGCTTGGAGATTCAGCTCTTACTTTTCGTTTTGGCATTTGAGTTTTGTATTTAGTTTGTTTGGCCTTAGGGCCCAGTTGTATTTAGATATGCTTTGTAATTCAGTTTGGCTTCCGCCTGTGTATTGTAAAGACATTTTGTAATCGTTTATCTGGTAATATATGAGCATTAGTTCTATTTTGGGGTTTCGATAGTGTAGCCTTGCGTGTCTTAGGTAATAAGCGCGCGGCGTGTAACGGTCTCTCAACCAGGGTGGTTTTGGGGTCGTTACATTTAGTGGTATCAGAGCTCGGTTTGGTTTTCGTTGGGATTTGTGGGTGTTTGCCTGTCTACGCTTCCGTGTCTTTGCCTGTTATCTGCTATGTGCTAACTGCTGCGTGATTGTGATTGCTATATGGTGTCTATAATGTGTGCCTGCTCTGTGGTTGTCCGCTATCAGAGTAGCGCAGCGGAAGCGTAGTGTCTGTTTGCATGTGCTTGTGAGTTCTGAAAGTGAGTCGGAGGGAGTCGGGTCCTTTGGGAAAGGATGACCGAATGTGAGTTCTTGTTTGACAGAGTTGTGTGCTTCAGTTGTGAGCTTGTGTTACGTGCTTGTGTTGTATGTTCTGTGTTGTGTTATGGTGGGAGTTCGCGAGTATGTTGGTCCTTTAGGTAAGGACACCTCTAAGAGTTCTTGTGCATTTAGGTTGAGTGTTAGTAATCTTCTGTTTCACCTCTTATGTCAGTGAGTCAGCTAATAAGTTCTGAGTGCTAGATTTGTGAGGTGCAAGCTTATGAGATGAGTGAGTGTTCTTTCTGTGCCTTGCGCTAAACTTTGATGATCATCTGCTTTGCTTCCTCTGTCAGTGAGTCAGCGAGTGTATTCTGAGTGTTAGCTTTGTGACCATTCCCTTCTGTGCCACAAAGCTAGGAGTTAGTACTCTTCTGTCTGTCCTTCTGTCAGTCAATCAGCTAGTGCATTCTGAGTGTTAGCCTTGGGAGTGTTCCCCTCTGTGCCTTAGAAGCTATGTGTTAGTACTCTCCTGCTTCGTTTCTTCTGTTAGTGAATGAGCCAGTAGGCTCGATGTGTTAACTCGTGTAAGTTGGAGCTTTTGAGATGAGGGTGAGTGACCTTTCTTAACCTTAGGGATAATCTTCTGGTGTGTTCCTCTGTTAGCCAGTCAGCAGTGAATCTGAGTGTTATGTCTGTGGCTTCAAGTTGATTTCCAGTAATTATTCCCTTGTCCCTTCAATCAGTGAGACATTTAACAAGTTCTGAGTGTTAGCTCTGTGAGGTCAGGCTTCTGAGATGTGCAAGCGTTTCCTTTTGTGCTTTTAGGCTGAATCTCCAAAAATAATCTGCTATATGCTAATGTTAGTCAATGACCAGTGAGTGTGAGTGTTGTTCCTAATTCTTCAAGAGTAACCTTCTGCCGTCTTCTGCTTTGTTCGTTATGTTAATGAGTCAGCCAGTGAGGTTTTTGTGTTAGCTCGTGTGGGGTTCGAGCTTCTGGGATGTGTGAGCATTCTTCCTGTGCCTTCGTGCATAGCCTTCAGTAATCATCTTCTGCATGGTCTTTTATCCGCCAATCAGCAACCAGTTCTGAGTGTTGGCCTTGTGAGTGTTCATTGTATTCTGGCACTGGAAGTGCATTTGTTCACGTTCTGGGTTTCGTCGAATTTCGAGGACGAAATTCATTTTAAGAGGGGTATGTTGTTATGCCCCAGATTTTTTATTTTTTTTTATTTTATCTTGTATTACTTCTTTCTGATTCGCAAAGGGAGTTCGTATTAAACTGTAATCTTATATAAGAATGTTTATGACATTCTTCTGGATGTCATCTTGTTAACTTTGAGGAATGAGGGTTAGAAGAGTTATTCTTTTATTTATTTATTGTGAAGGAGGGCTATGGATGTCCTTTCGGTTTTATTATCATTTAAGGAGTTAGGAAGTATTTTTTTTTCTTTTTCTATTTCCTAACTTTCGTTTCTTATTTTCTAATTCATGCTCTTCTCCTTCCACGACAGTTTCCTCGCTTCCTCAACCCTCTCTCACTTTCATATCTTCTTCCTCTCTTTGCTTCTCTTCCTTCTCCTCAATCTCCTCCCTATAATCGATCAATGGAGATTTGCTAATGGAGTTTCGGTGTTGATAGTCGGTCGATCGTAAGGTTTGATTTGTAAATTTCGGTTCTCTTCTCCATTGAGTTTTCTTTTCTCCTTTCTGATTTTGCTTTTGTATTTGGGAATGGTTCAATTCGAGGGATTGTCGTTCGAGTGGGAATTCGAGGAAGGCATTTCGTAGAGTCCTCTGAGATTGCATTGCGTCGGATGTGAGGTAGGTGGTGAATGGATTCGGTTGTGTGTGTTCGACCATGGGGATTTCTGATTTTGTTTGTTCTTCGTATATGATTGTTTTAACTCTTTGATTTGGTGATGTTTTTGGTTGATTTTGATGTGCGTTTGATGCGTTAAAACCCCATGGAAATGTGTTTTCGATTGGTTAATTTGCTACAATAAGTTATGTATGTTTTGTGGGGGATTTGTGGCTTGGTTATGGCTGATTTCCGTAAGTGATTTTGCAGTTTTCGGTATGTCCTAACATGTGTCCGAACATTGAAGTTCGGACATCATACGCCGGAGGATTTTTCAGACTCTCGAATTAGGTCCGAACATGCAAGGTCGGACGCATGTTCGGACCGGCCTTTGTTTTAGCATAACTTCTTCGTCTGAGCTCCGTTTTGAGTGCCGTTTGCGGCGTTGGATTCCTCTTTTCGAGTACTATCTGTTCTGATATGTTTTAGCACATGTATATGTGTACCTTAATTTGAAAGTTCTCAATAAGCCTTTGAACTCTGATTTGCTCTGGAAGAGTGTTTGAGCTTCTATGCTTCTGGTTGGTTTTCGTGTTGCTAGTCAGTGTATGACTTTTGTTTTGGTAAAGGATTATGATCCGTTTGATGTGCTTTGGCCCTCTGTTCTGTTCTGTTAAAAGCTTCTGCTTTCTGCTCTGTTCTGACAAGGACTTTTGTCCCGTTCTGTTGAAAGCTTCTGTTTGTTAAGCTTCCGTTTTGGGACCTAGTTACTCTGCTTCTGAGCCGTGAATGGCTGGGTCGAGCTATTCCATGGTATACCATGTAGACGTCATTCTGAGTGTGGGTCATGCCCAATCTGTTCTGTGGGGTTGACGAACCCTTTGGCCTTCGGGTCATTTCTGCGTTGTCGAGGGATCTGTTAGATCCATGGGTCTTCGACCCTTTCTGAGTGTTATGCTTGGTGCTAGTGTCCCACTTCTGATTGTTAAGAGTTCTGTTTTCTGTTAGCTCTAACTGTTTCTGATTTCTGACAGACTGCTATGTGCTTTCTGTCTTCTGAAAGCCTCTGGTTTACTAAGTGATCTGTTTCTGTCTGCTCTGTCTGTTTTCAAACGTCGACGGACTGCTGTGTGCTTTCTGTCTGCTGGGTATTTCTGCTTTATAAGCGCTCTGCTTCGTCTGCTCTCTATCTGTATTTGATTTGAGACGGTCTGCTGTGTGCTTACCGCCTTCTGATAAGTTCCGGATTTTGCTATGCTTCTGATTTTGCTAAGCTTCTGATTTTGCTAAGCTTCTGATTGTGTTTAAGCTTCTGAGGTTCTTAAGCTTCTGATTTCGTCAAGCTTTCAGCTTCAGTTTACCTTCTGCTATTAAGTGTATGTTTTGACCACTGCTTAGCCTCTTCTGTTTTAGACTTCTGCCTATTTGAAAGTCTTCTGCTTTGACTTTGGTTTCGCTCTGGCTAAGCGCTTCTGTATATGTATAAGTATGTATGTTCAGATTATGTTTTGAGCATGCTCAGCTGATGAAGTTTATCACCTGCTGAGCAATAGTTTTGCTCACCCCTATCTCCGTCTGATTTGCAGGTTTTAGTTCGTGCTTGGAGATTCAGCTCTTACTTTCGTTTTGGCATTTGAGTTTTGTATTTAGTTTGTTTGGCCTTAGGGCCCAGTTGTATTTAGGATATGCTTTGTAATTCAGTTTGGCTTCCGCCTGTGTATTGTAAAGACATTTTGTAATCGTTTATCTGGTAATATATGAGCATTAGTTCTATTTTGGGGTTTCGATAGTGTAGCCTTGCGTGTCTTAGGTAATAAGCGCGCGGCGTGTAACGGTCTCTCAACCAGGGTGGTTTTGGGGTCGTTACAGTATCAGAGCGGAGTACCGCTCTGATGACAAGAGATAGTAGGATTTATACAGTGAGCATAGGTTTTGGGATTACGGGAAACGTTGTGAGGATACGTGACCTTGCGGGGTTGATGCAATGCTTAAAGCTTGCACACCATAGTCGTGGAGGCACTTCAATAACAAATGACCGAGACTACGGTATTAGACCGAGTAGAGGTCTAACCCGTCCTCTTGAATTATGTCAGAGAGAGGTCAGGGTAACAGTACTAAGGAAGAACGTGGAGCAGCGGAAGGTGGTGAAGGTCCAGCAACCCCAAGTAACGCGAAGATGGTTTGAACCGCTCGCACTCGATGGGAGAGCATCCCGGGAAATTTGCAATGGTACCCCACCCGCCACAGCCCATATCTCGAGTACTATCTAGTGAGACAATGAAATGAGAAACACCACGGAGATAACTCTCCTGATCGGAAAGACCCGATGTGGATGCTAAGAGGATTATGTTAAAGGTAGAAAATAAGACTTTGTGTTTTGATGTAATGTTTAGGACCAGGGGTCCTGGTAACGACGTAATGTCTACCATACGAGGATGAAATAAGTAATAGACCGAGTTTGAGGAGAAAATGTCCTGTAGGACTAATGGGGCTACCTTGCTATAAGCAAGGCGACCCTGTCTTACATCCAGGAAAACACCAATGGTGCGCTTGGGGGAAAGGAGGTAGAAACGACGAGTAGCGATTAGTTTATGGGATATGTAATATACGGAAGGAATTACCTTTAGAAGTCTCACCTGAAGCGAGTAACTCTAAAACCATGCAACACTGAAGGTTCAAGATGGCCTAACGCGCATGAGGAGAGATCATGAGAACTGTAGAAACAAGAACTCACTAAGTTGCTGTCATGCAACGCCTCGAGAGGGGAGTAAGACCTTACTACCATGGTAAACTTGTGGGAACGAGTGCGGAGTGTGACTGTATTAATTTAAATAAGAACCTTTGACTGGAATAGGAACCCGATTAGGGAATAGCACTACACTGACATACCGTACCAGTGGCTCAGTTTGCATGGTGCACTTGCCACTGCAAGTGCCACATTAACCAAAGCATTAAAATTTCAACCTACCTCGCGCACTTGCTACAGCAAGTGCAGCAACGGTAAACTAACCCTAAAAGACCGAGTGGTCCAGGCAGTTATCAATAAGCACTAAACTTTTACGTGAGTCCGTAATGCAATGAAGTGGGACATAGCCTTCTTATAGGCAGGGTATGAAACCCTTGGGTTGGAGGTTGATAAAACCTCGGGAAGACCTAGCCAGTCTGACCATTAAACCTGAAAATAATACACCATTTAGTAGAATATTTAAAAGGGGAGTAAATGAGAATAACAATAATTAGTGCCTATAAGCCTAACCCCAGTGCCGGTATGGACAATACACGTCAATCATTACCGGTGGGGAGTGACGGGTCTTCAGGACCAGCATAACCATATTTAGAGAGTGCGTGACACTCGTGGTTAAACCACTACCATTGAACATTGCCAGAGGGCAAGAAGTGAGCTATACGAGTCAGGACTTAAAAAATAATTATAATTAATAGACAGATGTGAACGTGCAATAAAAGGGGCCGATGTAATGCCCGCACCACACACACCGGAGGTGTTGTTGACCCATTATGCTGCTAGACTCCCGTATGGAGGGCAGTGGATATAAACTAAAAAGTGAAAATTGCCTGATGACGGAAGATACCGTTACCTCAAAGAGGATGGAGGAAATATGAGTTGAATAAGAGTAAGGACTACACAATGAAGAGGAATGATTAGCGGAAACCACTAAGTTGTGGGTATCCAATTGTAACCTCAGGAGAAGGTATTAGAACCAACTAGGAATAAATTAAATGAAATACCCCTAAATTAATTTAAATTAATTTAAATTAATTTAGGGGATTTCTTTTATTAACCTTTAATAATACTATTAAATATTAAATTATTATATGGAATTATGAATATTAAATTATTATATGGAATTATGAATATTAAATTATATGGAATTATGAATAGTAAATTATTATATGGGGTTGTGAAATTTATTTAGGGTTTTCTTCTATTTAACCCTAATTATTATACATTATTATATGGTATGAATTTAATAATATTTATAAGTCAATAAATCTTGGGAAAATTATTAAACACTCCATATATATTATAAAGATTTTGGGAAGTGTTGGAACAATGTTTTGAAATATAAAAGTCAATATAAAATTCTAGAAACCTTAAAGCTTATTAAGCCTTGCTAGAGTTGACTTTTTGGGAATGGTCAAACCAGGTCATGAAACCTATATCAATAAATAGGTTATGGAAAACCATGAAGATCGATAAAAAGAACGTCAAAAACGGATCATCCTAGCCAAAGTTATGCTAGTTTGAAGTTTAGAGCCAAAATTTCATAAGTGCCACGTGTCAGCCTCTCGTGCGTCCCAACACTTAGCAGATTTTTACCTCCTTGATTTTCTCCAGCAAACAACCGTTTTTGACCTAACTTGTGACGGCCATATCTCTCCATTACTTCGAATTTTCCAGTGCCGTCTTCACCACTCTCTTCTCCTTAATTCCCTCTTTACATTCATAGCTCATACAAGCCCTAACTCCATCCACATCAACGGAAAAGTCGTTCTCAAGTTGGCACCTTTCTCAGTCGTAACCCAGATTCCAGTTATACTTCGATTTCAGGTAAAGTTCGTCATGCCATAACTTCCTCGTCTTTCAACCAAATTTCGATTTCTTTAGCTCGTTGTGTAGATCTCTAATCCGTCTACAATTCTTATGTTTATGCCCAAGCCTGAATCATAACCGTTTGGAAGTTATAGTCGCTCAAAGTTTCGGATTTTCCAGCACATAAAATCATACCGAAACAGAGAGGTAAACTCGTACTTTCGGGTCAATTTTCTTTCTGTATAATGCGTGTTAGGATTAGTTCTAGTTATCAATGTGTAGATCTAAGTGTCATCTTTCTAATGAGCCCAAAATTAGAGCTTAACACGATCTGTGCAATAACTTATAGATCCTCGAAGGTTGCTTCCTAAACTGGTCGAAAGTTCAAGTTTTTCCAGAAAAACGTTTTTGAATCGCTTCGATTCGGGCAATTCCGGTGAGCTTTCTTCAATTCCTCCGATTATGCTAACCGGTTTTACAATTCCGACCTAACCCATGTTTCAATTGTGTCAATTACGCTCTAGATTAGGAGAATTTGTAAGAATTGCAACCGGTTTGTACTCTGTTTCGAAAATAAACCCTAACATTCGATTCGAATTCGAATCTTGATGAACACTGCATTATAATTGGGGAAATTGACACCAATAGAACCGAAATTTGATTACGAATCCATAGAAACAAGAATCACTCGATTTCGTTCTGTGGTTAGGGAGAAATTGGCAAAATCGTACTCGATCTCTTGCTGAAGCTCGCTGATGAACTCGACAAATATAGGCCGTCCGATCGTAGGTATTAGTAACGGACGGCCGAGATTAGATCTGGGGGTTTAAGTTGATTATGTTTTTAATATTTCAGAATTTAACCCTAACTTGTTGAATTAATTTAAATACCTTCCCGAATGTATTTTGACTTGAAATTTTAACCATAGATTCCTTATTTTATGTAGTTTATTTTGATGTAAATTATTATGGATTTGGAGTTTTTAAACGTAAGTTATGATTTTTACAAGTTACGGGTTTTCTGGAATTATTTGGCTAAATTAAAAAGATATTTTTATGAAACAAAAATTTTATAATATGTCTAAAATGTTATAGTTACTGTATATTAAGTTTGGGAATTTTTGGGCAACGGGAAAAGGTTTTAAAAATTGTGTTTGTGAGTTTTTCATAAGGATAACTTATAATATATAGTTTTTAATGTAATCAAAAATTAAAGTATAGTTGATTAATGAACTTTATAGGTTGGGGAAAATATAATAAGACTAATTAACATTTAATACAGTATGTTTATAAATATTTTGGGTATTAACTTTAAGTGAAGTAAAAATTGTTACATATATTTATATATATGTTTATATGAGAGAAATAAAATAGAAACTTATATTAAATCATGGAATTTAACTAAACTACATTTTATTTATTAATAATATGGGAGCTAATATTTTTAACTAAAACTAAAGGAAATACTTTATTTTGTAAACCATAAATCAGTTGTGGATATGTCAAAAAGATATTGAATATAATTAAATACAATAGAATTTCTTAAAGAATGTTCTGGATAAATCTTAATATATGTAGATATATATATATTTATATATATAAATACAATAAAAATAGATAAAGGAAATAACATTCCTTGTGAGAAATATAATAGGAAGGATATATATATATATGATAAATTAATAAATAAAAGGAATAAAATACCTTATAGAAAATATAATATGAAGGAATTAATGAGTTAAACTAAACCTCTACATAATACTAATAATAGAATACTATATGAGGTGGTATTATTTTATGGTTATGAATTGAGTTTTTAGTTATCTTTGAGTTTCTAGGATTTATATAAACCGTATTTAAACACATGTATTTATTTAGTCAATAACCACAATGTAAATCTATAATTTGGTTAAGAAATTAATAAGTTGAAATTTAGGAATACTTGTAATTGGTCTACATAAAGGGTTACACAAATAGATCTTAATATATAATTAATAATAAAATGAATGAAATACTTTTACATTTAAATGTTCTTATTATAAAACAATAATAAAATAAATGAGTTACTTTTACATCTAAATGTGAAGAGGATAAATAAGTCTAGATTTAATTATTTCTTAATATTTATAGTATTGAGTAATAACTTAATATTTTAAGATAAAATCATTAAAAAGGGATTATGATATAAAACTACATTAAACTATGATTAGGAATTTAATCTAAATAATAATCCTTAAGTTTTTACAACTAGTTAAGCCATATAAATACATTTAACACCAATATTCAGGATGTGAGTTTTAGTTAAGTAATGTATTTAGTAGTTAGAATTTATAAGGAGGTTTGTAAATAGAAATTAGATACTTAAAATCTTTAAACCTTTAATTAGATGAAATTAGGTTACATAAGATATTATATTGATTTACCTTTTGACACTAGAAATATTAATGTGTCATTTGAATATAAGGTATGGGGATTTTTCATAATAGATTATCTTATTAAATAATTAACAATTTCACTTACGAACTAGAATTTAATTCTTTGATAAATTCTACCTCATGCTAAGATATAATGTCCATCCTAAATACAATAAAGGGAATTGATTTATTAAGTTATTCTTTTGAAACCTTAGGTTTTGTAAACAATATAAAAGTATTTAAGACTTGAGTTTAACGAAGTTTTATATAAAAGGATTATACATGGTCTATAGAGAGAATGTGTGTAAAAGTAAAACAGTTAGGGAATTAAATGTAAGTAAGGATACATAAAAGGTTATCTTAAAACACCTTATTATAAAGTTATGGTTAAGTAAATAATATACCTTGTGGATACTAAATGTGAGAGTTCGATAAGTTCGAGTTAACTATAATATGGCTATTTCAAGATGAAAAG
This sequence comes from Limonium bicolor, assembly GCA_023374045.1. Lineage (NCBI taxonomy): Eukaryota > Viridiplantae > Streptophyta > Magnoliopsida > Caryophyllales > Plumbaginaceae > Limonium > Limonium bicolor. Next base: position 284,540,625 of record CM041780.1, read on the forward strand.
TAATTTAACAACTTATGACAAGATTAATAGATGGTTGTAGTTAAAGGCCATTCTGAACTAGAGATAAGGTAATTGAGTTTAGTAGCTCAAATAAGTTATACTAAAACGCATCTACAACACTACGATTTCAGTATACGGGATGTAGATCTTAATTAAGTTAAGGGGGAAGGCTTAGTTATAATGGATTATCTAGTAGATATTGATAAAGATACACAGTCAATAAATTGTGAAATAATAGTATAGTATTCTAAGATAAACCCATCATTGGTCATAACACGATGTATGTCCTAAAGTAAGAGTAAAAGTATTGTGCTTAAGAATTGTTATTGAAATTCTAAGACTTGATTGAATATCGTATAATGCCCTTATGTTATTAGGGTTTTTAATGTGGGAATTAAGGTTAAGTATGGGTAAAGTGGATAAGGGTGGAACAATTAACTAGTGTTGATAAAACATTCCTTGGTCTTACAACCTTGAGTATACATCGTTCTCAGACAAGTCAAAGGTTATTCATAGCATTTAAGTGAAGGCTTAAAACAATTGAGATTTAGAAATAACAGTGAGGAGTTTATTTAAGTTTAACGTGGGCTACAAGTGATTGATGATAGACTACCTTTAATATTCTTCAGAGTACTGTTGATTGTTTGCGCAAGTAGATTAGAACTGCTACAACGTTACCCAGGTACGATTTCTCGTACTCAGATACTTTTGGTGACAAATTTTATGGAATGTTTTGTACGATTTCTCGTACTCAGCTTGTTGTGTTTTGGACTTTATGGAATGTTTTGTACGATTTCTCGTACTCCGATCTTTTGCTGATTGACTTGTGGAATGTTTTGGAAAACGCTGACTGACTTTAAGAGGAATTTCTAAAAAAGGAATGGTTGTGTGACTAACTCAGCTTGTGTGACTAACTGAGCCTGTATGTGAAACTTCCTTGGTTATTGGTTCCTCCTATCTAGTTGTTTCACTAGATATTAACTGCCTAGGGTTTACGCTTCTGCACTCTGTAGGACTGAGTGTTTTGGTATTGCTCTGGTGCAGTTAATGATCTAGTGGGGTAACTAGGAATATAGGAAAGTATATGGTATTGGTAAATTCTTCCTTTGGACTATGGGTATTGTTTCATCCATGAGTCGAGTTTGATCAGCCTAATTGAGAATGGATTCTTTCTATTGGGTATTAATTGTTGAGGGTTTACGCCTCTGCACTCTGTAGGACTGAGTGTTTTGGTATTGCTCTTGTGCAGTTAATAATCTAATGGGAATATGGGAAATGTTAATCTTGGTACTGAGTATGGATTATTTATACTAAGTGGTGCACACACTTTTCACCGATGACTGAGAACGGGTCGGTGGCAGCGGAGGTCTGCTATACCTCGCCCTTTGTGGCAACTGACAGCGGAGGTCTGTTTACCTCGCCCTTGTGGCAACTGACTGGCGGTGGGGGCCATCTCTCCCAATTGGTTTATTCCACTCTTGAGTATATTTTGTCTATGGGAATCATCTTCTGAAATGGTGGAGACATAAACTGTCTACCACGGGTCATGGATATTAAGTCACTTCTAGTCCTTTGTACTACTTAAGTCTTTCTCTTCTTAACCAGAATTGGTTCTAACCTCAGCAATGGGTGCTTACTAACTATGTGGTGTGACTACTTAAGTGGATGACTTGGTTTGGAAGTTCTTTATCTCTATCTTTGTCTTGTTTCTTTTCTCTTTAACTTGATTGTTTTGAAGTGCTTTATCTCTGTTTTACTTTTAAGAGTTTGTTTTCATGTTACTGTTTATTTTGAAGAGTTATGCTTTATAAGTTTGTTTTTGGAGAATTGTACCAGTTCCATTCCAGGGAACTGACCCGCCCCTTTTGGGGTGGGCTGCTTGGTTCATCTTGCAGGTACGAATTGATTTACAGGTGGCCACGAAGAGAATGAGCGTTTGGGTTGGGACTAGGTTTTGTGGAGAGAGAATATGTTTAATTTCTATTATGTTGTGTTAAGTTTTTCTCGAGTTCAGACCGTAGCTTTTGTGGATTGTAAGTTGTAAATTGGTGAGGTTTGGTGCCGGGTGTTTGGAACCCGATGATCTGTACGCCTTTAGTATTTTATTTCCGCTGTAATTATGTTAAGTAGGGGCGTTACAGAAATTGGTATCAGAGCGTAGTTACGCTCTGAACCCGAGAAAACAAGCCGAGTGAAATACTTAGATTATAGGTGCACTTAAAACTGGGGAATGGGGTAGAATTGGGAAGTGAGGATTCCAGTAAGGCACGACTCCTAACCCTGCTTAGATTAGTGAATGATTTCCTTATACACTTTTCTTTTTATGAATATCTGAGAGAATGGTGTGCTATTGTTCGTTCGAACAGTAAACCACGATAGAAATATAGGTTGGACTATCATCTATTAAGTACGATAAGATTTTGGTTGAGATAACCAAATATTAAGCTATTTTTCAAAAGCATACTTATGGAGAATTCATTGCCAAAAATGCAATCCTTTAAAGGCTAGTACATATGTTCTTAGAAATTTTAAAGAATAATTTTAAATTGAAAACAGTATACAAATAGAACTTTAAATAATAAATTAGTATTGATATTATGTGGAAGTGCTTCAACTCCTTTAAAGTTTCTAAATAAATCTCAAGAATTGCTTGGAACAAATTGTTGCCTAAAGGTAATGTTTGGATAAATCTTAAGTCTAGAAAATTATTAAGTTAACCAACACTAGTAGATACACCCGAACCCATAAAACACATTAAAACTCTATGTTAACTTTAGAAAGAAAACACATAAACCTAACACCCTAGGGAAGTGCCTGGTGCGACGAACTCCTAGGCTGAAAGTAGTGGGGGTGCACACCCACTTCTAGAAGTTTAGGGGCTAGACAAGCCTTGTCATCTAACCGTATATAATCTTCCACGCAGGTGATGGATTGTGTTGAACTTGAGGGGAAGTGGTGGTAAGACGTTACCATCATGAAATCTTGAGCTAGGCATATTTCATTGCTAACCACAATGAACAAATCAATATTTGTATCTTAAGATCCGGTATTAAAACTCATAAATGTAAAGGGTTTATTGAGTTAAATCTTTGGTGAAAAATACCTATATATGGAGGAAGGGGATTAAGTTTGGGTACTCCAAGATACAACATCTACCCCTGGTTGGATCAAAAAAAAAATCAATAAAAGAAGTTACTTAAAGATTGAGTGAAGAGAAGAGTAATACTAAACTAAGTATCATTGATCCTTAAATACTTGAGTATTGAGCATCTTAAAAAAAAAAAAAAAAAAAAAAAAAAAAACATTGAGAGTTACTTAAAGATTGAAAATTCTCATGTTTACTTGGAAGTTTAACATTATACAAGTATAAAATTTTAAAAGACCACTAAGAGTGATATTTTACTAAAAGCCACCATTGTCTAAGAGCGTACTAAGATTTAATAATCAGAAGAACACTTACATAGAACAAACCCTAAGAAAATAATCACCAAGAGTGAGTAAGTTTTCATTAGACTAGTTCATTTGACTTAAAATTTTATATAGAGTCCCTATCTTGAAAAATAAATTTTAAGATAAAGAAATCAGATTTTGGAGCTACATTATAATTGATAAGAACTTCTTTAGATTCTCCCTTGGGTGAAATTATGTAAATATATAATAAGTAAATTTTATAAAGTAAACATAGAAACAATTGAAACTTGGAAAGTCATAGAAAATATTTATTTTATAGAGTTTTAACATATGGGTGGGCTATAAACCCTTGAAGATAATTTTGGAGATTATTAAATGATCTGAAATATTATCCTAAACTACTCAAGTATGTTACACCTGATTTATAGCTTGTTAATGCAATTGATATGATAAAAGATCATATATGGACATATATTCGTAACCGTCATTAAATGAATGGATAATAATCATAAGGTAAAAATTTTTATAATCACCAAGGAAATACAAATACATAAACAATCAAGAGATACAGATATATATAACGATCATAGATATAATCAACAGTGCAGTAAAATTCAACAAAGCTGGTTAATAAGGTGTTGAATTCTTTGAATGTGCCATTAGTAGCGGTACGAGGGCGTACCTTAGCTCTTTTAAGGGGGATATGCTGGCAACTCCTCCTTCGTTATCTCATCCGGATTATGCCGCGTTTCATTATTAGCAAAGGGAGAACAGTATTAGCAGAATGAGAGGTGTTTGTATGTGCTTGGTTTTTGCATTATTGACTCAGTATGTGACTTTTGATTTTCATCATGTAATATCTTGGTATACCCTGATTCAGTTTGATTTTGAGTAATCTTGAGTGGAATGTTGTTATGGAAGTGGATGGAAATAAAGGATTGGTTTGGTATGGAACTTCATTGGAACTTTTATTGTCTCAGCACACCCGAAACGGGTGAGTGCTTATTAGTTGATTTTAAACTTCGAGACGAAGTTTCTTTTAAGGGGGGATATGCTGAAATACCCCTAAATTAATTTAAATTAATTTAAATTAATTTAGGGGATTTCTTTTATTAAACCTTTAATAATACTATTAAATATTAAATTATTATATGGAATTATGAATATTAAATTATTATATGGAATTATGAATATTAAATTATTATATGGAATTATGAATAGTAAATTATTATATGGGGTTGTGAAATTTATTTAGGGGTTTTCTTCTATTTAACCCTAATTATTATACATTATTATATGGTATTATGAATTTAATAATAAGATTTATAAGTCAATAAATCTTGGGAAAATTATTAAACACTCCATAATATTATAAAGATTTGGGAAGTGTTGGAACAATGTTTTGAAACATAAAAGTCAATATAAAATTCTAGAAACCTTAAAGCTTATTAAGCCTTGCTAGAGTTGACTTTTGGGAATGGTCAACCAGGTCATGAAACCTAATCAATAAATAGGTTATGGAAAACCATGAAGATCGATAAAAAGAACGTCAAAAACGGATCATCCTAGCCAAAGTTATGCTAGTTTGAAGTTTGAGCCAAAATTTCATAAGTGCCACGTGTCAGCCTCGTGCGTCCCAACACTTAGCAGATTTTTACCTCCTTGATTTTCTCCAGCAAACAACCGTTTTTGACCTAACTTGTGACGGCCATATCTCTCATTACTCGAATTTTCCAGTGCCGTCTTCACCACTCTCTTCTCCTTAATTCCCTCTTTACATTCATAGCTCATACAAGCCCTAACTCCATCCACATCAACGGAAAAGTCGTTCTCAAGTTGGCACCTTTCTCAGTCGTAACCCAGATTCCAGTTATACTTCGATTCAGGTAAAGTTCGTCATGCCATAACTTCCTCGTCTTTCAACCAAATTTCGATTTCTTTAGCTCGTTGTGTAGACTCTACGTCTACAATTCTTATGTTATGCCCAAGCCTGAATCATAACCGTTTGGAAGTTATAGTCGCTCAAAGTTTCGGATTTCCAGCACATAAAATCATACCGCAAACAGAGAGGTAAACTCGTAACTTTCGGGTCAATTTTCTTTCTGTATAAGCGAGTTAGGATTAGTTCTAGTTATCAATGTGTAGATCTAAGTTCATCTTTCTAATGAGCCCAAAAAAGCTAACTCGATCTGTGCAATAACTTATAGATCCTCGGTTGCTTCAAACTGGTCGAAGTTCGTTTTTCCAAAACGATTGAATCGCTTCGATTCGGGCAATTCCGGTGAGCTTTCTTCAATTCCTCCGATTATGCTAACCGGTTTTACAATTCCGACCTAACCCATGTTTCAATTGTGTCAATTACGCTCTAGATTAGGAGAATTTGTAAGAATTGCAACCGGTTTGTACTCTGTTTCGAAATAAACCCTAACATTCGATTCGAATTCGAATCTTGATGAACACTGCATTATAATTGGGGAAATTGACACCAATAGAACCGAAATTTGATTACGAATCCATAGAAACAAGAATCACTCGATTTCGTTCTGTGGTTAGGGAGAATTGGCAAAATCGTACTCGATCTCTTGCTGAAGCTCGCTGATGAACTCGACAAATATAGGCCGTCCGATCGTAGGTATTAGTAACGGACGGCCGAGATTAGATCTGGGGGTTTAAGTTGATTATGTTTTTAATATTTCAGAATTTAACCCTAACTTGTTGAATTAATTTAAATACCTTCCCGAATGTTTTGACTTGAAATTTTAACCATAGATTCCTTATTTTATGTAGTTTATTTTGATGTAAATTATTATGGATTTGGAGTTTTTAAACGTAAGTTATGATTTTTACAAGTTACGGGTTTCTGGAATTATTTGGCTAAATTAAAAAGATATTTTTATGAAACAAAAATTTTATAATATGTCTAAAATGTTATAGTTACTGTATATTAAGTTTGGGAATTTTTGGGCAACGGGAAAAGGTTTTAAAAATTGTGTTTGTGAGTTTTTCATAAGGATAACTTATAATATATAGTTTTTAATGTAATCAAAAATTAAAGTATAGTTGATTAATGAACTTTATAGGTTGGGGAAAATATAATAAGACTAATTAACATTTAATACAGTATGTTTATAAATATTTTGGGTATTAACTTTAAGTGAAGTAAAAATTGTTACATATATTATAATATGTTTATATGAGAGAAATAAAATAGAAACTTATATTAAATCATGGAATTTAACTAAACTACATTTTATTTATTATATAATATGGGAGCTAATATTTTTAACTAAAACTAAAGGAAATACTTTATTTTGTAAACCATAAATCAGTTGTGGATATGTCTAAAAGATATTAAATATAATTAAATACAATAGAATTTCTTAAAGAATGTTCTGGATAAATCTTAATATATGTAGATATATATATTATATATATATAAATACAATAAAAATAGATAAAGGAAATAACATTCCTTGTGAGAAATATAATAGGAAGGATATAATATATACGATAAATTAATAAATAAAAGGAATAAAATACCTTATAGAAAATATAATATGAAGGAATTAATGAGTTAAACTAAACCTCTACATAATACTAATAATAGAATACTATATGAGGTGGTATTATTTTATGGTTATGAATTGAGTTTTTAGTTATCTTTGAGTTTCTAGGATTTATATAAACCGTATTTAAACACATGTATTTATTTAGTCAATAACCACAATGTAAATCTATAATTTGGTTAAGAAATTAATAAGTTGAAATTTAGGAATACTTGTAATTGGTCTACATAAAGGGTTACACAAATAGATCTTAATATAATTAATAATAAAATGAATGAAATACTTTTACATTTAAATGTTCTTATTATATAAACAATAATAAAATAAATGAGTTACTTTTACATCTAAATGTGAAGAGGATAAATAAGTCTAGATTTAATTATTTCTTAATATTTATAGTATTGAGTAATAACTTAATATTTTAAGATAAAATCATTAAAAAGGGATTATGATATAAAACTACATTAAACTATGATTAGGAATTTAATCTAAATAATAATCCTTAAGTTTCTTACAACTAGTTAAGCCATATAAATACATTTAACACCAATATTCAGGATGTGAGTTTATAGTTAAGTAATGTATTTAGTAGTTAGAATTTATAAGGAGGTTTGTAAATAGAAATTAGATACTTAAAATCTTTAAACCTTTAATTAGATGAAATTAGGTTACATAAGATATTATATTGATTTACCTTTTGACACTAGAAATATTAATGTGTCATTTGAATATAAGGTATGGGGATTTTTCATAATAGATTATCTTATTAAATAATTAACAATTTCACTTACGAACTAGAATTTAATTCTTTGATAAATTCTACCTCATGCTAAGATATAATGTCCATCCTAAATACAATAAAGGGAATTGATTTATTAAGTTATTCTTTTGAAACCTTAGGTTTTGTAAACAATATAAAATGTATTTAAGACTTGAGTTTAACGAAGTTTATATAAAAGGATTATACATGGTCTATAGAGAGAATGTGTGTAAAAGTAAAACAGTTAGGGAATTAAATGTAAGTAAGGATACAAAAAGGTTATCTTAAAACACCTTATTATAAAGTTATGGTTAAGTAAATAATATACCTTGTGGATACTAAATGTGAGAGTTCGATAAGTTCGAGTTAACTATAATATGGCTATTTCAAGATGAAAAGTAATTTAACAACTTATGACAAGATTAATAGATGGTTGTAGTTAAAGGCCATTCTGAACTAGAGATAAGGTAATTGAGTTTAGTAGCTCAAATAAGTTATACTAAAACGCATCTACAACACTACGATTTCAGTATACGGGATGTAGATCTTAATTAAGTTAAGGGGGAAGGCTTAGTTATAATGGATTATCTAGTAGATATTGATAAAGATACACAGTCAATAAATTGTGAATAATAGTATAGTATTCTAAGATAAACCCATCATTGGTCATAACACGATGTATGTCCTAAAGTAAGAGTAAAAGTATTGTGCTTAAGAATTGTTATTGAAATTCTAAGACTTGATTGAATATCGTATAATGCCCTTATGTTATTAGGGTTTTTAATGTGGGAATTAAGGTTAAGTATGGGTAAAGTGGATAAGGGTGGAACAATTAACTAGTGTTGATAAAATACATTCCTTGGTCTTACAACCTTGAGTATACATCGTTCTCAGACAAGTCAAAGGTTATTCATAGCATTTAAGTGAAGGCTTAAAAGACAATTGAGATTTAGAAATAACAGTGAGGAGTTTATTTAAGTTTAACGTGGGCTACAAGTGATTGATGATAGACTACCTTTAATATTCTTCAGAGTACTGTTGATTGTTTGCGCAAGTAGATTAGAACTGCTACAACGTTACCCAGGTACGATTTCTCGTACTCAGATACTTTTGGTGACAAATTTTATGGAATGTTTTGTACGATTTCTCGTACTCAGCTTGTTGTGTTTTGGACTTTATGGAATGTTTTGTACGATTTCTCGTACTCCGATCTTTTGCTGATTGACTTGTGGAATGTTTTGGAAAACGCTGACTGACTTTAAGAGGAATTTCTAAAAAAGGAATGGTTGTGTGACTAACTGAGCCTGTATGTGAAACTTCCTTGGTTATTGGTTCCTCCTATCTAGTTGTTTCACTAGATATTAACTGCCTAGGGTTTACGCTTCTGCACTCTGTAGGACTGAGTGTTTTGGTATTGCTCTGGTGCAGTTAATGATCTAGTGGGGTAACTAGGAATATAGGAAAGTATATGGTATTGGTAAATTCTTCCTTTGGACTATGGGTATTGTTTCATCCATGAGTCGAGTTTGATCAGCCTAATTGAGAATGGATTCTTTCTATTGGGTATTAATTGTTGAGGGTTTACGCCTCTGCACTCTGTAGGACTGAGTGTTTGGTATTGCTCTTGTGCAGTTAATAATCTAATGGGAATATGGGAAATGTTAATCTTGGTACTGAGTATGGATTATTTATACTAAGTGGTGCACACACTTTTCACCGATGACTGAGAACGGGTCGGTGGCAGCGGAGGTCTGCTATACCTCGCCCTTTGTGGCAACTGACAGCGGAGGTCTGTTTACCTCGCCCTTGTGGCAACTGACTGGCGGTGGGGGCCATCTCTCCCAATTGGTTTATTCCACTCTTGAGTATATTTTGTCTATGGGAATCATCTTCTGAAATGGTGGAGACATAAACTGTCTACCGGGTCATGGATATTAATGTCACTTCTAGTCCTTTGTGACTACTTAAGTCTTCTCTTCTTAACCAGAATTGGTTCTAACCTCAGCAATGGGTGCTTACTAACTATGTGGTGTGACTACTTAAGTGGATGACTTGGTTTGGAAGTTCTTTATCTCTATCTTTGTCTTGTTTTCTTTTCTCTTTAACTTGATTGTTTTGAAGTGCTTTATCTCTGTTTTACTTTTAAGAGTTTGTTTCATTTACTGTTTATTTTGAAGAGTTATGCTTTATAAGTTTGTTTTGGAGAATTGTACCAGTTCCATTCCAGGGAACTGACCCGCCCCTTTTGGGGTGGGTGCTTGGTTTCATCTTGCAGGTACGAATTGATTTACAGGTGGCCACGAAGAGAATGAGCGTTTGGGTTGGGACTAGGTTTTGTGGAGAGAGAATATGTTTAATTTCTATTATGTTGTGTTAAGTTTTCTCGAGTTCAGACCGTAGCTTTTGTGGATTGTAAGTTGTAAATTGGTGAGGTTTGGTGCCGGGTGTTTGGAACCCGATGATCTGTACGCCTTTAGTATTTTATTTCCGCTGTAATTATGTTAAGTAGGGGCGTTACATTAAATAACAAGACTAACAATCATTTAACTATCAGAATAAGTATGAGTCTGAATATCGTATGGCTAGGCCTACGGAGGATACCTTAGTACCACCAAAGTGACCCAAAACTAGGGGAACAAGGGTGATGAACCCACAAGTACTGATTAATATCAGACTAACGGAACTACCATAAGACAGGGGAAACACGAGGTGTCAACCTTTATCATGGAGTCCGGAAACACCATAGGGTGTAACCCAATAGATTGGGTAGAGTTTGAATACTAAAAACTCATATCTGAAGGCGTTGACAGCCTAGGAGTGAAGGGAGAGATAACAAGTAGCTACTGATCCCCACTCACAAATACCAGATGACCACATGTGGAAACCAGAATTAGGGCGATAAGTCGCAAACACCTATCTTAGAGAAAGTAAAGGAAATACACATTAATAAAGGAAACCATAGAACCTAATATTAAGGCCATTCTGCCATTAAAGGTTAAGAATGGCAGCATAGTTACTCAAACATAAAATTACCGAGACTAAGAGTACGATAATCACCGGGTACGAACGGTACGAGTGCACTAAACGAGACATGGGATGACGCAATCCTAGGAGCTTGTGGGCCTGACAAACTCACATTAAGTTAGTTAGGTAAGTAGTAGTAATGTATCAGTATGGTACCCCATGTTGTAAACGAGTAGTGTAAGGACCCAGGAGGTAATCAACTCTGTGTCTAAGTCAGCGAATGGAACCCTGACTAGGTAAACCATGTAATGACGCGAGAGATCTCAGTCAAACTAGCAAGGTTAGGAAAATCAAGGATAGCTTGATAATAAAGTGACATAAGGTCGCAACTCCACAATGGAGGAGTCAGAACATAAGTTTTACGGATTTTAGTAAACGAGGAAACTAAAGGCAATTTAATGGTAATGGCAAGTTGAACCCATGAATGAGAAGAGGAATTGTGGTATCTAAGGAAGTTATATTAGAGAAACCTTTGTGATAATAGATGCTACCCAAAAAGGGGGCACAGAGAGAGTTATACCACGCGCTGAGGGCGCTGCGATGATGTCACATTAAATAATAATAACCACATGCTCAAGCCATAAAACATTAGTATGTTAGTACCAATTAGGGTTGAACACAAAATGAATACCAAGCTAAAACCCACAGTCGTATTGTATGTTTACAACAGACGAAGGGCAAAAGCGAGCTACAAGATACTCTAAGCTGGAGATTAGATACTCCATGCAAACCGCAATGGCGGATAACCGTCCAATTGACTGGTACATGGTGCGCAACAAGCGACCATTATAATAACTGTTAACCAAATTATGTTGGTAAGAATCAGATGGTGGAACATCAGATAAACAAATGGATTCCCCTAATCGATAAGAGGAATGAACCATATATGTGGATACTAAAGTACCAACACACGAGGGATACGAGTTCACACTAGCAAAAGCGGACCTACAAGGTACCCAAAGAACGAACTCATTCCAGAGGGAAACAACTTGGTGTCATGAGGTGCCAGTTAGATGCGCATATCAGACTCGTCTTGATATTTTAGACACGACTACTACGAGCACTAGGTGCTAGAGCACAGCTCGACAACCCTTACACCGAAGGTTAGTTCGGTAGGGTGGCATGAACTCTTGGGAATATACCATGAGCATGTATAGAATTCAGGTGGACTAAATAGAATGGCTAGTTGAAATAATAAGCGTGTGTGACGAACGAGACCACACAGCAAAATCAATTACTCATTCCTATAATTATGGAAGACTGTGTAGAAAACACTGTCACGTGGAGTTGAAACCGACAAAACTACTACCTCAGAGGGGTAAACTAACCATAAAGTAGTTGGGCATACTACTTGCGGAGCGAGTGGGCCCATATTGATTAGAGTTGACGTACCTAATAGGTTTGGGAAAAACCAATGATGTGTTTACACTCCGATCAAACCGATGTGAATATACACACACCTAACCAAGACAGACGGTAGAGCCTGAGGGGCTAAAGCCCGACCCTATAAAAAAAAGAAGAAGGGTAACGAAATATGTAGCACATTAGTGCACGAATAATTCCACTGGAATGGAACATCTTGAACTTATTAGATTACGTGGGCGTAATCATTTTAAGGGGGGTAGAGCGATTTCGCACGCTTAAAATATACCGTACATAGGAGTACGTAGCGCATGGTACACATGCTGCAAACTATTATTGTACGTAGAGTACAAGTGTCATGACTGTGTTATATTGAGGTAATATTGTGATGTATTATGTGTGTATGAATATATATATTTTAGTTCGCACTGTCGTGACGAATAGGAAAGGGAGAACAGATAGAGTGTTCTGATTCTACTTCCGCTTATTTATGCAAACGTTGCGAGCATTAAACACATAAACGCCTAACTTGTTAGCTCCGGTTGAGAGTTCAAGTAGGTCTATCTGGTAGCTTCGGGGGAGATGGAAATAGAAGAGGTAGAAAGCTCCATACTATATGATTGTGACTCGATATGAAACCGATTATTGGAATGCGATGAGTGAGTCGGCATGAGACCGATGTATAACCTAGTGGAGGTAAAACCTCTAGGAATTGTATGAATAATTATAAGTCGAGTGAACTGGGTACATGGTTAGGATACATGATCCTATATGCCGGTGATTAGATTAATTACACTAGTTGACTTGTGTATCTATAGAACACAAGGTGGAAAATATCAAGAGGAAACAAGATTAAAGTGAATAAACAATTGATTGATTGAAATTGACGTGGGAAGTTGAACTTGATCCTGGTCCGATCAAGGGAAACCGAACACAAATTGAGGTAAGAGATAGTTCAACACTGACGCTGACCACGTCGGGGTTGAATGATTCTCGAAACTTCCTACAAGTGGACACAGATATGAACAGAAATTGGAATTTAGGGCGTCACTCGAAGAGCCGTGGACCGTAGAGTCCTTCGTCATTAGACCGGTGTGTCTGCGAGTGACATCACCCAGAGAGCCGTGGACCGCAGAGCCCTTTGTCATTAGACCGGTGTGTCTGTGGGTGACTAAGGAAATAAGGTGATACTTCCGAGGAGCCATGGACCGCAGTGTCCTTCGTTATTAAACCGGTGTGTCCGCGGGTAGTAGACGTTGGTCGGGTTGGGGATCGTCAAGTCCTGGTCTTTAAGACTGCTTCCCTGTGATTTGTCAACGTTAACTATATGTGCACACATACATGTGGAATGATGTGTGAGTATCCTCGCGAGATACTAACATGTAGATAGGGATATGTGGAGTATCCCTTGCAATCACCTTTGAGTACTTTATGAGTTTTGCACCTTGTCTAGTGCTGTGTACCATGAGTTTTGCACCTTGTCTAGTGCTGTGTACCATGAGTTTTGCACCTTGTCTAGTGCTGTGTACCATGAGTTTTGCACCTTGTCTAGTGCTGTGTACTATGAGTTTTGCACCTTGTCTAGTGCTGTGTACCATGAGTGTTGCACCTTGTCTAGTGCTGTGTACTATGAATTTTGCACCTTGTTTAGTGCTGTTTATGTATGAATGTGTCATGATTATTGACTGTATGGAATGAGATGGATGCTGTATCAAATGTGATACATAAAAGACTAGGTCTGAACGTAGTGGAATGTACTCCCTAGTGATGATCTGTCTGTGATTACTTAGTGGAACTTGATTCCTTAGGTGAACTGTAGATGGGTAAGGACTTCGGGACGAAGTCTCTTTAAGGGGGGTAGACTGAAATACCCCAAACTAATAAAATATGGATTAAATATTTAATCACATTAATTAAGGCCTAAACATGCCTTAAAAGTCAACTGAGAACAATAGTGGTCAACACAAAGCAAGATGTTGCACCCTTTGACTATATGGGGTGAATAAATACCCAAATGAACTTCCTAGGACCTAAGATTTTGTCCTAAACTTATTAACACATTACTAAACATGTTACAATTGTTGGACAACACTCCAACACAAAGAACAGGCATTTACATGCTTCAAGGTCAAGTAGGGCAAAAATGTGCTCTAAGAATACCTTAAAGGTCAAACGACCTCTAAATGATATAAAATTGGAAACCATGATCAAATATCATGTAAGGAACACAAAAAATTCTCAAAGAAAACAGAGCTCAGAAACACCCTGCGACTCAAAATGTGCACTAAAATTCCTTAAAGCACGTTTTTCGTCTATGAGCTCTAAGATAATGACTTTTGTCACTGTAAAGACTATAATAAGTTCTTTATAACATTAATGTGACATGATAGACTATATTATAAAGTCTAAATCAAAGTTTAAAAATAAAATCAAAAATTGGCAATTTAGTATGAATAGTACCCAAAAATAACACTTAAATACTTAATTTAACTTAAACCATGGTCAAAGCTCACCTATTGCCTTGACCAAAGCCAGCCGATTTCATACAGCTGTAATACCCACTCATTTGTCAATCTTCAATCAATTATACAGCTAATTAGGTGGGCCATCAAGTTACTATTCCAAAAGTAGCAAATAATGTCTTAAAAGCTAAATTAATCATTCTTCCTTCACTCACCTTGCTTCCCAGCCGACACCACCTTCCTTCAACCTCTCCTTGGCTTCTCCAGGTCGTGGCTAACTCACCAAGAACAGAAGAGAACATCAATTAATCTTGGTAAGCTAATTAAGCCTTGAAATGTTCATTTTCTTCACAATTCCTTCCTCTTTCCATGGAGCAAAGCATCAACCACTTCCATCAATGTTCTTAGGTTGTTATGGAGGTTAAATGGAGGGTGTATCTCGGCCTTAACAAGGGAAGAAGGTGGAGAAAGCTAATCTTGTTCTTAAGGTATAAAAATGTGCTTTAAGCACATATTTTGATTCCCTTCAAATTCGGCTGTGAAACTTTGTTTCTAAGCTTATAATCTTCATCTTAACATACTTATCCAGTTGGTACATCAAGAGCTTCGAAGTATAACCAGATCCAAGCCAAAAACACCATTTTAGGCATTTTAAACAAGGTAAAGATTAGCTATCTTCTAATCTGAGTTATACCAGTTTAAAGCTTGGTTTTAGTAGCTCTTTTAACACTCTTTGCCTACTGTAAAAACAGGCCGAGACCAACCTTGTTTACCTTGGTATTTCAAGGTAAATTTTACCTTGAAAATTGACATTAAACACTTCGGTTAGATCTTGCTTGGAGACTAACTATGCCTTAATTGCTGTTTGAAAACATGTAAATAATGCTGTGGAAATTTTATCCTAAGGGGTGGCCAAACAAGGCCTTAACTAGGCAAAAACAAGGTATAAATCACTTAAACCTTCACTTGGTATATTACTATGTAATTATACATATGTGTATAATTGTGCCGTGAGTGAACAAGGTATTTAAGGTCTTATTTTGACCTTAGGTGATTAAGGAATGGTTTAATAAATTTTATAACTAATTAATTAGCATAATTGTCAAATTTAAGACATTATGTGGAAAATTGGTAATTAATGAAAATATATGGTAAGGGCCGAGAGTTTACAGCATTTTTGGGCATTTATGTGTAATTTATTTTATAAGCCAATGTTTGTAATAAGGCCATGTACTTTAGGCCATTTTATTTATGCATTTATAAGCTTTTAATTAAGTTTAAGTGCTAAATATGCATTACCGCATATTATTGGGGTTATAGTGTAATTAAATTAAATTTGGGGGCTATAAAAGGGATATAGCCGAAATTTAGAAGTTTAAATGAGTTTATATAAAAATTATAAGATTATATATAGTTTTGGGTGAAATTGTAAATATTGGAAAGTTAGGGGTAATCTATGTAATTACCGTGGAAGTAGGGTCAAAATGATGTTTGGAAGTCAAACATTGACCAAGCAAAAGACTTTGACCAGATTTGATGATTTATTAATTTAATTATCAAATTATACTAAGTTATGTATTAAAAGGTAAAAATTACATAAGATATGGGTATATGTGTGATTACCGAAAGTGTTAGGTATAAAATTGTATTTTATACACCTATGGAGTATTAGGAATTTTTAAGAATTTATTTGGTTAAGTTTGGAGTTAATATGAAATATATAAGTATAATATATGATATTTTATAACATTGTTACAAATGGGTAACATGTGGGTAAAAACCGTGAATTATAAGAGTATAAGGTTAGGAATGGTATTTATAACCTTTTGGTATAGTTTGGTAATTTTTGGAGTTATATACAAGATTTTATAAAGATATATGTATAATATATAGTTTTAATAGAAAACTATGTATTATAATTTGGGATTGATTTGTAAAATCTGAAAGTATGGTGGGAATTAATAAAACCGAAAAGGCTATGGTCCATTTGGTATTTTATAACAATTTTAACTATAGGTTATAATTGTTTTAATGACATAAATGTCATAATATATGTTATATAGCTATAATATAACATTATAATGATTATGTGGTGGATTTTGTAATATTCAAGAAAATAAATGCTGTTCGGAATTAATGGGAATTTTATAACAAAAATTTATAATATGGTTTTCAATGTTATAAAGGTTATAACATTTATAATATAAGAAATGTTCATTAAAAGAGAATGAATATATCATAAAGATTTACCATATAATAAATGGTCCATTAATACATGTATATGAATAAATATATGTTATGGTGTGGAAAAATACAATATGGTTCGATAACCATGTATTAACATAATTTAAAATGATATAAGGTGAAAGGAAAAAGAATTACAAACATTAGATATGGAAGCTCTAATGTTAGGAGTGTGCATGGAATAATAAGGATTCATATAATTCAAAGTATTTTTAAATACGAATTATACCACATTAAACTTGGAAAAACAAACCTTAGGAAATAAATACTAAGGTGAGATGTATAATAAACAATTAAGATTATACATGCAATATAGTGACAAGCTATATGATATACAAATGTGTATTAAATTACATGCGATAGTAAACGTTTAAAGTTAAGTATATTAATATACTCGACGTAACCACGCATGAAATATGACGTCTTTCCTAATCCCGAGTTAAACCGAAAACCCGACAAAAGTTATCAGTTAGTAACGGGGAATAAACCGGGATGGATTAGTAACGGTACGGGGTGCCGTAGTGTGTTGTTAGTATGAGATGCTGATGCATAGTGTGATGCATATTGATAGATTGTTAGAGACGACACGAGGAGCATCGGATCTAGCTGAATCATACTCCACCGTAATACTTTCAGGGTGAACGGTATGTTATTTATGTGGCTTGATTGTCTCTGAGGATTTCCTCAGTTCAGACATTGTGTGAAAATCTGTGATAAGATTGAATGTCTGCTTGTGTGAATTAATATGCTTGAGTTGTGTATTAATGCTGCTTTAATATTACTGTTGCACGATAACAGTACCGTTCGTATATATGAACATATTATAAAACGAACTAGCGGCAATGATGCTATCTTATATGTGTAATATAAGGAACGTAAGTAAACGTTGTAGCATCAGGATAATAAGATATATATATTACCTGAGACTTATATACGGAGCATTGGCCTCTTTAACGCCGCTCTCGTATCTAACACTGGATCCCGAGTCGACATACTCAGGATTGGACTAACGACCTCAGTCTGTTGTGTTAGGAAAAATAATAAAACGATGCGATGGTATAGATAAGTTTATCAAGAGGATGTGGCTCTTGCTGTGAACTGTGATCCATTAACGATACTAGGATACCGTGTGGTAACCGTAAGTATCAGGATAAATTTCCAACGAACTACAGAACGTTCGTAGGTCGGAGACTCTACCGCTGGAGTGGCTACTGCCGTGGGTGACCCGCCATAAGAGATGGGTAACTTAGAGACACGTCGTTCTAACGAGACGTTGTCATTAGACATGACTGAACAATTACGAACGACTATGCTAACTCGTACATTAGGCGAACATTATTTGGGCTTGCATGCCAAAGACGAGAGTTTATACTCGTCTATAATTCTCGTTGTTTCGTTTGTTCATTGGTTGTGCTTTGTGGTTATGTGTGGTATGTTGGTGGATTTGTTTGAACGAGCCATTATGCTCATATTGTGTGTTGTGAACTGGTTGTGTCGAGTCGCTGTACTCATGTGTGGTTTATGGTGGATTGTTTGGTCGGGTGAATCGCCGAACTCAATTATGAACTATTAAGTGTTTGTTGGAATGGAGTCTGTACTCATATAAGCGTTGTAACGCTTTCAGTGGTTTATTACGATGCGATGTGTGAAGCCGGGGGCTTGTTGGTTATTTGAGTTTACTGCAATATATATTGTTGCTTTACAGTTTTAACATTAAACTACTTGCATGAAAATGAATTGCATGCTCTCGACCAAATAACTGAGGGTCCGAGGGGGCATGACAGTCATGTAGTAACATACTCAGCAGGGGCTGATTCCATACCACAAACAACCATTTTTGCAGGTATGCAGCTTCCGGTGTCGGCAAAGAGAGGGACGCGCTGGGTAGTTTAATTACAGTTGTTTTAATATGCACTGTTGCATTTTGATACGAACTTAGAAACGTGTATAGGATTGGAATACTTAGAATGCTCACTGTGAATGTATTTTATATTGGTTTGGGAAGGTTAGATCTATCTCTTGTTGTCACTGCGAGAAATTGTTTCGTATTTAAGAGTACATCAGGAAGCACGTTATTACTCGTATGGGCGAGTAAGAACGGTGACACCAGTAGTTCAATTGTTGAGATTACCGCTGCGACTATATTGTTAAGTAAGATGATTAGGAGCCAATTAGAGTAGGGGTGTTACAGTTAGTGTGTTAATTCCACTTGTTTTGTGTGCATTGAGTGATGGAGTTTGGCAACTCCATTCCCTATGTGACCGATTTGTGCAAGAAAGAGAGGAGAAGAAGTGGAAAAGAAAAGAGGAAATAAGAGCTTAAGGTAAGAGCTCTTTCTTGAATGCTAAATTTAATGCATTAGAGTAATGGGAATGGGTAAACCAATTTAAAGAACCCAAAATATTGTACTAGTATTGTAGATATGTAAGTTTGAGTATTTGTGAGCAAGTATGTGAATTGTAGGCCTTGGAGCCAAATGTAACGTGTATGTGTATTAGTATTGTGGATTGAGGAAGTATTGATGTATTGAGATTTCTTTGATTGCTGGTAGGACCCTTCAATGGGTGTGGCTAGATTAGGAATGAATTTGATGAGGAAGTATGTGTATGGCTAAGTAAGAAAAGTAAGTGAACTATGGCAAAATTTCGGTAGAAAATGTGCATTTATGGATGACTTGGATAATGGGAGAACCAAGGTGTGCATTGGGTTTATTAGAGATGTTTAGTAACCATGGAATGGTAGTAGTGGCATGTGAATACAAGAGTGTAAAATCGGTAGCAAGAAGTGTAGAAAATGCATTGTAGAAACTAGGAAAAATTAGTGTGCAAGATTTGGTAAAAAGAGAGTTGGACTTGGGTATAGGTAGTGTAGTTGATTGGAAATGAATTGGAATGGTAAAATGAAGTTAGGACAAGATGCAAAATGCAAAGAGGAGTGTAGGAATGCACAAGTGTGCAAAGTGTGAAAATGAGAATGGAAATTTGTAGAAATTGAGCAAGAAGTTGAGTAGGTATTGGACCATGGATTTAAGGAGTTTTAGTGAGTGTTTAAGTGTGTTTAAATATGTTCAAAACATGTGGAAAGATTATGGAATGATTGGAGGTGGATTAAGGGTTGATTTGGGGTTGCAAAATGACCTTAATAGCAGTTTTTAGTAGGGTCCGGGACTTAAGTCTAGGACCAAGTCCAAGACCAAGTCCAGGACCAGGTATAAAAATGAGCCGAAAGTACACAGAAGTATTGGTCCGGGACTTAGGGTCCGGACCAAGTCCCAGACCACCCCCAAAAATGCCCAGAAAGTGTTTTAAAGTGTCTAAAACATGGGGGATTGATTGGTAATGGTTTTAGAAGTTGTTAAGGCCTTGTTTGGTGACCTTCAAAGGCCCTAAGTAGTGTAAACAAGTTTGAGAAGTAATTAAGAAAGTTGTAAGTATAAGAACATTAAGTTAAACCGAAACAACGGGATAATGGGGTAAGTACGGGAGTAGTAATTAGGTATGTATTGTAGTGCTTAGTATTAATGGAATCATTTGGCATGTAGTCAATGGTTCGAGAGTAAGGATCGAGGAACGAGAGTGAACCAAAGGAACAAGGGAACACCCGGTAAAGTAAATTTTAGAAAAGGTATGATTTCTTCATGCTCTGTATCCTAACCTGGTTACCCCGATTTGTGTGCTTATTTGATCACCTAAATGAAGTGAATTTGTATCTTGTATTTTACTTACGTATTGTATTGTATTTTGTATGGATGTGTATATGAGTAATGTATTCGTGTATGTGGCTTGGGTGTGTGACTTCTACTAATTCCTAACTACCTAACTCCTAACGTAAATATTGAGTAAATTGGAATGAGTAGAAGTCCGATATAGTTTCGGCCACGCGTGAGGATGAGGAGACACAAGAGGTTGGATCCGATTCCTGGTTCTATAACTGGTCCACGGCCCAAACCCCTTATATGGGTAGCATCCTGGATTGGTGAACCAAGTAAGCCCGGTGGTGGGACGGTGTAGTCCCTGCCCGGAGGTCCCGACGACTTGACTTGAGTAAGTAGTAAAGTAAAGTAATAGTATTGTATGTGTAATGGTCTTGGCTGGTGTAAGTCATTGACCCCGAGTAAAAGATAATGTCCACCCGATTAACCCAGGTGGACCAAAGAAGCTAACAAGTACAGTGTATTGAGTATGTATGGGGTATGTATTGCGTATGTATATTTCGGAAGAAGGTAAGTATGTATTGGATGGCTTGTATTGTATTCCTTGTTTGTAATGAAGTGTGTAAATGTTTCCTTGTGTAAAGTCATTGTAGTTTGGTATGAGCATGTTGTATGATGCATGTATGTTTGAATAAATGAATTGCATGTATTCGACAAAGTGGTCGGCGTACCCTCACTAGTACGCGGGGTATGCGGAAGTCATATTCAGCGTAAGCGACCCCCTAGGGGGAACGTTTTAGTGTGTAGGTACCCGAAGCGATATGGTCAAGGTAAGAGCCGGTGGCTACACTTGGATAGTTTAGAAGTAGAATGTAGAGGTGTACTAAGTGGCACCCCTTGCACTTAGAAAGTAAGTAGTTTACGAGGAATGGGTAGTGGTTAGACTCTTAATGAGTATCTAGGAATTGAAAGAGTGGTGGTATTGTATAAGGATCTTAGTAAACTCGGTGTATTATATTGTATTATACTTATGGAGTATTGTAATGAATGGGAAGTTCTAGTATTTGATCTGGTAATTGGAGTATGTATTGTAAGTGTGTAGTACTCGGATATTCCGGTCCATCAGACCGATGCTGTATGTAGTAGTAGTAGTAGCCTTGTTAGTCACGTGGGTGGCTAACGGCATTGCATCACCCACCGTTGAGCATGTAAGTATCCGCTGCGTGAGTCTGGATTATATAAGGAGATTGGACGGTGATGACAGTATTAGCGGTAGGGGTGTTACAAAAAGTGGTATCAGAGCGAAGTATCGCTTCGATGACTGGAAATACCGAGTTTAGGTAATACCGAGTTAGGAATTAGAAGCTTAGGGCTAAGGGCTCAGTGATAGCATTAGAGAGATGCTAGTTAGGAACCCCTGGTGAGTACCGGATACCTACAATATCAGACCCGCCCTCCACAAACCCATTGTATAACTTGGGAAAGAACGCCAGAGAGAAGGAAAGTCTTCTCATACTCGGGAAAACCCGATCTGGCAGTTGTGAAACCACCATACGGTAAACAAGAAACCGACACATAGTAGGTTCCAAGAACTGGAAGTCCCGGATATGGATTCCGGTTGAACAACAATGCCCGCACGAAATAGCGGTTGAATGAGCACTCCAGCCATAGAGAGGCTACAGCTTACAACAGCATGGGGCGACATGCTTTGCAGTCGCGAACCTAGCTAGCCAATCAACAGCAGGAAAAGAAGCACTAAGCGTGCAACAGAGCAGAAAAAGGAAACAGAACAAAGCCCGAGATACAAGTCTACAAGACAGTAATAGCTCAGTAATACCACGAACAGTATGCTAGCTGACTAAGGACATAGTCGGGAGTGGTTAACTCCGAAACCACAACGCCACCAAGGTTACAATACCTGGCCAGTATGCTTACACGACTACGAGAACATCCACGGGATATAACCCGATAGGACTACAAGAGTAGTGCCTAAACAAACTAAGGCTTAGTAACCGCAACAAACGTGTGGGAACGAGCAACAAGGAAAAACCTAGACAAATAAATGGAGATCTCCAAGGATTGGAGAAGTATCCCGGTCAAGGACAATCATGTCAAGACCAATGAGAAGTTACTCGAGAGAGCAAGTATTCCCAAACAAAGATCAATAAGATCAAGGGGAGAGTCAACAAGACCATTAAATATAAGTGTAAACCATACCGTGACCGGTATAGGTTTACCCAAAAACCACCAGTACCACGCACTTGCCACGACAAGTGCAGTAAGAATAAGAACGTGTAGAGGAACCCTAACACACCACAAGTACTTAGTAATGTACCGTAACCGTAATGAAGCAACTACGGGATTACACATCCAAAAAACTGGAAGAATGGAACCATGAAAGGGCCTGATGGCCTGACCATAGCCCTAAAGGACATACCAGGCAGCAAGAAGCTGGACTTGGTCAAGACCTCAGACATGGCTATGCCATGAAGAACTTCTTTTGACGCCGAACCATGATTTTAAAAATCCAAAATACCCTTTCAAAACCACAACCTTTCTTTTAAACCTTGAATTTTAAAACCAAACCAACATAATTATGGCGAGTATCATGGAATGATACAAGAGGAGTTGACAATAGAATAATCACCTAGGCGTGTGACGAGCACTACGAGTGTACCCAAATATGGGATGTGGGACGACCGCACTCCGAAGGAGCTTGTGGACCTGACACATAGTCGGGTAAGTGGTAACGTATCAACAAGGTACCGCACGTATGTATACATGTAGTGCACGAAACACGGGAAGTAGTCAACTCCGTTCTACGGACCATCTCTAAGTTCAAAGCAGAACAGCTTGACACTTCAGACGCTCAAAGAGAAGGAACTCATCTAAGTAAATAGGTATAAGAGAACTTAGAGAACCCATCTGAAGATAAGGAATGAGGATTAAGAAGCGCAAAGAGCACAGACTAGTAAGCATAGACATTGGATATGTCTGAAAGACATCAAGCAAATACACAACAGCTTGAAAGCATACCCAGCCTGAACACACCATAGGGCAAAAGCCTAACGTGAACACCACAGTGCTCACAAACGGGAACAGTCACAAAGTTTACCATGAAGTATAATCCATCATTGTAGAGGAATATAAACCTAGTCAAGAATACTAGGAGGAACTACAAACGGTCTACCCAAGGACGGGAGACGTTGTAACCCACAAAGGGATAACTCAAAATACAATACCACAAGGCGGTATAGTGATAACATAACATAAACAGTAGCCGGATGTAACGGCGTGACCAACAACACCCAGGAGTGATCCTTGAAGGGTGTCTGGATTAACAACAGTTGTACAAGCGGCATGATAAGAGCATGAAAGCTAGAACGAACATTCGGTTAGGACACTGAAGGATTTCATATAACGGGAAATACCCTAAATTACAAAAGGCACTGATTAGCACCAGATTGCCTAAACGGCCTCCCATGAATGGAAGCGTGATGTCACGACTTACCATGGAGCCCAATAATACCTCCAACCTATGGGGTATACAGGGAGTGGAAACATGTATAAGCAGCTTGCAAAGAGCATAGCTTGCAGCAATA
The DNA here is from genome assembly GCA_023374045.1 of Limonium bicolor. Taxonomy (NCBI): domain Eukaryota; kingdom Viridiplantae; phylum Streptophyta; class Magnoliopsida; order Caryophyllales; family Plumbaginaceae; genus Limonium; species Limonium bicolor. The sequence goes on from CM041780.1 coordinate 284,564,708, forward strand.
AGGCTTAAAAGCCATCAACCAACTATGTTATGTAAACCTTGATGGTTGCATAACCCACACCATTTGATAACAAGACTTGCAAGAGATATTGTCTCATACGACAAAGAAATCAACAACTGGACCATCAATTCAAACCCAACATCCTGAGTGGCTTGGAGTACTGGCCAACTCAGTGTCACTGTCACTAGAGCATCAGTCTAATATACAGTTGACAAGCTTTTAATTACCTGCATGCCTTTTGTAGCAATGGTAGCATAGAGGCATAAGAATCATGATAATGCCAACAATGGCCTAGTCCACACGTGGACACTACGGGAAACCCGAGGAAAGGTACCCCTCGTTAATCGAAGACCACCAAGGTGGTGAAGATGTGAACCCTTAGGAAAGGCTTCCATCTACTATAACAATAAAGCCTACGCATATAGATATTGCCAAGAGGCGATGAAACAAGAAAAAGACATTCCAAACCATCACGACTTAAAGGAGTAAGTATACTCCATATGCAGTACCTAAGCAGGTACTAACCTAGTAACCTTGCCATGAGACTTATGAGTGGCGATAAACCCCTCAACAAGAACTTTCACCTATCAGTGATAAAATACTCTTCAATTAGAGAATGGGACCTAAAAACCCTTGAAGTTTCTGGGGATGTCCCGGTGATATACATACAAAGTGAAACTGCACAGCTAGAACCTATAACCAATGCTCAACACTGGAAAGACAATAATTGTCAAAACAATCAACGTGAATGCACATTGCACACCATGAATGACCAACGCTCAAGAGAGCTTGTAACCCGACAAATTACTGTATCCATGGTCAACCAAGGTATTTGATAAATTGTATCATAAATGATGAGATAATGTGAGGTAAGCCAACCTACACATGAAACCTAAACTGAAATAAAATATCTCCACATGGGGAAGATAATAACATTGCGGTATGCTACGACAACCGTCATACATATGAACTAGGAACCTCCTAGTGTATTCACACCATAATGAAATGCTGCCAATGACAGTAGCAATGAGTAAACAGAAACTACCACAGTGATGAAGTCAGTAAAAACGATGTTGCTTATGAGTAAGAATACGGTGTGCAACAAGCGACCGCTATGAGGAAGTAGTAGATAATGACATGGAGAATAAGTATGGAAGACAGTCAGAAATATTCGTTCCTACCATATAAGTGACTTACTGCCAAGCGTTTACGCCTCTGCACTCTGTATGACTGGGTGTTTTGGTATTGCACTTGTGTAGCTAATGATCTAATGGGTTGCTAGGGATATGGAAAACGTAAACCATAGTAAACCCTTCTTTTCACCAACAAACACGGCATAAGCCAGCTAAGGAAGCTTAACAACAAACCGTGCGGCTGATAAGTGTCTAAATGAGCATGTTTTATGGGTGTATTTCATATATTATATCAGCACTTTTCTGCTCATTTCTCACTTATCGTATGTTTTTCCTCTAGTTTATGTTTTTTTGAATATCTCACAAATTTATTGGTTTAAACATGAGGGAAAACCAAGCTAGGAGCAAAGTACACGAAGAGACGAACGCATAGGTGCAAACGGCTCAGAAAACGGAGTCCAAACGAAGAATCTAGAGCTCGTAGAAGAAATAAGCCTGTACATCATGATAACAGGCGGACATGTACATCATGATAACAAGCGGACAAGAGACAAGCCTGTACATCGTGATATCAGGCGGACTAGACTACTTGCAACCGCCTGAAAAGGGGGCGGACGTGCAGGCGGACACTACCAAGGCAACCGCCTATTTTGGGCGGTCAAGGAGGCGGACAAACAACATACAACCGCCAAATATCAGGCGGTACCGGAGGCGGACATAGTAAAGCAACCGCCTATACATAGGCGGACGTGAGGCGGTTGTCACTAAAACTCAGTCGCGCACACAGTTTCTTCTTCGCGCCGACTCTGCAACTCTCATCTGCAACTCGCAATATCTGCTCCGCCTACGTTAAATCGCTCACGCGTTTCGGCTGTGTCCCCTGCAATAAATGAAGCAATCAACGAGAGCAATCAACCGGCAATCAAATTCGTACGGATCTTCTTCTCCTCTGCCTCTATATAAACTCACTCCAACAGCACCAAAAATACACCACGCACGACAGGAGTTTGAAGAATTCGCTCACCACACTCATCCATTCGCTTCCACTTATATTTCCTCCCGTAACACCACATCATTCCACACTCAGGCAGTAACAAAAGAAATAGAAGAGCAGCAGTGAGAGTGAGAGCAGACCAGTTCTTCCTCTGAATTAATGTCAAAATCTATCTGTGTAATCTTCTTATCTCCGTTAATGTCTGAGTAATTTTCATTTGTATCCTAGGATGGGGGTTTATTTATAATATTACGTAAATTAATATTTATCACCTGTCTCTCTTATTTTAACTTGTTTTAATTCCTTTCAACTAAATTGCTAAATGCTTTGCGCGACAAACGACTGTATTTATTTGGTAACTATCAACATATGATTTTGAGATAGTCTAGGTACCACAAAGGAATTAATCTTAGTATTTACACTCCGGACTGAGCAGGAAAATATTAAGGCTATTATTAAGAGTTCGTAACTGACAATTATTAACTCTAATAGGCAATAAATAATTGAGACAGGGTTATAAATATGTTTAAGTAATTTAGGAAGTTCCCCCGCTATCCTAGGATACATTTTTCCATTCACATCAATTAATTCACCTTTTTACTGTTTTTATTATTTCTGTATTAATCCAACAACAAATCAAGCTTGCCTCCGGCTAAACCCCTTTTTACAGTTTTTAAGTAACTACCAAGACTAGGATAAATTGAACAATCTCCCTGTGGATACGACACTTGTTTTACTAACTACGACCGGGATTTGTTTGCAGCCCGACGTTTATAATTTGAGTTTTTAATTTCTTTTCTTTTAATTTTACACCAGTTTAACCAATCAGAAAATAAACCCTTCTGCAGCGGCCTGAGGCCAAAGAAGCACGAAGAGTGTGAAACACACTAACAATCACAAGATGTGAATTCCATTGAAATAAAAGGGTGAAAGAAGATGTATGAAAGTCACTAGGACCGACGTATAGAAATGCAAGGTCATACAAGTAAAGAACACTTGTACTGAACCAGAAGAGCTGGTATAATTCAGAAGCTATTGACAACAGAGGAAGCACTACAACTAAGCAGTGACTTAACCTCGCTGACAATAAGTCGGAGGAACTTAGTGAATAATCGTGGAAGCACGAATAGCATGTGCAGTAGATTACCAGAGAGCTGGTTACAATCTAAAGCTAATTGAGTTCAAACACGGTAAAAGAATACCGCATTTGTTTGGTAAACCTTATTCCCATAATAGATTGATAAAAAGGTGATGTATAGCACATTAAGGATAAAACGAAGGGTGAGTAACCCAAGTTATCAGGGTCGCGCAGCAGAAGCTAGTGGGCCCTAGCTAGGAGATAATATACCTAGTAAGTATAGTAGAATGGCTATTAATGCCTTGAAGCCTAATAGGCTAGAACGGAATTAATTATGAGTTAAATAAACTCATATAGGAATCCTTGGTGCAAAGACTAAACCATCGGTATGGTTAAGACCCTTTGACCAGAGCATATTGTATAGTATACCATAGCGAAGCTAAACGCTTCAGATTGCCCAAATTGAGTAAACCAATGTTCAATAATAACATATGGAAGATTACGTGGGCGTAATCCCTTTTAAGGGGGTTATAGCGAAAACCGCTTAATGTAAGTTTCGTGAATAAAACTGTAACACCCCATCTCAATCCAAATGTGGTCTCGCAACTTAACAACATATATATATGCATGTCACAGCGGAATTCATTACACTCCAGAACCTTGCCACAGTCTGACTGACAGGATATACCGAACATTAGTACATACAAATCATAACCAATACATATCCTTCTTACAATCCCTCACAACCTATACATCTTACTAACTCAAATTGCCATACGAGTGTACATGCACAACTCGTAGGCCACACTTAACCCGTAGTGCTTGTACCCCATCTTACTCTCGCGACGGCCGCCTCCTGACGTTCACCTGTGTAGTAAAAATAGCCCCCAAAGGGGGTCAGCACGAATGCTGGTATGATCCTCTCATGGCCCCCAAGCTAACGCGACTACGACGACTAATTGTCGATAGCATGGAGGTTGATTAGATGCACAACATAATAGAAGGTGCAATAAACAATCAATCCAAATATGAACAATCAAAGTTCAAACACAATGAACGACTTAAATGCGTTCCCTTAATTATTGAGTCTATTATTTCACTTCTTGAGTTACATTTCCTCTTAATCTTAGTCCATCCTTATCTTACCTCAATCTTAGTCTTATCTTAATCTTATAAAACAACCATCCTTTGAAAAGAAATGGATGTAGCTTATCTCAGTCTTATAATACAAACCATCCTTTAAATAGGAATGGTTGCAACTTATCTCAACCTTATCTTAATCTTAGAATACAAACCACTCTTTAAATAGAAATGATTGTATCTTATCTCAATGTTTATTTTTGTCGGGTCAAAAGCGACCCTATCCAATGAGCTATTAACTCCACTGGTTGAATAAACAACTTATCTTATAATTAAGGATTTAGGTGATCCTACCGCACCATCTTAATCCCACCTACCTTGGACTGTATGTCCAATGTAGCTGAGCCGGCAACCGACCCTAGGCAACAAGTCCGAAGACAAGTCCTTAAGCGGAAGTCGGATCTGCTATAGATACCGACCCCCTTTTTCCTTAGCATGCATGACCGGAGTCAGTCCCGGGTTCCTCACTCCCCCCTTAAGTTCCAGTTAGTAGAAGTCTCGAGACAATGTTTGTTGATTAAACCTCTTTCGGTTATTAACAAACTAATATTAGGGAGCGTTCCTTAGTCTCACTCAATTCCTTACTAAACGTTAGTTAGTAAGTTCTCACGGTACGTTGTGTTAGTTTTCAAACATCACACAACAATGCAATAAGCATAATGTTCCGGTTGCATGCTTTATCTTGTTTAGTGAGCACATAAAAACAAATAGCACACAAGCCGAGGGACACCTCGTTAGCAAGCAGGTCACAAGAATTCTCAAACCCTAAAACATTCATTCAATTTTAGGTTGTTAATTACTTTTCTAATAAAGCTAACTTACTTAACTCACTTAGTCACTAATGATCCCCATCTAACACCAATTAAGTTCTTATAAACTTAATCTTAATTGAATCACTTCTCCTCATACTTTATACTTATTCACCCACTTATTATCATTGTTACCCACCAAACATTTCTTAAACAACCTTATATTATCATTACATATCAATCCCCACAATTAGATATCATTTCCTAACCTTAAACAAAGTTTTTGGTCAAAACAGCACCGCGTCCGAACTTGTGTCCGAGCATCCCAAGTTCGGACATAGGTCGAGACTCATAAGGGTGCAACCAGACGTGTGTCCGAACTTCCCTAAGTTCAGACATAGGTCGAGGAAAAATCAAAGGAAGAATCTCAAGTGTCCGAACATCTAAGTCCGGACGGTAGTTCGGACTCTGGTCGAGACTCAGAAATTTTACTCGCAACAGGGCATGTCCGAGCTTCCAAATTCGGACGGAAGTTCGGACAGGCCAGAATACTCATTTTCTATACCCTTAAACACTTATATCCTTTCTTGCAAAATGCCCAACTCTTCCACAAGTGTCCCATTATGTCTTAATACCATATAGGCACTTAAACTCACCTTAGAACATCCCCTAAAACCTCTTTAACCATTTTCTCAATCCATACAAGAATTCCTAACACTTGTTACTTATTTCCTTATTTTTTTACAACATGTAATTTTTTTGTCTAAAACTCTAACTATCCAAAGTGTTTCCTTTCCAATCAATATGACTTCTCCCTAAGCATTATTACATCCCATTTTTGCTTGCTAAACCTTCCAAGGTTATCTTGCATGTCCATGCACAATTCCTTTCTTTTCTTTTTGCTACTCATCCACCTAAACTCATGAACTTACCAATGCATTTCTCCCCATCTTCTTAGCACCTTAACCTAGTCCTTCTTCACCTTGACTATCCTACACCCTCCTTAGACATTTCCATCTCCTTTTACTCAACTTAATCACCATTCTCATGATCACACGCTCTTTTACATTCCTAGTCTTTTCCTTGACAACTTACAACATTCTCTTACACTTTTCTCTTCCATCACCTAAGTCCACTCATTACCATCTAAACTAAACCTCATTAGTCCACTACTAGCATCATCACACTTTCGCAAGCTTCTCAAAACTCTCATTGTTATATTCCCCTAGTTCATACAAAAATTATCTTAAAGCATTATACACCTTCTCCTCCAAATTTGCACAAGTCTTACCATTCCTCTTACCATGACTTTGGTGTGTTCAATACACCCATCTAAACTGTAATTCCTCCTAGACAACTCTAGGTCATCTTAAACCTCAAGACCTACTTAGTTAACTCATTTCTACTCAAATTCCTCTTCATGCTCCCTAGTAAACCCTAGGGCACATTAACTCACCACCACCACTTAAACGCTTTGTTTTCTATTCAAATTTCGCCATAGCTTCTCTAGTATTTTATCATGCCCAAATGCATTGTTCTCCTCATTCAACTAACTCACACACATCAAGTCCTTTCTCATCTTGTTTCCTCACCCAAATCAACTCATTCATAATAAACTCAATATTGTGCAATAATCTTAAATTGCATAGCACTAAGGCACTTATATAACATGGCTCTTAGGCCCTTAAATGACTTAAACTTAAACACTGAATTTCCCACATATAAAAGCTTTCGACCTGCAAATACACCCATCAATCTCATAGTAGTTATAATGCTCTTAAAATCCATCTTAAAATTATCTTACTAACTCATTCCCATTGGCTCCTTAGTCACAAGTTCACAAGCTTGTTTAAATTCTTTTTCCTAGGTTATATAACCCATTACACAATGTAAGCTCTAAGCCACATTAGTACTTATTTAAATACCATCCCTTAAACCTTAAACCACCATTAGGTAAGCAATTTACCTTATTTTCTCAAGCTTATCTTAACTTTCTCCTTAGACCTTCTTCATGGATGAGTCTCGGCCACCCATTAAATTTCCTTTGCCAATGTTCTAATCAATATTCAATGACTCACATGAGTGCTAAACAACACACTAACCTTAAGGAATAAACCTAGGTTGAAAATGTGTTTTAAGGTATTAAATTGAATGCTTTACCTTGGATTCTCAAAACAAGCTTGGATATGAATCAAGAAGGACCTCCTCTAGCCCTTGGAGAATAGAAAATAAGCTAGAACAAGGCATAAGAATGAAGCCCCATGAGTGTAATTTTCGGACATGTGAAGAAGTGATGGAAAGATGGTTTTTCTTACATATTCTTTACCTTAAGAGAATGGAGACCCAAATGGGCTCTTCAAACTTGATTTTCCTCCATCAATGGAGTTTTACCTTGGCACTGAAATGGAGCTTTGAAGGATTTGAAAAGATAGAAAGGAGGGCCTTGACTTAACTAAGACAAATATGCAATTTGTTTTGGATTTAGAGCTTGGAGTTGCATTTGGCAAGTGAATGAAGGTGAGGATCCATGGATGGAGCTTCACGTTTTCCTTGGAAGAGAAGAGGAAGAAGAAACCGATGGTGAAATACCCCAAACCCTGATATATTGTTTAAATATTAAACTATGGTATGTAAAGGCTAAAAAGTGCCTTAGAAACATCAGTGAACAATTTAAGCCATAGTAAATGCAATAAAGCACTAAGATACAGTTTGAGCAAAAACATGCTCTAAGCTGTGAGTGAACTTGGTTAGGACCCAAAGAGCCTACCAAGACTTAATAATATTCAATTATGATTTAATAGGGCTAATTAAGTCCTTAGGAAACCTTGGTAGTCAGTTAAATCAAATAAAACACAAGAAAATACCTTAAAGTCAATAAGAGCAAAAATGTGCTCTAAGCTTGGGCTAAATTTGTATAAGACTTAATGGTCATACCTATACCTTATAAATATGTTAATGAGCATATTAAATCAATTACCAAAGAAAACCAAGCTTGAAAACAAGTTAAAACACAAAAAGTGCTTTAAGGAGTCTTAAAGCACGTTTTTGAAAAATTGTCTTGTAAATGAGTTTTGAATGGCTAAATGTCCATCATTACTCTTTAATTAACATGTGTACTATATAGTATCACATTTGGAAGTCTATATCAATAGGAAATCAAAATTTTCACCTCTATGTGCCTTGTTTTCATGAATAGTAACTTTAATAAGTTAGTTTGTAACATATGTTGTTATGAGTAATTAAATTGGTCAACAAAGACTATTATACCCTTCTTACTAAATGGTGGCCGGTTTTTATCAAGGTGAGTCACCAACATGTAAAAGAAATCAATTTAGGAAAGGAAGGAAAAGTAAGTAAAGGAAGAAAGTTACTTTATAACATAAATATCTTCCAAAAAGCAAAAACTATCTTCATTTCTCCTTTCCTCCTTTACTTCACACGTCTTCAAGCTCCCTTCCTCCCTTTCATTTACGATTAGCTAAGTTCCACCCAAGAACTCCATCTTTGAATGCTTGTAACTCCTAGCTCCATGGTCCAAATTCAATTTCAAGACCACCATTCTTCTAGTTGGAGCAAGCTCTACACTTCTATCCTTTCAAATATTCAAAAGCCTCATTTTGGTGCCAAGGAGATTCACCATTGATGGAGCTTGAGCTCATCTTTTCACATATTGTTGTTCTCCTTTGCCTATAGGTAAGGAAACTCAAAGAAAATCCATGTTTCCTCCATGTTTATATGATGTCCGAAAATTCACCTCACAATGGTGTCTTTACCTTGCTTGTTCTAGCTTCATTTGAATCTTCCAAGGGCTTGGTGGAGTCCACTCTTGATATATATCCAAGCTCTCTTTCCATTCAAAGGTAAAACAATTACCTTAATGTGTTAAGATAATATATGTAACTAGGGTTTACAATGAGATGAAGCATAATGCTTGAATACTCATTCTATTATTTGTACATTGTTTAGAAGTTGACAAGCAACCAAAAGCCTTGCCAATTTAGTCAAGGAAACAAGAAAGAAGTTTGTGAGGAAAAAGAGGTAAACAAGCTATCTCAATGTAGTTTAAGTGCCTTAGGAAAATGAGCTTGATTTGCTTAATAAAATACCTAAGGAGCCAATGGTGAAAGACCTAGTAAAATGTTCTTAAGGAGATTATTAAAGGGAATATGTGTTTTTGTATGTAATTGCAGGTCAAAGGCAATATTTATGTTGGAAATTCAGTGTTTAAAGTTTATGTTATTTAAGGGCCTAAGAGCCATGTTATTTAAGGGCCTAAGTGCCAAGCAATTTAAGTTTATGCACTATATTGTGATGTAGTGTAAATTTGGTGAAGTTATGTGTGTTAGAATACTATTGATGGATTTAGGTGTTCTTGAATGTTTAATGGTGAAACCATGAGTTTTGGAATGATGATGTGCTAAGAGAACTCATGGCAAAATTTATAATGTATAAGGAGTTGTAAGGGCTTAAATGAACTTTGGTGAACTAGGATGTTAGGAAAGGATAAAATGTTTTACTAAGGAAGAAAACATGTTTTTAAGGTGTTCTAAAGTGCTACAAGGACTTTGGTATTGTCTTGGAATTCTAGGAATTCAATGAGTGTTTTAGGATGTAATAAAGTCTTGGAGAAGTTGTTTAAGGTTTTAGGTTGTTGATGAATAAGGAGGGAATGATGTTAGGTAAGGGTTTTGAGTAAGGAATTTTAAGAAGTTGTGAAAAGGAGATTTAGTTAGTAAGAAAAGAAGTTGAGAGATGATGTTAGGTGTAGAGGAAACACCTTGGTGTAGTGGTCATTATTGTGACTACCACTTGAAATCTTAAGGAGAAAACATCCCAAGTGCTAGGAATTTTGTAAGAATTTGGAATGATAAGAAGGTTTTGGTGAGTGATTTAAAGAGTTTAGCACATGGCTAAAGGTGTGTTTGATGTGCCAAATGATGTTAGGAAACATTAGGGCTGTAGGAGAAGTTTGTGAAATTGGTTAAGTGCTTAAAGGCTTAGAAAATGAGTGTTTTGCCTTGTCCGAACATCCGTCCGGACATGGACGTTCGGACAGGCCTGTTGCGTAAAAAAAATTTCAGAGTCTCGACTTGTGTCCGACCTTGGGAAGTCCGGACACAAGTTCGGACGTACCTGCTTCTTCATTTAATTTCCTCGACCCATGTCCGAACTTCCGAAGTCCGGACACAAGTTCGGACAGGCGTCTGTATTCAGTTTTGAGTCTCGACTTGTGTCCGAACTTGGGAAGTCCAGACACAAGTTCGGACAGGCCACTGTATGGACCAAAAACTTTGTTTTAAGGTGGGAAAAGTTGCCTAAAAATGGTGATTACTAAGTAATGATGTTATAAGAATGTTAAGGACATGTTAAGTGAGTTATAATGACAATTTAGTGGGGGAAAGGTTTATTAAAATGTAAAAGTAAAACAAGTTAAAAAGTGAAGTTATGTAACTAAGTTAACGGGGAAATGTTATAAGCATTAGACTTTAAACATCATGTTACCCCGATGTTAAGAAAAACATGTAATGTTGTCAGTTGTTCGAGAATTGCTCGAGGAACATAAGTGGACATGGTAAAGTGGACTTCGGTGACAGGTTGGTTTTCTTGCAACCTGTGTCCTACCCGGATTACACCGGCTTGTATGCCAATGTGTTTTTCTGTATGTTTGCCACGTTGTAAGATAAAACATGTAATGAGTTTACAGTAATTCATTTATGTGGCGTGTTCAACTCTGATACCACTTAACCTCGGAAGTGTTAACCTTAGTTAACTGAGTCTAGGATCACATGAGAGTTCGGTATTCGGAGTAAACGACCCGAACCATGGGACGTTCTAACCACGGCTATGCGTGTGTTAATTGTGTGATATGTGTGTGTGAATGTAGGGATCTCCCTGTATGTTTAACTCAGTTGTAATACTGTATGGTGTGTAGATGTGATAGACTCCACAGTGGGGTTCTAACTAATATCTAAAAGTAAGTATGTACTAACAGTGGTGAGGAATCCGGTTTGGCCGGTCCGAGCGTTGTTTGGGAGTGGGTATCCTTCTTAGCCTTACCTTCTCTCTGTTATGGTTGTTTCCCTCACGGGTTATGATCTCCCATTAGCTTATTCCAAAGCTTAGCTATTCTGACTTATGATCGGTTTAGGGGGAACATGTGTTTGTGTGGTGTGATCGGGCCTCCAAACCCGAACCATCTTAACTTAAGTTACTCGTCCGACTATTAGGACGGTAATGATTGTTGTTGTTGTTGTATAACGAGCTTACCATGAGGGTGACACCATTCTCTAGGCTCACCAGTGAATTAACTATGTTTGGGTCGGTTCCTAAGAGGACCGTTCCCGTTATGTTATGTGATGTTGTTGTAATGCAATTCCTATTGCGATGTTATCATGTGCACGTCGAAACGTGAAAAGTGTTGTTATGTTTTGTTATGTGAGGAATGATATATGTTGTAAGATATGGAGTGTGGATCATGGAAATGAATCCCAATTTGTGATAAGAGGCGTTTAAGGATAACCCGATTTAAGGGTAAGTGTCGTCTATTAAGGAAGTAGCTCCATTAGAGGAGGAACACTCTAGGGATAATGAATACCATGAGTGACTTATCAAGTAAGGATGTATTATCCGTTTGTTGAGCCGATTGAGGCGAAATGTTATGTGTTGTGTGTTTACAGTTGCATGCATGATTTAAATATAATCAATCGCATGCTAAGACGACAATTAGTTGTGCGTGGCCCGGTAGCATGTGGGCTGCGGGATTACCATACCAGCAAAGGTGCTGAGCCCCTTGGGGGCCACCCTTTCTCTTCTTTTCCTATTTCAGGTACAGAGAGCTGGAAGCCGTTCGAGAGTAGGACGGGGTAGACATTGTACATGGGTAATCATGTAAGTTAAATATATATATACAGTAGGTGTAGTAAGACCGAAATTGTTATCGGCATCAGTTTGTAAATACTCGGTACAGTTGGAAGGTATGTGTATGTTTTGTTGTTAATGGAAAGGGATAATAATGTGTAGTCGCTCGGGAATTTAGCCCATCAGACCGGTACAATGTATATGTATTAGCCTTGTTAGCCACGAGGGTGGTTAACGGCGTGTAACACCAAGAAGTTAAGTAATGTGTTGAAGTTTGTTTTCCGCTGCAGTTTGTTGTTAGGTGTGTTTGTTGTTGGATGGGGTGTTACAAAAAGTGGTATCAGAGCGAAGTATCGCTCTGATGACTGAATTACCGAGCTTAGGAAGTACCGAGTTAGGATTTTAGTACCTTGGGTTAAGGGTTGAGTGATAGCGTGAGAGATACGCTAGTTAGGTATTACCAGTGTGTACTGGAAATCTACAATATCCTTCCCGCCCTCCACAAACCCTATTTTGTAACTTGGGAGGAACGCCAGAGAGACGAAAGTCCTCTCTTACTCGGGAATACCCGATCTGGCTGTTATTAAATACCTTTTAAGGTACGGAGAACCTGTCATACGGTAGATCCCGAAAACAGGGAATCCTGGAGACGGTTTCCATCTGAACAATGATAACCGCATTTCATACCGAAGAATGGAGAATTTTGTGTATAAGGGAATAGAATTTCCGGCAACCTGGGTCGACATGCCGAGTAGTCGAGAATAACCAGCTTGCAACGCACCAACCGTGCAACAGGCAAGAAGTGGAATAATGAACCCCAAGACAAGTGTCTACGGAACCACAGTTGTTAAATAATACACCAACGGTATACCAACCGACAAAGGAACTACAACGTAGTGCCCAAACAAGAGACAAGTCTCAGTAACCACGACAAATACGTGGAACGGGCTACGAAGACGAAACAATACAAAAGAAAAGGGGGTCTCCCAGAATGGGAAACACCCTAGTTGATGATTATCATATGAATGCAGTGAGGAGTTACCTAGAGGAGTTATTATCAAGACTGTAAGATCAAGTGAGGGCCAACAAGGCCACTGATGACAGTGCGGGTAAGAACAATACCGCAACCGGTGTGTGTGATTAACCAATAGCCAGTTAGCATGGCGCACTTGCCATGGCAAGTGCTGCTATAACAGGGCTGTCCAGGGAAGTTTTAACAAATACAAAGTACTTAGTAAAGTACCATGAAGTTAAATGTGATCGTCATAACAGGGGAAGGGCCTGTTAGCCTAACCTCTGTAGTCGTAAGTACACCAGTCAGCAAGAAGCTAGACTTGGCTAAGGTAAGAAGATGTTGTGAAACCATGAAAAAATTTTCTTTCAAACCCAGATTTATCCAAACTCTTTCTTTCAAAACCAAAATTTTCTTTCAAACCAACGCTTCTTTCTACCTTCTTTTAAGAACCAAACCAGTAAAACCAAGGACAATTGATAAAAGTACAACAGTGGATAAACTTTCCTTCGATTAAGTTCAGGGAGCACGGGACACATATTGTCACGGGACAATATAAAGGAGTTGACAACAGAATACTTCACCTAGGCGTGTGACGGACACTACGAGTGTACCAACGGTAATGTGAGACGACCGCACTCCGATAGGAGCTTGTGGGCCTGACAGACCTACTTATGGGTTAGTTGGGTAAGTAGTAACGTATCAGTATGGTACCCCACATATGTATACGAGTAGAGTCCGGAACACGGGAAGTAGTCGACTCCGTACTACGGTCAGCAGTATAAGTCAAACGAGAGCTAAGGACTACCATGAATGGTTGAAGTTAAGAAACTCAGTTAAGATAACTAGACTAAAGGAATTAGTGAATTCATTTTTAAGGAAATGTTTAAGAGTCAGGAGGTGCGAAGTGCACTAACTGTAATGTAAAGACATCTTATACGTCTTAAGGATCCTCAAGGATAAACATGTTAGCTGGAACGGTGACCCAGCCTGTACATGGCAAGCAGATGCCTAATGTGGACACATTAATGTGCAATGAACGGGATGAAACTCCCAGAATGAGTACCTACACTAGCAGGAAATGTTGATCTTCACAGAAGAAGATAATAACCAGTTAAGAGCGCAAACGGCGTGGCTAACTGAATGTACCAATAAGTGTGAACTAAATGTAAAGGCATAACTTAGTAACACCCAGGAGCAATCCTTAAAGGGTGTTCGCATCAGTAATTGTTGCACGAAATGGCATGACAGAAGCACCAGGGTTGAAACTAACACCCAGATTAGACATAAGTTGTCAGGAGACGGACTGGCAACCTAAGGGGCATCCCATGAAAGGGAACGGAATGCAACGACCTTGTCATGGAGCTCAATATAATGTCCAAACCATGTAATGTTGTACAGAGAAGTACATGTGTGTGGACAGCCTACAATGAGCGCAGCTCAAGGCAAATAAGGTTTATAGACCACAAATAAAATGTGTTATGTAAATTAGATTGATTGCAGAAGTTTATGTTATACAAGTAAATAGAGTGGTAAACGAACCACTGCATTAAGAGTGCGGATACCTCTCGATATTGTGAGACCGCAGGAGCGGTAGTTATGTGAATCAAGTTCAAGAAATATGTTAAGGATGGACGACGTTATTATTGAAAGAGAGCAGTTAGCTTAGTAGTATGTGTGTATAAAGTGAAACACCGAGCTGAATAATGCCGGCTTGTGACTCGAATGATCAATGCTTAAGGACCATTCAGTAGTCATCCAAGTGAGTGATGAACCATAATATGAATAATGTAAGTATGAGTGTGAAAGTTAACGTGACAGTAAATACCATGTAAGTTAGTGTTATGCAATGAGTAACAGCACGGTTCGCACCAAGCGACCGTTGCATAAGTATTGTTGAATAATAATGTGGCAGATGAGACCAGTTATGAATTAAACTCAGAGAAGATGCAAGGTAAGTGATGTTAAACAGACTGGGCAATAAGCCAGTGGTAGGTACTATGTGATGAAGAACTCAGTGTAAATTCCATGGCGAGTCGCATAAGAGATTTACTGTCAAGAGTTTACGCCTCTGCACTCTGTATGACTGAGTGTTTTGGTATTGCACTTGCGCGGTAATAATCGAGTGGGATAGCTAGGAATTGGAAACATGTTAATTGTGGAGGAATAATGTTATAATGGCCGATGCACAGGAAATGCAAGGCCGCACCAATAAAAGAGTACTTATACAAAACCAAATGTGGAGACATGATTAATAATAAGTGACTACAGTAGCACTAACTGCCAATTTCGGTATGGAATATACCCCAAATGTTGTAAATAGCTGAGAGAGCACTACACACTAGGTAGTAGCTCAATCTCAACCGACAGTAAGTCGAAAGGAAGCAAGTCAATCATTGTGAAATACGTAACAGTATATACAGTCAATTATTATGGAAGTGGATAGAAAGTTTATAACTCACCGAATTCGCTCACGGTAAGAGATACCACGCGTCGGTTGAGAAACCATTATTACCAAGATAAAGGTGATATATGGGAGGTGTACAATACAGTGAGAATAATGAATGGGGCAAACTAAGCCCTACAGTTGTTAGAGTTGCGCTGTAGACGTTAGTGAACCAGTGAGTCAAGTGTACAATGTGCATAGTGAATATGAGTAAATGGCTAATTATTAATGCCTAGAAGCCTCACAGGCCAGAACCGAAACCAGTTATGAGTTAAAGCAAACTCCAATGAGAATTCTTGATTTAAGGACTAAACCACCAATATGGTCAAGATCCTCTAATCGGAATGTGTTGTATAATAGACCGCGTGGAAGTTAAAACACTTCATGACGGCAGAACATTTTAAGCCAATGTTTAGTGATTGATTACGTGGGCGTAATCCCTTTTAAGGGGGGTAGAGCACAAAACCACTTATTGTGTATTACCGTACAAGTGTACGTGATTTATGTTGTGTATAGCACAAAATAATTTGTTTTGATGATTGGTGTGTGTGTTATGTAAACATACGCATTCAGTCATGGTTTAATTGTGGTAATTGCGCACAGAAGATGCGAATACCATTGTGATAAGTGTGTTTATTTGTTAACAATGGTGTGTGATAATACAAGTGTGGGGAGTAGAGAAACTCCCGGGGAACAAAACCCCGACGGTGTGTAATGTGAAACTGTATGTTGTATTTTGATAAAATATATGTGTATATATATATTATATAGTGATTCATGAAAGGGCATGATACCGACATAGAACCTAGTGAGAATAAGATTCCCTAGGTAACAACATTAAAGTGTATGGAAATAACTGATAGATGGAGTTCTATCCCTTGGAGATGTTATGATCATGACTAGAATGATTTAAAAGATAGAAAATTGGAAATGAGTGATTTATTTGATGCTTGAAAATGAAGTGGGAGGTGGAACTTGATTTGCATGCGATCAAGGGAAGCCGAACACAAATTGGGTGGAAGGATAGTTCAACATTGATGCTGATCACATCAGGGTTGGATGACTCTTGAAGCTCCCTATAAGTGGTCACAAATAACCACGCTAAGAAAAGAAGCAAAGAGCATATGTTGGACTTGGAGTTGTATGTGTTTTCAAAAAGGATTTTGAATTGGTATTTATAAAACGTCGATAGATACTTTACATAATTAAAGTTTTCTTACTTAACCTCACAAGGAAAAATTTCAAATTGAAGTGATTGTTTTGATCTCCCAAAGGCACGGGGACGGAAGGTGTCCATCGCGACCGGGTTCTGCGGGATCACAGTGTATATCAAAGATATTTTTGGCTGCCATACATGCTAAGACATGTTGTGTGGTATGTGTAATAAATATTATTTTGACCTTGAGTTCCAAAAGTGTATGTTATCAAGACCTATGAGTCTAAATGTTGTTGTGTTATATAGACCTATGTGTCTAAAGGCTGTTATGTTATCGAGACCTATGTGTCTAAATGTTGTTATGTTACCCAAGACCAGAGAGTCTAAGGGTTGTTATGTATGTGTAAATGTTGTTAAGATACCCGGACCATTGAGTCCGAGGTTATCATGTGAATATGTTATGTTAGGTATGGATGTGAATGTGTTACCCGGACCATTAAGTCCGAGGTTGTGATGTAAAGTGTGTTTGGTTATGGAAGTTTTATTTCTATAAGTAATCCCCGTATTCTAATCCAAGATGTGTGGGAAGTGTAAACTTCGAGGACGAAGTTCTTTTAAGGGGGGTAGATTGAAATACCCCAAACCCTGATATATTGTTTAAATATTAAACTATGGTATGTAAAGGCTAAAAAGTGCCTTAGAAACATCAGTGAACAATTTAAACCATAGTAAATGCAATAAAGCACTAAGATACAGTTTGAGCAAAAACATGCTCTAAGCTATGAGTGAACTTGGTTAGGACCCAAAGAGCCTACCAAGACTTAATAATATTCAATTATGATTTAATAGGGCTAATTAAGTCCTTAGGAAACCTTGGTAGTCAGTTAAACCAAATAAAACACAAGAAAATACCTTAAAGTCAATAAGAGCAAAAATGTGCTCTAAGCTTGGGATAAATTTGTATAAGACTTAATGGTCATACCTATACCTTATAAATATGTTAATGAGCATATTAAATCAATTACCAAAGAAAACCAAGCTTGAAAACAAGTTAAAACACAAAAAGTGCTTTAAGGAGTCTTAAAGCACGTTTTTGAAAAATTGTCTTGTAAATGAGTTTTGAATGGCTAAATGTCCATGATTACTCTTTAATTAACATGTGTAGTATATAGTATCACATTTGGAAGTCTATATCAATGGGAAATCAAAAATTTCACTTCTATGTGCCTTGTTTTCATGAATAGTAACTTTAATAAGTTAGTTTGTAACATATGTTGTTATGAGTAATTAAATTGGTCAACAAAGACTATTATACCCTTCTTACTAAATGGTGGCCGGTTTTTATCAAGGTGAGTCACCAACATGTAAAAGAAATCAATTTAGGAAAGGAAGGAAAAGTAAGTAAAGGAAGAAAGTTACTTTATAACATAAATATCTTCCAAAAAGCAAAACCTATCTTCATTTCTCCTTTCCTCCTTTACTTCACACGTCTTCAAGCTCCCTTCCTCCCTTTCATTTACGATTAGCTAAGTTCCACCCAAGAACTCCATCTTTGAATGCTTGTAACTCATAGCTCCATGGTCCAAATTCAATTTCAAGACCACCATTCTTCTAGTTGGAGCAAGCTCTACACTTCTATCCTTTCAAATATCAAAAGCCTCATTTTGGTGCCAAGGAGATTCACCATTGATGGAGCTTGAGCTCATCTTTTCACATATTGTTGTTCTCCTTTGCCTCTAGGTAAGGAAACTCAAAGAAAATCCATGTTTCCTCCATGTTTATATGATGTCCGAAAATTCACCTCACAATGGTGTCTTTACCTTGCTTGTTCTAGCTTCATTTGAATCTTCCAAGGGCTTGGTGGAGTCCTCTCTTGATATATATCCAAGCTCTCTTTCCATTCAAAGGTAAAACAATTACCTTAATGTGTTAAGATAATATATGTAACTAGGGTTTACAATGAGATGAAGCATAATGCTTGAATACTCATTCTATTATTTGTACATTGTTTAGAAGTTGACAAGCAACCAAAAGCCTTGCCAATTTAGTCAAGGAAACAAGAAAGAAGTTTGTGAGGAAAAAGAGGTAAACAAGCTATCTCAATGTAGTTTAAGTGCCTTAGGAAAATGAGCTTGATTTGCTTAATAAAATACCTAAGGAGCCAATGGTGAAAGACCTAGTAAAATGTTCTTAAGGAGATTATTAAAGGGAATATGTGTTGTTGTATGTAATTGCAGGTCAAAGGTAATATTTATGTGGGAAATTCAGTGTTTAAAGTTTATGTTATTTAAGGGCCTAAGAGCCATGTTATTTAAGGGCCTAAGTGCCAAGCAATTTAAGTTTATGCACTATATTGTGATGTAGTATAAATTTGGTGAAGTTATGTGTGTGAGAATACTATTGATGGATTTAGGTGTTCTTGAATGTTTAATGGTGAAAACCATGAGTTTTGGAATGATGATGTGCTAAGAGAACCCATGGCAAAATTTGTATAATGTATAAGGAGTTGTAAGGGCTTAAATGAACTTTGGTGATCTAGGATATGTTAGGAAAGGATAAATGTTTTACTAAGGAAGAAAACATGTTTTTAAGGTGTTCTAAAGTGCTACAAGGACTTTGGTATTGTCTTGGAAGTTCTAGGAATTCAATGAGTGTTTTAGGATGTAATAAAGTCTTGGAGAAGTTTGTTTAAGGTTTAGGTAATGTTGATGAATAAGGAGGGAATGATGTTTAGGTAAGGGTTTTGAGTAAGGAATTTTAAGAAGTTGTGAAAAGGAGATTTAGTTAGTAAGAAAAGAAGTTGAGAGATGATGTTAAGGTGTAGAGGAAACACCTTGGTGCAGTGGTCATTATTGGTGAACTACCACTTAGAAATCTTAAGGAGAAAACATCCCAAGTGCTAGGAATTTTGTAAGAAATTTGTGAATGATAAGATGGTTTTGGTGAGTGATTTAAAGAGTTTAGCACATGGCTAAAGGTGTGTTTGATGTGCCAAATGATGTTAGGAAACATTATGAGGCTTTAGGAGAAGTTTGGTGAAATTGGTTAAGTGCTTAAAGGCTTAGAAAATGAGTGTTTTGCCTTGTCCGAACATCCGTCCGGACATGGACGTTCGGACAGGCCTGTTGCGTAAAAAAAATTTCAGAGTCTCGACTTGTGTCCGACCTTGGGAAGTCCGGACACAAGTTCGGACGTACCTGCTTCTTCATTTAATTTCCTCGACCCATGTCCGAACTTCCAAAGTCCGGACACAAGTTCGGACAGGCGTCTGTATTCAGTTTTGAGTCTCGACTTGTGTCCGAACTTGGGAAGTCCGGACACAAGTTCGGACAGGCCACTGTATGGACCAAAAACTTTGTTTTAAGGTGGGAAAAGTTGCCTAAAAATGGTGATTACTAAGTAATGATGTTATAAGAATGTTAAGGACATGTTAAGTGAGTTATAATGACAATTTAGTGGGGGAAAGGTTGTATTAAAATGTAAAAGTAAAACAAGTTAAAAAGTGAAGTTATGTAACTAAGTTAACGGGGAAAAGTTATAAGCATTAGACTTTAAACAATCATGTTACCCCGATGTTAATAAAAATACATGTAATGTTGTCAGTTGTTTGAGAATTGCTCGAGGAACATAAGTGGACATGGTAAAATGGACTCCGGTGACAGGTATGGTTTTCTTGCAACCTGTGTCCTACCGGATTACACCGACTTGTATGCCAACGTGTTTTTCTGTATGTTTGCCACGTTGTAAGATAAAACATGTAATGAGTTTACAGTAATTCTTTTATGTGGCGTGTTCAACTCCGATACACTTAACCTCGGAAGTGTTAACCTTAGTTAACTGAGTCTAGGATCACATGAGAGTTCGGTATTCGGAGTAAACGACCCGAACCATGGGATGTTCTAACCACGGCTATGCGTGTGTGTTAATTGTGTGATATGTGTGTGTGAATGTAGGGATCTCCCTTGTATGTTTAACTCAGTTGTAATACTGTATGGTGTGTAGATGTGATAGACTCCACAGTGGGGTTCTAACTAATATCTAAAAGTAAGTATGTACTAACAGTGGTGAGGAATCCGGTTTGGCCGGTCGCGCGTTGTTTGGGAGTGGGTATCCTTCTTAGCCTTACCCTTCTCTCTGTTATGGTTGTTTCCCTCACGGGTTATGATCTCCCATTAGCTTATTCCAAAGCTTAGCTATTCTGACTTATGATCGGTTTAGGGGGAACATGTGTTTGTGTGGTGTGTTCGGGCCTCCAAACCCGAACCATCTTAACTTAAGTTACTCGTCCGACTATTAGGACGGTAATGAGTGTTGTTGTTGTTGTATAACGAGCTTACCATGAGGGTGACACCATTCTCTAGGCTCACCAGTGAATTAACTATGTTTGGGTCGGTTCCTAAGAGGACCGTTCCCGTTATGTTATGTGATGTTGTTGTAATGCAATTCCTATTGCGATGTTATCATGTGCACGTCGAAACGTGAAAAGTGTTGTTATGTTTTGTTATGTGAGGAATGATATATGTTGTAAGATATGGAGTGTGTGGATCATGGAAATGAATCCCAATTTGTGATAAGAGGCGTTTAAGGATAACCCGATTTAAGGGTAAGTGTCGTCTATTAAGGAAGTAGCTCCATTAGAGGAGGAACACTCTAGGGATAATGAATACCATGAGTGACTTATCAAGTAAGGATGTATTATCCGTTTGTTGAGCCGATTGAGGCGAAATGTTATGTGTTGTGTGTTTACAGTTGCATGCATGATTTAAATATAATCAATCGCATGCTAAGACGACAATTAGTTGTGCGTGGCCCGGTAGCATGTGGGCTGCGGGATTACCATACCAACAAAGGTGCTGAGCCCCTTGGGGGCCACCCTTTCTCTTCTTTTCCTATTTCAGGTACAGAGAGCTGGAAGCCGTTCGAGAGTAGGACGGGGTAGACATTGTACATGGGTAATCATGTAAGTTAAATATATATATACAGTAGGTGTAGTAAGACCGAAATTGTTATCGGCATCAGTTTGTAAATACTCGGTACAGTTGGAAGGTATGTGTATGTTTTGTTGTTAATGGAAAGGGATAATAATGTGTAGTCGTTCGGGAATTTAGCCCATCAGACCGGTACAATGTATATGTATTAGCCTTGTTAGCCATGTGGGTGGTTAACGGCGTGTAACACCAAGAAGTTAAGTAATGTGTTGAAGTTTGTTTTCCACTGCAGTTTGTTGTTAAGTGTGTTTGTTGTTGGATGGGGTGTTATAGATGGAAAGAAGAGAATAAAGAGAGAGAAGAAGAAAAGTAGCTTATAAGGAGATATTTGTTTTATAAAGCAAATAGTAACTTTACTTATTTCCCTCTTCTTTTCTTAAGTTGGATGACTCATGTGGTGACTCACCACTCTCAAAAATCGGCCCCCTTGTTAAATAAGGGCATTTTTGGCCTTTGTTGACCAATTAACTAAACTAAGTTGACTAAAGACTAAACTGGGCACTATTTGGCACTATTCACAAATTAGTGCACATAATTGTGAAATTTTTGATTTCCCATTGATTTAGACTTCCTAATGTGATACTAAGTAGTACACATGTTAATTAAAGAGTAATGATGGACATTTAGCCACTCAAAACCCATTTACAAGACAATTTTTCAAAAATGTGCTTTAAGACTTCTTAAAGCACATTTTATGTTTTAACTTGTTTTCAGGCTTGGTTTTCTTTGGTAATTGGTTTAAAATGACCATTAGAATATTACTAAGGTCTTAGCATGATTTTTGGGTACTCACCCAAGTCTCTCCAAGCTTAGAGCACATTTTTGCCTTAATTGCCCTTAAGGCATTTTCTAAGGCATATTTTAGCCTTAATACATCATATATTGATGTTTACTTAACATAATTAGGTTTGGGGTATTTCAAAAACACATAAACTATGATGTGCATAGCACAAAAGAGAATCGAATTGATGATTGGTACTTATGTTATATAAACATACGTAGCCATTCATATGGTAACTGTGGTAATTAGGCACGAGAGATGCAAATACCATAGGATGAATATACCTACCTTGTAACACCGTGTAAGAGTATTAGTAAAGAAGAGTAATGAGTAGGGGACGGAGTTCCACAAGTATTGTATTCCTTAAAGAAATAGTACAAATTGATTGAGAGTAGTAGAGGAATGTAGCCTGTGAGGAGTGTATCCCTAGGTAAGTCATTGGAAAAAAATTGGGGACTACTAAATTTTATAAGTATTGTATTTCTTAGTTAGAATATTTGAGATGATGAAGAGTGGTAATGGAGGAAGGGAGCGAAGGTTGATAGAATGAGCACTTAGGTATTGAATCTTGGAGTAAAGTATTTGGGAAGTAGAGTGAGGATGATTGATGGACTAAATTCCATCATTTGGAGATGTATGAAATTGTAATTATGACTAGGAAGAGTAAAAAGATATAAATTGAAATAATTGAATTATTTGATTGTTTGAAACTGATGTGGGAAGTTGAACTTGATCCTGATCAGATCAAGGGAAACCGAACACAAATTGGGGTGGAAAGATAGTTCAACACTGATGCTGATCACATCAGGGTCGAATGATTCTTGAAGCTCCCCTCAAGTGGTCACAAGAATCACGCATAGGATAGATGTAATGAATATAAATTGAAATTTGGAGTTATGTGTTTTAGAAAAAAAAATTCTAATTAGTAGTGGTGAAAGAATTTCCCTTAGACTGGAGATTGAGGATTATTGGAAGCTGATACCGGAGAACGGTGGTAGTATTGAAATACCCCAAACCTAGGTATGTTGTTTAAGCACTAAAATATGGTATATTAAGACTAAAAAAGAGTCTTAGAAACATTAGTAAACAATTTAAACCATGAAAACACAAATAAATGCCTTAAAGTCAATTGGGGCTAAAATGTGCTCTAAGCTTGGGATGAGCTTGGTTAAGACCTAATGAGCTTGCCAAGACCTTATTTATATAATAATGAACATATTAAATCAATTACCAAAGAAAACCAAGCTTGAAAACAAGTTAAAACACAAAATGTGCTTTAAGGAGTCTTAAAGCACATTTTTGAAAAATTGTCTTGTAAATGAGTTTTGAATGGCTAAATGTCCATCATTACTCTTTAATTAATATGTGTACTACTTAGTATCACATTTGGAAGTCTATATTAATGGCAAATCAAAAATTTCACATCTATGTGCCTTGTTTTAGTGAATAGTAACTAAAATAAGCTAGTTTGTAACATATGTTTATATAAGTAATTAAATTGGCCAACAAAGACTAAAATGCCCTTAGTAACATAAAGGGGGCCAGTTTTTATGGTAATGAGTCACCACTCATGTTAGTTTATTAAGTAAACAAATGATGACTATAGTTACTATTTACTTTAACATATAAATATCTTCTAAAAGCAATACCAATCTTCATTCTCTCATTTCTCTTCATTTCCCATGTCTTCTACCTTCCTCCTTGCTCTCTTCTACGGTTTTGCTACAGCAACACCACCACCACCATCATTCTCCATCTTTGATCACTTATATCTCCTAGCTCTCTTTGCCAAATCAAATTCTAAGACCACCACTCTCTTCCTCTCATCAAGCTCTTCAATTCTATCCTTTCAATACTTCAAGAGCTCCATTTTGGTGCCAAGAGGAATCTCCATGGGAGGAGCTTGAGCTCATCTTTTCACATATTATTGTTCTCCTTTGCTTCTAGGTAAGGAAACTCAAAGAAAAATAGTGTTTCCTTCTTGTTTTTATGTTGTCCAAAAATCACCATTAATGGTGCCGTTACCTTGCTTGTTTTAGCTTCATTTGAATCTTCCAAGGGCTTGGTGGAGTCCTCTCTTGCTACATATCCAAACTCTCTTTTGTATCCAAGGTAAAACAACTATCTTAATGTTTTGAAATAATATATATAACTAGGGTTTACAATGAGATGAAGCATAAAGCTTGTATACTCGTTTTATCATTTGTATAATGTTTAGAAGTTGACAAGTAACTAAAAGCCTTGCCGATTTAGTCAAGGAAACAAGAAAGAAGTTGTGAGGAAAAGAGGTAAATGTGCTAACCTAATGTGGTTTAAAGTCTTAGGAGAAATGAGCTTATGTTGCTTATTAAAATGATCTAAGGAGCGAATGGTGAATGACTTAGAAAAATGTTCTCAAAGGCTTAGTAAAAGGTATATGTATTGTTGGGTGTATTTGCAGGTCAAAGGCAAATATAATGTGGGAAATTCAGTGTTTATGATTTACGCATCTTAAGGGCCTAAGAGCCATGTTATTTAAGGGCCTAAGTGCCAAGCAATTTAAATTATGCACTATATTGTGATGTAGTGTTAAAAGAGTGAAGTTTGTGTACAAGAATGTTCTTGATGGATTTTAGATGTTCTTGAATGTTTAATGGTGAAAACTATGTGTGTTTTGGTATAATAAGATGTTAGTAGAACCCATGTCAAAAATTAGGTGATGTACAAAAAGTTATAAGTGTTTAAAGGAGTTTTGGTGAACTAGGAAGTCTTAGGAATGACTAGGAATTTTATTAGGAAAGAAACATTGTATTAAGGTGTTTTGGAGTACAATAAGGACTTAGACATTATCTTGGAAGTTTTAGAATACAAATGGGTGTTTTGGAATACACCAAAGTCATTTTGGGAGTTGTGTTGAGACTTATGCAAACTTTGGTAAAACAAGGAGAAGGTATAAACTTGTAAAGGGATTTAAAGAATGACATAAGGAATTGGTTTGTAAGAAAAGATGCTTGGGAGATGGTGTTAAAAGAAGTGAGGAAATATCTTGGTATAGTGGTTGCAATAGGTGAGAAACACCACTTGGAAACTAAAGGATAAAACATAATAGGTGTTAGGGATTTTGGTAAGAATTGAGTAAGTGTTTGAGGCTATAGAAAATGAGTGTTTTGGCACGTCCGAACTTCCGTCCGGACATGGACGTTCGGACATGCCCTGTTGTGTAAGAATTTCCTGAGTCTCGGCTAGTGTCCGGACTTCTGTCCGACCATGGATGTTCGGACACACCCGTCTCTCTTCTTAGATTTAGCTTCGACTTGCGTCCGAACTTCTGGAAGCTCGGACACAAGTTCGGACGCTTGAAATTTTCTTTTGATTTTCTCTCGACCAATGTCCAAACTTTGGAAACACGGACACAAGTTCGGACATGCGTCTTGCTTCACCCTTTGAGTCTCGACTTGCGTCCGAACTTCGGAAGCTCGGACACAAGCTCGGACATGCCACAGTTTTGGCAAAAAAATTTTGTTTAAGGTTAGAAAAAAATTGTCTGAAAATGGTGATTAGTTAGTAATGATGATATGAGGTTATTTAAGACGTGTTAGGAGTGTAATAATGACAATTTAAAATGGTGAGAAGTTATAACAAAGTGTGAACATAAAATAACTAGTTAAGTGAAGTAAAAGTTAGCAATGGATTAGTACATTAATTAACCGACGTTACTAAATGTGTATAGGATTCTTCAAAGGTGAAAACCAGTCGAAGCAAGGACCAAGGTAGGTTTTCTTGCTGTCGGTTGCCTACCGGTTTACACTGGCTTGGGTGTTGTTTGTTTTTCTGTGTGTTTATGACGTTGTAAGACTTAATCATGTAATGAGTTTACAGTTGTTCCTATTATTGTGAGGTTATGTCGTGACTCATTTCCCTTGTGTGTGTCTAACATGACTTACCACTTGTTGAGAACTGTTTGTTAAGTTCCACTGTTGAACTTCTAACAAGCGCTAACTAGGGAGTGAGGAATCCGGTTGTCCGGTCATGCATGTAAGTTTAAGAGTAGATATCTGTATCAGATTCGACTCTTATGTTGTTAAGATTGTTCTCCTTTATTTGGTGTTTGATCTCCTGCTAGCTTCCTCCAAAGCTTACCTATTCTGACTTATGATCGGTTTAGTGGGAACATGTGTTTGTGTGGTGTGTTCGGGTCACAATATCCGAACCATCTGTGACTTAAGTTACTCGTTCGAATGACAGAACGGTAATGAGTGTGTGTAACAAGCTTAACATGAGGGTGAACCATTCTCTAGGCTTCTTATGTTGTTTGACCTTCTTGGTTTGTTATTGTGGAAGGTGTATCCACTGTGTATGTGATGTTGTGCTATGCAATAATGTTGCTATGCCATATGTATATGTTATAAGTTAAAATGAATGCCATGTCATCATGACAATTAGTTGCGCGTATCCCGGTAGCCGATGGGCTGCGCGTTAACCATACCAGCCAAGGGTTGCTGACCCCCTCGGGGGCTCCATATTTTTACTACAGGATGAGGATCGAGGAAGCGGAATGGCTGTAGATTCTAGGCTGTAGATGTACTTTTGATTATTTTGGATGTTGGGCCCGGGATGCGCCTGTGCTCCTGTGGCGTTATATTTTGGTACTGTTCGTGTTACAGTTGACAGTGGAGATCATGTGTACAGTATACAGTGATAGTTTGTATGAAATACTCGATATGTTGGTTATGTATATATATGTGTGGATGTTAGTACCTAATGCTCGGGAGTCTGATCATCAGACCGGTACACTTGTATTTATTCTGCCTTGTTAACCACGTGGGTGGTTGACGGCGTTGTAGCACCGAATCATTTAGTTATTTTTCCGCTGCGATTTCATTTAATGTTAAGTGCGTAGTAGGGGTGTTACAAGTATATTATGTCATATTATTCCAAGGGCAGCGGGACATAGAGGAGTCCTGTGTCTAGATGACCTGAGTGCCTGCGGGATTGTGTTGTGTATTGCATTGCTTTGGGGATAGCTTTGCATTGTATGTATGTATGAACCTTGTAATGTGGAACCAGATGGTCGAGTGTATGCGGATTGGAGTAATTATTGTGTATTGGTATGGTATGGAAAGGAGAAACCTTGAGTAATGAATTTGAGAATTGTAAGGAGGAGGAATGTATGGCTTTAGTATTAGACAAGTATAAATGACAAAGTATAGTAATCCTATAACCTCGAACAACTTTGAGGACAAAGTTCTTAAGGGGGGTAGATTGAAATACCCCAAACTTAAATATATTAATTAAAATTATCCTAATAGGTATTTAAGGGCCTAATGGTGCCTAAGTAATATTTGTAAGGAAAAATAAATCCAAAAGAAATAAAGAAACACTTAAAAAGCGAAAAACGCTAAATAAGCGTTAAATAACCATAGGAGGTATGAGACCTCGGTTAGCGTATTATATGGATTCTAAAGGCTTAATGAGGCCAAAATAATATATGGGAACAACCTCCGAAGAAAACAGATCCAAATAATGTATTAAAACGCCAATAGAGCTTTAGCGCACGTTTTTCGAGAAAACCCGAAAATGTGACTTTAAGCGGTCAAACGAACCCGTAAAAATTATAAATCACTAAATAACAATAATTAAGCAATAATTGAAGCTCAATAACCAGTAAAATTAAAGAAACGGGAAAATTTCGGAAAACGGGCCCGGTTAGTGAATAGTACCGAAACCGGGTAAAATAACGAGCGTTTTCTGTAAAAGACGAAAAAAACGCTCCAACTAGTATTACTGTGTGGGACCGATTTTAATAAGTCAAATAACTCCCTCACACACACAATAAACAAGTAAAGAAAGAAACGAAAAGAAAAGAAAGAGAAAAGCAAAAAGTAGAAATAAAAGTACAAAAGTACTTTAACACTCTCTCTCTGAAATACCCCTAAATTAATTTAAATTAATTTAGGGGATTTCTTTTATTAAACCTTTAATAATACTATTAAGTATTAAATTATTATATGGAATTATGAATGTTAAATTAGTATAAGTAATTATGAATATTAAATTATTGTATGGAGTTATGAGTATTAATATTATATGGAATTATGGAAATTATTTTAGGGGATTCCTCCTCTTTAACTCTAAAGAATACAATTAAATATTTAATTAGTATATATTATTATATAGTATTATGAATTTAATAGTAAGATTTATAAGTCAATAAATCTTGAAAAATTTTCAAGAGTCCAATTATATTATAAAAGTTTTAGAAATATTTGGAACATCGATTTGGATCATAAAAGTCAAGATAATATCATAGTTGAAATATCCATAATAATTATAAATATAATTAAGGTCTAATTATATAAGGCTAACATGTTGCAATAATGAATTAAGTAAATACTTACATGAATTAAGGTTTCAATGAACCTCAGTTATATTTATAAAAATAAATATATAGTCTAAAAAGATTTATCAAACCTAACGTGAAATTCTAAATTAAGAGGATCAAATAAAGGAGTAAATTATACAATAAAAATCGGTGTAACCTGTAATATATATTATTACATGAAACGACACATAGATTATTTGAGGAAGATTGAGAGGTTATTTAACGAGCTAATTTAATTATGAATCTCCTCTAATCCTTTTCATATTACCTTTACTCAGGTTACAAAAAAACATAACTAAAATAAATAAAACATAAATTATAGCCTCTCTCTATTTTCTTTTCACTCATGGTTATAATTTAATTGGCAAACCTCTCTCCTTTCATATTCCCTCATTCACAGTCATATATATTCTCAACGTTCCTTTTCTCTTTATTTACTCATCACTCACGGTTAATACATGTAATTCTCTCTTCATGTCCCTTCTTCATTTCTATTTTTATTCTCTTCATTTATAATATTTATTTTGCAAACTCAATTCCAAGAGCACTTATTCAGCAAACAATGGATAGACAAACAAAATAAACTCTTCATTTTCTTCTCATAATCAACAAAACTTACATGCTGACTCTTCTTCATATTCCCCTCATACAATAACTTAATTGGCAAAATATATTCTAGAAATTTCCCTTTCACTCACGGTTGAAATTCTCTCATTCATTTTCTCCTCAAGTTATAAATATATGATAATCCATGTCAGCCCTCTATTTTCTTCACCCAGGTAACTGGAAATGAACCTTTTATTTTCTTCAAATCTCTTCACGCTAATTTAGCAACCAGCTCTCTTCATATTTCCTCCACTCACGTGCAATCAAACCGGCAAAGGAACATAGCCAGACTCTTTATTTTCTTCAACCAGCGACCTGTTTCTCTTCATATCCAGCGCCTCTTCTTCTATTCACTTCTTCATCCGCAATCTTTGTCGATGCACCCATGCTGCAACCGGTACTCCTCTTCAACAGAAAGTGATCTTATTTTCTTATCAGTCCGTTCTTCTCCCACAACTATAGACCTTTTACCCCCATGTTTACCTTTTTAAGCTTATTCGAGCAAGTCTCTAAACTATCTTAATGACCATAACCATGAAAAGAGCACGATGAACGGAATTTATTTCCCCTTCAGTTCAGGTTCTCCACCCCAGGCTAACAGCTGTTGTAGTCTCTTCACATAAGAATCAAAGTCTCCTTCAATAAACCACTCAGTCTCTTCCCGCCTCATCAAGAGCTCGTCCGCAACCTTAGCAAAGTGATGAATTACTGCTGCAATTAGCCATCAATTACGCATCATAAATCACAGGGCTACTGCACCACTCTTCATTCCTCGTTGTTTCTATATGCCATGCGGGCAATAAATCACTGGACCTGCTGCGCGTTGCACACCAGATTTCACGGACTTGAAAACTTTCTTCTCAAACCGGTAATAAGCTCCAACTAATTTAT
The DNA here is from genome assembly GCA_023374045.1 of Limonium bicolor. Classification (NCBI taxonomy): domain Eukaryota; kingdom Viridiplantae; phylum Streptophyta; class Magnoliopsida; order Caryophyllales; family Plumbaginaceae; genus Limonium; species Limonium bicolor. Next base: position 284,594,901 of record CM041780.1, read on the forward strand.
TCTACTTTGATATAACAATAGAAGTTTTGGATTTTTTTTCTGGATAAAAGAAATAATGGGAATAAACTTTACGTGCATTTTAAAATGTCTAAATAAATTATAATGGAAACTTAAAACGAGGGATTTAGTTTCCGGATATGTAAGTTTGGAGATTTTGGAAATTTTGGAAATTTTAGAAAAAAATATTGGTGACAAATTGAGTTATTGTACTGATTTGATAAAAGGAATAATAAACACAGAATTATTAAGCGTTTAAGCGATTTGTGACTTGGGATTTAATATGTATTTGTGTAGTTAATTTTGTTGGAAAATCAATATTGTAGGAAGATATTATGGTTGGTGGAGATTAAAGGAGTACCTAATAATTAGATATTTAGTGGTTAAACGGTTATTGATGGGAATGTAAAATACATGTTTAAATACTTGAGATTAAGGAAATAAAAAGGATCGAGTAAAAGAAAAATAGTTATAGGAGTAAATAGAGAATGGATGAGTGGTTAGGTTAATTTATGAATTATAAATTAATAAGTTTATAACGGGGAGCGGATAATGTTAGTGAATTTAGGATTTAACGTTCATATTTATATAATTAAGTTAAAGTAGGAGGAATTGAGTAATATAATACTAATATCATTTTAAGTGGTTAAAAATAAGGGAAACTTTGTCGGTATGAATGCTAAATGACGGGAGTATTTGAACATATATGTTAATACGTATATACGGGTTTTAGTTATGAGAAGGGAAAAAAAGTAAAAACACACAAAAAAATATTTACACAGAGAAATTAAGGAATTACTAAAATAGTTGAGAAGGTTAATAGTTCAGGATGATATATATATATATATATATATATATATATATATATATATATATATGCATAGCGTTAAGAAAAATAAGGAGTTATTAAGTAATAAATTAAGTCAAAAATTAGGGATTAAAAAATAATAATAAGTGGTTGGTTAGATTAACAAGTAATAAGTCAAAATGGAAGATTTGTTTAGAGGAGTAGTACATAAATAAATATTAAGTGTTTTAAAAGGATTAATAATTCGGGATTAAAAATATCTATGTAGCTAAGTTGCTGGAAAATCAATATATGGGAGAATATTGTGATTAGTGGGAGAACGAGATTAGGTGGTTAAATTGATCAATTAATTTGAGTGATAGATTATTTAGTCAACTTCACTAAGATAATAATGGATCGTTAAACCCCTAAGTTCAAGGGTGAATTAGATTGTAAAATGAAAAGTGAATATATGGATAAAGAGAGAAATTTAATTATTAAGTAGTGGAGAAGGTTGATAATTTTAGGATCTTAAAATATATAAATATATGTGCACAACTAAGCTTAAGGAAATAGGATGAAACGAACAATAAACTAGTAATATGAGATGTATATATATAAGCTTTAGTCTAATAATATAGTTTGGATAACATGATAATAAAATTACAAATAGTATATAGTTGAGGGAGTAAGTAATTATCACACTCGTTAGTTTGAGAAGATAGGGGTTTCCTGATGAACTCGACAAAACTAGGCCGTCCGATTGTAGTTAGGAGAAACGGACGGCCGAGATTATAACGTAGATGATATACATCCCAGAATAAAACTCTGACTTGTTGAATTTATTTAATGACCTTCCCTAATGTATTTTGACTTGAAATTTTAACCATATATTCCTTATAAAGTATATCTTATTTTTATGTAAATTAATATGGGTTTTGAGTTTTTAAACATAAGTTATGATTTTTGCAAGTTACGAGTATTATGGAATTATTTGGGTAATTTTAAAAGATTTTTTTATGAAATAAAAATTTTATAATATGTCTAAAATGTTATAGTTATTATATATTAAATTTGGGAATTTTTGGACAAGGGTAGATGGGTTTAAAAATTATGTTTATGGAATTTTCATAAGAATACCTTATAATATATGGTTTTCAATGTAACAAAAATTAAAGTATGGTTTGTTAATAAGCTTCTTAGGTTGGGGAAAATAATTAAACCTAAATTAACATTTTACACCAGTATGTTTATAAATATTTTGGGTATTATCTTTTAAGTGAAGTAAAAGTTGTTTACATATATATACTTATATGAGAGAAATAAAATAGGAACTTATATTAAATCAAGGTATTAAACTAAACTACATGTTGTTATTATGGAGGTTAATATGCTTAATTAAAACTAGGGAAAACACTTTATTTTATAAACCATATGTCGGTTGTGGATATGTCTAAAAGATATTAAATATAATTAAATACAATAAGGATTTCTTAAAGAATGTTTTGGATAAATCCTAAGGAAAATATAAGTGTATATATAAATACATTAGAAGTAAAAAAAGAAGTAACATACCTTATGGGAAACATATTAAGAGGGAAAAACTGGGATAAACCTAATTCATACGTGACAATTAAAAATATTAAATGTTAATGTGACATCTAGGTGGGCTATTAGGGGGAAATACATATCCTAAACCTTAAATAGGTGTCAAAGTAAGTTAGCCAAGCGTGACCAAAGGGTTTAATTAAATTAAACCTATAATCAGGAGTAGGTAAAAGGAATGAGTTAAGTATACATTAAAGATTTAATTACGAGATCTAGCCAGATCCTTAGGAGAGAGTAACTGTAAAACAAAACTATAGACTAATAAGAATGGAGGATGTGTAGCATTATAGTGCCTTAACTAATCAATGCTTGGAATACTTTAATTATAGGTGATTAGTGGAAGTAGTTCGCATTTTCAAGTTTGGTTACTGCTTCTACATATACCAGGTACGATTTCTCGTACTCAGATACTTTTGGTGATGAACTTTATGGAATGTTTTGAGAAACGCTAACTGAGCTTGAATGAATTTCGAAAGGAAACTGTTTTTGTGGCTAACTCAGCTTGATGTGACTAACTGAGCCTTGAATGTACAACTCACATGATCATTGGTTTGTTTTATCTGGTTATATCATTAGATATTGACTGTTGAGGGTTTACGCCTCTGCACTTTGTAGGACTGAGTGTTTTGGTATTGCACTTGTACAGTTAATAGTCTAGTGGGAATATGGGAAATGTCAATCTTGGTATTGGGTATGGATTATTTCTAATAAGTGGTGCACTCACTTTTCACCGATGACTAAGAACGGGTCGGTGGCAGCGGAGGTCTGCTATACCTCGTCCATATGGACAACTAACAGCGGAGGTCTGTTTACCTCGTCCTTGTGACAACTGACTGGCGGTGGGGGCCATCTCTCCCAATTGGTTTTATTCCACTCTTGAGTTATGGGTTCTTGGATATCTTCTTTCATTCCCAGTCCTTGTGACTACTTGGGTCTTTCTAATCCTAATTGGAACTGAATCTAACCTAAGCAATGGATGTTCACTAACTTCTGGCGTGTCTCCTTTCATGTTGGCTCTCTTTACTTACTTGTTATTTATCCTTATCCTTGACTTGTTACCTTTGACTTGGTGGTTTGGATGTGCCTTATTCTTCTTCTTTTGTTTTAAGTGTTTGGCTTCATCTTATTGTTTATTTTTAAGAGTTATGTGTTTAAACTTTGTTTTGGAGAGTTGTACCAGTTCCATTCCAGGGAACTGACCCACCCCTCCCGGGGTGGGCTGCTTGGTTTCATCTTGCAGGTACGAATTGTTATACAGGTGGCCACGAAGAGAGTGAGTGTATGGGATGAGAATTAGGAATTTTGGCGAGCTATTGTATTTTGTTATTATTACTTTTATGTTATGTTTTCTCGAGTTCAGACCGTAGCATTTGTAATATCATAAGTTGTAATTGGTGAGGTTTGGTGTCGGGTGTTTGGAACCCGATGATCTGTAATCACCTTAGTATTTTATTTCCGCTGCATTTATGATAAATAGGGGCGTTACAGAAAGTGGTATCAGAGCGTAGTTACGCTCTGAGCCCGAGAAAACAAGCCGAGTAAAATACTTAGAATATAGGTGCCCTTAAAACTACGGAATTGGGGTAGAATTGGGAAGTGAGGATTCCAGAAAGGCACGTTACCCTTACCCCATACTTCACTTTACTTACTTTTACATTACTTCATGTATTTATGAACACTCCATCTATGCACTGTCCTTAGTACGTCATAAAATTTCACACCTTTACTACAAAGACGGTTTGTGTTTGTAGAATCAAAGGAAATTATAGGGCGTTGTGTGGGACCTTGAATATACAATATATATAATTGGGTTGAAATGTATTGTGAATATTTAGATACTCAAAATGACTATCATTGATGATGACACGACATGGAGTCAAACCCCACTGATTTGAGTTCTTTATAGGAAATATAAACATGGAACCAGGTCTTTGGAATTGCATGATTGCTGTGTTAGCCATAGCTTAGCATTACAAATCTTTCTAATTTTCTAATAAAGGATGATAGAGAATCATGCCTAAGGTGATAACTTGGAAATAAAAAGTGTGTAATATATTATTAAGGATCAAATATGTGAGATAACCTAAAGGTTAGAAAATCCTTAGGAAAATAATTAAAAGAATGGATTAGTGATGGATCCATAACCCACAGGTTTCAGGATCAAAACTTAGTTGTTGATGGATTATGTTCATTGAGAGTAAAGGTAAATCTTTAGGATTTTAGGAAGGGTTATTTGGAATTTTCATGGTTATCTACTAGAAAGTAATAATGCAATAATTTGGTAAATATGTATTTGATGCATGATGAGCTTGGTGAACCTGGTGGAAGGTTGAACTTGGTCCTGGCCAGATCAAGGGATACTGGACACAAAATAGGGTTGAGAGGTAATTCAACTTTGGCACTGGCCATGTCAAGGTTGGGTGATCCTTGAAACTTCCTAAAACTAGATAAAAAAAAGGGTGTAATTCATTATACATTGCATAGTTACTTTGAAAATTACACTAAGCAAGAGAGGTTTTAAATGGAGTATCATAATATAAGTTGCTAATAAGGTATTTTACCTGAATTATTATTTCTTAAACAAATAGTTAGTTATAATATAACCAGTGTATTCTGTCACTAACTAATATCTTGATAATCCTAGTCAATAGGGAATATATAGTCAATTATATTACAATCTAAGAGTAGTATGTTATCTCTATCTTGAATGGTAACTAACAAACCACGATAAACTTCAGCCTGGAACATTTGACTTTATCATACTATTAAATAACATATAGATATACACCCACCTAACCCAGGTTGAGAGTAATTCATTACACAAAAAAAATTTCTTAAAGATATAATTAGTTATATTATAAACTGTATAGTTCATTATTAACTAACATTTTAATAAGCATACATGTTTAATCAATAATACAATGATATACACTCACCTTCAACCTTTAGCTTAAATGGTAACTAAACAACTACAACAACCTCTAACCTGAAATAACCAACATTACTTGGTACTAGACCATTAAAAATTATATAGATCCACACACATCTGGTACTAGCATAACTCATTAATTTAGTTGTGCTTAAAATTCATTAAGTTTTTTTTTTACTCAACCTAATAACTAGATGTTGTTCTAGGATTGAACTACTTACTTAAATCATGGGGTAGAAGACACTACTTGGGAGACTGAGGACTCCATGAGAGTGAAGTACCCACACATATTCACATGATATTTCCCTATATTCTTGCCTTCAATGGGTTCTCGTTAGTAGCGGTACGAGGGCGTACCTTAGCTCTTTTAAGGGGGATATACTGGCATACTCTTCCTTCGTCACCTCATCCAGATTATGCCATGTTGCCTTATTAGCAGAATGAGAGGTGTTTGTATGTGCTTGGTTTTTACATTATGACGCAGTATGTGACTGTTGATTTTCATCATGTAATGTCTTGGTATATCTTGGTTCGTTTTGATTTTGAGTAATCTCGAGTGGAATATTGTTATGGAAATGGATGGAAATAAAGGATTGGATTGGTATGGAATTTCATTGGAATTATTATTGTCTCAGCACACCCGAAGCGGTGTGAGTGCCTATTAGTTGATTTTTAAACTTCGAGGCGAAGTTTCTTTTAAGGGGGATATACTGAAATACCCCTAAATTAATTTAAATTAATTTAGGGGATTTCTTTTATTAAACCTTTAATAATACTATTAAGTATTAAATTATTATATGGAATTATGAATGTTAAATTAGTATAAGTAATTATGAATATTAAATTATTGTATGGAGTTATGAGTATTAATATTATATGGAATTATGGAAATTATTTTAGGGGATTCCTCCTATTTAACTCTAAAGAATACAATTAAATATTTAATTAGTATATATTATTATATAGTATTATGAATTTAATAGTAAGATTTATAAGTCAATAAATCTTGAAAAATTTTCAAGACACTCCAATTATATTATAAAAGATTTTAGAAATATTTGGAACATTGATTTGGATCATAAAAGTCAAGATAATATCATAGTTGAAATATCCATAATAATTATAAATATAATTAAGGTCTAATTATATAAGCTAACATTATATAAGGCTAACATGTTGCAATAATGAATTAAGTAAATACTTACATGAATTAAGGTTTCAATGAACCTCAGTTATATTTATAAAAATAAATATATAGTCTAAAAAGATTTATCAAACCTAACGTGAAATTCTAAATTAAGAGGATCAAATAAAGGAGTAAATTATACAATAAAAATCGGTGTAACCTGTAATATATATTATTACATGAAACGACACATAGATTATTATGAGGAAGATTGAGAGGTTATTTAACGAGCTAATTTAATTATGAATCTCCTCTAATCCTTTTCATATTACCTTTACTCAGGTTACAAAAAAACATAACTAAAATAAATAAAACATAAATTATAGCCTCTCTCTATTTTCTTTTCACTCATGGTTATAATTTAATTGGCAAACCTCTCTCCTTTCATATTCCCTCATTCACTGTCATATATATTCTCAACGTTCCTTTTCTCTTTATTTACTCATCACTCACGGTTAATACATGTGTAACACCCCTATGTTAATGCAATGCTTACCGTCCAATCTCCTTATAAATCAGATACACGCAGCGGATATATACTTACATACAATGGGTGATACAATGCCGTTAGTCACCCACGTGACTAACAAGGCTACTACTACTACATACAGTATCGGTCTGATGGACCAGAATCCCGAGTATTACACATCTACAATACATACTCCATTCTCCAGTTCAATACTACTATATTCCATTCAACACGTTACTCCTTTACAATACCATACCATACAATATACATAACCGAGTTTACTAGGTTCCCAATACAGATACAATGTTTCCTCCAAGTTCATAGATACTCATTATGAGTCTATGTTTACCCATTTCTCACAACTACCTACTTTCTAAGTACAAGGTGTGCCGCCGGTCTCCTACCTTGATCACACCCGCTTCGGGTACCTGCACACTAAAAAATGTCCCCCGAAGGGGTCAGCTTTCGCCGAGCATGATAACCGCATACCCCGCGTACTAGTGAGGGTACGCCGACCACTTGGTCGAATACATGCGGTTCGTTTTCATACAAACATACATGCTCTCATACACGATACAATAATACTCACACAGCGTACATACATACAATTCATTTCATACAAGGAATACAATATAAACCAACCGATACATACTTACCACTTTCCGAATTACACATACACATCTCATGCACAATATACAATATTGTTAGCTTCATTGGTCCACCCGGGTTAATCGGGTGGAGATTACTCTTTTACTCGTTACCTCATACTTACGCATACATACTCATACATACTTACGGATCCATACTTACTTACTCTTACTCTTACTCAAGTTTAGTCGTCGGGACCTCTGGCCCTGGGGACTACTCCGTCCCACCTCCGGGATTTACTTGACTCACAAATTCGGGATGCTACCCATTTAAGGGATTTGGGCCGCGGACCAGTTTAAGAGTCAGGAATTGCAGCCAACCTCTTGTGACTCCGCATCCTCACGCGTGGCCGAAGCTATATCGGACTTGTACTCATTCCAATTTACTCACTTAAGTTAGGAGTGAGATAGTTAGGAATTAGCACAAGTCAGCATCCAAGCCACAATAATACAATACACATATACACATACATACGAGGTACAATACATTACACAAGTACAATACGAGGTTCAAATACCATTCATCATCATTCATATATTTCATGAATTATACAAACTAGTGCTCAAGAAAATAAATATCAAGCACAACATAAGTCAAGCACAGGTAAGTGCAATATAGTCCGATTCATGCATTTATCTTATTTAGGTGGTCAAATAAGCACACAAATCGGGGTAACCAGATTAGGATACAGGGCATGAAGAAATCATACCTTTCACCATTGATTTCGGACTCACCGACTCCTCTTCGGTGTTCGACTAATCAAATCCTATTACATACATACAGTCGGGTGGTCAATTATCCATAATTAACCTCACTCATTACTTTACTAGAGTTTCCTAGTTTACACTTACTAATTCTTCATTGTTCAAATACCTTTACTTATGTTACTTACTTAAGATTATTTCCTAAGCTTGTTTATAGCCTTAATGACCTTTAAACATCTTTAATCATGTCTTAATTACCTTATACTATCATTACCCTTCAATTCCCCATCATTAGAATGCAAGAAAGTACTTTCTGGACAAAATTTGGGGTGGTCCGGGTTTGTGTCCTAGTTTTAAACCTGGACCAACTCACTGGAACAACTCTCGGGTGAAAATAAGGCTTGGTCCGGGTTTACATCCTGGTTTAAAACCCGGACCATGTGTTCTGAAATGCTACGGGTAAGTTTTTGACATCGTCCGGGTGTGTGTGCTACTTTGCAAACCCGGACAATTTGTTTTAGTAACTTACGGGTGTATTTTTGGGGTGGTCCGGGTTAGCATCTTGGTTTGTAAACCCGGACCATCCCATTGTAAAACTTTCTGTCGTGATTTTAGGCTAGTCCGGGTTTGTGTGCTGGTTTGCAAACCCGGACTAGTTACAGTACTGCTATATATGTATGTTTTTGAGTTTGTTTCCATTCCAAATCTCTACCAATCTCTTCCATAATATTCCTACATCTTATTTAGCATATTTTAGCATTGATTAAGCACTTTAAACTAGCTTAATACAACACTATAGAATCTGTTACATTGCACACTCACTGTAAGTTTTACTCTTCCTGTTACAATTTTTCCTTCTCCATTAATGCTACAGATTTTCCTTATCTTCTTCCCACCAACTCAATGACTCTTACACTAGCCTAATTTAGTTTGACAACTTACATTGCTCCATTCTAGCTCTACTCATCTACATCTCTTCCTCATAAACACCAACCAAGGTAATAACCCCACATTTTCTTCTCCGAACATATCCATGTTCTTCCTTATACACTAGTACTTAAGTCTCTTAACTCCTAACCAAAATTCGACAGAGGTTCCCTACATTCCCAAGTATTCTCACCACATCAATGCATTCACTCCAGGCTGCCTATATTACCTGTTCATCAATAGCATCAACATACAATCCTCCAATACACATACTAGGTGCTAAACATCCATTTAATTCCCTGCACATACCATTCCTTTCCTCCAGATTTATACAAGCTTTTAAATGTCTTTTATAGCTTTAAAACATTTTGGTATTCCTCCACACTATACTACTACTCAATACCATTTACAATACCCATTTCAAGCTACTAAAATTCTGTTACATACATACATATACCAAGCTACACAAGTGAGCATCCTTACCTTGTTTTTCTTCTAGTTTTTCTTTCTCCTTCTTTCTTCTTCCTTCCTCTCTTTCTCCACCGGTTATAGTACTTCACAAATCTAATATCATAACCATACATACACACACATTCAATACTGAAAACTAACCCTAACATCATTTAAGTTTTAATGTAAGATTTAGGGTTTAGAATTTCCTTTACCTTCCATGGGCACAAGAGCTGTTTGGGATAGCTCAAGAACAAGGTTTCCTCTCCTCCAACAAAGCCAAAATCGGCTAGAATACAAGGGAACCAAACAAGGGTTTAGCTCAAATTCGTTTTGCCTTTAAGGCTAGAAAAACAATGGAGTTTTAAAGAGATTTTTACCTCAAAAGAACAAGGAGAACAAGGTGACTCTAATGGTGGTCTTGAAGCAAATGGGGTATACCCATAAAAACGAAAGTGTTGGTTTTCGAATTTTGAAATGATGGAAATGTAGCTCTTGATGAGAGGATTCCAATGGTATACTTTTTATAATTTTTGGAAGAGGTTTGCTAGAGTAACAAGAGGAGAGAAGTGGTGGTTTTTGTGGGGGTTGCTAAATCTCCATGGAAATCGCATGGAAGGAGGAGGAAGAAGAAGAGAGTGAGTGAGGGGGATGTTCACGTGAGAGAGGATGAGTGTGGGAGAGAGAGAATTGTGAGAGTGAATAAAGTGAGTGGGGTTGTTTATTATTTTTTTGTTGTTTTGTAAATAAGAGAGTGAGTGTGTGAGAGAGTGTGAGAGGGGGAGTCCCCATCGGTCACACACAGCACCCACATACTACTTTTGCTTTTTATTTTCAAAGTGGACACATAAGTTTTGGTTATTTATGTTCTACCCCACAACTTACCGTTTTTGACAGTTTTTACTAATCTCTCGTTTATTGATTTTATTGGTTCTAAACCTTCACTAATATTTATTAATGACTATTTAGTTGACCAAAATTGTTACGAGTCTATTTGACCTGCTTAAAGACACGTTTTCCCGGTTACCTCGAAAAACGTGCTTTAAGGTTCGTTAGTGATTTTAATCCATTTTAAGGATCCGTTTTCTTCGGGATTTGTTCCCTCATTTTTATTTAGACTTAATTAAGCCTTTAGAATCCTTATAATACGCTAACCGAGGTCTCATACCTCCTATGGTTATTTAACGCTTATTTAGCGTTTTTCGCTTTTTAAGCATTTCTTCATTTCTTTTGGATTTATTTTTCCTTACCAATATTACTTAGGCGTCATTAGGCCTTTAATTACATATTAGATTAATCTTAATCCCTATATTTAAGTTCGGGGTATTTCAATCTACCCCCCTTAAGAACTTTGTCCTCAAAGTTGCTCGAGGTTATAAGTTTACAATGCTTACTCGTTCTTACATGTCTAATACCGTGGTACACATTCTTCCTCCTTACAATTCCCAAATTTGTTACTCCAGGTTTCTCCTTTCCCTATCATTCCAATGTACAATACTTACTTCAATCCATATTACCATCAACCATCTGGTTCCTCTGTACAAAATTCATACATACATACAGTGCAAAGCTATTCCCAAAGCAGTGCAACACACAATACAATCCCGGAGGCACTCAGGTCATCTCGACACAGGACTCCTCTATGCCCTGCTGCCCTTGGAATAATACAACATGCTACCCTACCATCTACTCCGGTAAAAGCTCCTACCATTTTCTCCATACTAAGGGAAATTCCTTCACTACTACTAATTAGGAGTCTTTCTAAAGCATCCAGCTCCAAGTTCCAATTTATATTCGTTAATTCTATCCTATGTGTGATTCTTGTGACCACTTAAGGGGAGCTTCAAGAATCGTTCGACCTTGATGTGATCAGCATCAGTGTTGAACTATCTTTCCACCCCAATTTGTGTTCGGTTTCCCTCGATCTGATCAGGATCAAGTTCGACTTCCCACGTCAGTTTCAAACAAACAGATAATTTAGTTGTTTTCATTTTCTATCTTTAAACTCTTCCTAGTCGTGATACGAATTCATACATCTCCAAAGGATGGAATCAGTCCATCAATCATCCTCACTCTACTACCCAAATGCTTTACTCCATGGTTCAATACCTAAATGCTCCTTCCATCAATCTTCACTACTTTCATCCATCACTCTCCAATATTCTAACTAGGGATTACCATACTTGTAAAATTTTTTTTTGTTGTCCTCAATTTACTTCAAATAATTTACCTATGATTCCACTACTCATAAACTTCATTCATCTACTACTCTCATTCATTTCGTACTACTTCTTCAAAGGCTACAATACTTGTGAAGTTCCGTCCACTACTCATTACTCTTCTTTACCAATACTCTTACACTGGTGTTACAAGATGGGTATATTCAACCTATGGTATTTGCTTGTCTAATGCCTAGTTACCATAATTACAATATGAATGAATACTTATGTTTATTTAACATAGTATCAATCATCAATTTGATTCTCATTTGTGCTATGCACATTATGGTTTATGTGTTTTATTCACAAAACTTACATTAAGCGGTTTTCGCTCTACCCCCCTTAAAAGGGATTACGCCCACGTAATCTACCATATGTTATTATTATTAAGCATTGGTTTAATCAATTTGGGCAATCTGAAGCGTTAGCTTCCCTACGGTATACTACAATATCTCTGGTCAAAGGGGTCTTAACCATACCAATGGTTTAGTCTTTGCACCAAGAATTCCTATATGAGTTTATTTAACTCATAATTAATTCGGTTCTAGCCTAACCGGCTTCAAGGCATTAATGGCCATTCTATTATACTCACCAGGTACATTAGTCTCCTAGCTAGGGCCCACTAGCTTCTGCTGCGCGACCCTGATAACTTGGGTTACTCACCCTTCATGTTATCTTCAATGTTCTACACATCACCTTTCTATCCTTCTATTGTGGAAGTAAGGTTTACTAAACAAATGCGGTATTCTTTTACTGTGTTGAATTCACTAAGTATATAGATTATAACCAGCTCTCTGGTGATCTATTATGTATACCATTCGTGCTTCCACGATTATTTGATAAGCTCCTCCGATTTATTGTCGGGCGAGGTTGAGTCACTACTTAGTTGTGGTGCTTCCTCTATTATCGCTAGCTTCTGAATTATACGAGTTACCCTTGTTCAGTACAAGTATTCTTACTTGTATGACCTTGCATTTTCTATGCATTGGTCCTAGTGACTTTCTTAAGTCGCTTTTCACTCTTTATTCCATTGGAATTCACATTTTGTGATTATAGTGGGTTGTACACTCTTCGTGCTTCTTTGGCCTTAGGCCGCACGGTTTGTTGCTAAGCTTGCTTAACTAGCTTATGCCATGTTTGTTGGTGAAAATAAGTGAAATACCCCAAACCTTGATATGTGGTTTAAATATCAAACTATGGTATGTAAAGGCTAAAAAGTGCCTTAGAAACATCAGTGAACAATTTAAACCATAGTAAAATGCAATAAAGCACTAAGATACAGTTTGAGCAAAAACATGCTTTAAGCTTGGAGTGAACTTGGTTAGGACCCAAAGACCTACCAAGACTAAATAATAGTCAATTATGATTTAACAAGGCAAATTAAGTCCTTAGGAAACTTTGGTAGACAGTTAAACCAAATAAAACACAAGAAATACCTTAAAGTCAATAAGAGCAAAATGTGCTCTAAGCTTGGGATAAATTTGATAAGACCTAATGTCATACCTATACCTTATAAATATGTTAATGAACATATTAAATCAATTACCAAAGAAAACCAGCTTGAAAACAAGTTAAACCACAAAAAGTGCTTTAAGGAGTCTTAAAACACGTTTTTGAAAATTGTCTTGTAAATGAGTTTTGAAAGGCTAAATGCCATCATTACTCTTTAATCAACATGTGTACTACTTAGTATCACATTAGGAAGTCTAGATCAATGGGAAATCAAAAATTTCACAAATATGTGCCTTAATATGTGAATAGTGCTCAAATAGTGCTAGTTTTGACTTAAGTCAACTTTGTTTAGTTAAATGGTCAAAAAAGACCATATAATATCTTTTAGAATGAAGGGGGCACGGTTTTTAGAGGTGAGTCACCATACCAAGCCATCCAACTAAAGAAAAGAAAAGAAATAAAGTAAAGTTACTATTTACCTATAAGTCAAATATCTTAACAAAGCATACCTCTCACCTCCTTTCTTCATTTCCTCTTGTTCCCACCGTGTTCTTCCTCCATTCTCCCAACCAATCTCGTTCTTGCTACAGCACATCTTCTCCAACTTCAATTGCTCACCAAATGTTCAATATTGCTCCAAATCAAAAACTAAGCACATATTTGTCTTAGTTGAGTCAAGGCCTTTCATCCTCTCTTTTCAAAATTTCAATAGCTCATGTTTGATGCCTGAAGAAACTCCATTGAAGGGGGAAAGTTCTGTTTGAAGAGCTCTTTTGCTTCTTCTCTCATTCAAGGTAAGGAAAATCAAAGAAAATCAAGTTTCCTTCATTTTGTGTATAGCCGAAAATTCACCTCACAATGGTGCTTTTTCTTGCTCTCTCAAAGCTAAATTCAAACTTCAAAGGACTAGGAGGAGTCCTATCTTGCTACTTAACCAGCTCTCTATCGAATTCCAAGGTAATCATCAAATTTTGGTGTTTTAAGAACATATGCAAACCTAGGGTTTGACTATGAGTTTGGGTATTAAATTAATGCTCATTACCCTTATATGGTAATGGTTATAAGATTGACATGTGATAAAAGCTCCTTGCCGATTTTCAATCAAGAAAGAAACAAGAGAAAACAAGTGAGAAAACTTGGAAAAACAGAGGTAAATGACCTCTCTTAATGTAGTTTTATGTACTAGGAAATTGAGCTATACTTCCTTAATAATTACCTAAAGAGCCAATGGGAAATGAGCTAGAAAACTATCCACAAGGTGGACTAAAAAGACATGGGAGCATTGTTGTGTGTATTCGCAGGTTGAAGGCATTTAAATGTGGAGATTCAATGTTTAAGTTTAATGCAATTTAAGGGCCTAAGAGCCATGTTATTTAAGGGCCTAAGTGCCAAGCAATTTAAGTTTATGCACTATATTGATGTAGTGTAGTTTAAGGTTTAGTTGTGTGTAAAGAACATTTCTGTTGAAGGTGAATGTGTTTGATGGTTAAAGGATGAAAAACCACATGTTTGTGTATAAGAGTTATATAAGAGATTGAATGTTCTTGATTGTAAAGGTGAAAAAACAATATGTTTTGGTGTAAGGTGATACAAGAGAAGCTATGGCGAAATTTAGTTGATAAACAAAAGAGTTTATGTGTTGTAATGAGATTTTATGACCTAGAAGGTACTAGGAATTTTTAAGTGTTAAGATGGTGAAAGAAAGTGAATTAAGGTGTTCTTAGGTGTTAGATGCCTTAGGCATAGTCTTGGAGATTAGGGAACTAATGGATGATTTCTTGATACACCAAGGTGATGGTGGAGGTGTCGTAAAGTCTTGTGCAAAGTTTGGTGAACATGGAAGTGTAACGCCTTGTGAAGGTTTAATTATGAACTTGTGGGAAAGACTTGAGGAGTGTGTGTAAAGGGGATGAGTGTAGTGCAAATGATGTTTAAAAGGGTGGTTATAGTGGAGGGAGTACAGTACTTTGGTTAGGTGAAATTTTAGGCAAGATACAAGTTACAAGTGCAAGAAAAAAAATGTTCTAAGTGTTAAGGACTTAGTAAAAGTTGAGTAAAAGTTTAAGGAATTTTTGGGATGTTTCGAGAGGGTTTTAAGTGTGCCCAAAAGATGTTAAAACATGTGGGAGAACATGTGTAAAGCATAGGAAAAAATTGGGATGAATTTGGAGTTCAGGGGAGAAAAGCACATTAGAAAATTGGTTCTGCAGTGGACCGCCCCTGACCGCCCCTGTGGAGGTCCAGTGCAGAGAAGTGAAAAAAAAACGTGTAGCATCTGTTGTGGACCGCCCTGGGACCGCCCAGGGGCGGTCCAGACCAGAGATGAAAAAAAAATTTGTTTAAGGCTCCTAATGATGGGGGATTGAGTGGTAATGGTTTTAGATGATGTTTAGGCCTTGTTTGGTGACATGTAAAGGTCTTAAAGTGTGTAAACAAATGTTAGTTTGATGTGAGAGTTGTGAACTTAAGATCACAAGTGTAAAATTAAATATAACGGGATGACGGGGTAACTAAGGGCGCATTAGACGTTAAACAAGCATGTTACTCCAATGTTAATGAAAGTAATTGTAATATTATCAGTGTTCGAGAATTGCTCGAGGAACATAAGTGGACATGATAAAGTGGACTCCGGTGACAGGTTATGGTTTTCTTGCAACCTGTGTCCTACCGGATTACACCGGCTTGTATGCCAATGTGTTTTCTGTATGTTTGCCACGTGTATGATTAAACATGTAATGAGTTTACCTTAATTCATTATGTGGCGTGTACAACTCCGATACCATTTAACCTCGAAAGTGTTAACCTTAGTTAACTGAGTCTAGGATCACATGAGAGTTCGGTATTCGGAGTAAACGACCCGAACCATGGGACGTACTAACCACGGCTATGCGTGTGTTAATTGTGTGATATGTGTATGTGAATGTAGGGATCTCCCTTGTGTGTTTAACCCTGTTGTATACTGTATGGTGTGTAGTTATGATAGACTCCATAGTGGGGTTTCAAACTAATATCTAAAGTAAGTATGTACTAACAGTGGTGAGGAATCCGGTTTGGCCGGTCGCGCGTTGTTGGGAGAGGGTATCCTTCTTAGCCTTACCCTTCTCTTTGTTATGGTGTTTCCCCACGGGTTATGATCTCCCATTAGCTTATTCCAAAGTTAGCTATTTCTGACTTAAGATCGGTTTAGGGGAAACATGTGTTTGTGTGGTGTGTTCGGCCTCCAAACCCGAACCATCTTAACTTAAGTTACTCGTCCGACTATTAGGACGGTAATGAGTGTTGTTGTGTATAACGAGCTTACCATGAGGGTGACACCATTCTCTAGGCTCACCAGTGAATTAACTATGTTTGGGTCGGTCCTAAGAGGACCGTTCCCGTTATGTTATGTGATGTTGTTGCAAAGCAATTCCTATTGCGATGTTATCTGTGCACGTGGACGTGAAGGGGTTGTTATGTTTTGTTATGCGAGGAATATATGTTATAAAATATGGAGTGTGTGGATCATGGAAATGAATTCCAGTTTGTGATATGAGGCGTTTAAGGATAACCCGATTATTGGGTAGTTGTCGCTATTAAGGAAGTAGCTCCATTAGAGGAGGAACACTCTAGGGATAATGAATACCGTGAGTGACTTATTAAATAAGGATGTATTATCCGTATGTTAGCATTGAGGCGAAATGTTATGTATTGTGTGTTTACAGTTGCATGCATGATTTAAATATAATCAATTGCATGCTAAGACGACAATTAGTGGTGCGTGGCCCCGGTAGCATGTGGGCTGCGGGATTACATACCAGCGAAGGTGCTGAGCCCTTGGGGGCCACCCTTTCTCTTCTTTTCCTATTTCAGGTACAGAGAGCTGGAAGCCGTTCGAGAGTAGGACGGCGTAGACATTGTACATGGGTAATCATGTAAGTGTATATATACAGTACGTGTAGTAAGACCGAAATTGTTATCGGCATCAGTTTATAAATACTCGGTACAGTAGGAAGGTATGTGTATGTTATGTTGTTAATGGAAAGGGATAATAATGTGTAGTCGCTCGGGAATCTAGTCCATCAGACCGGTACAATGTGTATGTAATAGCCTTGTTAGCCACGTGGGTGGTTAACGGCGTGTAACACCAACGAGTTATGTTATTTGATGAGGTGTGTATTCCGCTGCAGTTTGTTGTTAAGTGCGTTCATGTTGGAAGGGGTGTTACAAAAAGTGGTATCAGAGCGAAGTATCGCTCTGATGACTGAATTACCGAGCTTAGGAAGTACCGAGTTAGGATTTTAGTACTTTGGGTTAAGGGTTGAGTGATAGCGTGAGAGATACGCTAGTTAGGAACTACCAGTGACTACTGGAAACCTACTATATCCTTCCCGCCCTCCACAATCCCTGTTTTATAACTTGGGAAACAACGCCAGAGAGATGAAAGTCCTCTCATACTCGGGAATACCCGATCTGGCTGTTATTGAATACCTCTAAGGGTACAGAGAACCTGTCATACGGTAGATCCTGAAAACTGAGAATCCCGGAGACGGTTTCCATCTGAACAATGTTAACCGCATGCAATAGCGAAGAATGAAGAATCTTGGGTATAGGAGAATAGAATTTCCGGCAACCTGGGTCGACTTGCTGAGCAGTCGAGGATAACCAGCTTGCAACGCACTGACCGTGCAACAGGTAAGAAGTGAAGTTATGGAACCCGAGACAAGTGTCTACGGGGACCACAGTTGATAAATAATACACCAATGGTATACCAACCGACAAAGGAACTACAACGTAGTGCCCAAACAAGAGACAAGTCTCAGTAACAACGACAAGTGCGTGGAACGGGCTATAAAGAGGATACGATACTAAGTAAAGGGGACTCCAAGAGTGGGAGACACCCCAGTTGATAATTACCATATGAATACAGTGAGGAGTTACCCGGAGGAATTATTGTCAAGACTTTAAGATCAAGTGAGGGCCAACGAGGCCACTGATAATAGTGCGAGTAAGAACAATACCGCAACCAGTATGTGTGCTTAACCGATAGCCAGTTAGCATGGCGCACTTGCTATAGCAAGTGCTGCTATAACAGGGCTGTTCGGGAAATTTATAACCACTACAAAGTACTTAGTAAAGTACCACGAAGTTAAGTGTGATCATTATAACCATGGAAGGGCTTAACAGCCTGACCTTTGTAATTGGAAGTACACCAGTCAGCAAGAAGCTAGATTTGGTTAAGGCCAGAAGGCATTGTAAAACCATGAGAATTTTCTTTCAACCCAGATTTATTCAAACTCTTTTCTTTTCAAAACCAGATTTTCTTTCAAACCAATACTTCTTTCTAACCTTCTTCTAAACCAAACCAGTAAAACCAGGGGCAGTTGATAAGAATTCAACAATGGATAAACTTTCCCTCGATTAAGTTCGGGAAGCATCGAATGAATATTGTCAAGGGACAATATAAGGGAGTTGACAACAGAATACTTCACCTAGGCGTGTGACGGACACTACAAGTGTACCAACTGAATTGTGGGACGACCGCACTCCAATTGGAGCTTGTGGGCCTGACAGACCTACTTATGGGTTAGTTGGGTAAGTAGTAATGTATCAGTAGGGTACCCCACATATGTATACAAGTAGAGTCCGGAACACGGGAAGTAGTCGACTCCGTACTACGGTCAGCAGTGTAAGTCAATCAAGAGCAAAGGATTACCATGAATGGTTGAAGTAAAGGAACAAGTCAAGTTAATGAGACTAAAAGAATTAGTGAATTCCTTCCAAGGAAATGTTTAAGAGTCAGGGAATACGAAGTGCACTAACTGTGTGTAAAGACATAGCATATGTCTTAAGGATCCTCAGGGATAAACATGTTAGCTGGAACGGAGACCCAGCCTGTCCATGGCTAAGCAGATGCCTAATGTGGACACAATAGTGTGCAATGAATGGGATGAAACTCCCAGAATGAGTACCTACACTACCAGGAAATGTTGATCTTCACAGAAGGAGATAATAAGCCAGTTAAGAACGCAAACAACGTGGCTAACTGAATGTACCAATAAGTGTGAACTAGATGTAAAGGCATAACTTAGCGACACCCAGGAGCGATCCTTGAAGGGTGTTCGCATCAACAATTGTTGCACAAAATGCCATGACAGAAACTCAAGGGTTGAAGCTAACCCCCAGTTTAGACATAAGTTGCCAGGAGACGGACTAACAATCCTAAGGGGCATTCCATGAAAGGAGACGGAATGCAACGACCTTGTCATGGAGCTCAATATAACATCCAAACCATGTAATGTTGTACAGAGAAGTACATGTGTGTGGACAGCCTACAATGAGCGCAGCTCAAGGAAAATAAGGCTTATAGGCCACAAATAAAATGTGTTATGTAAATTAGATTGATTGCAAAAGTTTATGTTATATAAGTGAATAGAGTGGATAACGAACCACTGCACTAAGAGTGGGGATACCTCTCGATATTGTGAAACCGCTGGAGCGGTAGTTATGTGAACCAAGCTCAAGAGATATGTTAAGGATGGACGATATTATTATTGAAGGAGAGCAGTTAGTTTAGTAGTATGTGTGCATAAGTGAAGCACCGAGCTGAATAATGTTGGCTTAATGATCAATACTCAAGGAGCATACAGTAGCCATCCAAATAAAGGACGAACCATAATGTGAATAACGTAAGTATATGTGTGGAAGTTAATGTGACAGTAAATGCCATGTAAGTTATTGTTATGCAATGAGTAAGAGCACGGTTCGCAGCGGGCGACCGTTGTATCAATGTTATTGAGTAATAATGTGGCAGATAAGACCAGTTATGAGTTAAACTTAGTAGAGATGCAAGATAAGCGATGTTAAACAGACTGGGCAATAAGCCAGTGGTAGGTACTGTGTGATGAGGAACTCAGTGTGAATTCCATGGCGAATCGCATAAGGGATTTACTGTCAAGAGTTTACGCCTCTGCACTCTGTATGACTGAGTGTTTTGGTATTGCACTTACGCAGTAATGATCGAGTGGGATAGCTAGGAATTGGAAACATGTTAATTGTGGAGGAATAATGTTATAATGGCCGATGCATAGGAAATGCAAAGACATACCATGAAAGAGTACTTTACAAAACCAAATGTGGAGACATGATTAACAGTAAGTGAGTACAGTAGCACTAACTGCCAAATATCGGTATGGAAGATACCCCAAATGTTGTAAATAGTTGAGAGAGCACTACACACTAGGTAGTAGCTCAATCTCAACCGACAGTAAGTCGGAAGGGAACAAGTCAATCATTGTGAAATACATAGCTGTATATACAGTAAATTATTATGGAAGTGGATAGAAAGTTTATAACTCACCGAATTCACTAATGGTAAGAGATACCACGCGTCGGTTGAGAAACCATTGTTACCAAGATGAAGGTGACAATTGGGGATGTACAATACAGTAAGAATAACAAATGGGGCAATTAAGCTCTACAGTTATTAGAGTTTCACAGCAGAACTAGTGAGCCATTGATTCAAGTGTTGAATGTACATGGTGAACATGAGAGAATGGCTAATTATTAATGCCTAGAAGCCAAACAGGCCAGAATCAAAACCAACTAAGAGTTTAAACAAACTCCAATGAGAATTCTTGGTTTAGGGACTAAACCGCCAATATGGTTAAGATCCACTAATCAGAATCCATTGTATAATCGACCGCGTGAAAGTTAAAACACTTCACGACGGTAGAACCTTAAAACCGATGTTTAGTGATTGATTACGTGGGCGTAATCCCTTTTAAGGGGGGGTAGAGCGCAAAACCACTTAGTGTGTATTACCGTACAAGTGTACGTGATTTATGTTGTGCATAGCACAAAATAATTTGTTTTGATGATTGGTGGTGTGTTACGTAAACATACGCATTCATTCAGGGTTTAATTGTGGTAATTGCGCACAGAAGATGCGAATACCATTGTGATAAGTGTGTTTATTTGTCAACAGTGGTGTGTGATAATTCAAGTGTGGGGAGTACAGAAACTCCCGGGGAACAAAACCCTGACAGTGTATAAATGTGAAACTGTGTGTTGTATTTTGATAAAAATATGTGTATATTAATTATATAGTGATTCACGAAAGGGCATGATACCGACATAGAACCTAGTGAGATAAGATTCCCTAGGTAACAACATTAAAGTGAATGGAAATAACTGATAGATGAAGTTCTATCCCTTGGAGATGTATGATCATGATTAGAATGATTAAAAAGATAGAAAATTGGAAATGAGTGATTTTTTTTGATGCTTGAAAATGAAGTGGGAGGTGGAACTTGATTTGCATGCGATCAAGGGAAGCCGAACACAAATTGGGGGTGGAAGGATAGTTCAACATTGATGCTGATCACATCAAGGTTGGATGATTCTTGAAGCTCCCTATAAGTGGTCACAAATAACCACGCTAAGAAAAGAAGCAAAGAGAATAAGTTGGACTTGGAGTTGTATGTGTTTTCAAAAAGGATTTTGGATTGGTATTTATAAAGCGCTGATAAATACTTTACATAATTAAAGTTTCTTACTTAACCTCACAAAAAAAAATTCAAATTTAAGTGATTGTTTTGATCTCCCAAAGGAACGGGGACGGAAGGTGTCCATCGCGACCGGGTTCTACGGGATCACAGTGTATATCAAAGATATTTTTGATTGTTATACATGCTATGACATGTTGTGTGGTATGTGTAATAAATGTTATTTTGACTTGAGTTCCAAAAGTGTATGTTATCAAGACCTAGAGTCTAAATGTGTTGTGTTACATAGACCTATGTGTCTAAAGGTTGTTATTACCCAAGACCAGAGAGTCTAAGGGTTGTTATGTATGTGCAAAATTGTTAAGATACCCGGACCATTGAGTCGAGGTTATCTTGTGAATATGTTATGTTATGTATGGATGTGAATGTGTTACCTTGACCATTAAGTCCGAGGTTGTGATGTAAAGTGTGTTGGTTATGGAAGTATTATTTCTATAAGTAATCCCCGTATTCTAATCCAAGATGTGTGGGAAGTGTAAACTTCGAGGACGAAGTTCTTTTAAGGGGGGTAGATTGAAATACCCCAAACCTTGATATGTGGTTAAATATCAAACTATGGTATGTAAAGGCTAAAAAGTGCCTTAGAAACATCAGTGAACAATTTAAACCATAGTAAAATGCAATAAAGCACTAAGATACAGTTTGAGCAAAAACATGCTTTAAGCTTGGAGTGAACTTGGTTAGGACCCAAAGACCTACCAAGACTAAATAATAGTCAATTATGATTTAACAAGGCAATTAAGTCCTTAGGAAACTTGGTAGACAGTTAAACCAAAAAAACACAAGAAAATACCTTAAAGTCAATAAGAGCAAAATGTGCTCTAAGCTTGGGATAAATTTGTATAAGACCTAATGGTCATACCTATACCTTATAAATATGTTAATGAACATATTAAATCAATTACCAAAGAAAACCAAGCTTGAAAACAAGTTAAACCACAAAAAGTGCTTTAAGGAGTCTTAAAACACGTTTTTGAAAAATTGTCTTGTAAATGAGTTTTGAAAGGCTAAATGTCCATAATTACTCTTTAATCAACATGTGTACTACTTAGTATCACATTAGGAAGTCTAGATCAATGGGAAATCAAAAATTTCACAAATATGTGCCTTTATGTGAATAGTGCTCAAATAGTGCTAGTTTTGACTTAAGTCAACTTTGTTTAGTTAAATGGTCAAAAAAGACCATAAATATCTTTTAGAATGAAGGGGGCACGGTTTTTAGAGTGTAAGTCACCATACCAAGCCATCCAACTAAAGAAAAGAAAAAGAAATAAAGTAAAGTTACTATTTACCTTTATAAGTCAAAATATCTTAACAAAGCATACCTCTCACCTCCTTTCTTCATTTCCTCTTGTTCCCACCGTGTTCTTCCTCCATTCTCCCAACCAATCTCGTTCTTGCTACAGCACATCTCTTCTCCAACTTCAATTGCTCACCAAATGTTCAATATTGCTCCAAATCAAAAACTAAGCACATATTTGTCTTAGTTGAGTCAAGGCCTTTCATCCTCTCTTTTCAAAATTTCAATAGCTCATGTTTGATGCCATGAAGAAACTCCATTGAAGGGGGAAAGTTCTGTTTGAAGAGCTCTTTTGCTTCTTCTCTCATTCAAGGTAAGGAAAATCAAAGAAAATCCAAGTTTCCTTCATTTTTGTGTATAGCCGAAAATTCACCTCACAATGGTGCTTTTTCTTGCTCTCTTCAAAGCTAAATTCAAACTTCAAAGGACTAGGAGGAGTCCTATCTTGCTACTTAACCAAGCTCTCTATCGAATTCCAAAGGTAATCATCAAATTTTGGTGTTTTAAGACACATATGCAAACCTAGGGTTTGACTATGAGTTTGGGTATTAAAATTAATGCTCATTACCCTTATATGTGTAATGGTTATAAGATTGACATGTGATAAAAGCTCCTTGCCGATTTTCAATCAAGAAAGAACAAGAGAAAACAAGTGAGAAAACTTGGAAAACAAAGAGGTAAATGACCTCTCTTAATGTAGTTTTATGTACTAGGAAATTGAGCTATACTTCCTTAATAATTAACCTAAAGAGCCAATGGGAAATGAGCTAGAAAACTTCCACAAGGTGGACTAAAAAGACATGGGAGCATTGTTGTGTGTATTCGCAGGTTGAAGGCATTTAAATGTGGAGATTCAGTGTTTAAGTTTAATGCAATTTAAGGGCCTAAGAGCCATGTTATTTAAGGGCCTAAGTGCCAAGCAATTTAAGTTTATGCACTATATTGTGATGTAGTGTAGTTTAAAGGTTTAGTTGTGTGTAAAGAACATTTTTGTGAAGGTGAATGTGTTTGATGGTTAAAGGATGAAAAACCATATGTTTGTGTATAAGAGTGTATATTAAGAGATTGAATGTTCTTGATTGTATAAAGGTGAAAAACAATGTGTTTTGGTGTAAGGTGATACAAGAGAAGCTATGGCGAAATTTAGTTGATAAACAAAAGAGTTTATGTGTTGTAATGAGATTTTATGACCTAGAAGGTACTAGGAATTTTTAAGTGTTAAGATGGTGAAAGAAAGTGAATTAAGGTGTTCTTAGGTGTTAAGATGCCTTAGGCATAGTCTTGGAGATTTAGGGAACTAATGGATGATTTCTTGATACACCAAGGTGATGGTGGAGGTGTCGTAAAGTCTTGTGCAAAGTTTGGTGAACAATGGAAGTGTAACGCCTTGTGAAGGTTTAATTATGAACTTGTGGGAAAGACTTGAGGAGTGTGTGTAAAGGGGATGAGTGTAGTGCAAATGATGTTTAAAAGGGTGGTTATAAGGTAGTGAGGGAGTACTTTGGTTAGGTGAAATTTTAGGCAAGAATACAAGTTACAAGTGCAAGAAAAAAAATGTTCTAAGTGTTAAGGACTTAGTAAAAGTTGAGTAAAAGTTTAAGGAATTTTTGGGATGTTTCGAGAGGGTTTAAGTGTGCCCAAAAGATGTTAAAACATGTGGGAGAACATGTGTAAAGCATAGGAAAAAATTGGGATGAATTTGGAGTTCAGAAAGGAGAAAAGCACATTAGAAAATTGGTTCTGCAGTGGACCGCCCCTACGGACCGCCCCTGTGGGGAGGTCCAGTGCAGAGAAGTGAAAAAAAAAAACGTGTAGAATCTGTTGTGGACCGCCCCTGGGACCGCCCCAGAGGGGCGGTCCAGACCAGAGATGAAAAAAAAATTTGTTTAAGGCTCCTAATGATGGGGGATTGAGTGGTAATGGTTTTAGATGATGTTTAGGCCTTGTTTGGTGACATGTAAAGGTCTTAAAGTGTGTAAACAAATAGGTTGATGTGTGAGAGTTGTGAACTTAAGATCACAAGTGTAAAATTAAATATAACGGGATGACGGGGTAACTAAGGGCGCATTAGACGTTAAACAAGCATGTTACTCCAATGTTAATGAAAGTAATTGTAATATTATCAGTTGTTCGAGAATTGCTCGAGGAACATAAGTGGACATGATAAAGTGGACTCCGGTGACAGGTATGGTTTTCTTGCAACCTGTGTCCTACCGGATTACACCGGCTTGTATGCCAATGTGTTTTTCTGTATGTTTGCCACGTTGTATGATTAAACATGTAATGAGTTTACCTTAATTCATTTATGTGGCGTGTACAACTCCGATACCATTTAACCTCGGAAGTGTTAACCTTAGTTAACTGAGTCTAGGATCACATGAGAGTTCGGTATTCGGAGTAAACGACCCGAACCATGGGACGTACTAACCACGGCTATGCGTGTGTTAATTGTGTGATATGTGTATGTGAATGTAGGGATCTCCCTTGTGTGTTTAACCCAGTTGTAATATTGTATGGTGTGTTGTTATGATAGACTCCATAGTGGGGTTCAAACTAATATCTAAAGTAAGTATGTACTAACAGTGGTGAGGAATCTGGTTTGGACGGTCGCGCGTTGTTTGGGAGAGGGTATCCTTCTTAGCCTTACCCTTCTCTTTGTTATGGTTGTTTCCCTCACGGGTTATGATCTCCCATTAGCTTATTCCAAAGCTTAGCTATTCTGACTTAAGATCGGTTTAGGGGGAAACATGTGTTTGTGTGGTGTGTTCGGGCCTCCAAACCCGAACCATCTTAACTTAAGTTACTCGTCCGACTATTAGGACGGTAATGAGTGTTGTTGTTGTATAACGAGCTTACCATGAGGGTGACACCATTCTCTAGGCTCACCAGTGAATTAACTATGTTTGGGTCGGTTCCTAAGAGGACCGTTCCCGTTATGTTATGTGATGTTGTTGCAAAGCAATTCCTATTGCGATGTTATCATGTGCACGTGGAAACGTGAAGGGTGTTGTTATGTTTTGTTATGCGAGGAATATTATATGTTATAAAATATGGAGTGTGTGGATCATGGAAATGAATTCCAGTTTGTGATATGAGGCGTTTAAGGAAACCCGATTATTGGGTAGTTGTCGTCTATTAAGGAAGTAGCTCCATTAGAGAGGAGGAACACTCTAGGGATAATGAATACCGTGAGTGACTTATAAATAAGGATGTATTATCCGTATGTTGAGCCATTGAGGCGAAATGTTATGTATTGTGTGTTTACAGTTGCATGCATGATTTAAATATAATCAATTGCATGCTAAGACGACAATTAGTTGTGCGTGGCCCGGTAGCATGTGGGCTGCGGGATTACCATACCAGCGAAGGTGCTGAGCCCCTTGGGGGCCACCCTTTCTCTTCTTTCCTATTTCAGGTACTAAGAGAGCTGGAAGCCGTTCGAGAGTAGGACAGCGTAGACATTGTACATGGGTAATCATGTAAGTGTATATATACAGTAGGTGTAGTAAGACCGAAATTGTTATCGGCATCAGTTTATAAATACTCGGTACAGTAGGAAGGTATGTGTATGTTATGTTGTTAATGGAAAGGGATAATAATGTGTAGTCGCTCGGGAATCTAGTCCATCAGACCGGTACAATGTGATGTAAAGCCTTGTTAGCCACGTGGGTGGTTAACGGCGTGTAACACCAACGAGTTATGTTATTTGATGAGGTGTGTATTCCGCTGCAGTTTGTTGTTAAGTGCGTTCATGTTGGAAGGGGTGTTACAATAAGGGTTTACTACGGGTTACATTTCCGTATTCCTAACTATCCCACTAGATCATTAGCTGTACAAGTGCAATACCAAAACACTCAGTCATACAGAGTGCAGAGGCGTAAACGCTTGACAGTAAGTCACTTATGTGATAGGAAAGATATTTTGCTTGTCTTTTCATACTATACTCCGTGTCATTATTTGCTACTACCTCATAGCGGTCGCTTGTTGCGCACCGTATTCTTACTCATTGTACAACATTGTTTTTACTGTTTCTGTTACTGTGGTAGCTTATCGTTACTTATTGCCGTTGTCGTTGGCACCATTTCCTTATGGTATGAATACCCTGGGGTTTCCAATGTTTGTGTGTATGACGGTTGTTGTAGCATACCGCAACATTAATATCCTCTCAATGTGGAGATGTTCTTCCCTTTATAGGATTATCTCACTACTGCCAGATCGGGTTTTCCCGAGTATGAGAGGTCTTTCCTTCTCTCTGGCGTACTTTCCCAAGTTATACAATAGGGTTAGTGGAGGGCGGGTCTGGTATTGTAGGTATCCGGTACTCACCGGTAGTTCCTAACTAGCATATCTCTAATGCTAACACTCAGCCCTTAGCCCTAAGCTTCTAATTCCTAACTCAGTATTCCTAAACTCGGTATTTCCAGTCATCAGAGCGACACTTCGCTCTGATACCACTTTTTGTAACACCCCTACTGTTAATGCAATGCTTACCGTCCAATCTCCTTATAAATCAGATACACGCAGCGGATATATACTTACATACAATGGGTGATACAATGCCGTTAGTCACCCACGTGACTAACAAGGCTACTACTACTACATACAGTATCGGTCTGATGGACCAGAATCCCGAGTATTACACATCTACAATACATACTCCATTCTCCAATTCAATACTACTATATTCCATTCAACACGTTACTCCTATACAATACCATACCATACAATATACATAACCGAGTTTACTAGGTTCCCAATACAAATACAATGTTTCCTCCAAGTTCATAGATACTCATTATGAGTCTATGTTTACCCATTTCTCACAACTACCTACTTTCTAAGTACAAGGTGTGCCGCCGGTCTCCTACCTTGATCACATCCGCTCGGGTACCTGCACACTAAAAATGTCCCCCGAAGGGTCAGCTTTCGCCGAGCATGATAACCGCATACCCCGCGTACTAGTGAGGGTACGACGACCACTTGGTCGAATACATTGCGGTTCGTTTTCATACAAACATACATGCATACATGCTCTCATACACGATACAATAATACTCACACAGCGTACATACATACAATTCATTTCATACAAGGAATACAATATAAACCAACCGATACATAGTACTCTTTCCGAATTACACATACACATCTCATGCACAATATACAATATTGTTAGCTTCATTGGTCCACCCGGGTTAATCGGTGGGAGATTACCTTTTACTCGTTACCTCATACTTACGCATACATACTCTACCATAAGTACGGATCATCATACTTACTTCTCTTACTCTTACTCAAGTTAAGTCGTCGGGACCTCCGGCCCTGGGGACTACTCCGTCCCACCTCCGGGATTTACTTGACTCACCAATCCGGGATGCTACCCATTAAGGGATTTGGGCCGCGGACCAGTTAAGAGTCAGGAATTGCAGCCAACCTCTTGTGACTCCGCATCCTCACGCGTGGCCGAAGCTATATCGGACTTGTACTCATTCCAATTTACTCATTAAGTTAGGAGTTAGATAGTTAGGAATTAGCACAAATCAGCATCGAAGCCACAATAATAAAATACACATATACACATACATACGAGGTACAATACATTACACAAGTACAATCGGGGTTCAAATACCATTCATCATCATTCATATATTTCATGAATTATACAAATAGTGCTCAAGACAATAAATATCAAGCACAACATAAGTCAAGCACAGGTAGTGCAATATAGTCCGATTCATCATTATCGTATTAGGTGGTCAATAAGCACACAAATGGGGTAACAGATTAGGATACAGGGCAGAAGAAATCATAACTTTCACCATTGATTTCGGACTCACCGACTCCTCTTCGGTGTTCGACTAATCAAATCCTATCACATACATACAGTCGGGTGGTCAATTATCCAAATTAACCTCACTCATTACTTTACTAGAGTTTCCTAGTTTACACTTACTAATCTTCATTGTTCAAATACCTTTACTTATGTTACTTACTTAAGATATTTCTAAGCTTGTTTATAGCCTTAATGACCTTTAAACATCTTTAATCATTAATTACCTTATACTATCATTACCCTTCAGTTCCCCATCATTAGAATGCAAGAAAGTACTTTCTGGACAAAATTTGGGGTGGTCCGGGTTTGTGTCCTGGGTTTTTAACCAGGACCAACTCACTGGAACAACTCTCGGTGAAAATAAGGCTTGGTCCGGGTTTACATCCTAGTTTAAAACCCGGACCATGTGTTCTGAAATGCTACGGGTAAGTTTTTGACATCGTCCGGGTTTGTGTGCTTTTGCAAACCGGACAATTTTTTTAGTAACTTACGGGTGTATTTTTGGGGTGGTCCGGGTTAGCATCTGGTTTGAAACCCGGACCATCCCATTGTAAAACTTTATGTCGTGATTTTAGGCTAGTCCGGGTTTGTGTGCTGGTTGTGCAAACCCGGACTAGTTACAGTACTGCTAATAGTAAGTTTTTGAGTTTGTTTCCATTCCAAATCTCTACCAATCTCTCCATAATCATTCCTACATATTATTAGCATATTTTAGCATTGATTAAGCACTTAAACTCTTAATACAACACTATAAAATCTGTTACATTACACACTCACTGTAAGTTTTTTTCTTCCTGTTACAATTTTTCCTTCTCCATTAATGCTACAGATTTTCTTATCTTCTTCCACCAATCAATGACTCTACACTAGCCTAATTTAGTTGAAAATTACATTGCTCATTCTAGCTCTACTCATCTACATCTCTCCTCATAAACACCAACCAAGGTAATAACCCCACATTTTTCTCTCAACATATCCATTTCTTCTACACTAGTACTTAAGTCTCTAACTCCTAACCAAAATCGACAGAGGTTCCCTACATTCCCAAGTATTCTCACCACATCAATGCATTCACTCCAGGCTGCCTATATTACCTGTTCATCAATAGCATCAACATACAATCCTCCAATACACATACTAGGTGCTAAACATCCATTTAATTCCCTACACATACCATTCCTTTTCCTCCAGATTTATACAAGCTTTTAAATGTCTTTTATAGCTTTAAAACATTTTGGTATTCCTCCACACTATACTACTACTCAATACCATTTACAATACCCATTTCAAGCTACTAAAATTCTGTTACATACATACATATACCAAGCTACACAAGTGAGCATCCTTACCTTGTTTTTCTTCTAGTTTTTCTTTCTCCTTCTTTCTTCTTCCTTCCTCTCTTTCTCCACCGGTTATAGTACTTCACAAATCTAATATCATAACCCATACATACACACACATTCAATACTGAAAACTAACCCTAACATCATTTAAGTTTTAATGTAAGATTTAGGGTTTAGAATTTCCTTTACCTTCCATGGGCACAAGAGCTGTTTGGGATAGCTCAAGAACAAGGTTTCCTCTCCTCCAACAAAGCCAAAATCGGCTAGAATACAAGGGAACCAAACAAGGGTTTAGCTCAAATTCATTTTGCCTTTAAGGCTAGAAAAACAATGGAGTTTTAAAGAGATTTTCACCTCAAAAGAACAAGGAGAACAAGGTGACTCTAATGGTGGTTTTGAAGCTCCAAATGGCGTATACCCATAAAAACGAAAGTGTTGGTTTTCGAATTTTGAAATGATGGAAATGTAGCTCTTGATGAGAGGATTCCAATGGTATACTTTTTATAATTTTTGGAAGAGGTTTGCTAGAGTAACAAGAGGAGAGAAGTGGTGGTTTTTGTGGGGGTTGCTAAATCTCCATGGAAATCGCATGGAAGGAGGAGGAAGAAGAAGAGAGTGAGTGAGGGGGATGTTCACGTGAGAGAGGATGAGTGTGGGAGAGAGAGAATTGTGAGAGTGAATAAAGTGAGTGGGGCTGTTTATTATTTTTTGTTGTTTTGTAAATAAGAGAGTGAGTGTGTGAGAGAGTGTGAGAGGGGGAGTCCCCATCGGTCACACACAGCACCCACATACTACTTTTGCTTTTTATTTTCAAAGTGGACACATAAGTTTTGGTTATTTATGTTTCTACCCCACAACTTACCGTTTTTGACAGTTTTTACTAATCTCTCGTTTATTGATTTTATTGGTTCTAAACCTTCACTAATATTTATTAATGACTATTTAGTTGACCAAAATTGTTACGAGTCTATTTGACCCGCTTAAAGACACGTTTTCCCGGTTACCTCGAAAAACGTGCTTTAAGGTTCGTTAGTGATTTTAATCCATTTTAAGGATCCGTTTTCTTCGGGATTTGTTCCCTCATTTTTATTTAGACTTAATTAAGCCTTTAGAATCCTTATAATACGCTAACCGAGGTCTCATACTGAAATACCCCTAAATTAATTTAAATTAATTTAGGGGATTTATTTTATTAAACCTTTAATAATACTATTAAGTATTAAATTATTATATGGAATTATGAATATTAAATTATTATATGGAATTATGAAATTTATTTAGGGGTTTTCTCCTATTTAACCCTAATTATTATACATTATTATATAGTATTATGAATTTAATAATAAGATTTATAAGTCAATAAATCTTGGGAAAATTATTAAACACTCCAAATATATTATAAAGATTTTGGGAAGTGTTGGAACATTGTTTTGAAACATAAAAGTCAATATAAAATTCTAGAAACCTTAAAGCTTATTAAGCCTTGCTAGAGTTGACTTTTTGAGAATGGTCAAACCAGGCCATGAAACCTATACCAATAAATAGGTTATGAAAAACCATGAAGATTGATAAAAAGAACGCCAAAAACGGATCATCCTAGCCAAAGTTATGCTAGATTGAAGTTTTGAATCAAAATTTTTAGAGGTGCCACGTGTCACTCTGTAATGGGTCGCCCACACTTAGCCGATTTCTTCCCTGATTTTCGGAACCGATTTTCCTTACTTTGCCCTAACTTTAGACGGCTATAACTTTTACATCTCTCAATATTTTTCCATGCCGTCTTCACCATTCTCTTCTCCTACAATTTCTCTTTCCAACCATTACTCATACAAACCCTAAATCCTTCTGAGTCAACCGGAAAATCGAGCCAAAGTAGCCACCTTGCGAAACTGTTTCCAGAATTCCAGAATTCCCTTCGTTTTCAGGTAGCTTGCGCCAATCGTAACTTCTTCGTTAATCAACCAAAATTCGATTTCTTTAGCTCGTTGTAAAAAGGTCTCTAATCCCTCTACAATTTTCGTGTTTATGCCCAAGTCTGATTCGTAACCAGTTGGGAGATATAGAGGTCTAAAGTTTCGGTTTCAACAGCACCTAAAATAACACCGAAACATAGAGGTAAACTCGTGATTTGAGACTTTAATATCTTTCTGTGTGATGCGAGTTAGGATTGGTTCTTGCTATCAATACGTGGATCTAAGTTTGATCTTTCCAATGAGCCCTTACACATAGCCTAACTCAATCTGTGCTAAAACTTATAGTGCTTCGAAGTTGACTACTCGAATAGGCAAGGTTCGAATGTGTTTCCAGAAAACCGAAGCCTATTTGCCCCGTTCTTGCAATTTCCGGTGAGTTTCTTTCAAATTCTTTCGATGATGCTAACCGATTATGCATTGTCGACCAAACCCACTTACCAATTTCATCTATTATGCTTTATACTGAGAGAATTTGACAGATTAAAACTCGAAACCCTCTGAAACCCTAAGTCGACTTACCAGAATCGAAACCTGATGAACTCTGCATTATAATTGGGGAAATTGATACCAATAGAACCGAAATTTGATACGAATCCATAGAAACAAGAATCACTCGATTTCGTTCTGTAGATTGTGAGAAAAACGCGAATTAGTACTCGAAGTCCATAGTTGAATCGCGGATGAACTCGTCGTTCAGCGTCCGTCGGATCTTAGTTAAGAGATTTGGACGGCTGAGATTAAAACGTTTCAGATTAAGTTTTTATAAATTCCAGTAAATAGTCCTAACTTGTTGGGTTAATTTAAATATCTTCCCGAATGTATTTTGACTTGAAATTTTAACCATAGATTCTTTATTTTATCTAGTTTATTTTGATGTAAATTATTATGGTTTTGGGGTTTTTAAACATAAGTTATGAATTTTACAAGTTACGGGTTTTCTGGAATTATTTGGCTAAATTAAAAAGATATTTTTAAGAAATAAAAATTTTATAATATGTCTAAAATGTTATAGTTACTGTATATTAAGTTTGGGAATTTTTGGGCAACGGGAAAAGGTTTTAAAAATTGGGATTGTGAGTTTTTCATAAGAATAACTTATAATATATAGTTTTTAATGTAATCAAAAATTAAAGTATAGTTGATTAATGAACTTTATAGGTTGGGGAAAATGTAATAAGACTAATTAACATTTAATGCAGTATGTTTATAAATATTTTGGGTATTAACTTTAAGTGAAGTAAAAATTGTTACATATATTTCTATATATATTTTTATATGAGAGAAATAAATAGAAACTTATATTAAATCAAGGAATTTAACTAAACTACATTTTATTTATTATATATAATATGGAAGCTGATATGTTTAACTAAAACTAAGGGAAATACTTTATTTTATAAACCATAAATCAGTTTTGGATATGTCTAGAAGATATTAGATATAATTAAATACAATAGAATTTCTTAAAGAATGTTCGGGATAAATCTTAATATATGTAGGTATATGTATATATATATATATAAATACAATAAAAATAGATAAAGGAAATAACATTCCTTGTGAGAAATATAATAGGAAGGATATATATATATACGATAAATAAATAAATAAAAGAAATAAAATACCTTATAGAAAATAGGATATGAAGGAATTAATGAGTTAAACTAAACCTCTACATGATACTAATAAAAGAATATTATATGAGGTGGTATTAATTTATGGTTATAGGTTGTTGAGTTTTTAGTTATCTTTGAATTTCTAAGATTTATATAAACAGTATTTAAATACACGTATATATTTAGTCAATGACCACAATGTAAATCTATAATTTGGTTAAGAAATTAATAAGTTGAAATTTAGGAATATTGGGAATCAGTTTACATAAAGTGTTACACAAATAGATCTTATTATATAATTAATAATAAAATGAATGAAATACTTTTGCATTTAAATGTTCTTATTAAATAAACAATAATAAAATAAATGAGTTATTGTTACATCTAAATGTGAAGAGGATAAATAAGTCTAGATTTAATTATTTCTTAATATTTATAGTATTGAGTAATAACTTAATATTTTAAGATAAAATCATTAAATGGGATTATGATATAAAACTACATTAAACTATGATTAGGAATTTAATCTAAATAATAATCCTTAAGTTTCTTACAACTAGTTAAGCCATATAAATACATTTAACACCAATATTCAGGATGTGAGTTTATAGTTAAGTAATGGATTTAGTAGTTAGAATTTATAAGAAGGTTTGTAAATAGAAATTAGATACTTAAAATCTTTAAACCTTTAATTAGATGAAACTAGATTACATAAGAGATTATATTGATTTACCTTTTGACACTGGAAATATTAATGTGTCATTTGAATATAAGGTATGGAGATTGCTCAGAATATATTATCTTATTAAGTAATTGACAATTTCACTTACGAACCAGAATTTAATTCTTTGATAAATTCTACCTCATGCTAAGATATAATGTCCATCCTAAATACAATAAAGGGAATTAATTTATTAAGTTATTCTTTTGAAACTTTAGGTTTTGTAAACAATATAAAATGTATTTAAGACTTGAGTTTAACGAAGTTTAATATAAAAGGATTATACATGGTCTATAGAGAGAATGTGTGTAAAAGTAAAACAGTTAGGGAATTAAATGTAAGTAAGGATACATAAAAGGTTATCTTAAAACACCTTATTATAAAGATATGGTTAAGTAAATAATATACCTTGTGGATACTAAATGTGAGAGTTCGATAAGTTTGAGTTAACTATAATATGGTTATTTCAAGATGAAAAGTAATTTAACAACTTATGACAAGATTAATAGATGGTTGTAATTAAAGGTCATTCTGAACTAAGGATATGATAATTGAGTTTAGTGGCTCAATTAAGTTATAATAAATTGTATCTACAACATTATGATTCCAATATACAAGATGTAGATCTTAATTAAGTTAAGGGAAAGACTTAATCATAATGGGTTGTCTAGTAGATATTGTTTAAATTCATAATCTTTACATTGTGAGATAATAGTATAGTATTCTGAGATGAGTCCATCATAGTTCATAATACAATGTTTATTCTAAATTAAGAATAAAGGTATTGAGCTTAAGATTATTATCGAAATTCTTAGATTTAATTATAAACATAAACACATTTATGATATAGAGGTCTCAAAAGTCTTGAATGTGAGGATTGTGGTTAAGTATGAATAAAGTGGATAGGAGTGGACAATTAGCAAATGTTGATCGAATACATTCCTTGATCTTACCACCTTGGGCTATACAACGTTCTCAGATAACACAAAGATTATACATAACATTTAAGTGAGGGC
Source organism: Limonium bicolor (assembly GCA_023374045.1). Lineage (NCBI taxonomy): Eukaryota > Viridiplantae > Streptophyta > Magnoliopsida > Caryophyllales > Plumbaginaceae > Limonium > Limonium bicolor. Next base: position 284,630,622 of record CM041780.1, read on the forward strand.
TTAAAAGATAATTGAGACTTTGAAATAAGAGTAGGGAGTTTATTTAAGCGTAACATAGGCTACAAGTGATTGATGATAGATTACCTTTAATATTCTTCAGAGTACTGTTGATTGTTTGCGCAAGTTGATTAGAACTGCTATAGCGTTACCCAGGTACGATTTCTCGTACTCAGCTTGTGGTGTTTTGGACTTTATGGAATGTTCTGTACGATTTCTCGTACTCAGCGTGTTGTGTTTTGGACTCTATGGAATGTTTTGTACGATTTCTCGTACTCTGATATTTTTGCTGATTGACTTGTGGAATGTTTTGGAAAACGCTAACTGACTTTAAGAGGAATTTCTAAAAAGGAAAGGGCTGTATAACTAACTCAGCTTGTGTGACTAACTGAGCCTTGAATGTGAAACTTACATGGGTATTGATTCCTTCTATTTGGTACCCCGTTAGACATTGGCTGCTTAGGGTTTACGCTTCTGCACTCTGTAGGACTGAGTGTTTTGGTATTGCTCTGGGTAGTTAGTGATCTAATGGGAATATGGGAAAGTGTTATTCTTGGTATGGAGTATGGATTATTTCTATTAAGTGGTGCACACACTTTTCACCGATGACCGAGAACGGGTCGGTGGCAGTGGAGGTCTGCTATACCTCGTCCATCTGGACAACTGACAGCGGAGGTCTGTTTACCTCGTCCTTGTGACAACTGACAGCGGAGGTCTGTTTACCTCGTCCTTGTGACAACTGACTGGCGGTGGGGGCCATCTCTCCCAATTGGTTTATTCCACTCTTGAGTATATTTTGTCTATGGGAATCATCTCTGAAATGGTGGAGACATAAACTGTCTACCACGGGTTATGGATATTAATGTCACTCCTGGTCCTTTGTGACTACTTAAGTCTTTCTCTTCTTAACCAGAATTGGTTCTAACATCAACAATGGATGCTTACTAACTGTGTGGTGTGACTACTTAAGTGGATGACTTGTTTTGGAAGTTCTCTATCTCTATCTTTGTCTCGTTTTCTTTTCTCTTTAACTTGTTTGTTTTGATGTGTTTTATCTCTGTTTTACTTTTAAGAGTTTGTTTTCATGTTACTGTTTATTTTGAAGAGTTATGTTTTATAAGTTTGTTTTTGGAGAATTGTACCAGTTCCATTCCAGGGAACTGACTCACCCCTCTCGGGGTGGGCTGCTTGGTTTCATCTTGCAGGTATAAATTTATTTACAGGTGGCCACGAAGAGCATGAGTGATTGGGATGGGACTAGGCGTATGGAGAGTGAATGTATTTTATTATGGTTATGTTGATGTTAAGTTTTCTAGAAGTTCAGACCGTAACTTAGTTAATTGTAATGGTTGTAATTGGTGAGGTTGGTACCGGGTGTTTGGAGCCCGATGGTCTGTAGCACCTTTAGTTTATTTTCCGCTGTTGTTTTATTATTATATGGGTGTTACACATACCTCCTATGGTTATTTAACGCTTATTTAGCGTTTTTCGCTTTTTAAGCATTTCTTCATTTCTTTTGGATTTATTTTTCCTTACCAATATTACTTAGGCGTCATTAGGCCTTTAATTACGTATTAGATTAATCTTAATCCCTATATTTAAGTTCGGGGTATTTCAACATGTAATTCTCTCTTCATGTCCCTTCTTCATTTCTATTTTTATTCTCTTCATTTATAATATTTATTTTGCAAACTCAATTCCAAGAGCACTTATTCAGCAAACAATGGATAGACAAACAAAATAAACTCTTCATTTTCTTCTCATAATAATCAAGAAACTTACATGCTGGCCTCTCTTCTTCATATTCCCCTCATACAATAACTTAATTGGCAAAATATATATTCTAGAAATTTCCCTTTCACTCACGGTTGAAATTCTCTCATTCATTTTCTCCTCAAGTTATAAATATATGTATAATCCATGTCAGCCCTCTACCTTTTATTTTCTTCAAATCTCTTTACGGTAATTTAGCAACCAGCTCTCTTCATATTTCCTCCACTCACATGCAATCAAACCGGCAAAGGAACATAGCCAGACTCTTTATTTTCTTCAACCAGCGACCTGTTTCTCTTCATATCCAGTGCCTCTTCTTCTATTCACTTCTTCATCCGCAATCTTTGTCGATGCACCCATGCTGCAACCGGTACTCCTCTTTAACAGAAAGTGATCTTATTTTCTTATCATCCTTTCTTCTCCCGCAGCTATAGACCTTTTACCCCCATGTTTACCTTCTTAAGCTTATTCGAGCAAGTCTCTAAACTATCTTAACGACCATAACCATGAAAAGAGCACGATGAACGGAATTTATTTCCCCTTCAGTTCAGGTTCTCCACCCTAGGCTAACAGCTGTTGTAGTCTCTTCACATAAGAATCAAAGTCTCCTTCAATAAACCACTCAGGGCTACTGCACCACTCTTCATTCCTCGTTGTTTCTATATGCCATGCGGGCAATAAATCACTGGACCTGCTGCGCGTTGCACACCAGATTTCACGGACTTGAAAACTTTCTTCTCAAACCGGTAATAAGCTCCAACTAATTTATTCTACTTTGATATAACAATAGAAGTGTTGGATTTTTTTCTGGATAAAAGAAATAATGGGAATAAACTTTACGTGCATTTTAAAATGTCTAAATAAATTATAATGGAAACTTAAAACGAGGGATTTAGTTTCCGGATATGTAAGTTTGGAGATTTTGGAAATTTTGGAAAAAAATATTGGTGACAAATTGAGTTATTGTACTGATTTGATAAAAGGAATAATAAACACAGAATTATTAAGCGTTAAAGCGATTTGTGACTTGGGATTTAATATGTATTTGTGTAGTTAATTTTGTTGGAAAATCAATATTGTAGGAAGATATTATGGTTGGTGGAGATTAAAGGAGTACCTAATAATTAGATATTTAGTGGTTAAACGGTTATTGATGGGAATGTAAAATACATGTTTAAATACTTGAGATTAAGGAAATAAAAAGGATCGAGTAAAAGAAAAATAGTTATAGGAGTAAATAGAGAATGGATGAGTGGTTAGGTTAATTTATGAATTATAAATTAATAAGTTTATAACGGGGAGCGGATAATGTTTAGTGAATTTAGGATTTAACGTTCATATTTATATAATTAAGTTAAAGTAGGAGGAATTGAGTAATATAATACTAATATCATTTTAAGTGGTTAAAAATAAGGGAAACTTTGTCGGTATGAATGCTAATATGACGGGAAGTATTTGAACATATATGTTAATACGTATATACGGGTTTTAGTTATGAGAAGGATAAAACAAATAAAAACACACAAAAAAAATATTTACACAGAGAAATTACGGAATTACTAAAATAGTTGAGAAGGTTAATAGTTCAGGATGTAAAATATATATATATATATATATATATATATGCATAGTGTTAAGAAAAATAAGGAGTTATTAAGTAATAAATTAAGTCAAAAATTAGGGATTAAAAAATAATAATAAGTGGTTGGTTAGATTAACAAGTAATAAGTCAAAATGGAAGATTTGTTTAGAGGAGTAGTACATAAAGAAATATTAAGTGTTTTAAAAGGATTAATAATTCGGGATTTAAAATATCTATGTAGCTAAGTTGCTGGAAAATCAATATATGGGAGAATATTGTGATTAGTGCGAGAACGAGATTAGGTGGTTAAATTGATCAATTAATTTGAGTGATAGATTATTTAGTCAACTTCACTAAGATAATAATGGATCGTTAAACCCCTAAGTTCAAGGGTGAATTAAATTGTAAAATGAAAAGTGAATATATGGATAAAGAGAGAAATTTAATTATTAAGTAGTGGAGAAGGTTGATAATTTTAGGATCTTAAAATATATAAATATATGTGCACAACTAAGCTTAAGGAAATAGGATGAAACGAACAATAAACTAGTAATATGAGATGTATATATAAGCTTTAGTCTAATAATATAGTTTGGATAACATGATAAAAAAATTACAAATAGTATATAGTTGAGGGAGTAAGTAATTATCACACTCGTTAGTTTGAGAAGATAGGGGTTTCCTGATGAACTCGACAAAACTGGGCCGTCCGATTGTAGTTAGGAGAAACGGACGGCCGAGATTATAACGTAGATGATATACATCCCAGAATAAAACTCTGACTTGTTGAATTTATTTAATGACCTTCCCTAATGTATTTTGACTTGAAATTTTAACCATATATTCCTTATAAAGTATAGCTTATTTTTATGTAAATTAATACGGGTTTTGAGTTTTTAAACATAAGTTATGATTTTTGCAAGTTACGAGTATTATGGAATTATTTGGGTAAAAAAAGATATTTTTATGAAATAAAAATTTTATAATATGTCTAAAATGTTATAGTTATTATATATTAAATTTGGGAATTTTTGGACAAGGGTAGATGGGTTTAAAAATTATGTTTATGGAATTTTCATAAGAATACCTTATAATATATGGTTTTCAATGTAACAAAAATTAAAGTATGGTTTGTTAATAAGCTTCTTAGGTTGGGGAAAATAATTAAACCTAAATTAACATTTTATACCAGTATGTTTATAAATATTTTGGGTATTATCTTTTAAGTGAAGTAAAAGTTGTTTACATATATATATACTTATATGAGAGAAATAAAATAGGAACTTATATTAAATCAAGGTATTAAACTAAACTACATGTTGTTATTATGGAGGTTAATATGCTTAATTAAAACTAGGGAAAACACTTTATTTTATAAACCATATGTCGGTTGTGGATATGTCTAAAAGATATTAAATATAATTAAATACAATAAGGATTTCTTAAAGAATGTTTTGGATAAATCCTAAGGAAAATATAAGTGTATATAAATACATTAGAAGTAAATAAAAGAAGTAACATACCTTATGGGAAACATATTAAGAGGGAAAAATTGGGATAAACCTAATTCATACGTGACAATTAAAAATATTAAATGTTAATGTGACATCTAGGTGGGCTATTAGGGGGAAATACATATCCTAAACCTTAAATAGGTGTCAAAGTAAGTTAGCCAAGCGTGACCAAAGGGTTTAATTAAATTAAACCTATAATCAGGAGTAGGTAAAAGGAATGAGTTAAGTATACATTAAAGATTTAATTACGAGATCTAGCCAGATCCTTAGGAGAGAGTAACTATAAAACAAAACTATAGACTAATAAGAATGGAGGATGTGTAGCATTATAGTGCCTTAACTAATCAATGCTTGGAATACTTTAATTATAGGTGATTAGTGGAAGTAGTTCGCATTTTCAAGTTTGGTTACTGCTTCTACATATACCAGGTACGATTTCTCGTACTCAGATACTTTTGGTGATGAACTTTATGGAATGTTTTGAGAAACGCTAACTGAGCTTGAATGAATTTCGAAAGGAAACTGTTTTTGTGGCTAACTCAGCTTGATGTGACTAACTGAGCCTTGAATGTACAACTCACATGATCATTGGTTTGTTTTATCTGGTTATCTCATTAGATATTGACTGTTGAGGGTTTACGCCTCTGCACTCTGTAGGACTGAGTGTTTTGGTATTGCACTTGTACAGTTAATAGTCTAGTGGGAATATGGGAAATGTCAATCTTGGTATTGGGTATGGATTATTTCTAATAAGTGGTGCACTCACTTTTCACCGATGACTGAGAACGGGTCGGTGGCAGCGGAGGTCTGCTATACCTCGTCCATATGGACAACTGACAGCGGAGGTCTGTTTACCTCGTCCTTGTGACAACTGACTGGCGGTGGGGGCCATCTCTCCCAATTGGTTTTATTCCACTCTTGAGTTATGGGTTCTTGGATATCTTCTTTCATTCCCAGTCCTTGTGACTACTTGGGTCTTTCTAATCCTAATTGGAACTGAATCTAACCTAAGCAATGGATGTTCACTAACTTCTGGCGTGTCTCCTTTCATGTTGGCTCTCTTTACTTACTTGTTATTTATCCTTATCCTTGACTTGTTACCTTTGACTTGGTGGTTTGGATGTGCCTTATTCTTCTTCTTTTGTTTTAAGTGTTTGGCTTCATCTTATTGTTTATTTTTAAGAGTTATGTGTTTAAACTTTGTTTTGGAGAGTTGTACCAGTTCCATTCCAGGGAACTGACCCACCCCTCCCGGGGTGGGCTGCTTGGTTTCATCTTGCAGGTACGAATTGTTATACAGGTGGCCACGAAGAGAGTGAGTGTATGGGATGAGAATTAGGAATTTTGGAGAGCTATTGTATTTTGTTATTATTACTTTTATGTTATGTTTTCTCGAGTTTAGACCGTAGCATTTGTAATATCATAAGTTGTAATTGGTGAGGTTTGGTGCCGGGTGTTTGGAACCCGATGATCTGTAATCGCTTTAGTATTTTATTTCCGCTGCATTTATGATAAATAGGGGCGTTACACTCTCCCAATCCTAACCTCTCACCCACGTAAACTTTTCCCCCCACCAGACTTCTCCTTTCTCCTTGTTTTGCTGGGGACGATTTTTAGAAGCTCCTCAAGCTTCCATGGCTTCTTCAACCTTCCAAGCTTGCCCAAGCTTCATTTAAGCCCCAAATAGAAAATAAATTGTATATTCTTCTTCCTCTCATCAAGATCTACATTTCTATCTTTTCAAAATCTCAAAATGAGGAAGTTCATCTCCATGGGTTTTCCCTATTCAAAGAGAAAATAGCATCAATGGGTAGCTTGGAGTCTCCTCTCTCCATTAAGGTAAAAATCTACAAGAAAAACTCATGTTTTCTCCATCTTTCTTCATAACCAATTTCCACCCCTTTGTAATGCCTTGTTTTTTCTCTCTTTTGAGCATCAATTCAACCTTGCAATGGTGGTGGATTCACCTTCTTGAACCAAGGGCTAAAACCCCTCCTAAAACACTCCAAAGGTAAACCCTAAAAATCTTGCTTTAAGCATTTCAATGAACTAGCATTAATCTAAGGGTTACTATGTTAATTGCACTTGTTTTGGGTGCATTGGGTGATGGTAATGGAGTTTGGTAACTCCATTCCCCATGTGACCGATTTGTGCAAGAAAAAGAGGAGAAGAAGTGAAAAAGAAAAGAGGAAATAAGAGCTTAAGGTAAGAGCTCTTTCTTGAATGCTAAATTTAATGCATTAGAGTAATGGGAATGGGTAAACCAATTTAAAGAACCCAAAATATTGTACTAGTATTGTAGATATGAAAGTTTGAGTATTTGTGAGCAAGTATGTGAATTGTAGGCCTTGAAGCCAAATGTAACGTGTATGTGTATTAGTATTTTGGATTGAGGAAGTATTGATGTATTGAGATTTCTTTAATTGCTGGTAGGACCCTTGAATGGGTGTGGCTAGATTAGGAATGAATTTGATGAGGAAGTATGTGTATGGCTAAGTAAGAAAAGTAGGTGAACTATGGCAAAATTTCATTAGAAAATGAACATTTATTGATGACTTGGTTAATGGGAGAACCAAGGTGTGTATTGGGTTTATTAGAGATGTTTAGTAACCATGGAATGGTAGTAGTGGTATGTGAATAAAAGAGTGTAAAATCAGTAGCAAGAAGTGTAGAAAATGCATTGTAGAAACTAGGAAAAATTAGTGTGCAAGATTTGGTAAAAAGAGAGTTGGACTTGGGTATAGGTAGTGTAGTTGATTGGAAATGAATTGGAATGGTAAAATGAAGTTAGGACAAAATGCAAAATGCAAAGAGGAGTGTAGGAATGCACAAGTGTGCAAAGTGTGAAAATGAGAATGGAAATTTGTAGAAATTGAGCTAGAAGTTGAGTAGGTATTGGACCATGGATTTAAGGAGTTTTAGTGAGTGTTTAAGTGTGTTTAAATATGTACAAAACATGTGGAAAGATTGTGGAATGATTGGAGGTGGATTAAGGGTTGATTTGGGGTTGAAAAAATGACCTTAATAGCAGTTTTTAGTAGGGTCCGGGACTTATGATATGTACCAAGTCCCGGACCGCTTCAAAAAAAGGCCCGAGAGTGAATGCAGGAATTGGTCCGGGGCTTGAGTCCAGGACCAAGTCCAGGACCAGGTATAAAAATGAGCCGAAAGTACACAGAAGTATTGGTCCGGGACTTAGGGTCCGGAAAAAGTCCCGGACCACCCCCAAAAATGCCCAGAAAGTGTTTTAAAGTGTCTAGAACATGGGGGATTGATTGGTAATGGTTTTAGAAGTTGTTAAGGCCTTGTTTGGTGACCTTTAAAGGCCCTAAGTAGTGTAAACGAGTTTGAGAAGTAATTAAGAAAGTTGTAAGTATAAGAACAGTTAAACCGAAACAACGGGATAATGGGGTAAGTACGGGAGTAGTAATTAAGTATGTATTGTAGTGCTTAGTATTAATGGAATCATTTGGCATGTAGTCAATGGTTTGAGAGTAAGGATCGAGGAACAAGAGTGAACCAAAGGAACAAGGGAACACCCGGTAAAGTAAATTTCGGAAAAGGTATGACTTCTTCATGCTCTGTATCCTAACCTGGTTACCCCGATTTGTGTGCATAGTTGATCACCTAAATAAGATAAATGCATGAATCAGACTATATTGCACTTACTTGTGCTTGTTTATATTGTTCTTGGTATATTTTTTTGAACTATAGTTTGTATAATTCATGAAATGAATGAATGGTGATGAAGTGAATTTGTATCTTGTATTTTACTTGCGTATTGTATTGTATTTGTATGGATGTGTATATGAGTAATGTATTCGTGTATGTGGCTTGGGTGTGTGACTTTTACTAATTCCTAACTACCTAACTCCTAACGTAAGTATTGAGTAAATTGGAATGAGTAGAAGTCCGATATAGTTTCGGCCACGCGTGAGGATGAGGAGACACGAGAGGTTGGATCCGATTCCTGGTTCTGTAACTGGTCCACGGCCCAAACCCTTTAAATGGGTAGCATCCTGGATTGGTGAACCAAGTAAGCCCGGTGGTGGGACAGTGTAGTCCCTGCCCGGAGGTCCCGACGACTTGACTTGAGTAAGTAGTAAAGTAAAGTAATAGTATTGTATGTGTAATGGTCTTGGCTGGTGTAAGTCATTGACCTCGAGTAAAAGATAATCTCCACCCGATTAACCCGGGTGGACCAATGAAGCTAACAAGTACGGTGTATTGAGTATGTATGGGGTATGTATTGCGTATGTGTATTTCGGAAGAAGGTAAGTATGTATTGGATGGCTTGTATTGTATTCCTTGTTTGTAATGAAGTGTGTAAATGTGTTCCTTGTGTAAAGTATTGTAGTATTGTGTATAAGAGCATGTATGCATGTATGTTTGAATAAAATGAATTGCATGTATTCGACCAAGTGGTCGGCGTACCCTCGCTAGTACGCGGGGTATGCGGAAGTCATATTTAGTGTAAGCTGACCCCCTAGGGGGAACGTTTTTAGTGTGCAGGTACCCGAAGCGGATATGGTCAAGGTAAGAGACCGGTGGCTACACTTGGATAGTTAGAAGTAGAATGTAGGGGCGTACTAAGTGGCACACCCCTTACACTTAGAAAGTAAGTAGTTTGTGAGGAATGGGTAGTGGTTAGACTCTTAATGAGTATCTAGGAAATTGAAAGAGGTGTGGTATTTGTATAAGGATCTTAGTAAACTTGGTGTATTATATTGTATTGAACTTATGGAGTATTGTAATGAATGGGAAGCTCTAGTATTTGATCTGGTAATTGGAGTATGTATTGTAACTGTGTAGTACTCTAATATTCCGGTCCATCAGACCGATGCTGTATGAAGTAGTAGTAGCCTTATTAGTCACGTGGGTGGCTAACGGCATTGTATCACCCACCGTTGAGCATGTAAGTATCCACTGCGTGAGTCTGGATTGTATAAGGAGATTGGACGGTAATGACAGTATTAGCGGTAGGGGTGTTACAATAAGGATAAATGCTTCTTTTGTAAGAAACAGGGACATTTTAAGAAGGATTACTTCAAGTTCAAGAAGTGGCTCGAGAAGAAAGGTAATTTTATATTTGTTTGTGAGTAAAAATTTTCTGATGCTCCTAAAAATACTTGGTGGATTGATTCCGCTACTACAATCCATATTACGGTGAATATGCAAGGCGCTTTCTGTAACTAAGGAAACCAGTGGGATTTGAGCAAAATATTCGATCCAGAAAGTGAATGCTTTCGCAAGTTGAAGAAGTGGGAACTTATAGACTTGTTTTAAATTTGGTGATCAATTATATCGTTGTCATCTTTTCTACGTACCAATGTATTCAAGAAACTTGATTTTCATCTCTCGTTTACAACTATGGTTATGGTGTTAACTTTAAGAACTTCAATATTAATCTTTTCAAAGACAATCAAGTTGTTAGTACTAGAGTTCAAGTCAATTACCTTTTTCAACTGTTACTAGATGACAGTTAGAGAATAATTTACTTGTCTTAACTATTCAAAGCACTGGTTCAAAATGCTACATTATCAATGACGATTCGTTTATGTTGTGGCACAAAAGATGAGGACACATATTCATAGAGATAATTAAAAGGTTAGTGAATGTTGGAGTCTTATAAGATCTTGATTTAATCGATTTTGGTACATGTGTTGACTGCATAAAGAGAAAGCAGACAAATAAGTTCACGAAAGGTGCCATGTGAAGTTCATATAGCTTCTTGAAATTATACACAGATATTTGCGGCCCATTTTCTCCCTACATTAATGGTTTGAGATATTTTATCTCGTTTACTGATTACCACTCTAGATATATGTATCTCAGCCTTCTTTTTGAGAAGGCTGAAGAATTTGATGCTTTCAAGCAATTTAAAGCTGAGGTTGAGAAGCAAAAGGAAAATAAAATCAAGATCGTAAGATCTGATAGAGGTAGGGAGTATTATGGTAGGCATACTGAAAAAGGGCGACACCGAGGTCCATTTGCAAGGTTTCTTACTGAACAGAGCATGATAGCCCATTATACAATTGTAACACCTCAAAAACTAGCCAGTATTTTATAAGGTCAAAGTTAAATGACAATCAAATTTTTTTTCCATATCATCTACTTAGCAGCGGAAGACAAAAACCTAATGAGTGTTACCGCCACACTCACAATCTAGTGAGTGCTCAGGCTAACTAAAAGAAACTTCAACCTTAACTGGATAATAAATAAATAAGTAAATAAATGAATAAGAAATAAATTAAAACTTAAACATCTACTAAATAAATACAAAAAACGTCTGAGAAATATAATCAGTCTATGTGAAGCTATAAACCATTTATATCCATGCTAAACTATTCGAAATGGAGTCTATGTCAATTCCCCAAACCCAACTCTCATGCATGTACATCCATATCAGCTTCGTTACCTGCGATCAGAAGACATATATACAAATTAGGAGGGACCGCGTAAATCATTGAAACTGAGTCAATTCTGTCTCATTGCGTAAAATACATTTTGAAATCCCTTTTAGCAATTAAGCAAACAAAACAGAAGGAATCACAAACCAACGATCCAAAACCATTTTTCTAGTAGACAATATCCATTAAAATAATAGGGGAGCTTTAACCAGGAACTAATCACAAAGTATACGCGGATGGACACCCAAGTTGGGGCCGTAACAATAATACCACCTCACCCTAAGTCCTCAAGTGTGCACATCCCCCTGAAGGTACTTCTGACCTAAAGGAGTATATCATAGAGCTTAACTATGTTTCACTGTTTACAGCACAAATAAATATACACGGCGTACAAAGTACCAACAATTTACACGGAGTACCAAAAAGGTACCAACAATTTACATGGAGAACCAAAGGTACCAACAAAGCAATCATTCCATTGAAAGGCTCCCAAAACAGTTGTAAAACCTCAGTTGTAAAATCTCAACGATTAGTTCACAATACGCGGGGGAATAAATTCCCAGTTTCCAAATCCCTTAATAGGGTTTCAAATCATTTTTCAATAACCATAATCCACACAATAAATCAATTATGAGCACATAAATTTTCCTGGAATCCACGCTCAAATCAATAAGCAAAGATAGTCAAGAATAATCAGCTTGCACCCACCGTCAACGTGCTCGAAATCTATATATATTTAATGTAAAATAAATTTAGTATAAATACTACCAATGATCTTAAAAGAGTATGTAACCCAAATTTTAAATTACTTCATCACCCTTTTGCTAAGCATATGACTACCCGTAATAGTATACCATATACTAATAATTCACATTCCAATATACTCACGCACCGACTCAACATGACTAGCACAACACCAATATAATTAGGGGGTTGCTATTCGCAGTACAAAATTACTAATCACCGTAATACAAAATTTTTTTAATCATATTAACATTGTAAACATATAATGATGTGTCCCTGTGCATTTTTTTTAAAAAAATGATATCTGAAAGTAATTTAACCCAAGAAGTTTGTAGTTGATTAGTAGCGAATTTTGCTAGTTACTTTTTTGTCTTAATCAATAATGGAATCTTTTTTTATAAAAAAAAGAAGTGTTGGAAAAGTGTTGGATTTGTTATTTATGTGTTTACACTATTAATATGATTTAAAATTAATTTGTACTATGAGTAGCAAAAACCTTACTATTTGTAGTACAATTTTTTTTCATCAAACTTAGTTGAATAAGTTGGAATGTTATGGGGAGAGACTTTTTTCTGGCCATAATTTATAAACGTGTTGTTATACTTTTCTGGATTTGTAATCTTTGGTAGATGTTTGGACGTGGAATAAACGTGTTGTTATACTTTTCTGGATTTACAATCTTTCTGTTGGATTGTATTATGGCGATATTTTTTCATTGAATAATGCAAATGGACATTTGAAACAACTTTCATTGAACATCTTGAATCACAACTAAGTTACATAACATATATTTCAGTAGATGTTTGGATTATTAGAAAGTTATTCACTTTCGATTATATGATTCATGGGGTTTGAATTCTAGGACTTTTGTGCTGGAAGGGATCCTTTGGGAGATATTTTGGATGATTTTGTGCGAGAAAGATATGGTACCAATTCCTATGAGTGTGTTGATGCATGTGAATCCTAATGAAAGCAGACTGAACTAAACAAAGTTCAATAGTGACAATACAAGATTCGTTTTCCTACTCGATACACGTGCTTGCTCTCCAAGAGCAAAAGAAACGGTGCATTTCTAGAAAATTATTGGCATAGTCTCCCCTATTTTTCTTCTCTCCCCCGGTTCTAAGAACCTCCACAAAATCAACCAGAAGGTCATCAATAAGATCACCAGCAATTTCAGCAATACGGTAACAATCACTACGTCCACTAGAAAATAACTACATCCATACTGTATCTTAAAACAACAAAAACATAAAATCTTAAACTATGGCCCTCCATGCTGGTGATAGTATGAATCCCATATAGTCAAGGCACTGAAAACCTCATCTATCCCCTGTTTAGTTTGCCTCTGTTCCTCGTGCGGCATCTGCTCACGGTAGTAACGCTAGTCCCAGCTACGATTCCCAGGAAAGTAAGGCCTACCAGCCACAGTTGCCTCACTCATGAGCTGTAACATAATATTATAAAGTTAGTCTAGCATTCATAAAATGCTATAATCAACTGAAATTATACAAAGGAAGAGATCAACTTACTAAGGCGGGATCCGGCCGATGAACGAAGGTGTTTTCGTATATGTCAAGACTCATGATCTTCGGATGGGTGTGTTTGACGTACCAATCCAGATAATCTCCGTCACATGCAAGTAGGGCCGCCCGTGTCTTAGTGAACTCCGGAGCAGGTAGTAACACCCCATCTCGATCCAATCGTGGTTATCACAAACTTATCACCATATATACCAACTCTACAGCGGATTCAAATACATTCCAGGACCTTGCCACGGTCTGACTACAGAATATACCGAACATTAGTACATACAAATCTAACCAAATACATATCCTTCTTACAATCCCCTCACATCCTATACATCTTACTAACTCAAATTGCCATACGAGTGTACATGCACAAATCGTAGGCCACACTTAACCCGTAACGCTTGAACCCCATCTTACTCTCACGACGGCCGCCTCCTGACGTTCACCTGTGTAGTAAAAACAGCCCCCAAAGGGGGTCAGCACGAATGCTGGTACGATCCTCTCATGGCCCTCAAGCTAACGTGGCTACGACGACTAATTGTCGATAGCATGGAGGTTGATTAGATGCACAACATAATAGAAAGTGCAGTAAACAACAATCCAAATATGAACAATCAAAGTTCAAACATAATGAACGACTTAAATGTGTTCCCTTAATTAGAGAGTTAATTATTTAACTCCTTAAGTTATGTTTCCTCTTAATCTTAGTCCATCCTTATTTTACCTCAATATTAGTCTTATCTTAGTCTTAGAAACAACCATCCTTTAAAAAGGAATGGATGTAGCTTATCTTAGTCTTATAATACAAACCATCCTTTAAAAAGGAATGGTGGCAACTAATCTCAAACCTTATCTTAATCTTAGAATACAAACCACTCTTTAAATAGAAATTATTGTATCTATCTCAATGTTTATTTTTGTCGGGTCAAAAGCGACCCTAGCCAATGAGCTATTAACTCCAATGGTTGAATAAACAACTTATCTTATAATTTAGGATTTAGGTGATCCTACCGCACCATCTTAATGCCTCCTACCTTGGACTGTATGTCCAATGTAGCTGAGCCGGCAACCGACCCTAGGCAACAAGTCCGAAGACAAGTCCTTAAGCGGAAGTCGGATCTGTTATAGATACCGACCCCCTTTTTCCTTAGCATGCAAGACCGGAGTCAGTCCCGGGTTCCTCACTCCCCCCTTAAATTCCAGTTAGTAGAAGTCTCAAGACAATGTTTGTTGGTTAAACCTCTTTCGGTTATTAACAAACTAATATTAGGGAGCGATCCTTAGTCTCACTCAATTCCTTACTAAACGTTGGTTAGTAAGTTCTCACGGTAAGTTGTGTTAGTTTCCAAACATCACACAACAATGCAATAAACATAATGTTCCGGTTGCATGCTTTATCTTGTTTAGTCGGCACACATAAACAAATAGCACACAAGCCGAGGGACACCTCGTTAGCAAGCAGGTCACAAGAAGAACTGTACCGTTCACCGTTGGTCGTTTGGTTGCTTACTCTCCTCTGGAGTCCAAACTCTCAAGTCCTAAAACATTGATTCAGTTTTAAGTTGTTAATCACTTAACTTAATTCAAGTTAATTAACTTACTCAACCCATAATGTTTCCCCACCTAAGACCTCTTAAGTTTTACAACTTATTCTTAAAACTTAACCTTAAACTTTTAAATTTATACTTAACTTAATCCCTTAGGTCTTTATACCTCTAATCATCAATACCCTCTTAATGGGGTACCATTAATACCACTAAACTTCCTCAGGGTTACTTTTTTTTTTCTTTTCTTTAGGGTCGACCGACCTTACCGACCTACCTTACCCAAGGTCGGTCCATTCCAGAACATATCACCGTTTGAAAATTTTACCCCGACCGACCTTGCAAGTCCGGTCCCCAAGGTCGGTCCATTCCTGAGAGTTCTTCCCCGTTGAAAGTTTAGGCCCGACCGACCTTGCAAGTCCGGTCCCCAAGGTCGGTCCATTCCAGAACGTTCTTCTGCTAGTGTATTTTGAGACCGACCGACCTTTCCAAGGTCGGTCCTAAGGTAGGTCGGCTCCAAAAACTTATTTCTAAGTGTTAAATTCAGCCCAAACTTCACCACAAGTTCCCCCATGTGTCCTAATACCATTTAGGCACTTAAACTCACCTTTAAACATCCACTAAAAACTCCTTAGCTACTTTCTCAATTCTTACTAGGAATTCGTAACACTTGTTTACACCTCTTAAGGCCTTTATATGTCACCAAACAAGGCCTAAACATCATCTAAAACCATTACCATTCAATCCCCCATCATTAGAAGCCAAAACAAATTTTTTTTCTTTTTCTCTGCACTGGACCGCCCCTCTAAGGCGGTCCCAACCAGAAGCTAATTTCCTCCACGATTTGCCTGGACCTCCCCACAGGGGCGGTCCCTAGGGGCGGTCCACAGCAGAACCTATTTTCCAAAGTGCTTTTCTCCTCATTTTGAACTCCAAATTCACCCCAATATTTTCCCACTCATTCCACAATCTTTCCACATGTTTCCTACATGTTTAAACACCTTAAAACATGTACTAAACCTTCCTCAAAAATCACCAAACATGACACTCAATTTCTTACAAAATTCTTACACTTAACACTTGATTCCTTACACTTCCCTCTTGTGACTTTGCCTAAGACCTCAACTAATCATTATGTTTCTTCACCGCCATCTTAACTACTCCTCAAGCATCATTTTGCACACCCATTTGCTTTACTCAAACTTCTCAAAGCCATATATAATCTAGCACATGCTTACATCCTTATAAGTCATTATACCTTATTTTTTTCCTTCAAACTTTGTACAAATTTCCTAGCTTCCTTAACCATGTTTTTGGTGCATAAAACTCACCATTATAATCCCTAGTCCCTCTTATACATTCCTAGGTCTTCCTAGTACTCAAGAACTCCATGGTTTATCCATTTTTACCAAAATAACCCTTAGTGATCACTAGAACATCGTTAGTCATAAAATCTCCTTAGAACACCTTAAACACTTAGTTTCCTACTCAAATTTCGCCATAGTTTCTCTAGTATATTATCATGCCCAAATGCATTGTTTTCCTCATTCAACCATATCACACACATCAAGTCCTTTCTCATCATATTTTCTCACACAAATCAACTCATTCATAATAAACTCAATATAGTGCAATAATCTTAAATTGCATAGCAATAAGGCTCTTAAATGACATGGCTCTTAGGCCCTTAAATGACATGGCTCTTAGGCCCTTAAAGGACATGAATTTAAACACTGAATTTCCCACATATAAAAGCTTTCAACCTGCAAATACACCCATCAATCTCATAGTAGTTATAATGCTCTTAAAACCCACCTTAAACTTATCTTAATAACTCATTTCCTTTGGCTCCTTAGTCACAAGTTCAAAAGCTTGGTTAAATTCCTTTTTCCTAGGTTATATAACCCATTACATAATGTAAGCTTTAAGCTACATTAGTACTTATCTAAATACCACCCCTTAAACCTTAAAACACCATTAGGTAAGCAATTTACCTTGTTTTTTTTTCCAAGCTTATCTTAACTTCCTCCTTAGACCTTCTTCTTGAATGAATCTTGGCCACCCATTAAATTTCCTTTGCCAATGTTCTAATCAATATTCAATGACTCACATGAGTTCAAAACAATACACTTACCTTAAGGAATGAAAACCTAGGTTAAAAATGTGTTTTAAGGTCTTATAATGAATATTTTACCTTGAAGTCTTAAGGTAGGCTTGGATATGAATCAAGAAGGACCTCCTCTAGCCCTTGGAGAATAGAATCAAGCTAGAACAATGGATAAAAATGAATCCCCGTGAGTAGTAATTTTCGGTAATGTGGAGAAATGGTGGAAACCTAACTTTTCATACATATTCTTTACCTTAAGAGAATGGAGAAGCTAATGCACCCTCCAAGCTTCTTTTTCCCCCTTCAATGGATATTTCCCATGGCTCCAAAATGAAGCTTTTCCAATTTTGTAAAGATAGAAAGCTAGAGCTTGAGCTAACTAAGAGATATATGTGTTTAGTTTTTGATTTGGAGCTAAAATGAGCAAGTTATGGACATTTGAAGATGGAGCAAGAATGGAGCTGCTTGGAACGGTTTGAGAGAATGAAGAAGGTGAAGAAAACCGTGGGATAAGAAGAGAAATGAAGAAGAGAGGAGAGAGGTAGGCTAATATAAGGTATTTTGCTTTTATAAAGTAAATAGTACTATTCTCTCTTTTTCCTCTTCTTTTCCTTTAATTGCTTTGTCATGTGGTGACTCCCCACCTCAAAAACTAGCCACCCCTTATAGTCAAGATATTTATGGTCTTGGTTGACCATCTTATTGACTTATGTTGACTTAAGCTTAATTTGGGCACTATTTGGCACTATTCACTAATTAGTGCATATATTCGTGAAATTTTTTGTTTCCCATTGATTTAGGCTTCATAATGTGATGCTAATTAGTACACATGTTGATTAAGGTGTAATCATGGGCATTTAGCCACTCACAACTCAATTCTAAGACAATTTCTCAAAAAGGTGCTTTAAGGAGTCTTAAAGCACATTTTATGTTTAAGCTTGTTTTTGAGCTTGGTTTTCTTTGGTAATTGATTTAAAATGTCCATTGACATATTACTAAGGTCTTATAATGGTATTTGGGTGCTAATCAATGTCACTCCAAGCTTAGAGCACATTTTTGCCCAAATTGCCCTTAAGGCATTTTCTTGTGTTTTCCTTGGTTTAAATTGTCTACCAATCTCTCTAAGGCATATTTTAGCCTTACTACATCATATATTGATGTTTACTTAACATACTTAGTTTTGGGGTATTTCAATCTACCCCCTTAAAAGAACTTTGTCCCTAAAGTTCCCATGCATCTTATCTTATTAGAATACATGTCTTACCTCATTCCATAGATCATATAGATCACACTTGTGTGTACTTAATCTTATTGACTCATTAGATTCATCGTATGCTTATACTCATATATCACACAACATGCTTAAGCATGTATAGCATTCAAAATTCCCTTTGTTCCTTTTGATGATTAAAACAATCACATAATTTTCATCATATTCTCCCATGTCACCGGTCCGTAGACAATGGCTCATTCGTCCTCGTCACCATGGGCCAGAATACAAAACAACTCTACTTCCCCCCATGTCACCGGTCCGAAGACAAAGGCTCATGCGTCATTGACTTCATGGGCGAGACTCAGTAAAAAGGAAATCCTTTTTATGAGGTCAAGTGAGGGATAGTTCCCTCTATTTGAAAATACAATCAACTCCAATTCCATTTTATCCTAAAGTCTCTATCCATAGCGTGATTTAATTGTGACCACTGGTAGGGAGTTTCAGGAATCATCCAACCCTGATGTGATCAGCATCAGTGTTGAACTATCCGTGCACCCCAATTTGTGTTCGGTTTCCCTTGATCCCTAGAAAATCAAGTTCCACCTCCCACGTCATTTTCAAACATCAAATAATTCACTAATGTCCAATTTTCTATCTTTTTAGTTCTTCTAATCATAATCAATACATCTCAAAGGTGTGGACTCAGTCCATCAAACATTCCCAATTCATCTCTTAATACTCGCCTCAGGGCTTAAATTCCTACTAAGTTCTATAATAGTCTCATACCAACTTTCACCATCTTATATGAAATACCCCAAACTTAGATATGGTGTTCAAAGGATAAACTAAGATATAAGGAGGCTAAATAATGCCTTAGAAACATTAAGAAACATTTCTAATCAAAGAAAATAAAGGAAACACCAAAAGAGCAGTTTTGACAAAAACGTGCTCTAAGCTTGGAGAGACTTGGGAGAGTACCCAAATATTGTTCTAAGACCTTAGTAATATCCTAATGGTCATTTTAAATCAATTACCAAAGAAAACCAAGCTTGAAAACAAGTTAAAACACAAAATGTGCTTTAAGGAGTCTTAAAGCACGTTTTTGAAAAATTGTCTTGTAAATGAGTTTTGAATGGCTAAATGTCCATCATTACTCTTTAATTATCATGTGTACTATATAGTATCACATTTGGAAGTCTATATCAATGGGAAATCAAAAATTTCACAACAATGTGCCTTGTTTTTGATGAATAGTGAATTAATTAAGCTAGTTTATAACATAAGTCTATATAAGTGAGACATTTGGTCAACAAAGACTAAACTACCCTCATTACTAAAAGGGGGCCGGTTTCTTAGGAGGTGAGTCACCACCTTCATGACTCATTAAGTAATTAAGAAGCAAATAAGTCTTATAAAGCATAAAGTACTATTCACCTTTTAAGATAAATATCACATTTTACTTACCTCTCTCCTCACTTCTTCATTCTCCCTTGTTCACACGGTTTCTTGCTCTCTTTCTCTTCTCCATTAACGTGAAGCTCCTCTCCATGCTAGCTCCACCTTCTCTTGCACACAACTTGCTCATTTTAGCTCCAAATCCAAAACAAAATACATATTCTTCTTAGTTAGCTCAAGCTCCTCCTTTCTATCTTTTCAAAACTTCAAGAGCTTCATTTTGGTGCCAAGTCAAACCACCATTAGAGGAGGAAATTCAAGTTTGGAGACTCCATTGGCATCTCCATTCTCTTAAGGTAAAGAAAGTGTAAGAAAATCTAGGTTTCCACCATTTTCTTCACATGTCCGAAAATATATACTCATGGGACTCCATGTTTATGCCTTGTTCTAGCTTGTTTCTACTCTTCAAAGGAGAGAGGAGGTCCTTCTTGCTTCACATCCAAGTTTGTCTTGAGAAACCAAGGTAAAACAATCACATTAATACCTTGAAACATATTTTTAAACCTAGGGTTTGTTCCTTAGGGTTAATGTGTTATCTAGTACTCATTGAAGTCATTGGATATTGGTTAGAACATTGGCAAGGAGAATCACATTGGTGACCGAGATTGAACAAAGAAAACCTAAGGACAAAAGCTTTTAAGCTTGTGAGAAAACAAGGTAAATTACTTACCTTAAGGTGTTTTGTTGTTTAAGGGAATGAGATGTAGGTATATGATGAGTTTGGTGTAGAGTTTATATTGCGAAGGTGTTATATTAAACCTAGGAGAAACAATGACTATACTTGTGAACTTGTGACTAAGGAGCAAATGAGAAAAGAGATAGTTTAAGAATATAAAGGTGAAGTACAAGAAGCATTTTATTTCAATGGGAGCCTTGTCGAGTGTATTCGCAAGTTGAAGGCAAATATATGTGGAAATTCAGTGGTTAAGGTTATTGTTATTTAAGGGCCTAAGTGCCAAGCACTTTAAGTTTAAGCACTATATGATGATGTGGTGTGGTTTTGGTGTAAATTGGGTGTTAAGCTGTTGTGATGAGAATTTGTGTGGTATTGGTTGTTTGATGGAGAAAAACCATGTGTTAGGAGGTACTATATACTAGAGAACCCATGGCAAAATTTAAAGGAGAGTTTAAGTGTTTAAGATATCCTAAGGGAATTTAATGACTAAGGAAGTACTAGGAATGTTCTATAGGTTGTCTTGATGAAAAAGGGTGAAGTTAAGGTGTTTTAATGACTTATAATGACTTAGGTATCACCATGGAAGATTTAGGAATCAAGAGAATGTATTTGAGTATTTAGGACTTAGGCAAATGTTGGTGCACAACTAGGAAGGAAATAATGTGATGATGATGGAAGTTTAAACTTGTTAAGGAACTTCAAGTAAATGCTTAAAAGAGTTTTAGATAGTGAGAGATGCTTGGGAGATGATGTTATAGTGGTGAAGAAAACATTTGGCATAGTGGTTACACTAGGTATGAACCACCACCTAGAAACCTAGAGGAAAGCATTACAAGTGTTAGCATTATTACAAGGAAAATGCATAATGACTAAGGTGGATCTTGGTGGATGATTTAAGGTATTTAAAGGAGGGCTTAAGGTGTATTTGAGGTGCCCAAATGAGGTTATAACATATTAGAATATATGAGGAGAAGTTTGGAGTTGAAAGAGAATTTAGAAACAAGTTTCTAGAGCCGACCGACCTTAGGACCGGACTTGCAAGGTCGGTCGGGCTCTGTTACACTACCGGAAAATGTTTCTGGAACCGACCGGACTTGGGGACCGGACTTACAAGTCCGGTCGGGCTTATGTTTTGTGAGGGAATTAGTTTCTGGAATAGACCGGACATGGGACCGGACTTGTCAAGTCCGGTCGGGCTTAAATTTTCACGCAGAGAACTCTCGGGAATGGACCGACCTTGGGACCGGACTTGCAAGGTCGGTCGGGCATGAATTTTGTACGGTAATAAGTCTCTGGAATCGACCGGACATAGGACCGGACTTGTAAGTCCGGTCGGGGTAGAATTTTCAGACGCATAAGTGTTCTGGAATGGACCGACCTTAGGTAAGGTCGGTCGGAAGTCCGGTCGGGCCAAAAAAAAAATAATAAAAAAAATAATAAAAAAAGAAATTTCGAATTCTAAGAATGGTAATGGGTAATGAGGTATACCTTTGGTAGGGTAGTAATGATTAGGACCCTAAGAACTTAAGGAATTAAGTTAAGATTAAGTATAAGTGTTAATGTTTAAAGTTAAGGTTGTAAGCTAAGTGATAAAGACTTGAGAGGTTATTGAATGGGAGTCCTTAGGGACTAAGTGAGTTAAGTAAGGTGCAAATAACTAATAACCTAAAAATGAATGAATGTTTTAGGTTTGTGAATTGGGACCCCGAAGAAGGTTAAACAAACAACGATCGACGGTGAACGGTACAGTCCTTCTTGTGACCTGCTTGCTAACGAGGTGTCCCTCGGCTTGTGTGCTATCTGTTTAATTGCTATGACTAAAACAAGATAAAGCATGCAACCGGATTATATTGTTCTCGTTGTGATTGTGTTATATTTACACTAACCCGCGAGACTTGAGATTGTTACTAACCAAGTTTAGTACTTATTAAGTTAAGAATAAGAGTTAAGTTTGATGGTTGTTGGTTAATGCCCGATAAGGCTTAGCTAGCACATGGTGTTTAAGGTGTCTACTAACTGGAACTTGAGTGAGGAAACCCGGGACCGATCTCCGGTCATGCATGCTAAGGAAAAAGGGGGACGGTATCTGAATCAGATCCGCCCTCCGCTTAAGGACTTGTCTTCGGACTTGTAGCCTAGGGCCGGTTGCCGGCTCAGCTACGCTGGACTCCCGTCCAGAGTAGGTGGCATTAAGATGGTGCGGTGGGATCACCTAAATCCCAGGTTCGAATTAAGCTACAACCAATCCCTTCCAGGAAAGGTTTGTATACTGAGATTAAGATTAAGATTGAGATTAAGATTGAGGTAAGGTAAGGAACTAAGATTAAGGAAATGAGGACTAAGGAAGGGGTTACTAACCCACTTGTTAAGGGAACGCTTGAGTCGTTCATTGGTTGTGAACTATATATGTTCATCTGTGGTTATTATTATTGCACTTCATATTATGCTTGTGTATGTAATCAATTTCCATGCTATCGACAATTAGTCGTCGTAGCCCCGTTAGCTTGGGGGCCATGAGAGGGTGTACCAGCATTCGTGCTGACCCCCTCGGGGGCTATTTTTACACTTGCAGGTAAGAGGCCCATGAGGACGCACTACGAGAGTAGGAGCGGTTAGACTTAGGTTGGGACTTTATTTTGAGTTCGGGTTGCGCCTGTGCACCCGACTGTTATATTAAACTGTTGTAAGTTTGAGATTACGTTTGAGATACTAGTACTCGGTTGGTTGTGGATTGTGAATGTTGATGTTTCGAGTTGGATAAGTATTTTGGTTAAGTATTGTAAATGTTAAGCCGGTATATTCTAACGATCAGACCGTGGCAAGGTCCAGGTGTTGTTTATTTCCGCTGCGACGTATTCGATTAAGTGTTCAGATTGCGATAACCACGATAGGCTTTGGATGGGGTGTTACAAAAAGTGGTATCAGAGCGTAGTTACGCTCTGATCAAGAAATACCGGATATAAGTAACCACCGAGTTAGGATATAAGTTAAGGAGTAAGTATTGGGTTAAGGGTGTGAGAAGTTAGAGTGAGTAGAGTCAGATGACCACTAATAAGTGTGGATTGTCTTTACCGTCTACGGACGTTATAAATTTACTAACCAAAACAATGGTGAGTACGAATCTAATGTAAGTTATGCTTGTTCAGATGGCAGGACGCCCTAGAGGAGGCCGAGGTCGCGGCCGGGGTGAGGATATTCCAGGGATACCTGGAGGGCAGACGATCGCAGAGATCGTAGCTGCCGCTCTAGGGCACATGGGCTATCAGCCTGGTGTGGGTGCACCACCTCCACCGCCACAACCTAGGGAACCAAACTGGGTGAAGAGTCTATCAGATCTTCGACCCGCTCATTTTAAGGGGGAGACCGATCCCGCCAAGCTTGAGGCGTACATCTCCGAGCTGGAGACCGCCTTCGAGACCCTTGATGTCCCTGCTGGGATCAAGGTGCGCTTAGCTGCTTTCTACCTGAAGGGGGCGGCGGGCGATTGGTGGAAGCTGGTGAGGGCCGAGCATGTGGCCAATCCAGAGTTCGGCTGGGAGCAGTACACCGCCTTGCTACGGGCAAAGTACTACCCCGCCCATGTCCAGACGAAGAAGCGCTTGCAGTTGGATGCGCTTAAGCAGTCGGACAAGATGACAGTGGACGAGTATTACTCAGAGTTCACTGCCTTGCTCCGTCTTCTGCCAGGTCTAGGGTATTCTGACCAGATCTTGGTGGACCGCTTCTATGGCGGGCTTAGCCATCGACTCCGCTACGGCATGGGGCCGACGAGTTACACTACCTTGCAGGTAATAAGAACGATTGAATTTGAGTAAGTGATGAATAAGATTTAGATTATGAGAAAAAGTGAGACTAATACTATGGAAAAGCAGGAGTGCTATCATGCCGCTGCTAAGGTTGAGATTACCGTCCAGCTGAGGGACGAGGAGAATGCAAAAGGAAGAGTGCTGGGAAGAGCTCAGAGAGTCAAGGGCAAGGAGGGTACAAGAAACAAAAGTACCAGCCTCAGGCCCAGAAAAAGAACCCGAAAGGGAAGGAGGAAAAGGAGAAGGCTTCGGAAGAGCCATTGAAGCTGACCTATGCTATTGCAGCTACACCCTGCGCTCTAAGGCGCCAAAGGGTAGAAATTGATATTGAATGAGTTAAGAAATAAATTAGTAACCGTTTGAGATATGAGAATTGACAATATGAATCATCAGGATCTGAGACTGAGAGGGGAGCCGGTGGTGGCTACCAGCGACGCTTCATCTGTAGATGGTGTCACAAGGACCACCCCGGGCTCGACTGTAAGGGAATAAGGTGGAGTGCAACTTCTGTGGTGTCTACGGGCATCGAGCTTATGAGTGTTACCGGAACCTGCTAGCAGAGCCTATAGGCCCGATACCAGGGGCAAGGGCAAGACCGATCAGGGAGCTGGATCTGACGGTCAGAGGAAAGTGCAGCAGCCGGCGGACAAGAACCCAAGGACCCAGAAGACGGGGCCCACTCTACACATGGTGGACCGGGACGATGAGCCTGAGCCCTCATCGAGGCCAGGTACCACTATAACCATTTAGTAATAAAACTACCTGCTTACCGCATTATCATGCATGTTTGGT
This sequence comes from Limonium bicolor, assembly GCA_023374045.1. NCBI lineage: Eukaryota > Viridiplantae > Streptophyta > Magnoliopsida > Caryophyllales > Plumbaginaceae > Limonium > Limonium bicolor. The sequence continues at coordinate 284,655,767 of CM041780.1, forward strand.
GAATAAATGAGTTAAGTAAGAATAAGATGAGATTAGAAATAAGTAAGACATAACTACTACCACTTTAGGAAGATTCAACATCTGCTACCCAATACCATCTACACTAACCCGGAGCACACCGACATCGAAACCACACTTTCCAACCGAACAATGTCAGGTTATCCGCCCAGGTATGATTTTATTAAGGGGATACCTGACACCCGAAGCACAAATAGCCATCATCAGGAGATGCAATCAACTAGGAATGGGACCGGGAGGTTTTTACACACCGGAGTACCCAGGGGGAGCAAGGATGAAATTAAAGATGATGAGCTTGGGCAAGGATTGGAATCCGTATGCCAAGAATTACCAAACCACAGGGAGCAAGATGGAGTCTCACCACCGGGAATACCCAAGAGTTCCATCCAGTTTCACAAGTCATGGAAATCGCTCAGCAGTTGGAAGCTGAACCGATTCCAGACATCCAGCCAGACATTTGCATTGTAAACTTCTACGAAAAAGATGGGAAACTGGGACTACACCAGGATAAGGACGAGACAACGGAGTCTCTCGAAAGAGGGATACCCGTAGTGTCTTGGTCCATTGGAGATGATGCGGAGTTTTTATACGGCGAGCAGAAGCGTGCGGACCGTGCAGATAAGATAGTACTTAAGTCAGGTGATGTATTAATTTTGGAGGAGAATCAAGGATGTTATACCATGGATTAAGAGAATCAAGCTGAATACAGCACCGTCAGCAGTAATCAATGCGACGCATATGAGACCAGGAAGATTAAACCTAACCTTTAGACAATATTAGCCATGTAATGTTAGAATGAGATGAGAAATGAGATGTAAGATTGAAGCACATGTTGTAAACAGGATGGTCATGAATAAAATAACAGTGTTGTTCATATAAATTGTTACGACTCTTGTTATACCATCAATACTCATGAGCTTGTGAACACAATTAGGTTATGGACTCGGTACGGAAGGTGCACTAAGCATACTCACAGAGGCACAGGCCGACGCTAGCGGTACTATCCTCACCGGCACCTTTCCGATCAATGGGATTGAGGCATCAGTTCTCTTCGACTCAGGGGCCTCGCATACCTTTGTCTCTGCATCATTTGCGAGCAGGTTGGGGCTAGACGCTGATGAGCTACCCGACTTCACGGTTACGCTCCCGTCTAAGGAGAAGGTTCGTTGCACTCGTTACTACCGAGGAGCCACCATCAGAATTAAGGGGGAAGACTTCCCAGTCAGTTTCATTGAGTTCAGTAAGCTAGGATTTGATGTTATCTTCGGGATGAACTGGTTGGAGCGGCACAAGGGACGTATCCTCTGCGCCGAGCATAGATTGCTGCTCAGGAGTCCGTCTGGGGTAACAATATCATACCGCCAGAGGCCCAGAGAGCCTTCGACTAAGATCATCACCGCCATGGCAATGCATAGAGAATTAAGGAGAAAGGAAGAAGTATACCTCTGCTATGTACAGGACATAGAGAGAGACCCTGAGTTCGACCCCGACTTACCGGTAGTGTCGGAGTTCCCCGACTTATTTCCACGGGAACTGCCCGGCATGCCACCCACTCGGGAGGTAGAGTTCACCATTGAGCTGCTACCTGGTACCGGACCGATAGCCAAAGCACCATACCGTATGGCTCCGGCAGAAATGACTGAGTTAAAAGAACAATGAAAGATTTGTTGGATAAGGATTCATTAGACCAAGTGTGTCACCATGGGGAGCGCCAGTCCTCTTCGTGAAGAAGAAGGATGGTAGTCTCCGCCTCTGCATCGACTACAGAGAGCTGAATGCAGTGACAGTGAAGAATAAGTACCCACTACCCCGCATTGACGATCTGTTCGATCAGTTGAAGGGAGCATCTGTGTTTTCCAAGATTGATCTCAGATCGGGGTATCATCAGATAGCCATTAAGGAGGGAGATTGAGAAGACGGCATTCCGGACACGATACGGCCACTATGAGTTTACAGTGATGCCGTTCGGTTTGTCGAACGCACCGGCGAAGTTTATGGATCTGATGAACCGCTTGTTCCGGGAGCAGCTGGACAAGTCGGTTGTGGTTTTTATTGATGACATTCTGATATATTCAAAGTCTAAGGTTGAGCATGAGGAACATTTGAGGAGGGTGTTGGAAATATTGAGGGAGAACCAGCTATATGCTAAGTTCTCCAAGTGTGAGTTTTGGCTTGACCAGGTCTCTTTCCTAGGTCATGTCATCTCAGATGCTGGGATCGCAGTGGATCCAGCAAAGATTGATGCCGTACGTACCTGGCCAAGGCCGAAGACTGTTACCGACATCCGGAGCTTTCTCGGTCTGGCAGGTTACTACAGGAGGTTTGTTAGAGATTTCAGCAAGGTCGCGAAGCCGATGACCAGTCTGATGAAGAAAGATGCACCATTTCTGTGGACAGATGACTGTGAGAGATCATTTCAGCGCTTGAAGGACTCACTGACCACTGCACCGGTACTGACCATTCCAGACGGTACAGAGGGCTTTGAGGTTTATTGTGATGCATCCGGCAGAGGGCTGGGTTGCGTGCTCATGCAACATGGCAAGGTGGTGGCATATGCCTCACGCCAGTTGAAGAAACATGAGGAGAACTACCCCACACATGATTTAGAGCTGGGAGCTGTAGTCTTCGCTTTGAAGATATGGCGCCACTACTTATACGGGGTTAGTGTCACGATCTACACCGATCATAAAAGTTTGAAATACATATTCACTCAGAAGGAGTTAAATCTTCGACAGAGGAGATGGTTAGAATTTCTGAAAGACTATGACATTGACCTCCAATACAAAGAAGGGAAGGCCAATGTTGTAGCAGATGCCCTGAGCCGTCGAGCACACTCACTCCATTCGCTAGTTTCTTTCTCCAGCTTGGTTGATGAGGTGCGAGAGGCTCAGAGGACTGATGAGTATATGAGAGAGGTCAGACAGAAGCTGACAGATGGTACCTTTGAGAGTCAGAAATACGACTTCAGACTTCATGATGATGATCTGATCAGACTTAAGGGCCGATTATGCATACCACGAGGTAACACGGATCTGAAAGACCGTATACTTAGAGAATCACACTGTTCTTCAGTTTCCATCCATCCGGGAGCCTCTAAAATGTATAAAGACATGAAGAGATACTTCTGGTGGTCGGGGATGAAGACAGATGTTACCGAGTTCGTCTTGAGGTGTCTCACATGCCAGAAGGTGAAATTCGAGCACCGACGACCGGGCGGAATGGTACAGTCGATGCCAGTTCCGGAGTGGAAGTTCCATGATATCTCCATGGACTTCGTAGTTGGGCTTCCACCTGCTAGGGGAGGTCTCAACATGATATGGGTGGTGGTGGATCGCCTTACCAAAGTAGCCCGATTCATACCGATGAAGGATACTTGGAAGGTGACCAAATTAGCTGAGTTATTTGAGAAAGAAATCATGAGGCATCACGGCATACCAAAGACCATAGTGTCAGATAGAGATACCAGATTCCTTTCGAGGTACTGGAGAGCTACCAGAGAAGCGTTGGGTACAGAACTCAAACTGAGTACCGCGTTCCATCCTCAGACAGATGGTCAGACTGAGCGTACTATTCAGACACTCGAGGACATGCTGAGAGCATGTGCCTTAGACTTCCAGGGCAGTTGGATTGACAGATTGCATCTGATCGAGTTTTCATACAACAACAGCTATCACGCTTCGATCAAGATGGCACCTTTTCAAGCGTTGTACGGTAGACCATGTCGTACACCGCTCTGCTGGGATGAGTCGAGTGAGACGGTCATTATAGGACCAGAGTACTTAGAACAAGTTAAGGCTGAAGTTCAGCAAATCAGGGAGAACATGAAAGCTGCTCAAGATAGGCAGAAGTCGTATGCTGATGTTCGACGACGGGACCTGGAGTTCGCAGTGGGCGACCGGTATTTCTGCGAGTATCACCGATGAAGGGTGTATTCAGGTTTGGGCAGAAGGGCAAGTTAAGCCCGAAATTTGTTGGTCCTTATGAGATTACGGAGCGGGTGGGCCCGGTTGCTTACAGGTTGAATTTACCTGCTGAGCTGGGTAAAGTGCATGATGTTTTTCATGTTTCACAGCTAAAGAATACATGCACCACCCCTCCCATGTGTTAGAACCTGAGAGGTTGACTTTAGAACCAAATGAGATCCGTGGAGACTCCTCAGAGAATCTTGGACAGAAGACTAGGGACACTCGCCACAAGTCAGTGCGACTGGTGAAGGTTCTCTGGTCTAACCAGGATGTCGAAGAGGCCACGTGGGAATTAGAGGATAAGATGAGGGCGAAGTACCCTTCTTTATTTACTGACTAGATCGTCTGTATAGGGTACGGGGCGTACCCCTTTTTAAGGGGGGTAGAGCTTCCTCGCTTTTGAGTTAGGAAACGATCATGTTTGTCGTTTGTTTGGTTGTTTAAGATGTGATTTGTGTAAGTTGCTACACTTCGGTGTAAGTTTGAGTTATGTATAATACTTATGTATTGTATTTGAGATTGACCTTTGAGTCTTGAGATGTATGAATGTGAATATAAGATGTGGTATTAAGATTAAGAGAAATGTGTACCGTGAATGGTTAAGCACATGTGTGAACTTTGAGGACAAAGTTCTTTTAAGGGGGGTAGATTGAAATACCCCAAACTTAGATATGGTGTTTAAAGATAAACTAAGATATAAGGAGGCTAAATAATGCCTTAGAAACATTAAGAAACATTTCTAATCAAAGAAAATATAAGGAAACACCAAAAGAGCAGTTTTGAAAAAACGTGCTCTAAGCTTGGAGAGACTGGGAGAGTACCCAAATATTGTTCTAAGACCTTAGTAATATCCTAATGGTCATTTTAAGTCAATTACCAAAGAAAACCAAGCTTGAAAACAAGTTAAAACACAAAATGTGCTTTAAGGAGTCTTAAAGCACGTTTTTGAAAAATTGTCTTGTAAATGAGTTTTGAATGGCTAAATGTCCATCATTACTCTTTAATTAATATGTGTACTATATAGTATCACATTTGGAGGTCTATATCAATGGGAAATCAAAAATTCACAACAATGTGCCTTGTTTTTGATGAATAGTGAATTAATTAAGCTAGTTTATAACATAAGTCTATATAAGTGAGACATTTGGTCAACAAAGACTAAACTACCCTCATTCATAAAGGGGGCCGGTTTTTAAGTGTGACTCACCACCTTATCTCTAAGTAAAAGAAAGCAAATAAGTTTATAAGCATAAGTACTATTCACCTTTTAAGATAAATATCACATTTTACTTACCTCTCTCCTCACTTCTTCATTCTCCCTTGTTCACACGGTTTCTTGCTCTCTTTCTCTCTCTCTTCTTACGTGAGCTCCTCTCCATGAGCTCCACTTCTCTTGCACACATCTTGCTCATTTTAGCTCCAAATCCAAAACAAAATACATATTCTTCTTAGTTAGCTCAAGCTCCTCCTTTCTATCTTTTCAAAACTTCAAGAGCTTCATTTTGGTGCCAAGTCAAACCACCATTAGAGGAGGAAATTCAAGTTTGGAGACTCCATTGGCATCTCCATTCTCTTAAGGTAAAGAAAGTGTAAGAAAATCTAGGTTTCCACCATTTTCTTCACATGTCCGAAAATATATACTCATGGGACTCCATGTTTATGCCTTGTTCTAGCTTGTTTCTACTCTTCAAAGGAGAGAGGAGGTCCTTCTTGCTTCACATCCAAGTTTGTCTTGAGAAACCAAGGTAAAACAATCACATTAATACCTTAAAACATATTTTTAAACCTAGGGTTTGTTCCTTAGGGTTAATGTGTTATCTAGTACTCATTGGAGTCATTGGATATTGGTTAGAACATTGGCAAGGAGAATCACATTGGTGACCGAGATTGAACAAAGAAAACCTAAGGAGAAAAGCTTTTAAGCTTGTGAGAAAACAAGGTAAATTACTTACCTTAAGGTGTTTTGTTGTTTAAGGGAATGAGATGTGGTATATGATGAGTTTGTGTAGAGTTTATATTGGGAAGGTGCTATAAAACCTAGGAGAAACAATGACTATACTTGTGAACTTGTGACTAAGGAGCAAATGAGAAAAGAGATAGTTTAAGAATATAAAGGTGAAGTACAAGAAGCATTTTATTTCAATGGGAGCCTTGTTGAGTGTATTCGCAGGTTGAAGGCAAATATATGTGGAAATTCAGTGGTTAAGATTATTGTTATTTAAGGGCCTAAGTGCAAAGCACTTTAAGTTTATGCACTATATGATGATTTGGTGTGGTTTTGGTGTAAATTGGGTGTTAAGCTGTTGTGATGAGAATTTGTGTGGTATTGGTTGTTTGATGGAGAAAAACCATGTGTTAGGAGGTACTATATACTAGAGAACCCATGGCAAAATTTAAAGGAGAGTTTAAGTGTTTAAGATATCCTAAGGGAATTTAATGACTAAGGAAGTACTAGGAATGTTCTATAGGTTGTCTTGATGAAAAAGGGTGAAGTTAAGGTGTTTTAATGACTTATAATGACTTAGGTATCACCATGGAAGATTTAGGAATCAAGAGAATGTATTTGAGTATTTAGGACTTAGGCAAATGTTGGTGCACAACTAGGAAGGAAATAATGTGATGATGATGGAAGTTTAAACTTGTTAAGGAACTTTAAGTAAATGCTTAAAAGAGTTTTAGATAGTGAGAGATGCTTGGGAGATGATGTTATAGTGGTGAAGAAAACATTTGGCATAGTGGTTACACTAGGTATGAACCACCACCTAGAAACCTAGAGGAAAGCATTACAAGTGTTAGCATTATTACAAGGAAAATGCATAATGACTAAGGTGGATCTTGGTGGATGATTTAAGGTATTTAAGGAGGGCTTAAGGTGTATTTGAGGTGCCCAAATGAGGTTATAACATATTAGAATATATGAGGAGAAGTTTGGAGTTGAAAGAATTTAGAAACAAGTTTCTAGAGCCGACCGACCTTAGGACCGGACTTGCAAGGTCGGTCGGGCTCTGTTACACTACCGGAAAATGTTTCTGGAATCGACCGGACTTGGGGACCGGACTTACAAGTCCGGTCGGGCTTGTGTTTTGTGAGGGAATTAGTTTCTGGAATAGACCGGACATGGGACCGGACTTGTCAAGTCCGGTCGGGCTTAAATTTTCACGGAGAACTCTCGGAATGGACCGACCTTGGACCGGACTTGCAAGGTCGGTCGGGCATGAATTTTGTACGGTAATAAGTCTCTGGAATCGACCGGACATAGGACCGGACTTGTAAGTCCGGTCAGGGTAGAATTTTCAGACGCAGAAGTGTTCTGGAATGGACCGACCTTAGGTAAGGTCGGTTGGAAGTCCGGTCGGGCCAAAAATTAAAAAAAAAAAAAAAAAGAAATTTCGAATTCTAAGAATGGTAATGGGTAATGAGGTATACCTTTGGTAGGGTAGTAATGATTAGGACCCTAAGAACTTAAGGAATTAAGTTAAGATTAAGTATAAGTGTTAATGTTTAAAGTTAAGGTTGTAAGCTAAGTGATAAAGACTTGAGAGGTTATTGAATGGGAGTCCTTAGGGACTAAGTGAGTTAAGTCAGGTGCAAATAACTAATAACCTAAAAATGAATGAATGTTTTAGGTTTGTGAATTGGGACCCCGAAGAAGGTTAAACAAACAACGATCGACGGTGAACGGTACAATCCTTCTTGTGACCTGCTTGCTAACGAGGTGTCCCTCGGCTTGTGTGCTATCTGTTTAATTGCTATGACTAAAACAAGATAAAGCATGCAACCGGATTATATTGTTCTCGTTGTGATTGTGTTATATTTACACTAACCCGCGAGACTTGAGATTGTTACTAACCAAGTTTAGTACTTATTAAGTTAAGAATAAGAGTTAAGTTTGATGGTTGTTGGTTAATGCCCGATAAGGCTTAGCTAGCACATGGTGTTTAAGGTGTCTACTAACTGGAACTTGAGTGAGGAAACCCGGGACCGATCTCCGGTCATGCATGCTAAGGAAAAAGGGGGACGGTATCTGAATCAGATCCGCCCTCCGCTTAAGGACTTGTCTTCGGACTTGTAGCCTAGGGCCGGTTGCCGGCTCAGCTACGCTGGACTCCCGTCCAGAGTAGGTGGCATTAAGATGGTGCGGTGGGATCACCTAAATCCCAGGTTCGAATTAAGCTACAACCAATCCTTTCCAGGAAAGGTTTGTATACTGAGATTAAGATTAAGATTGAGATTAAGATTGAGGTAAGGTAAGGAACTAAGATTAAGGAAATGAGGACTAAGGAGGGGGTTACTAACCCACTTGTTAAGGGAACGCTTGAGTCGTTCATTGGTTGTGAACTATATATGTTCATCTGTGGTTATTGTTATTGCACTTCATATTATGCTTGTGTATGTAATCAATTTCCATGCTATCGACAATTAGTCGTCGTAGCCCCGTTAGCTTGGGGGCCATGAGAGGGTGTACCAGCATTCGTGCTGACCCCCTCGGGGGCTATTTTTACACTTGCAGGTAAGAGGCCCATGAGGACGCACTACGAGAGTAGGAGCGGTTAGACTTAGGTTGGGACATTTTTTTTGAGTTCGGGTTGCGCCTGTGCACCCGACTGCTTATATTAAACTGTTGTAAGTTTGAGATTACGTTTGAGATACTAGTACTCGGTTGGTTGTGGGATTGTGAATGTTGATGTTTTGAGTTGGATAAGTATTTTGGTTAAGTATTGTAAATGTTAAGCCGGTATATTCTAACGATCAGACCGTGGCAAGGTCCAGGTGTTGTTTATTTCCGCTGCGACGTATTCGATTAAGTGTTCAGATTGCGATAACCACGATAGGCTTTGGATGGGGTGTTACATTATACCTTATAGGATTACAATTTCCTTCCTCATACTCATATCAAATAATATCTCATAGTGTTATCTTATTCTTATCTCACATGTAGTTTCATACCGACCCATATCTCATATATTCCATATTCCTTAAGTCACCTTAATCCTCTTCCTTAATTCTCTTAACTTGTACTCACACCGGAGTTAACAAGATAGGTACTTAATATGTATGGTATTCACATCTTCTGTGTGCAATAACCATACTTTGTCTCAAAATGTTTATGTAAAACATATTCTCAAATTCTTTTGTGCTATGAACACCGTAGTTCATGTACTCAGTACACAAACATACGCTAAGTGGTTTTCGCTCTACCCCCCTTAAAATGGATTACGCCCACGTAATCAACACTATATCATTCTTGAACATAGGTTCAATGTAACACCCCTACAACGCCCCTACCAACTACTGAAATCACAGCGGAAATAACCAACCAACAATAATTTAACGCTTTGGTGTTACAGCGCCGTTAACCACCCACGTGGTTAACTAGGCAGAATAAATACAAGTGTATCGGTCTGATGATCAGACTCCCGAGCATAGATCCTAACATCCACATATATATATATATAGCCAACAATACCGAGTATTTAATTTACATCACAACTACCAACTGTAAACATCCACCACTGATTAACGAACGGTACCAAAATGTAATGCCTCGGGAGCACAGGCGCATCCCGGGCTCAACAACCAAAATAACCAAAAGTACATCAACGGCCTAGGATCTAGAGCCACTCCGCTTCTTCGATCCTCATCCTGCAGTAAATATGGAGCCCCCGAGGGGGTCAGCAACCTTTGCTGGTATGGTTATAGCGCAGCCCATCAGGCTACCGGGATACGCGCAACCAATTGTCATGATAACATGGCATTCATTTTAAACATCCAACATATATACACCATAGCATAGCAAGGGAAATTGCATAGCACCATAACAATACATAACACCATGAAACCGGTTCACACAAGGAACCTTCCACCATAGTTAGTATACATAGTGAGCCTAGAGATTAATGCCAATCTCATGCTAAGCTCGTTACCAACCTTGTTACCGTCCAGTTATATCGAACGGTTAACTTATACCCAAGGTGTGTCGGATATAGTAATCCCAAGCACACCGAAATAACATTTGTATGCCCCTATGGCCCGACGTGAGTCAGTAAACTAGCTTTGGATAAGCTAAGGGAAGGTTGAAACCAAATTGGAATACAACCTATACATACACCAAGAGAGCCGAACCGGATATGACATCGACTCCCGTCCTCACACGCGTGGCCGGAACATGACCGGACTCCTCACTCCCCCGGTTAGCACTTATTAGTGATCACACAATATATTGTTAAGCCACACACAAGCAAGTGTTTAGGTCTTGTTAGACTCACCAAGGGAAGGGATTCACATAATACAACATTATAATATATAACAACCGTAAACTCTTTTCATGCCTCAATCTTATAAGGTCGTAACACACAGAAAAGCAAATAACACCCAAGCCGGTGTAAACCGGTAGACAACAGACTGCAAGAAAATCATACCTTGGTCCTTGCCTCGATTGGTTTCCTCCGTAGGTCACTCCTATACATAGTTAATAACGTCGGTTAATTATTTATTTAACTTCAAACTTACTAAGTATTTAACATGATTGTATGACATGTTTTAATGTCTATCTTACCCTAGGTTACCGTCAAAATTTTCTACTCCGACCGACCTTGTAAGTTCGGTCGCATGTTCGGTCTATTCCCGAGAGTTTCTTCCCTTTGAAAATTTAGCCCGACCGAACTTGCCAAGTCCGGTCCCATGTTCGGTCGATTCCAGTAACTCAATCCGTACACAAAATACAAGCCCGACCGACCTTGCAAGTCCGGTCCCCAAGGTCGGTCCATTCCAGAAGCCAATTCTCGCAGGGTAAACTGGGCTCGACCGAACTTGCAAGTTCGGTCGCAAGTTTGGTCTGCCCCAGACCTTTGTTTTCCTTTTCACATTCAACTCCAAACTTCACCCCATAACCTCATTTGGGCACTTCAAACACACCTTAAGACATCCTTAAACACTCATAAAACTCATTTTCTAATTCCTTAAGCCTTTACTTATATCTTCACAAAATTCCTAACACTTACAATGTTTTCTCCTAGTCTCCAAGTGGCGTTTCATACCTATGATAACTACTATCTCAAAATACTTTCTCTTCATTTTAACATCATCTTTCAAGCATCATTTCCTACCATCAACTCCTTATGTCGTTTCTTGAAATCCTTTTTCAAGTTCACACTTTCTCCTTATTATTCCAAAGTTTGCCTAAGTCTTTACCTAAGTCCAAAATGACTTTGGTACATACTAAAACCTCAAGATCATGCCTAAGTCCTTGTTACACTCTAGAGCACTTCCTAGTTCCTCAAAATTCCTTTAAAACATCTTGAACTCCTTATGCATTTCCTAAATTTCGACATAGGTTCTCCTAGCATTTTGTTACACCAAAGCACATTGTTTTCACCATTGAACACACAAGAACACTAAAATCATCTCAAGCACTTTATTATACACAAACTTCACTCATAAAGCACATCACATATAGTGCATAATTTAAATTGCATGGCACTTAGGCCTTAAATGCATAATTCTTAAACACTGAATTTCCACAATATATTTGCCTTTGACCTGCAAATACACTCAACAACACATATGCCTTTTACTAGTCTCTTGAGAACACTTTACTAAGTCATTCTCCATTTGCTCATTAGGTAGTTTTAACAAGCATTATAAGCTCATTTCTCCTAAGGCATTGAACAACATTAGGTTAGTAGATTTACCGCTTTTCCAAACAACTTCTTTCTTGTTTCCTTATAAAACCGGTAAGGTATTTGATTCCTTGTCAAGTTCTAAACAATATACAAACATTATAATGAGTATTCAAGCTATAAGCTTCATCTCATTGTAAACCCTAATTTTACATTGTTTCAAAAACATTAATGTAGTTGTTTTACCTTGGTCTTTGAAGAGAGTTTGAATATATATCAAGAGAGGACTCCACCTAGTCCATGAAGAGTTGGAATGAAGCTAGAACAAAGTCACACAAAGAGCTCCATCAATGGGTATTTTCGGTCACAACAAAAACATGGAGGAAATGTAGTTTTTATTTGAGATTCCTTACCTAGAAGCAAAGGAGAGTAATAATATGTAAAAATACAAGCTCAAGCTCCTTCAATGGTGGAACTCCATGGCACTGAAATGGGGCTCTTGAAGTTTTGAGAAGATAGAAATGAAGAGCTTGATGAGAGGAAGAAGATGATGGTGTTTGTTTTTGATTTGGACAAGTGAGCAAGATTTTACAAGAGGTCAAAGCTAGAGTTTTAATGGTGGTGGTGATATTACCGTGAGAGAACAGCAAGAAGGGAGGAAGAAGGAGTTGGAACCGTGTGAATGAAGAAGGGAAATGAGAGAATGAGATAGAATTTGCTTTAAGAAGATATTTGTCCTTATAAAGTAAAAAGTAGTTTAATTAGTTTTCTTTATTTACTTATCATATTAACTAGAGAGTGGTGAGTCACCACATTTAGAAAACCGGCCCCCTATAATATAATGAGGGTATTTTAGTCTTTGTTTGTCAATTTAATTACTTAATACAACATATGTTACAAACTAGCTTATAAAAATCACTATTCATAAAAACAAGGCACATAGAAGTGAAATTTTTTATTTCCTATTGATATAGACTTCCAAATGTGATACTATATAGTACACATGTTAATTAAAGAGTAATGATGGACATTTAGCCATTCAAAACTCATTTACAAGACACTTTTTCAAAAATGTGCTTTAAGACTCCTTAAAGCACATTTTGTGTTTAAACTTGTTTTCAAGCCTGGTTTTCTTTTGTAATTGGTTTAATATGTTCATTAGTATACAAATAAGGTCTTGGTAAGTTCATTAGGTCTTAACCAAGCTCAGCCCAAGCTTAGAGCACGTTTTGGCTCTTATAGACTTTAAAGCACATTTTGTGTTTTCTTTTGTTTAAATTTGTTTACTAATGTTTCTAAGACTCTTTTTAGTCTTTATATACCATGTTTAGGTGTTTAAACAACATAACTAGGTTTGGGGTATTTCAATCTACCCCCTTAAAAGAACTTTGTCCCCAAAGTTCATACTTCCACATATCCTAAATATTAGAACATGAGACACATATCAACAACACTTCCATATTACATTAATAACACCTTTACATCACATCGGACACATGGTCCAAACAATAAAACATCACAACATCATTCAGACTCAGCGGTCTGTAACATAACATAGACATTGTATACATATACATGTCGCACACAACCATAACCGAAACGGCTCTACCCCCCTTAAATAGGGGTACGCCCCGTACCCTATACATATAAACACTAAGAAGTAAACAATGACGGGTACTTCGCCTTCATCTTATCTTCCAGCTCCCAAGTGGCCTCCTCAACGTCCTGGTTAGACCAAAGAACTTTCACCAGTCTCACGGACTTATGGCGAGTGTCTCGAGTCTTAGTGTCCAGAATCCGTAGCGGAGTCTCCACTGATCGCATGGTCGGCTCTAAAGTTAGCCTCTCAGGCTGAAGTACATGAGACGGTTGAGACATATATTTCTTCAACTGGGACACATGAAATACATCATGCACCTTGCCCAGCTCGGCGGGTAAATCAAGTCTATAAGCTACCGGGCCGATCCGCTCCGTCACAACATAAGGCCCCACATATTTTGGGCTCAACTTGCCTTTCTGGCCAAAACGAAATACTCCCTTCATGGGGGATACTCTCAAAAATACCTGATCGCCAACGGCGAACTCCAGGTCACGTCTGCGCACATCTGCGTACGACTTCTGTCTATCCTGAGCTACTTTCATGTTAGCCCGGATCTGGCGAACTTCTGCCTGAACTTGCTCAAGATATTCTGGTCCTATAATGACCGTCTCACTCGACTCATCCCAGCATAATGGTGTGCGGCACGGTCTACCGTACAAGGCCTGGAAGGGAGACATCTTGATCAAAGCATGGTAACTGTTGTTGTAACTAAACTCGATCAGATGTAACTTATCAATCCAGCTGGTCTGAAAGTCAAGTGCACATGCATGTAACATATCCTCAAGTGTCTGGATGGTGCGCTCACTCTGACCATCAGTCTGTGGGTGAAACGCTGTACTCAATTTCAGTTCGGTACCCAATGCTTCTCGTGTAGACTTCCAATATCTGGATAAGAACCTGGTATCTCTGTTAGATACAATCGTTTTCGGTACACCATGTTGTCTTACAATCTCTCTGTCGAAGAGCTCTGCGAGCTTAGCCACTTTCCAGGTGTCCTTCATCGGTATGAATCGAGCCACCTTGGTCAGTCGGTCTACCACAACCCAAATCATATTCAGACCTCCCCTTGCAGGTGGAAGCCCTACTACGAAGTCCATAGATATGTCATGGAACTTCCACTCAGGCACTGGCATTGGCTGTACCATACCACCAGGCCGTCGGTGCTCAAACTTGACCTTCTGACAAGTGAGACACCTCAACACATAGTCATTCACATCCTTTTTCATTCCAGTCCACCAGAAATATCTTTTCATACCTTTATACATCTTTGAAGCTCCGGGGTGAATCGAAGTAGTAGAACAATGGGATTCACTCAATATGCGCTCCTTCAACTCAGCGCTACTCCTAGGTATACACAGTCGGCCATTAAGCCTAATCAGGTCATCATCGTGAAGTCTGAAGTCGTACTTCTGACCCTCGAATGTGCCATCAATAAGCTTCCGTCTAATCTCCACCATATACTGATCCGTCATCTGAGCACTCCGCACCTCTTCAACCAAGCCAGTATGAGAGACTAGCGAATGGAGAGAGTGTGCTCGGCGACTCAATGCGTCAGCTACCACATTTGCCTTACCCTCCTTATACTGTAAATTGATGTCATAATCATTTAAGAACTCAACCCACCTTCTTTGCCTCATGTTCAACTTTCTGAGTGAACAAGTATTTCAAACTCTTATGGTCGGAATAGATTGTCACGCTTACCCCATACAAATGATGTCGCCATATCTTCAATGCGAAGACAATGGCACCCAATTCTAAATCGTGGGTAGGGTAGTTCTCTTCATGCTTCTTCAGCTGTCGGGAGGCGTAAGCCACGACCTTCCCGTGTTGCATCAACACAGAACCCATACCCCTGCCTGATGCGTCGCAATAGACCTCAAAACCATCTGGACCGTCTGGTAATGTCAGAACCGGTGCAGATGTCAGAGCATCCTTGAGACTCGTGAAAGAACTCTCACAGTCGACTGTCCACTCGAATGGTGCATCCTTTTTCATCAAGGAAGTCATCGGCTTCGAGACACTGGAGAAGTCCTTCACAAACCTCCTATAGTAACCTGCCAGACCGAGGAAGCTCCTGATATCGGTAACTGTCTTCGGCCTAGGCCAGGTGCGCACTGCATCTATCTTTGCCGGATCAACAGCGATCCCGGCCTCAGAAATCACATGTCCAAGGAAGGATACTTGGTTCAACCAAAACTCACACTTAGAAAATTTAGCATACAACTGATTTTCCCTCAATGTTTGCAACACATCTCTCAGGTGGCTTTCATGCTCACCTCTCGATTTCGAATACACAAGTATGTCATCGATGAAGACTACCACTGATTTGTCCAACTGATCTTGGAACAAACGGTTCATTAAGTCCATGAACTTTGCTGGTGCATTGGATAAGCCAAACGGCATAACTGTGAACTCATAATGCCCATACCTAGTTCTGAATGCTGTCTTTTCGATATCCCTGTCACGGATGGCAATCTGGTGGTATCCAGAACGCAGGTCTATCTTGGAGAATACTGATGCTCCCCTCAGCTGATCAAATAGATCGTCGATGCGTGGTAAAGGGTAACGGTTCTTCACCGTAACAGCATTCAGCTCCCGATAGTCAATACACAGGCGGAGGCTACCGTCCTTCTTCTTCACGAAGAGGACCGGCGCTCCCCATGGTGAAACACTAGGGTGGATAAAGCCCTTGTCGAGTAGGTCTCTCAGCTGCTCCTTGAGCTCTGTCATCTCTGCTGGAGCCATACGATAAGGTGCCTTCGCAATGGGTCCGGTGCCCGGAACTAAGTCAATCTCAAACTCAACCTCTCGTGCTGGCGGCATGCCCGGTAGTTCCTTAGGAAATACATCAGGAAACTCCGACTGTTATACCCAAAATTTTGACCCCCTGGTTAAGGTCTACGAGGTTGTGAGAGCCATCTCCGTCAAACAGTAAGAGACTCCGGCCCGATCGGCGTGTTCCAGGGCCTGAGGAGCAGTTTCGTCATTGTCAGGGGCGTTTTCGTAATTTTTAAGGCTTCTGAGTTCTCCTATAGGCTTTCTCTCTCCTCCAAAGGGTGCCCAAATCAGCTCGAAATGCTTTGATATTTTAACCCATGATAGAGGATGACATTTTAAGCATAATGGCGTTGGAATTTTGATTTTTCGAATTTCCAATAATTTTCTAGCAATTTCTGACTGAATCTGACGAGAAATTCAATTTAAAAATGCTCCAGCATTTAAAAAATTCGTTTCCACCTCAGAAAATTCATAATATCCATTCTTGACATGTGGTTAAAATTTCATAGCAAAATTCCTTTGGGAAGTTACTTAGTTAAAATATCGAAAAATCTCACTTTTACTAGATTTTCTTTATCTTTAAGAAAGTCTATATAAAGGGATAGGTTTTTGGATAAAATGAGAACCTCACATACTCAAGAACCCTAGAGAGTCAGAAAAGGCAGCCTCCTCTCTCTCTCTCACGTTTTCCAACACCCGGCCACCCAAATCATACCGAAAATCCCCCAAAATCATCATCTAAACACGTTTTCCAATTCCCAAAGCACCAATAATCATCAAAACCCCACAAACACCACCAAAACGTGAAGAACAGCAAGAACAACCAACAACCAGAAGCTTGGTTCGAAGTCCTTTCGGGTCTACCATCAACGGAGCACTCGACGAATCCCGGTGTGAAGAAACGTTGTGAATCTGAAGGTAAAACAGGCAGAAACTCAGCTGCCCTAATTCTCCACGGTATTATCTGTCTTGCCTCGAAATTTGAGCTCAAACTAACCTTCGTGGACTTCTGTATTGCTGTTTGTTTAAGCCTCTGTCAGATAACTTGTTTGCTAAGTTTCGTGCTTAATTCGAATTTAAATTGAAAACTTTCAATCACTAACGTCTTGTACATCTTTCAGGCTACACACCCATAAAATTTGAGCTCAAAACACCTCGGGAACCTTCTGAAAACCCCTGTCCGTGGGTGGTCCGTGACCTCGGACCTATGGTCCGGGACCTCAGACCGTTGTCCGAGACTACGGACACCCACGGACGGCGGCGGGATTTTAAAAATTCAAAATTTAGGTTTTTCTAATGATGTCCGGCCCACGGACAGCCTGTCCGTGGCCCCGGACTTTGTAAATTTTTGTTTTCCTTTAATTTCGACTTTTCTGTGTATTTAGGTTATCTGGGGTCCGTGGTTTCGGACATTAGGTCCGTGGCTACGGACGGAAATGAAATTTGACCTAATTCTGCCTCCGAAACCCTAGTTTAGGTAGCTTTCAATTTCACTTTGTTTTTCTGTCAAAAAATGCTAAAAACACAAAAAAACAGAAGCGCGCACTTAGGTTAAAAACGACTTTGTAGTAAGCCGTAAATAAACTGAGTAGAGGAAAAACGACCTAGGAGGGGTAATGAAAGTAATTGAACCCTAATTAAGTCGAATATCAAGCCCCCGAACCCGAACTCTCCTTTCCTAATTTGATCTAGGTTAAAATTAGGTGGCGACTCATAATAGGTTCCAGTGAGCTAGCTTAGGTTTTAATAATTATTGTTATGCGACATAGTTATTAATCTTAGGCTATAAGTGGACCTAAAACCCGATTAGATCCCAATCAAGTTAATCCACATAGGATAGGGTTTAAAATCGAGGCTCACAGACTGGCGACTCTGCTGGGGACAAAACTCTTAATTTTAACTTGTTTAATTTTAAGAAAGAGGGCTTAACTCGAAAATGTTTATTTATGGCTTTATTATATTGTTTGTTTACTTTCGTGCGCACTTTAATTTCTGTACCTTTGCATCATATGAGAGCGAGGGTCCACGCAAACCAACTTCACCTCGGGACCCGTTTGAGGGTCCCCTGTCAAGGACTCACACCTTTTAGGTGATGTGAATAATGGGGGAAAGAGGAGGGTGTCGTCTAACCACACCCCCTTAATACCTGGGCTTTAGCCCCAAGCATTTTTCTGGCAGTACCCTTACCTAGCCCATTGTTTGGTCAATCAAAGACCCGACCGTAGATGCACACCTTTAGGTGATGTGAAAAAAGTGGGGAAACCCAAAGAGAATAGCGTGCAAGCCCTATTCCTTTGTGGTGACCTGGGCCCATGCCCCAAGCACCTCTCCGGATCGATCCATACCCAATTTGGTTGAGGCGTCTAGTGAGGATATGTTGAACTTGTGTGGGCCTTGTTTGCTTGTATGACCGGCCCACTGCCAGCCTAGAAATTGATAGGAACTCTTCCTATATCAACTCAGCCCAATCTGGAATTTACGACTTCATTGTTTGCGGCCCAAAGGCCCTGTTTGGTTTGAGTGAATGAATTGTTTGTTTGGGCCCTGGCCCAAAAGTTTACACTTAGGTGATTTCTCTCTTTCGGCCTAATTTGATTTATCAATTTAGTTCTTGGCCCATGAAAAACAAAACCACCTAAAGCAGTTCATGAAAATCCATCAGGCCTTTCCGTTTCAGGGTTTATTCTAGTCTAGAAAGACTTTCCACTCGGGCTTTGGCCCAAAATCCTAGATATAAGTATCATCTTTTAGGCCCAATCAGAATTACTCGGCCCAAATTCCAATTCACATCTAGGACATGGTTTAGAAATTATTTCGGCCCATGCGCCCTATTTCTAGCCCAAACGCATTCTGGCCTAGGTGCCAAATTCTTAGAATATTCCAAGTACCACACTCATAACTCACTTAATCTGGGCCCACAGACCAATTCATAGTTTTGGCCCACGAACTTTGCTCTCAATCCAAAATTTTGGCCCATAGCATAAAACATTCAAATCCCAGATAGTTTGCGAATCTTAGGATTCAAGGTTTCTCTCTCGGCCCAGTGGCCCATTCACGGTCCATATGGCTTCCTTCGGCCCATTTACTCCACTTCCAGATTAAGGGTATTCAGGCCCGCACATCCATTCCAGTCTAGAAGTCCCTCTGGCCCATATTTCTTACTTCAATCCGAAATCGTTCTGGCCCAAGTGCCACAATCCCAAATCATTCCGGCCCAAGCGCCACTTTCCTAAACACATTCAGGCCCAAGCGCCACATCCTCGAACACTTTTTGGCACAAGCGCCACACTTTCAAACACTCTGGCCCAAACGCCACGTCTTCACAACATTTTGGCCCAAGTGCTACATTCTTTAGACACTCTGGCCCATGCGCCACACCTTCACAACATTTTGGCCCAAGTGCTACATTCTTTAAACATTCTGGCCCAAGCGCCACATCTTCACAACATTCCGGCCCAAGTGCCACATTCTCACAAAACTCCGGCCCAAGCGCCACATCCTCAAATATTTCTGGCCCTTGCGCCTCACTTTCAATTCATCCAGGCTCGAGTGCCTATCCACATCCATGAAATCATCGAGGCCCAAGTGCCAATCCACATTCATGAAACCGATTCCACTCATGCACCTCCCATTTAGTTTGTAAAAGATTCAGGCCCAAATAGGCATTCCTAGTTCAGGTATTTCGTAGAGCCTAATAAGAGTCCAAGAAGAGGTGATCACAGTCATCTTAGTGACATCCCGGTGGTCAAGAGCTCGGTCAGCATGCCGACATCAGACAGTTCAGCAGAGTTTGAATTCAATAGAAAGCTTAGGGTTCCCATGCATTCTACTGCATAACTTGCCATAACACTCATCTTTTAAATGCATCACTCATAGTTTTCAAAGAATGATTGTTTTCAAACCACTAATAAGAAGCATCGATTTTGTCAAATCATCTTCTTCCTCATGTTCACAAGTGGATGACTTTTTCAAGTTTAAATGGTAAAAAAGAGGGGTTCTGTTTTACACAAGTTTCTTTTGAAGAAAATGGTTCATGAAATAATCATTTCCCGACAATGGAAAGCAAAGACCTGTATTTTGTTTCCCAAAATTTGAACATGCCTAACCAAACACCACAGCTTATCCCAAAACGTCCAAATAACCCCTAAAGCGGTTCCAAACGCATAACCCTAGATTAATACTGGGGGCAATCTGAGTTAGGTTTGTTATCTTTAATTTTCGTTTTAACGTGTGAACAAGTCTTTGAGTGAACATTTCGTGAGAGTGCCTTGAGCGGAAAAACCATGAGTAAACGAGCGTGTCATTTTTACACGACTCCAGAGAGACCACATTCAAAGGTGAGGTAAACGGCATAGCTCTAACCGAAGGAGATAGTTTGTAAATTTACTCTTAGACCTGCGAAAAGTAACAAAGAACGGATACACAACTATTAGGGATGACGAAGCACCTAGGTACAGCACCACACAGCCAAAAGCCTGTGAACCCAGACATTAAACCCTAGGCACCCCCGCTGAGCTTTTCGTGTATACCCTCTTTTACAACACTACGAACTCCACAAAATAAGCCAGCCAGTGATGAATAACCAATCCGGTGACCAAAGGAAGCGAGGAGCCCGACTCTCAGATAACATTCCCATCATTCCAAAGAAGCAATGCCGCTATCAGCATGACAAAGTGATCCGCAAATGGTCCCAAAGTGACACAGGATCAACAGAGCTCACATCAAAACAGCTCTCGAAGCCCAAAACCGGGAAACACAAGAACCCCGAAGGCAAAGCCAAGAAAGATTAAAACAAAAGGCAAACCCGAAGTGCCTCGAAGAAATCCAAATGACAAAAAGAGAAAAGGTGTAAAGGACAACTTCAAAAGTCCAGGTCCAGAAGCTCGAAAGCAACGTCAACATGAAGCAGCTAGACGACTTCAAGACAAGGGAGATGAATCCAAGAGAAGATGCAAGGTGCAGCTTTGGTCACCCCTTTTAAGCTCCACATACCTCAAATATCCCTCCATGGTCCCGTTGTCTTTCATCACACCCTATGGCCACGTTATAAGCCTTAAAGACTTCCGACTTGATAGTTGTGTGTCCAATCACGTGAAAGTAACAGATCGAATGCGTAAATTCATCAAATATCAAATTCAATGGTCAAGAAGTTGTGACCGTAGGTGAGAAACGAGTGCAAGAATCAAACACTTTGAGTGTAAAGCACCACATCAAGACACAATCCTTGACCATGTGAGGATAAGACTTGTTCGCATGTTTAATCAAAGAAAATACTGGGGGCAATCGATCGTTCCGATCGATTGCCATGAACTCTAGCTCAGATTGCCTTAAGGAACAATACTGGGGGCAATTGTTGGTTCCAACAATTGCCATGACAACACCAACGGAAACCCAAAGCGTGGGCACCACAAACACCACCACGCAGGCCCACATAAGCCCTTACCACGTAGGCCCACATAAGCCCTTACCCTCACATCATACCACACATGCCCACATAAGCCTTAACCTCCACACAAACACTCTCAGGCCCGTCACTGGTCTTACCTCCACAAAACATCAGCTCATCTTAATCCAAATCACCATCCAAAATCACACCCCAACCCCAGGCTTGTCATAAATCCTGAACACCAGCAAAAGCTTTCAGCACCACAATGAACACCACACATTTCCATTAGTATCGTGTTCATCCTCTGAGAAAAAAATTGCAGGTCTGGAACTCTTAGTCAGGAAATGATTATTTCGCTTTCCTTTCTTAACAGTGTTTTTCTCAAGCATTGCCATGTTTGGCACATTTTCAGCTATTTCTTGCTTTGTGCAAATTTTCGGTTTTCGCAAGCACTTCAATTTCACTTTGCAATACTCGGGTAAACCTTGTCATCTCCATGTTTGGAACCTTAACAATTTGATCACAATGACAATCATTTGCATAAAACGTGTTTTGCATCCTCACATCATCAAGCATACTGCATTTGCCTGGTCAAGTTTAGATGGATCTCGGTCTCCATAAGCAACCGAGTAGATTGGGTCTCGGTCTCCATAAGCAACCGAGTAGATTGGGTCTCGGTCTCCATAAGCAACCGAGTAGAATGGATCTCAGTCTCCATAAGCAACTGAGTTAGATGGATCTCGGTCTCCATAAGCAACCGAGTAGAATGGATCTCAGTCTCCATAAGCAACTGAGTAGATGGGTCTCGGTCTCCATAAGCAACCGAGTAGATTGGGTCTCGGTCTCCATAAGCAACCGGGTAGATTGGGTCTCGGTCTCCATAAGCAACCGAGTAGAATGGATCTCAGTCTCCATAAGCAACTGAGTTAGATGGATCTCGGTCTCCATAAGCAACCGAGTAGATGGATCTCGTCTCCATAAGCAACTGAGTAGATGGGTCTCGGTCTCCAAAGCAACCGAGTAGAAGGATCTCAGTCTCCATAAGCAACTGAGTTAGATGGATCTCGGTCTCCATAAGCAACCGAGTAGATTGGGTCTCAGTCTCCATAAGCAACTGAGTTAGATGGGTCTCGGTCTCCATAAGCAACCGAGTAGAGTGGGTCTCGGTCTCCGTAAGCAACCAAGTAGGATGGATCTCAGTCTCCATAAGCAACTGAGTTAAGATGAGTCTCATCCCTAAACCTTAGGCACACATAAGACCTACCCTACATTCTATCCTTTTAGGCACACATAAGACCTACCCTACATTCAATCCTTTTAGGCACACGTAAGACCTACCCTACATTCAAATCCTTTCAGGCACCCATAAGGCCTACCCTACAGGCACCCATAAGACCTCCCTTATTCATTCACTTTAGGCTCGTCATAAGACCTAGCACCATCCTTAGGTTCGTCATAAGACCTGGAGTCATCCCTTTAGGCTCGTAGTAAGACCTAACACCACTCCTTAGCTTACCTGCTTCCATTAAACATATTCCATTCATTTCATTCATTATAGGTAGTCAACGCCTTAGAATAGCTTGACATTATTTCATTCATTATAGGTAGTCAACGCCTTAGAATAGCTTGACATCATTTCATTATAGGTAGTCAACGCCTTAGAATAGCTTGACATCATTTCCACATTTTAGGTTGTCAACGCCTTAGAATCGCTTGACATCATCTCATTTCCACATTTTAGGTTGTCAACGCCTTAGAACCGCTTGACATTGCTTCATTTCACTTTACTTGCAGGCAGTCAACATCTTAGAATAGCTTGACATCATTTTCATCACTTTAGGTGGTCAGCGCCTTAGAATAGCTCGACAACATATCATCATTTCAGGTAGTCAACGCCTTAGAATAGCTTGACATCATTTTCATCACTTTAGGTGGTCAGCGCCTTAGAATAGCTCGACAACATATCATCATTTCAGGTAGTCAACGCCTTAGAATAGCTTGACATCATTTTCATCACTTTAGGTAGTCAGCGCCTTAGAATAGCTCGACAGCATATCATCATTTTAGGTAGTCAACGCCTTAGAATAGCTTGACATCGTATCATCCTTATAGGTAGTCGGCACCTTAGAATAGTCTGACATTACCTCATTATTACCTTTAGGTAGTCAGCGCCTTAGAAAAGCTCGACAATGCTTTGTAGCTTAGGTAGTCAGCGCCTCCGAATTGCTGGGCATCGTTAACCCGGTTTCACACAACGTGGAGGATTCTGTGGAGTCCAAAATTTTGGGGCACCACTCAAGCATCAACCAGACTTTTCACATTCGTTACAAAGTCCAGTTGACGGGGGGCAATCTGTTATACCCAAAATTTTGACCCCCTGGTTAAGGTCTATGAGGTTGTAGAGCCATCTCCGTCAAACAGTAAGAGACTCCGGCCCGATCGGCGTGTTCCAGGGCCTGAGGAGCAGTTTCGTCATTGTCAGGGGCGTTTTCGTAATTTTTAAGGCTTCTGAGTTCTCCTATAGGCTTTCTCTCTCCTCCAAAGGGTGCCCAAATCAGCTCGAAATGCTTTGATATTTTAACCCATGATAGAGGATGACATTTTAAGCATAATGGCGTTGGAATTTTGATTTTTCGAATTTCCAATAATTTTCTAGCAATTCCTGACTGAATCTGACGAGAAATTCAATTTAAAAATGCTCCAGCATTTAAAAAATTCGTTTCCACCTCAGAAAATTCATAATATCCATTCTTGACATGTGGTTAAAATTTCATAGCAAAATTCCTTTGGGAAGTTACTTAGTTAAAATATCGAAAAATCTCACTTTTACTAGATTTTCTTTATCTTTAAGAAAGTCTATATAAAGGGATAGATTTTTGGATAAAATGAGAACCTCACATACTCAAGAACCCTAGAGAGTCAGAAAAGGCAGCCTCCTCTCTCTCTCTCACGTTTTTCCAACACCCGGCCACCCAAATCATACCGAAAATCCCCCGAAATCATCATCTAAACACGTTTTCCAATTCCCAAAGCACCAATAATCATCAAAACCCCACAAAAACAACCACCAAAACGTGAAGAACACAAGAACAAGACAACACAACCAGAAGCTTGGTTCGAAGTCCTTTCGGGTCTACCATCAACGGAGCACTCGACGAATCCCGGTGTGAAGAACGTTGTGAATCTGAAGGTAAAACAGGCAGAACTCAGCTGCCCTAATCTCCACGGTATTATTGTCTTGCCTCGAAATTTGAGCTCAAACTAACCTTCGTGGGCTTCTGTATTGCTGTTTTTTTAAGCCTCTGTCAGATACTTGTTTGCTAAGTTTCGTGCTTAATTCGAATTTAAATTAAAACTTCAATCACAACGTCTTGTACATCTTTCAGGCTACACACCCATAAAAATTTGAGCTCAAAAACACCCTCGGGAACCTTCTGAAAACCCCTGTCCGTGGGTGGTCCGTGACGTCCACAGGACCTATGGTCCGGGACCTCGGACGCGTTTTTGTCCGAGACCACGGACACCCACGGACGGCGCGGGATTTTAAAAATTCAAATTTAGGTTTTTCTAATGATGTCCGGGCCCACGGACACCTGTCCGTGGCCCCACTTTGCAAATTTTTGTTTTCCTTTAATTTCGACTTTCTGTGTATTTAGGTTATCTGGGGTCCGTGGTTTCGGACATTAGGTCCGTGGCTACGGACGGAAATGAAATTTGACCTAATTCTGCCTCCGAAACCCTAGTTTAGGTAGCTTTTTCAATTTCACTTTGTTTTTCTGTCAAAAAATGCTAAAAACACAAAAAAAACAGAAGCGCGCACTTAGGTTAAAAACGACTTGTAGTAAGCCGTAATAATCTGAGTAGAGGAAAAAACGACCTAGAGGGGTAATGAAAGTAATTGAACCCTAATTACGTCGAATATCAAGCCCCCGAACCCGAACTCTCCTTCCTAATTTGATTAGGTTAAAATTAGGTGGCGACTACAATAGGTTCCAGTGAGCTAGCTTAGGTTTTAAAATTATTGTTTATGCGACATAGTTATTAATATTAGGCTATAAGTGGGAACCTAAAACCCGATTAGATCCCAATCAAGTTAATCCACATAGGATATGGTTTAAAATCGAGGCTCACACCGACACTACCGGCACATCTGGGCTAAACTCAGGGTCTCTCTCTATGTCCTGGACATAGCAGAGGTATACATCACTCCCTCGTCGTAACTCACGATACATAGCCATGGCGGTGATGATCTGAGTCGAAGACTCCCTGGGCCTCTGGCGGTATGATATAGTAACCCCAGATGGACTCCTAAGAAGCAGTCGATGCTCGGCACACAGGATTCTGCCCTTGTACCGCTCCAACCAGTTCATCCCGACAATCAAATCAAAGCCAAGTCCGTCGAACTCTATCAAGTCGATCGGAAACTCTTCATCTCTGATTCTCACAATAACATCTCTGTGGTAGCGGGTACACCTGATCCGCTCTTTCGATGGGAGAGTGACCAAGAAGTCTGGCATCTCGTCACCATCTAACCCCAGCCTCTTCGCAAAAGATAGCGAAATAAACGTGTGTGAGGCTCTAGAGTCGAACAAGATCGATGCATCCACGCCATTCACTGGAAAGGTACCGGTGAGGATCGTGCCGCTCTTGCCGGCTTCTGCCTCATTGCAGACACTCAGTATACCTCCCGTTCCGAGTGCACAGCCTAATTCATTGGCAAACTAATAAGTATTGGGTAACAACACGGTTTATATGCTTCAAACAACTCCACTATATTCATTAACACACTCTCTTTACAACATTCATTGCCTCGTATTGTCGCCATGATTAACACTTACAACATCCTTAATACACACTGGTTTATCACATCACATAATTATACAAGGCTTAAAATTGTCTAAAGGTCAAATTCAAACGTCCGGGTTTCATGTGTGTGGCATTGATCACTGCCGACGGTGCGGTATTCAGTTTGATCTTTCTGATGTCATGGTATAGCATCCTTGATTGCCCACCCATGATTAATACATCTCCCGATTTCAACAGTAGCTTCTTTGCGAGGTCAGCACGCTTCTGCTCGCCATACACAAACACTGCGGTATCACCAATGGACCAAGACACACGGGTACTCCCTTACTTAGAGACTCGGGTGACTCGTCCTTGTCTTGGTGTATACCTAACCGTTCACCTTTCTGGTAGAAGTTCATAATGCATAGATCTGCTTTCACACTTGGAATTGAATCCGTTTCAACTTGTTGAGCAATTCCCACGGCGTGGTTAACGACCGCCAGGAACTCCTCAGGTATACTTGGTACTGTTGCTCCGTCTTCAGCTCGCACTTCTTGATATGTCTTGGTGTAAGGGTTCCAGTCCTTACCCATGCACATCATCTTTAATTGCATTCTTGATCCGTTCGGGTATTCGGGTGTGTAGAAACCTCCTGGTTTTGCTCCAAGTTCGTCGCATCGTCTGATGATACGGACTTGTGCTTCGGGTGTCAGGTATCCATTTAAGAGTATCATACCTGGTTGGATGACCTGACATTGCTCTAATGGAAAGTCGGTGATGTTGATGGTGGTTTCTTCAGGGTTTGGTGAGGGTGGGATTGGATAACATATATTGAAGGTTCCTTTAAGTTTTGAGTACTCTAATTAGGTGACTTTCTCACTATACTTTACTTATTTACTCACATGATTGTTTACTTAAACTCACTCACACACATGCATGGAATGCGGTATGCAAACACTTATTACATTCAACAGTTTAGGCGGTACCTGGTCTAGAAGAGGGCCCTGGCGCCTCAGACCGGTCCACCACATTCAGGGTGGCCTTGTTGGACCCCGACCCCTTCCCCTTCTGGGACTCTGTGTACCTCTGATCTGGGGGTGGCTGGTTCGCCGTCTTCTGGCCATCGGTGGTCGCAGTGGCCTTACCCTTCCATTGCCCATTGGGCCTGTAGCTCCTACTGTTTGGGTTCTGCCAGCATTCGTGATCGCGGTGACCCATCTTCTTACAGTATCGGCACTGCACATCGTTACCCTTGCAGTCCTTGCCGGGGTGGTCTCCGTTGCACCACTTGCAGTAATAGTGGCGCTCCGGTCCAGAGCCCGTGCTAGCTGCTATCACAATACACAATCAATACTTGTTCCACAACTTATCAACATACACTTCAACTTATCACACAGGATTAGATAATTACCCTTAGGTGGGTAAGAACGTAGGGGCTTGGCCGCATACGCATAGGTGAGCTGCAGAGGCTCCTCAGCAGTGGTGGTCTGGGTCTGGCCCTTGCCACCCTGTTGCTGTCCTTTCTGGGACTGGGGGTATGACTTCTTCTTCTTTCCTCCCCCATACCCTTGCTGACTCTGGCCCTCGTTCGTGGCCTTGCGCTTGTGCGCATTCTCCTCGTCCCTCAGACGGACGGTAATTTCCACCTTAGCAGCGGCATGATAGCACTCCTGAATTTTAGGATGTCAGTCATGCCCCGCAAAACAACTTACCAATTCACATTAACATTCACTCATGGCATAAATTGATTCATAACATGGTACTCTAATTACCTGCAAGGTAGTATACTCAGCTGGCCCCATCCCGTAGCGGAGACGGTGGCTAAGACCATTGTAGAACCGGTTCACCAACACTCGGTTCGAGTACCCAAGGTCTGGTAACAGGTGGATAAGGCCGGTGAATGCGGTGTAGTAGTCATCAACCGACATCTTATCCCCCTGCCTCAGACTGTCCAGCTCGAGGCGCTTGGCCTCCTGCACATGTACAGGGTAATACTTGGCTCACAGTAGAGCCGTGTACTCCCTCCAACCAAACTCAGGATCAGCTATCCTGTCCTCTCTCACCAACTTCCACCAACTCTGTGCCGAACCCTTCAAGTAGTAAGCGGCAAGACGGACCTTAGCTTCAGCAGGTACTGCCAAGGTCTCGTAGGCGGTCTCCAGCTCGGAGATGTACGCCTCCAGCTTTCGAGGGTCGGTCTCCCGTTGAATGACGGCGGTCTCAGATCAGCCAACGCCTTGACCCAATTGGTCTCTCGTGGCGGTGGTGGTGGTGGCTGAACTCCGGGCTGTTGCCCTTGCTGTAATGCAGCAACCATCTGGGGTACCATCTGGGCTACGGCGGCTGCTACTGCCTCAGCCATGGTCTGTCCCGTAGTATCATCGCCCTGGTCACCCATATTACCAGTACCACTTCTGCGGCCTCTACCTCGCGGTCTACCTGCCATCTGAATTCACATGAATATTCATTAGCAATATGCTTGCACACTTATCGGTCCAACGGTTGTAACGCTTCCCGATAATAAGGTATCTCCACACTTAGTTAGTGGTTAACCTTTCCATAACTGTTCACTTAGGTAACTGTAGTTAGGTTTCCTAACTCGGTATATCCCTAAGCTCGGTATTCTAGTCATCAGAGCGATACTTCGCTCTGATACCACTTTTGTAACACCCCTACAACGCCCCTAACTACTGAAATCGCAGCGGAAATAACCAACCAACAATAATTTAACGCTTTGGTGTTACAACGCCGTTAACCACCCACGTGGTTAACTAGGCAGAATAAATACAAGTGTATTGGTCTGATGATCAGACTCCCGAGCATAGATCCTAGCATCCACATATATATATATAGCCAACAATACCGAGTATTTAATGTACATCACAACTACCAACTGTAAACATCAACCACTAATTAACGAACGGTACCAAAATGTAATGCCTCGGGAGCACAGGCGCATCCCGGACTCAACAACCAAAATAACCAAAAGTACATCAATGACCTAGGATCTAGAGCCACTCCGCTTCTTCGATCCTCATCCTGCAGTAAATATGGAGCCCCCGAGGGGGTCAGCAACCTTTGCTGGTATGGTTAACGCGCAGCCCATCGGCTACCGGGATACGCGCAACCAATTGTCATGATAACATGGCATTCATTTTAAACATCCAACATATATACACCATATCATAGCAAGGGAAATTTCATAGCACCATAAGAATACATAACACCATGAAACCGGTTCACACAAGGAACCTTCCACCATAGTTAGTATAAATAGTGAGCCTAGAGATTAATGCCAATCTCATGCTAAGCTCGTTACCAACCTCGTTACCGTCCAGTATATCGAACGGTTAACTTATACCCAAGGTGTGTCGGATATAGTAATCCCAAGCACACCGAAATAACATTTGTATGCCCCTGTGGCCCGACGTGAGTCAGTAAAACTAGCTTTGGATAAGCTAAGGGAAGGTTGAAACCAAATTGGAATACAACCTATACATACACCAAGAGAGCCGAACCGAATATGACATCGATCCCGTCCTCACACGCGTGGCCGGAACATGACCGGACTCCTCACTCCCCGGTTAGCACTTATTAGTGATCACACAATATATGTTAAGCCACACACAAGCAAGTGTTTAGGTCTTGTTAGACACACCAAGGGAAGGGATTCACATAATACAACATTATAATATATAACAACCGTAAACTCTTTTCATGCCTCAATCTTATAAGGTCGTAACACACAGAAAAGCAAACAACACCCAAGCCGGTGTAAACCGGTAGACAACAGAATGCAAGAAAATCATACCTTGGTCCTTTCCTCGATTGGTTTCCTCCGTAGGTCACTCCTATACATAGTTAATAACGTCGGTTAATTATTTATTTAACTTCAAACTTACTAAGTATTTAACATGATTGTATGACATGTTTTAATGTCTATCTTACCCTAGGTTACCTTCATTATACACCCTAGGGTTAACTACATAAGTCACATTCTTTTCTGTTTTTTTTTTACAAGTTAGGTCCGACCGACCTTACCGACCGAACTTGTCCAAGTTCGGTCCATTCTAGAACACATTTCCGTCAAAATTTTCTACTCCGACTGACCTTGTAAGTTCGGTCGCATGTTCGGTCTATTCCCGAGAGTTTCTTCCCTTGAAAATTTAGCCCGACCGAACTTGCCAAGTCCGGTCCCATTTCGGTCGATTCCAGTAACTCAATCCGTACACAAAATACAAGCCCGACCGACCTTGCAAGTCCGTCCCCAAGGTCGGTCCATTCCAGAAGCCAATTCTCGCAGGGTAAACTGGGCTCGACCGAACTTGCAAGTTCGGTCGCAAGTTCGGTCTGCCCCAGACGTTTGTTTTCCTTTTCACATTCAACTCCAAACTTCACCCCATATAACCTAGTACCCCTAACCTCATTTGGGCACTTCAAACACACCTTAAGACATCCTTAAACACATTAAAACTCATTTTCTAATTCCTTAAGCCTTACTTATATCTTCACAAAATTCCTAACACTTACAATGTTTTCTCCTAGTCTCCAAGTGGCGTTCATACCTATGATAACTACTATCTCAAAATACTTTCTCTTCATTTTAACATCATTTCAAGCATCATTTCCTACCATCAAACTTCCTTATGTTTCTTGTAAATCCTTTTTCAAGTTCGCACTTTTTCCTTATTTTACCAAAGTTGCCTAAGCTTTTACCTAAGTCCAAAATGACTTTGGTACATACTAAAACCTCAAGATCATCCCTAAGCATTGTTACACTCTAGAGCACTTTAGTTCCTCAAAATTCTTTCAAAAATCTTAAACTCCTTATGCATTTCCTAAATTCGACATAGGTTCTCTAGCCATTTTTGTCACACCAAAGCACATTGTTTCACCATTGAACACACAAGAACACTAAAAATCCATCAAGCATTTATTATACACAATCAACTCATAAAGCACTACATCACAAATAGTGCATAATTTAAATTGCATGGCACTTAGGCCCTTAAAAATGCATAATTCTTAAACACTGAATTTCCACAATATATTTGCCTTTGACCTGCAAATACACTCAACAACACATATGCCTTTTACTAGTCTCTTGAGAACACTTTACTAAGTCATTCTCCATTTGCTCTTTAGGTAGTTTTAACAAGCATTATAAGCTCATTTCTCCTAAGGCATTAAACAACATTAGGTTAGTAGATTTACCTCTTTTCCAAACAACTTCTTTCTTGTTTCCTTATAAAACCGGTAAGGTATTTGATTCCTTGTCAAGTTCTAAACAATATACAAACATTATAATGAGTATTCAAGCTATAAGCTTCATCTCATTGTAAACCCTAATTTTACATTGTTTCAAAAACATTAATGTAGTTGTTTTACCTTGGTCTTTGAAGAGAGTTTGAATATATATCAAGAGAGGACTCCACCTAGTCCATGAAGAGTTGGAATGAAGCTAGAACAAAGTCACACAAAGAGCTCCATCAATGGGTATTTTCGGTCACAACAAAAACATGGAGGAAATGTAGTTTTTATTTGAGATTCCTTACCTAGAAGCAAAGGAGAGTAATAATATGTAAAAATACAAGCTCAAGCTCCTTCAATGGTGGAACTCCATGTCACCAAAATGGGGCTCTTGAAGTTTTGAGAAGATAGAAATGAAGAGCTTGATGAGAGGAAGAAGATGGTGGTGTTTGTTTTTGATTTGGACAAGTGAGCAAGATTTTACAAGAGGTCAAAGCTAGAGTTTTAATGGTGGTGGTGATATTACCGTGAGAGAACAGCAAGAAGGGAGGAAGAAGGAGTTGGAACCGTGTGAATGAAGAAGGGAAATGAGCGAATGAGATAGAATTTGCTTTAAGAAGACATTTGTCCTTATAAAGTAAAAAGTAGTTTAATTAGTTTTCTTTATTTACTTATCATATTAACTAGAGAGTGGTGAGTCACCACACTTAGAAAACCGGCCCCCTATAATAATGAGGGTATTTTAGTCTTTGTTTGTCAATTTAATTACTTAATACAACATATGTTACAAACTAGCTTATAAAAATCACTATTCATAAAAAAAAGGCACATAGAAGTGAAATTTTTGATTTCTTATTGATATAGACTTCCAAATGTGATACTATATAGTACACATGTTAATTAAAGAGTAATGATGGACATTTAGCCATTCAAAACTCATTTACAAGACAATTTTTCAAAAATGTGCTTTAAGACTCCTTAAAGCACATTTTGTGTTTAAACTTGTTTTCAAGCCTGGTTTTCTTTGTAATTGGTTTAATATGTTCATTAGTATACAAATAAGGTCTTGGTAAGTTCATTAGGTCTTAACCAAGCTCAGCCCAAGCTTAGAGCACGTTTTGGCTCTTATAGACTTTAAAGCACATTTTGTGTTTTATCTTGTTTAAATTTGTTTACTAATGTTTCTAAGACTCTTTTTAGTCTTTATATACCATGTTTAGGTGTTTAAACAACATAACTAGGTTTGGGGTATTTCATTCAAGATGTCTAATTCTCACCAAGCATTCTAGCTTCCATGTCATCTATCTCACTTACAATTCGATCAGAGGGTCATAACTATGCTAATGACTTAGTCTCTGTATCGAGGATTCTTAACGGTACTTGTACCACATTCTTAACTTAGTTGGTCTAATCTCAAAGATACTAAAGCATTCAATTGCTAAATCTGATATTTGTTCCATTGGAAGATGTGTGGTATATCATTCCCTTCCCTTTATATATACACAGCCTTAATGAGTTGTAGCTCGTCTATCCAGTCTTCCTGGAGATCTAGTGTTTGTATTCTTAGTGTTTTCTCAAGTGTCTAAATTGTTCTCTCCAACTGATCTTTGGTCTGAGGATGACCCTTAATCTGAAACTACTGCTTAGTGCTTATTGCGCTTTACAGTCTTATCCTTAACACTTTAAGACATGTCCAATGTCTGTGCTTAACAATCCATGCTCTTCGCACTTCATAGTCCTTAATTATTTGTTCTCTAATTCCTTTGTGTTGTTGGTTCAACTGAATTCTTCTCTTCGACTGTTTGCGGTAGTAGCTACTCTTGTCTGATCTTGCGTCGTTGTCCGTGGCACGGAGTCGACTACTTCCCGTGTTCCTTACACCACTCGTCTACATGCACGGGGTATCTTACTGGTACATTACTACTTACCCAACTAACTCATAAATGAGCGTGTTAGGCCTGCAAGCCCTTGTGGGGTGCAGTCATCCCACGTCTCGTTTTAGTAAACTCATAGTGTTCATCACACGTTTAGCTATTGCTAATTATGAAGTATTCTATTGTCGATCTCCTCTTCATCGTTCCATGATAACATTTATTGTTCTTCTTGAACCTAATCAAGGGAAATTTATTTACTGTGTTCTTAAGTATGGTATGCCTAGTTCTTTCTGTATCCCGTACTGATTCGGTCTCTTACTAATTGAGGTCTCTTTCCAAAGAGCCTCTTATCTTCTTTCTCATTTTTGTTCTACTAGGAATGCACTTCCAGTTCCTTAAGGAATGGGTAGTGTGCTTCCTGTGAAATCTTATCTAACCAGGTCCAGACTACTGACATCAATGCACAGTTCGTATACCATCTTATTTCCATACTTATATCGGTCTTAGCTTATAAATTTAATTGCCTCAGTGTCAATATTTGACGGCTTATACATAACGGTCGCTTTACTGCGCACCATGACTTAATCCCCTTATATAAATATTGTACTCACGACCACTACTACCGTGGTAGCTGGCCTTTACCATGTTGCCCATTGATGGCGCAACTACTTACTCATTTACTATAACATCTTATCTTATATTCAATCCCTTCTTGGTGTAAACACACTGGGAGTTCTCTAATTTCGGTGTTTGGCGGTTGTCATACCGTGCTGTAAAATGGTTATCTCTTAATACGAAGGTGTTCTACTTCAATCTCAGGTTCATAAGTAGGCTTTTTTTTCCCACATTCTTTCATCCTTTATGATGTTATCTACCAAGTAATTTTACCGGTTACCGAAGAAGTCATCCGTTTACTCACAAGCTCTTCTAAGCGTTGGTCACTTGACGTGCCATACTGTGCACTCACCATGTTTATCTCTGATGATTACTGATTCCTAAATCTTGGGTGTTGGATATGAGGTCTGCCTCTGCAGCCTTCCTTATTACTCAAGTGTATCTGGTATGTTCTAAGGTAATTTCAAGGTTTACAGTTTCCATTCTCTAACAAACGTATTATTTCTCTAATAAGTGAAAGCCCTTTTTGAGGGGTTTATTCCCACTCTTGGCCTCACAACAATTAAGGTATCCCCACCCTAAAAGGCATGGTTAGTTCTCCGCCCCTGCCAATGTACTATCTCATTATTCAAATTGGTGCCTTTTCCTGGCTACATTTTCCACAATCTAAGTTATAGGTTTGGTTACCGTTCATATCTACGAATTGTAGTTCCTTCGTGGCTTAAATAAGCTCTCTTACAACTTACTGCGCCTCGGGCTCTGATGTGGTTAACATCCTTGGCTCGTAGGCTCTTAGTGCTTAATGCCTTAGTCCATTACTTGTACTCTTATTCATCTGTAGGTCATCCTTATAGGTTTTTGTTTCTTTGAACATTATCCACCGTTAGGTTACATATTGAATGTAGTATCGGGTTTCAAGGTAAGTTGCTGCATCCTGCTTCCTGCTATGGAAGTTTATTCAGGTGATTTGAGGTTACTTAGTGTCTTGGACAATACTGTCATTTTACAAGATTTATGTCTTTTAGCAATCAAGGTTAGGTTCGTATTAGGCGTTTGCCTTACGGTGTCCAAGTTGGATATCATTCTAACATCTTATACTTCCATCTCAGCGCCTCGTTCAACTTCCGTTGACTACGCCACCCGTTGATGATCAATCATACTTGGGTGTTATTAAGTTAGACAAACAGTATTAACTGTCATTCATCAGTTTGTTCGGCTCGACTATGCCCGCTCTGTGGGGGTAGTCCTCTGAGCTTTCCTTTTCCAGGGTTGTACGTCTTTAATCCTTAGTAGGTTATAGCTTACGTTCATTTCTTTTACCCTTGTTTTCTGGGTTTTCCAACATCTTCATTGAAGAATGCTTATTACTGGTATTCTTAGTGATCAATCTGGGAGTCTTATCCCATTCTTGTTGAAAGTTTTTATGTCGACGGTCTCCATTGTATTCCGTAATGCATTCCTTGTACGTTATCACTTGCGTAGTGTTTTGCTCGCATTACTGAGCGATCTCTTATGTTTTCCTCTTGGGGTTTGGGATTGATGTTCTTACCGCATTGTCGGTTGTTGTTGTAGTAGGTTGTACCGTTGCTAATATTTTTATCGTTTAGGATTTTGTCCAAGTTCAGCTCCCTGCTGACTGGTGTATCCGCTCATCTCATCATGGTCAGGCCGTCAGGCCCTTCCAAGGTCTCATTCTCCCGTTCTTATAGATTTTCAGTCCGGTATTAAAATGTACAACAACTGTAGCGTTCTACTATCTCGCCATGACGGCTTTCCGTGTAACTTAACCGCGGTAGCACTTGCTATGGCAAGTGCACCATGCAGGATGGGTTACCGGTGCTTTGCGCATCAGTAATAGTACTTCCTCCTAATATTTTATATCTTTGGTAGTCCTCGGGACTCCTTCGATGTTCTTTAGTTTGGATAACTGACCATTTAGCAGTTTCCTTGCCGTTTGACAGTGTTGTCGCTTATCAAGGCGTTCCCACACATTTTGTCATGGTTACTAAGTAATGGTTCTCCCTTTGGCACTACATCGTAGTCCTATTCTGGTATACAGTTGTACGCGTCTTTAATGTCGCCTGCGCTATGTCGGTCAGGTTTTATTACGTTCCTCATTGTATGGGGTTTGGAGTTCCCGTTTCTAGCTAGACCTTCCAGTAATCTTGACTCTCATGCTTGGTATTGTCCCACTGTTATGCTCATTCGACCACTGTCCGTGCTCATGTCGCTTAACCTTTCTTATCCATTGCACTTGTAGTGCTTTTCTTATCATTGGTATTGCGGTGTAACTCGACTGTGTAGCATGTCGACCCATGTTGCCGGTAATTTCCATTCTCTTACTGATAGAATTCCATTGGTAGCGCCTGTTTCACTGATGCGCTCCATTAAAACGCTCTAGTTCTCATAAACTGTTGTTCAACGAGGTGTTTCTCGTATTGCTTACTATTGAGCGTAACTACGCTCTGATACCACTTTTTGTAACACCCCATCTCGATCCAATCGTGGTTATCACAAACTTATCACCATATATACCAACTCTGCAGCGGATTCAAATACTTTCCAAGACCTTGCCACGATCTGACTACAGAATATACGGAACATTAGTACATACAAATCTTAACCAAATACATATCCTTCTTACAATCCCCTCACATCCTATACATCTTACTAACTCAAATTGCCATACGAGTGTACATGCACAACTCGTAGGCCACACTTAACCCGTAACACTTGTACCCCATCTTACTCTCGCAACGGCCGCCTCCTGACGTTCACCTGTGTAGTAAAAATAGCCCCCAAAAGGGGTCAGCACGAATGCTGGTACGATCCTCTCATGGCCCCCAAGCTAACGTGGCTACGACGACTAATTGTCGATAGCATGGAGGTGGATTAGATCCACAACATAATAGAAAGTGCAGTAAACAACAATCCAAAAATGAACAATCAAAGTTCAAACATAATGAACGACTTAAATGTGTTCCCTTAATTAGAGAGTTAATTATTTAACTCCTTAAGTTATGTTTCCTCTTAATCTTAGTCCATCCTTATCTTACCTCAATCTTAGTCTTAGAAACAACCATCCTTTTAAAAGGAATGGATGTAGCTTATCTTAGTCTTATAATACAAACCATCCTTTAAAAAGGAATGGTTGCAACTCATCTCAAACCTTATCCTAATCTTAGAATACAAACCACTCTTTAAATAGAAATGATTGTATCTATCTCAATGTTTATTTTTGTTGGGTCAAAAGCGACCCTAGCCAATGAGCTATTAACTCCACTAGTTGAATAAACAACTTATCTTATAATTTAGGATTTAGGTGATCCTTCCGCACCATCTTAATGCCTCCTACCTTGGACTGTATGTCCAATGTAGCTGAGCCGGCAACCAACCCTAGGCAACAAGTCAAAGACAAGTCCTTAAGCGGAAGTCGGATCTGCTATAGATACCGACCCCCTTTTTCCTTAGCATGCATGACCGGAGTCAGTCCCGGGTTCCTCACTCCCCCCTTAAATTCCAGTTAGTAGAAGTCTCAAGACAATGTTTGTTGGTTAAACCTCGTTCGGTTATTAACAAACTAATATTAGAGAGCGATCCTTAGTCACTCAATTCCTTACTAAACGTTGGTTAGTAAGTTCTCACGGTAAGTTGTGTTAGTTTCCAAACATCACACAACAATGCAATAAACATAATGTTCCGGTTGCATGCTTTATCTTGTTTAGTCGGCACACATAAACAAATAGCACACAAGCCGAGGGACACCTCGTTAGCAAGCAGGTCACAAGAAGAACTGTACCGTTCACCGTTGGTCGTTTGGTTGCTTACTCTCCTCCGGAGTCCAAACTCTCAAGCCCTAAAACATTGATTCAGTTTTAAGTTGTTAATCACTTAACTTAATTCAACTTAATTAACTTACTCAACCCATAATGTTTCCCCACCTAAGACCTCTTATGTTTTACAACTTATTCTTACAACTTAACCTTAAACTTTTAAATATATAATTAACTTAATCCCTTAGGTCTTTATACCTCTAATCATGTAACACCCCTAATACGCACATGATACTAAATGAATCGCAGCGGAATAAAACAACTAAAACAGTAACTAACGCTTCGGTGCTACAACGCCGCCAACCTTACCGACCGACCTTACCCAAGGTCGGTCCATTCCAGAACATATCACCATTTGAAAATTTTACCCCGACCGACCTTGCAAGTCCGGTCCCCAAGGCCGGTCCATTCCCGAGAGTTCTTCCCCGTTGAAAGTTTGGGCCCGACCGACCTTGCAAGTCCGGTCCCTAAGGTCGGTCCATTCCAGAACGTTCTTCTGCTAGTGTATTTTGAGCCCGACCGACCTTTCCAAGGTCGGTCCTAAGGTAGGTCGGCTCCAAAAACTTAAATCTAAGTGTTAAATTCAGCCCAAACATCACCACAAGTTCCCCCATGTGTCCTAATTCCATTTAGGCACTTAAAATCACCTTTAAACATCCACTAAAAACTCGTTAGCTACATTCTCAATTCTTACTAGGAATTCATAACACTTGTTTACACCTCTTAAGGCCTTTACATGTCACCAAACAAGGCCTAAACATCATCTAAAACCATTACCATTCAATCCCCCATCATTAGAAGCCAAAACAAATTTTTTTCTTTTTCTCTGCACTGGACCGCCCCTTTGGGGCCGTCCCAACCAGAAACTAATTTCCTGCACGATTTGCCTGGACCTCCCCAGGGGCGGTCCCTAGGGGCGGTCCACAGCAGAACCTATTTTCCAAAGTGCTTTTCTCCTCATTTTGAACTCCAAATTCACCCCAATCTTTTCCCACTCATTCCACACACTTTCCACATGTTTCCTACATGTTTAAACACCTTAAAACATGTACTAAACCTTCCTCAAAATCACCAAACTTGACACTCAATTTCTTACAAAATTCTTACACTTAACACTTGATTCCTTACACTTCCCTCTTGTGACTTTGCCTAAGACCTCAACTAATCATTATGTTTCTTCACCACCATCTTAACTACTCCTCAAGCATCATTTTGCACACCCATTTGCTTTACTCAAACTTCTCAAAGCCATATATAATATAGCACATGCTTACATCCTTATAAGTCATACCTTATTTTTTTCCTTCAAACTTTGTACAAGTTTCCTAGCTTCCTTAACCATGGTTTTGGTGCATAAAACTCACCATTATAACCCCTAGTCCCTCTTATACATTCCTAGATCTTCCTAGTACTCAAGAACTCCATGGTTTATCCATTTTCACCAAAATAACCCTTAGTGATCACTAGAACATCCTTAGTCATAAAATCTCATTAGAACACCTTAAACACTTAGTTTCCTACTCAAATTTCGCCATAGTTTCTCTAGTATATTATCATGCCCAAATGCATTGTTTTCCTCATTCAACCATCTCACACACATCAAGTCCTTTCTCATCATATTTTCTCACACAAATCAACTCATTCATAATAAACTCAATATAATGCAATAATCTTAAATTGCATAGCACTAAGGTTCTTAAATGACATGGCTACTTAAATACCCCAAATTATTAAAGCATGGATTAAATATTTAATCACATTAATTAAGACCTAAACATGCCTTAAAAGTCAACTGAGAACAACAGTGGTCAACACAAATCAAGATGTTGCACCCTTTGACTGCTAAGGGTAAATAAATACCCAAATGAACTACTTAGGACCTAAAAATTTGTCCTAAGCATATTCACACATTACTAAACATATTATAACCGTTGGACAACACTCCAACACAAAGAAAAAGCATTTACATCCTCCAAGGTCAAAAAGGGCAAAAAGGTGCTCTAGGAAAACCTTAAAAATCAAATGACCTCTAAATGATATAAAATTGAATTACATGATCAAATATCATGTAAGGAACACAACAAAACCGTTTTCAAAGAAAACCAAGCCCAGAAACACCTTGCGACACAAAATGTGCACTAAAACTCCTTAAAGCACGTTTTTGTGTAATCGCCTTCTAAATTGGTTTTAAATGGGCTAAAAGGTTATAAATACCTTTTTAAATATAATAAAATATCATATTATATGATATTAGGAATTTAATTCCAGAAATTTACGAATTTTTACAAATTTAATATTAAAATATTCATAAAACCCTAAAGTGGGGCCCGCATGAGTCAAATTGACCAAGTATGGTCAATGGTCAATTAATTGACCCACTTGGACCATGGAAATTGGCTGCAATAAGAGAGGAGGCAGCATAAGTCCTTGATTGACAATAATTCCTACCTAATACATTTACTTTTTGAAAATTAACTTACTTTTTCAAATAATTTAAGCCTTTCCACTCATTTCTCACTTCCTTGTCCGATTCTCTTCTGCCCAGCCGAGCTCTCCCCTTCCTTTGAAGCTCTCAAGTGTGTTCTTGAGCATGGAAGGCAAACCTAGCTCCTAAGCTCTTAACGTAAGTGTTTTAATGTCATTTTTAGCTCTTTTTCTTCATCTCTTCACTACCAACACCTAGATTTCATGGCTCATCAATTCCTATGGCTTATTCTCAGTGTTCTAAGGTTAGAACAAGAGCTAAACTCGGTTGAGACCAGTAGGGACCAAGGTTGTTCAAATCTACATTTTAAGGTAAAAATGTGCTTTAAGCTCATAACTTTTGATTCCCTTCAAGTTCGGCTGTGAAACTTTGGTCATAGCCTCATCTTCTTCTCCTTTTCATATGGAATCTGTTGGTTAGCCATTTGGAGCAAGGATGGCCGAGATCCAAAGGAAATACTGTAACACCCCAACTCAATCCAATTGTGGTCTCGCAACTTAACAACATATATATATACATGTCACAGCAGAATTCTTTACAATCCAGGACCTTGCCACGGTCTGACTAAAGAATATACCGAACATCAGTACAACAACCTTAACCAATTACATATCCTTCTTACAATCCTATACATCTTACTAACTCAATTGCCATACGAGTGTACAAGCACAACTCGTAGGCCACACTTAACCCGTAACACTTGTACCCCTTCTTACTCTCGCGACGGCCGCCTCCTGATGTACCTGTGTAGTAAAAACAGCCCCCAAAGGGGGTCAGCACGAATGCTGGTACGATCCCCTCATGGCCCCCAAGCTAACGTGGCTACGACGACTAATTGTCGATAGCATGGAGGTTGATTAGATGCACAATATAATAGTAAGTGTTGTAAACAACAACTCAGATACGAACAATCAAGTTCACACACAATGAACGACTTAAATGTGTTCCCTTAATTAGAGAGTTAATTATTTAACTCCTTAAGTAATGTTCCCTCTTAATCTTAGTCCAACCTTATCTCACCTCAATCTTAGTCTTATCTTAATCTTAGAAACAACCATCCTTTAATAAGGAGTGGATGTCACTTATCTTTATCTTAATTATACAAACCATCCTTTAAAGAGGAATGGTTGCAACTCATCTTAACCTTACCTTAATCTTAAACTTAACAATACAAACCATCCTTTAAAAAGGAATGGTTGCAACTTATCTTAACCTTACCTTAACCTCAAACTTAACTTAATCTCAGTATACAAACCGTTCCTGGAGGGGAATGGTTGTAGCTTAATTCGAACCTGGGATTTAGGTGATCCCACCGCACCATCTTAATGCCACCTGTAACACCCCATCCAAAGCCTATCGTGGTTATCGCAATCTGAACACTTCGAATACGTCGCAGCGGAATATACAACACTTGGACCTTGCCACGGTCTGATCGTTAGAATATACCGGCTTAAATACTTACAATACTTATCCAAAAACACTTACCCAACTTAAACATCAACATTCTCAATACCACAACCAACCGAGTACTAATATCTTATACACAATCCCAAACTTACATCAGTTTAATATAACAGTCGGGTGCACAGGCGCAACCCGAACTCAAAATAAATGTTCCCACCTAAGTCTAACCGCTCCTACTCTCGTAGTGCGTCCTCATGGGCCTCTTACCTGCAAGTGTAAAAATAGCCCCCGAGGGGGTCAGCACGAATGCTGGTACACCCTCTCATGGCCCCCAAGCTAACGGGGCTACGACGACTAATTGTCGATAGCATGGAAATTGATTACATACACAAACATAATATGAAGTGCAATAACAATAACCACAGATGAACATATATAGTTCACAAGCAATGAACGACTCAAGCGTTCCCTCATCAAGTGGGTTAGTAACCCCCTCCTTAGTCCTCATTTCCTTAATCTCAGTTCCTTACCTTACCTCAATCTTAATCTCAATCTCAATCTTAATCTCAGTATACAAACCTTTCCTGGAAGGGATTGGTTGTATCTAATTCGAACCTGGGATTTAGGTGATCCCACCGCACCATCTTAATGCCACCTACTCTGGACGGGAGTCCAACGTAGCTGAGCCGGCAACCGGCCCTAGGCAACAAGTCCGAAGACAAGTCCTTAAGCGGAGGGCGGATCTGATTCAGATACCGTCCCCCTTTCACTTAGCATGCATGACCGGAGATCGGTCCCGGGTTTCCTCACTCAAGTTCCAGTTAGCAAACATCTTAAACACCATGTGCTAGCTAAGCCTTAACGGGCATTAACCAACAACCATCAACTTAACCCTTATTCTTAACTCAGTAAGTACTAAACTTGGTTAGTAACAATCTCAAGTCTCGCGGGTTAGTGTAAACATAACACAATCACAACGAGAGCATTATAACCGGTTGCATGCTTATCTTGTTTTAGTCCATAGCAAATAAACAGATAGCACACAAGCCGAGGGACACCTCGTTAGCAAGCAGGTCACAAGAAGGATTGTACCGTTCACCGTCGATCGTTGTTTGACTAATCTTCTTCGGGGTCCCAACTCACAAACCTAAAACTTCATTCATTTTTAGGTTATTAGTTATTTGCACCTTACTTAACTCACTTAGTCCCTAAGGACTTCCATTCAATAACCTCTTAAATCTTTGCCACTTAACTTACAACCTTAACTTTAACATTAAAACTTATACTTAATTAACTTAATTCCTTAAGTTCTTAGGGTCCTAATCATTACCACCCTACCAAAGGTATACCTCATTACCTATCACCATTCTTAGAATTCAAAATTTCTTTTTTTTTTTTTTTTTTCTAAGTGTTAAGGGTCGACCGACCCACCGACCGACCCTACCCCTGGGTCGGTCCATTACAGAAACTCTTCCGTCTCTTGGAACCCATCCGACCGACCCAGAGCTAGTCCGACCGACCCAAACCCTCTGGGTCGGTCCCTTACAGAACCCATTTTCCTGCTTAAACCTTACCCGACCGACCCAAGGCTAAGCCGACCGACCCAAACCCCCTGGGTCGGTCCAGTCCAGAGGCATTCCGGATGGCTTAACTTGGCCCGACCGACCCAAGACTGGGTCGGACCCTGGGTCGGTCCTCTACAGACCTTCCTCTTAACTTGCTCTTTCAATTCCAAACTTCTCCTCATGTCTTCTAATATGCTATAACCTCATTTGGCACCTCAATACACCTTAAGCCCTCCTCTAAACACATTAAATCATTCACCAAAATCCACCTTAGTCATTATGCATTTTCCTTGTGATAATGCTAACACTTTTAATGCTTCCCTCTAGGTTTTCTAGGTGGTGGTTCATACCTAATGTAACCTCTATGCCAAATGTTTCCTTCACCACTATAACATCTCCCAAGCATC
Source organism: Limonium bicolor (assembly GCA_023374045.1). Taxonomy (NCBI): domain Eukaryota; kingdom Viridiplantae; phylum Streptophyta; class Magnoliopsida; order Caryophyllales; family Plumbaginaceae; genus Limonium; species Limonium bicolor. The sequence continues at coordinate 284,699,351 of CM041780.1, forward strand.
TCTCACCATCTAAAACTCTCTTAAGCACTTACTTAATGTTCCTTCACAAGTTTAAACTTCCATCATCAACACCTTATTTCCTTCTTAGTTGTGCACCAACATTTGCCTAAGTCCTAAATACTCAAATACATCCTCTTGACTTCTAAATCCTTCATAGTAATGCCTAAATCATTATAACTCATTAAAACACCTTACTTCACCCTCTTTCATCAAGACAACCCATAGAACACTCCTAGACTCCTTAGTCATTAAATTCCCTTAGGATATCTTAAACACTTAAACTCCTTTAAATTTTGCCATGGGTTCTCTAGTATATAGTACTTCCTAACAAATGGTTTTCTCCATCAAACAACCAATACCACACAAATTCTCATTACAATAGCTTAACACCCAATTTACACCAAAACCACCACATCATCATATAGTGCTTAAACTTAATGTGCTTGGCACTTAGGCCCTTAAACAATAATAATCTTAACCACTGAATTTCCACATATATTTGCCTTCAACCTGCGAGTACACTCAACAAGGCTCCCATTGAAATAAAATGCTTCTTGTACTTCACCCTTATATTCTTAAACTTCTCTTTTCTCATTTGCTCCTTAGTCACAAGTTCACAAGAATAGTCATTGTTTCTCCTAGGTTTTATATAACCCTTTTCTAATGTAAACTCAACACTAAACTCATCATATACCTAAATCTCATTTCCTTAAAGAACAAAACACCTTAAGGTAAGTAATTTACCTTGTTTTCTCACAAGCTTAGAAGCCTTTTCTCCTTAGGTTTTCTTTGTTCAATCTCGGTCACCAATGTGATTCTCCTTGCCAATGTTCTAACCAATATCCAATGACTCCAATGAGTACTAGATAACACATTAACCCTAAGGAACAAACCCTAGGTTTTTAAAAATATGTTTTAAGGTATTAATGTGATTGTTTTACCTTAGTTTCTCAAGACAACTTGGATGTGAAGCAAGAAGGACCTCCTCTCTCCTTTGAAGAGTAGAAACAAGCTAGAACAAGGCATAAACATGGAGTCCCATGAGTATATATTTTCGGTCATGTGAAGAAAATGGTGGAAACCTAGATTTTTACACTTTCTTTACCTTAAGAGAATGGAGATGCCAATGGAGTCTCCAAACTTGAATTTCCTCCTCTAATGGTGGTTTGACTTGGCACCAAATGAAGCTCTTGAAGTTTTGAAAAGATAGAAAGGAGGAGCTTGAGCAAACTAAGAAGAATATGTATTTTGTTTTGGATTTGGAGCTAAAATGAGCAAGATGTGTGCAAGAGAAGGTGGAGCTAGCATGGAGAGGAGCTTCACGTTAATGGAGAAGAGAAAGAGAGCAAGAAATCGTGTGAACAAGGGAGAATGAAGAAGTGAGGAGAGAGGTAAGTAAATGTGTGATATTTATCTTAAAGGTGAATAGTACTTTACTTTATAACTTATTTTGCTTTCTCTTACTTAGCTAGATAAGTGTGGTGAGTCACACTTAAAAAAAACCGGCCCCCTTTAGTGAATGAGGGTAGTTTAGTCTTTGTTGACCAAATGTCTCACTTTATAGACTTATGTTATAAACTAGCTTAATTAATTCACTATTCATCAAAAACAAGGCACATTGTTTGTGAAATTTTGATTTCTCATTGATATAGACCTCAAATGTGATTACTATATAGTACACATATTAATTAAAGAGTAATGATGGACATTTAGCCATTCAAAACTCATTTACAAGACAATTTTTCAAAAACGTGCTTTAAGACTCCTTAAAGCACATTTTGTATTTTAACTTGTTTCAAGCTTGGTTTTCTTTGGTAATTGACTTAAAATGACCATTAAGATATTACTAAGGTCTTAGAACAATATTTGGGTACTCTCCCATGTCCTCTCCAAGCTTAGAGCACTTTTTTGTTTAAACTGCTCTTTGGTGTTTCCTTATATTTTTTTGATTAGAAATGTTTCTTAATGTTTCTAAGGCATTATTTAGCCTTCTTATATCTTAGTTTATCATTTAAACACCATATCTAAGTTTGGGGTATTTCAATCTACCCCCCTTAAAAGACTTTGTCCTCAAAGTTCACACATGTTTTAACCATTCACGGTACACAATACTCTTAATCTTAATACCACATCTTATATTCACATTCATACATCTCAAGACTCAAAGGTCAATCTCAAATACAATACATAAGTATCATACATAACTCAAACTTACACCGAAGTGTAGCAACTTACACAAATCCACATCTTAAACAACCAAACAAACGACAAACATGATCGTTTCCTAACTCAAAAGCGAGGAAGCTCTACCCCCCTTAAAAAGGGGTACGCCCCGTACCCTATACAGACGATCTAGTCAGTAAATAAAGAGGGTACTTCGCCCTCATCTTATCCTCTAATTCCCACGTGGCCTCTTCGACATCCTGGTTAGACCAGAGAACCTTCACCAGTCGCACTGACTTGTGGCGAGTGTCCCTAGTCTTGTCCAAGATTCTCTGAGGAGTCTCCACGGATCTCATGTTTGGTTCTAAGTCAACCTCTCAGGTTCTAACACATGGGAGGGGTGGTGCATGTATTTCTTTAGCTGTGAAACATGAAAAACATCATGCACTTTACCCAGCTCAGCAGGTAAATTCAACCTGTAAGCAACCGGGCCCACCCGCTCCGTAATCTCATAAGGACCAACAAATTTCGGGCTTAACTTGCCCTTCTGCCCAAACCTGAATACACCCTTCATCGGTGATACCGCAGAAATACCTGGTCGCCCACTGCGAACTCCAGGTCCCGTCGTCGAACATCAGCATACGACTTCTGCCTATCTTGAGCAGCTTTCATGTTCTCCCTGATTTGCTGAACTTCAGCCTTAACTTGTTCTAAGTACTCTGGTCCTATAATGACCGTCTCACTCGACTCATCCCAGCAGAGCGGTGTACGACATGGTCTACCGTACAACGCTTGAAAAGGTGCCATCTTGATCGAAGCGTGATAGCTGTTGTTGTATGAAAACTCGATCAGATGCAATCTGTCAATCCAACTGCCCTGGAAGTCTAAGGCACATGCTCTCAGCATGTCCTCGAGTGTCTGAATAGTACGCTCAGTCTGACCATCTGTCTGAGGATGGAACGCGGTACTCAGTTTGAGTTCTGTACCCAACGCTTCTCTGGTAGCTCTCCAGTACCTCGAAAGGAATCTGGTATCTCTATCTGACACTATGGTCTTTGGTATGCCGTGATGTCTCATGATTTCTCTCTCAAATAACTCAGCTAATTTGGTCACCTTCCAAGTATCCTTCATCGGTATGAATCGGGCTACTTTGGTAAGGCGATCCACCACCACCCATATCATGTTGAGACCTCCCCTAGCAGGTGGAAGCCCAACTACGAAGTCCATGGAGATATCATGGAACTTCCACTCCGGAACTGGCATCGACTGTACCATTCCGCCCGGTCGTCTGTGCTCGAATTTCACCTTCTGGCATGTGAGACACCTCAAGACGAACTCGGTAACATCTGTCTTCATTCCCGACCACCAGAAGTATCTCTTCATGTCTTTATACATTTTAGAGGCTCCCGGATGGATGGAAACTGAAGAACAGTGTGATTCTCTAAGTATACGGTCTTTCAGATCCGTGTTACCTCGTGGTATGCATAATCGGCCCTTAAGTCTGATCAGATCATCATCATGAAGTCTGAAGTCGTATTTCTGACTCTCAAAGGTACCATCTGTCAGCTTCTGTCTGACCTCTCTCATATACTCATCAGTCCTCTGAGCCTCTCGCACCTCATCAACCAAGCTGGAGAAAGAAACTAGCGAATGGAGTGAGTGTGCTCGACGGCTCAGGGCATCTGCTACAACATTGGCCTTCCCTTCTTTGTATTGGAGGTCAATGTCATAGTCTTTCAAAAATTCTAACCATCTCCTCTGTCGAAGATTTAACTCCTTCTGAGTGAATATGTATTTCAAACTCTTGTGATCGGTGTAGATCGTGACACTAACCCCGTATAAGTAGTGGCGCCATATCTTCAAAGCGAAGACTACAGCTCCCAGCTCTAAATCATGTGTGGGGTAGTTCTCCTCATGTTTCTTCAACTGGCGTGAGGCATATGCCACCACCTTGCCATGTTGCATGAGCACGCAACCCAGCCCTCTGCCGGATGCATCACAATAAACCTCAAAGCCCTCTGTACCGTCTGGAATGGTCAGTACCGGTGCAGTGGTCAGTGAGTCCTTCAAGCGCTGAAAAGATCCCTCACAGTCATCTGTCCACAGAAATGGTGCATCTTTCTTCATCAGACTGGTCATCGGCTTCGCGACCTTGCTGAAATCTCTAACAAACCTCCTGTAGTAACCTGCCAGACCGAGAAAGCTCCGGATGTCGGTAACAGTCTTCGGCCTTGGCCAGGTACGTACGGCCTCAATCTTTGCTGGATCCACTGCGATCCCAGCATCCGAGATGACATGACCTAGGAAAGAGACCTGGTCAAGCCAAAACTCACACTTGGAGAACTTAGCATATAGCTGGTTCTCCCTTAATATTTCCAACACCCTCCTCAAATGTTCCTCATGCTCAACCTTAGACTTTGAATATATCAGAATGTCATCGATAAAAACCACAACCGACTTGTCCAGCTGCTCCCGGAACAAGCGGTTCATCAGATCCATAAACTTCGCCGGTGCGTTCGACAAACCGAACGGCATCACTGTAAACTCATAGTGGCCGTATCGTGTCCGGAATGCCGTCTTCTCAATATCTCCCTCCTTAATGGCTATCTGATGATACCCTGATCTGAGATCAATCTTGGAAAACACAGATGCTCCCTTCAACTGATCGAACAGATCGTCAATGCGGGGTAGTGGGTACTTATTCTTCACTGTCACTGCATTCAGCTCTCTGTAGTCGATGCAGAGGCGGAGACTACCATCCTTCTTCTTCACGAAGAGGACTGGCGCTCCCCATGGTGACACACTTGGTCTAATGAATCCTTTATTCAACAAATCTTTCAGTTGTTCTTTTAACTCAGTCATTTCTGCCGGAGCCATACGGTATGGTGCTTTGGCTATCGGTCCGGTACCAGGTAGCAGCTCAATGGTGAACTCTACCTCCCGAGTGGGTGGCATGCCGGGCAGTTCCCGTGGAAATAAGTCGGGGAACTCCGACACTACCGGTAAGTCGGGGTCGAACTCAGGGTCTCTCTCTATGTCCTGTACATAGCAGAGGTATACTTCTTCCTTTCTCCTTAATTCTCTGCATTGCCATGGCGGTGATGATCTTAGTCGAAGGCTCCTGGGCCTCTGGCGGTATGATATTGTTACCCCAGACGGACTCCTGAGCAGCAATCTATGCTCGGCGCAGAGGATACGTCCCTTGTGCCGCTCCAACCAGTTCATCCCGAAGATAACATCAAATCCTAGCTTACTGAACTCAATGAAACTGACTGGGAAGTCTTCCCCCTTAATTCTGATGGTGGCTCCTCGGTAGTAACGAGTGCAACGAACCTTCTCCTTAGACGGGAGCGTAACCGTGAAGTCGGGTAGCTCCTGCGTCTAGCCCCAACCTGCTCGCAAATGATGCAGAGACAAAGGTATGCGAGGCCCCTGAGTCGAAGAGAACTGATGCCTCAATCCCATTGATCGGAAAGGTGCCGGTGAGGATAGTACCGCTAGCGTCGGCCTGTGCCTCTGTGAGTATGCTTAGTGCACCTTCCGTACCGAGTCCATAACCTAATTGTGTTCACAAGCTCCATGAGTATTGATGGTATAACAAGAGTCGTAACAATTTATATGAACAACACTGTTATTTTATTCATGACCATCCTGTTTACAACATGTGCTTCAATCTTACATCTCATTTCTCATCTCATTCTATCATTACATGGCTAATATTGTCTAAAGGTTAGGTTTAATCTTCCTGGTCTCATATGCGTCGCATTGATTACTGCTGACGGTGCTGTATTCAGCTTGATTCTCTTAATCCCATGGTATAACATCCTTGATTCTCCTCCCAAAACTAATACATCACCTGACTTAAGTACTATCTTATCTGCACGGTCCGCACGCTTCTGCTCGCCGTATAAAAACTCCGCATCATCTCCAATGGACCAAGACACTACGGGTATCCCTCTTTCGAGAGACTCCGTTGTCTCGTCCTTATCCTGGTGTAGTCCCAGTTTCCCATCTTTTTCGTAGAAGTTTACAATGCAAATGTCTGGCTGGATGTCTGGAATCGGTTCAGCTTCCAACTGCTGAGCGATTTCCATGACTTGTGTAATAACTGGATGGAACTCTTCGGGTATTCCCGGTGGTGAGACTCCATCTTGCTCCCTTGTGGTTTGGTAATTCTTGGCATACGGATTCCAATCCTTGCCCAAGCTCATCATCTTTAATTTCATCTTTGCTCCCCCTGGGTACTCCGGTGTGTAAAAACCTCCCGGTCCCATTCCTAGTTGATTGCATCTCCTGATGATGGCTATTTGTGCTCCGGGTGTCAGGTATCCCCTTAATAAAATCATACCTGGGCGGATAACCTGACATTGTTCGGTTGGAAAGTGTGTGGTTTCGATGTCGGTGTGCTCCGGGTTAGAGGTTGATGGTATTGGGTAGCAATGTTGAATCTTCCTAGAGTGGTAGTAGGTTATATCTCACTTAAGTTCTAATCTCATCTTATTCTTACTTAACTCATATATTTCACCAAACATGCATGATAATGCGGTAAGCAGGTAGTTTTATTACTAAATGGTTATAGTGGTACCTGGCCTCGATGAGGGCTCAGGCTCATCGTCCCGATCCACCATGTGTAGAGTGGGCCCCGTCTTCTGGGTCGCCCGTGGGTTCTTGTCCGCCGGCTGCTGCACTTTCCTCTGACCGTCAGATCCAGCTCCCTGATCGGTCTTGCCCTTGCCCTTGGTGTCGGGCCTATAGGCTCTGCTAGCAGGGTTCCGGTAACACTCATAAGCTCGATGCCCGTAGATACCACAGAAGTTGCACTCCACCTTATTTCCCTTACAGTCGAGCCCGGGGTGGTCCTTGTTACACCATCTACAGATGAAGCGTCGCTGGTAGCCACCACCGGCTCCCCTCTCAGTCTCAGATCCTGATGATTCACATTGTCAATTCTCATATCTCAAACGATTACTAATTTATTTCTTAACTCATCCAATATCAATTTTTCTCACCCTTTGGCGCCTTAGAGCGCAGTGGTGTAGCTGCAATAGCATAGGTCAGCTTCAATGGCTCTTCCGAAGCCTTCTCCTTTTCCTCCTTCCCTTTCGGGTTCTGATTCTTCTGGGCCTGAGGCTGGTACTTTTGTTTCTTGTACCCTCCTTGCCCTTGACTCTCTGAGCTCTTCCCAGCACTCTTCCTCTTTGCATTCTCCTCGTCCCTCAGCTGGACGGTAATCTCAACCTTAGCAGCGGCATGATAGCACTCCTGCTTTTCCATAGTATTAGTCTCACTTATTTCTCATAATCTAAAGCTTATTCATCACTTACTCAAATTTCAATCATTCCCATTACCTGCAAGGTAGTGTAACTCGTCGGCCCCATGCCGTAGCGGAGTCGATGGCTAAGCCCGCCATAGAAGCGGTCTACCAAGATCTGGTCAGAATACCCTAGACCTGGCAGAAGACGGAGCAAGGCGGTGAACTCTGAGTAATACTCGTCCACCGTCATCTTGTCCGACTGCTTAAGCGCATCTAACTGCAAGCGCTTCTTCGTCTGGACATGGGCGGGGTAGTACTTTGCCCGTAGCAAGGCGGTGTACTGCTCCCAGCCGAACTCTGGATTGGCCACGTGCTCGGCCCTCACCAGCTTCCACCAATCGCCCGCCGCCCCCTTCAGGTAGAAAGCAGCTAAGCGCACCTTGATCCCAGCAGGGACATCAAGGGTCTCGAAGGCGGTCTCCAGCTCGGAGATGTACGCCTCAAGCTTGGCGGGATCGGTCTCCCCCTTAAAATGAGCGGGTCGAAGATCTGATAGGCTCTTCACCCAGTTTGGTTCCCTAGGTTGTGGCGGTGGAGGTGGTGCACCCACACCAGGCTGATAGCCCATGTGCCCTAAAGCAGCAGCTACGATCTCTGCGATCGTCTGCCCTCCAGGTATCCCTGGAATATCCTCACCCCGGCCGCGACCTCGGCCTCCTCTAGGGCGTCCTGCCATCTGAACAAGCATAACTTACATTAGATTCGTACTCACCATCGTTTTGGTTAGTAAATTTATAACGTCCGTAGACGGTAAAGACAATCCACACTTATTAGTGGTCATCTGACTCTACTCACTCTAACTTCTCACACCCTTAACCCAATACTTATTCCTTAACTTATATCCTAACTCGGTGGTTACTCATGTCCGGTATTTCTTGATCAGAGCGTAACTACGCTCTGATACCACTTTTTGTAACACCCCATCCAAAGCCTATCGTGGTTATCGCAATCTGAACACTTAATCGAATACGTCGCAGCGGAATATACAACACTTGGACCTTGCCACGGTCTGATCGTTAGAATATACCGGCTTAAATACTTACAATACTTATCCAAAAACACTTACCCAACTTAAACATCAACATTCTCAATACCACAACCAACCGAGTACTAGTATCTTATACACAATCCCAAACTTACATCAGTTTAATATAAACAGTCGGGTGCACAGGCGCAACCCGAACTCAAAATAAATGTTCCCACCTAAGTCTAACCGCTCCTACTCTCGTAGTGCGTCCTCATGGGCCTCTTACCTGCAAGTGTAAAAATAGCCCCCGAGGGGGTCAGCACGAATGCTGGTACACCCTCTCATGGCCCCCAAGCTAACGGGGCTACGACGACTAATTGTCGATAGCATGGAAATTGATTACATACACAAACATAATATGAAGTGCAATAACAATAACCACAGATGAACATATATAGTTCACAAGCAATGAACGACTCAAGCGTTCCCTCATCAAGTGGGTTAGTAACCCCCTCCTTAGTCCTCATTTCCTTAATCTCAGTTCCTTACCTTACCTTAATCTTAATCTCAATCTTAATCTTAGTATACAAACCTTTCCTGGAAGGGATTGGTTGTATCTAATTCGAACCTGGGATTTAGGTGATCCCACCGCACCATCTTAATGCCACCTACTCTGGACGGGAGTCCAACGTAGCTGAGCCGGCAACCGGCCCTAGGCAACAAGTCCGAAGACAAGTCCTTAAGCGGAGGGCGGATCTGATTCAGATACCGTCCCCCTTTCACTTAGCATGCATGACCGGAGATCGGTCCCGGGTTTCCTCACTCAAGTTCCAGTTAGCAAACATCTTAAACACCATGTGCTAGCTAAGCCTTAACGGGCATTAACCAACAACCATCAACTTAACCCTTATTCTTAACTCAGTAAGTACTAAACTTGGTTAGTAACAATCTCAAGTCTCGCGGGTTAGTGTAAACATAACACAATCACAACGAGAGCATTATAACCGGTTGCATGCTTTATCTTGTTTTAGTCATAGCAAATAAACAGATAGCACACAAGCCGAGGGACACCTCGTTAGCAAGCAGGTCACAAGAAGGATTGTACCGTTCACCGTCGATCGTTGTTTGACTAATCTTCTTCGGGGTCCCAACTCACAAACCTAAAACATTCATTCATTTTTAGGTTATTAGTTATTTGCACCTTACTTAACTCACTTAGTCCCTAAGGACTTCCATTCAATAACCTCTTAAATCTTTGCCACTTAACTTACAACCTTAACTTTAACATTAAAACTTATACTTAATCTTAACTTAATTCCTTAAGTTCTTAGGGTCCTAATCATTACCACCCTACCAAAGTATACCTCATTACCTATCCCATTCTTAGAATTCAAAATTTCTTTTTTTTTTTCTAAGTGTTAAGGGTCGACCGACCCACCGACCGACCCTACCCCTGGGTCGGTCCATTACAGAAACTCTTCCGTCTCTTGGAACCCATCCGACCGACCCAGAGCTAGTCCGACCGACCCAAACCCTCTGGGTCGGTCCCTTACAGAACCCATTTTCCTGCTTAAACCTTACCCGACCGACCCAAGGCTAAGCCGACCGACCCAAACCCCCTGGGTCGGTCCAGTCCAGAGGCATTCCGGATGGCTTAACTTGGCCCGACCGACCCAAGACTGGGTCGGACCCTGGGTCGGTCCTCTACAGACCTTCCTCTTAACTTGCCTCTTTCAATTCCAAACTTCTCCTCATGTCTTCTAATATGCTATAACCTCATTTGGGCACCTCAAATACACCTTAAGCCCTCCTCTAAACACATTAAATCATTCACCAAAATCCACCTTAGTCATTATGCATTTTCCTTGTGATAATGCTAACACTTGTAATGCTTCCCTCTAGGTTTTCTAGGTGGTGGTTCATACCTAATGTAACCTCTATGCCAAATGTTTCCTTCACCACTATAACATCATCTCCCAAGCATCTCTCACCATCTAAAACTCTCTTAAGCACTTACTTAATGTTCCTTCACAAGTTTAAACTTCCATCATCAACACCTTATTTCCTTCTTAGTTGTGCACCAACATTTGCCTAAGTCCTAAATACTCAAATACATCCTCTTGACTTCTAAATCCTTCATAGTAATGCCTAAATCATTAACTCATTAAAACACCTTAACTTCACCCTCTTTCATCAAGACAACCCATAGAACACTCCTAGTACTTCCTTAGTCATTAAATTCCCTTAGGATATCTTAAACACTTAAACTCTCCTTTAAATTTTGCCATGGGTTCTCTAGTATATAGTACTTCCTAACAAATGGTTTTTCTCCATCAAACAACCAATACCACACAAATTCTCATTACAATAGCTTAACACCCAATTTACACCAAAACCACACCACATCATCATATAGTGCTTAAACTTAATGTGCTTGGCACTTAGGCCCTTAAACAACAATAATCTTAACCACTGAATTTCCACATATATTTGCCTTCAACCTGCGAGTACACTCAACAAGGCTCCCATTGAAATAAAATGCTTCTTGTACTTCACCCTTATATTCTTAAACTATCTCTTTTCTCATTTGCTCCTTAGTCACAAGTTCACAAGAATAGTCATTGTTTCTCCTAGGTTTTATATAACCCTTTTCTAATGTAAACTCAACACTAAACTCATCATATACCTAAATCTCATTTCCTTAAAGAACAAAACACCTTAAGGTAAGTAATTTACCTTGTTTTCTCACAAGCTTAGAAGCCTTTTCTCCTTAGGTTTTCTTTGTTCAATCTCGGTCACCAATGTGATTCTCCTTGCCAATGTTCTAACCAATATCCAATGACTCCAATGAGTACTAGATAACACATTAACCCTAAGGAACAAACCCTAGGTTTAAAAATATGTTTTAAGGTATTAATGTGATTGTTTTACCTTAGTTTCTCAAGACAACTTGGATGTGAAGCAAGAAGGACCTCCTCTCTCCTTTGAAGAGTAGAAACAAGCTAGAACATGGCATAAACATGGAGTCCCATGAGTATATATTTTCGGTCATGTGAAGAAAATGGTGGAAACCTAGATTTTCTTACACTTTCTTTACCTTAAGAGAATGGAGATGCCAATGGAGTCTCCAAACTTGAATTTCCTCCTCTAATGGTGGTTTGACTTGGCACCAAAATGAAGCTCTTGAAGTTTTGAAAAGATAGAAAGGAGGAGCTTGAGCTAACTAAGAAGAATATGTATTTTGTTTTGGATTTGGAGCTAAAATGAGCAAGATGTGTGCAAGAGAAGGTGGAGCTAGCATGGAGAGGAGCTTCACGTTAATGGAGAAGAGAAAGAGAGCAAGAAATCGTGTGAACAAGGGAGAATGAAGAAGTGAGGAGAGAGGTAAGTAAATGTGTGATATTTATCTTAAAGGTGAATAGTACTTTTACTTTATAACTTACTTATTTTGCTTTCTCTTTACTTAGCTAGATAAGTGTGGTGAGTCACACTTAAAAAAACCGGCCCCCTTTAGTGAATGAGGGTAGTTTAGTCTTTGTTGACCAAATGTCTCACTTATATAGACTTATGTTATAAACTAGCTTAATTAATTCACTATTCATCAAAAACAAGGCACATTGTTGTGAAATTTTTGATTTCCCATTGATATAGACCTCAAAATGTGATACTATATAGTACACATATTAATTAAAGAGTAATGATGGACATTTAGCCATTCAAAACTCATTTACAAGACAATTTTTCAAAAACGTGCTTTAAGACTCCTTAAAGCACATTTTGTGTTTTAACTTGTTTTCAAGCTTGGTTTTCTTTGGTAATTGACTTAAAATGACCATTAAGATATTACTAAGGTCTTAGAACAATATTTGGGTACTCTCCCATGTCTCTCCAAGCTTAGAGCACGTTTTTGTTTAAACTGCTCTTTTGGTGTTTCCTTATATTTTCTTTGATTAGAAATGTTTCTTAATGTTTCTAAGCCATTATTAAGCCTTCTTATATCTTAGTTTATCATTTAAACACCATATCTAAGTTTGGGGTATTTCACCACCTACTCTGGACGGGAGTCCAGCGCAGCTGAGCCGGCAACCGGCCCTAGGCTACAAGTCCGAAGACAAGTCCTTAAGCGGAGGGCGGATCTGATTCAGATACCGTCCCCCTTTTTCCTTAGCATGCATGACCGGAGATCGGTCCCGGGTTTCCTCACTCAAGTTCCAGTTAGTAGTAATCTCAAGACCATATTCGTTGGTTAACCTCCTTCGGTTCATATCGTCCCTTATTAGGGAGCGTTCCTTAGTCTCACTCAATTCCTTACTAAACATTGGTCAGTAAGTTCTCACGGTATGTTGTGTTAGTTTTCAAACATCACACAACAAAACAATAAATATATATATTCCGGTTGCATGCTTTATCTTGTTTAGTGAGCACACAAAACAAATAGCACCAAGAGAACTGTACCGTTCACCGTTGGCCATTCGGTTGCTTAATCTCTTCCGGAGTCCAATTTCCAAGTCCTAAAACTTTCATTCAGTTTTAGGTTGTTAATCACTTAACTCAATTCAACTTACTTATCTTACTTAACCTACTTAATGATCCCCACCTAACACCTCTTAAGTCTTACAACTTAATCTTACAAACTTAATCTAAAACTTTTAAGTTTATTCTTAACTTAATCCCTTACGTCTTTATACCTCTAATCATCATTGCCCCCTTAATGGGGGTACCATTATACCACAAAACTCCCTTAGGGTTTTTTTTTGTCTTAAGGGTCGTCCGACCCACCGTCCGACCCAACCAACTGGGTCGGACCATTACAGAAATATTTCCGTCTTTTAAAACTCTCCTGTCCGACCCATGTGTGACCCAACCAACTGGGTCGGACCATTACAGAACCCTTCACTGGCGTCTAACAGAGGCCGTCCGACCCAAACTTGGGTCGGACCCCTGGGTCGGACGCCACCAGAACATGTCCAAAAATTGTTAAATCTTCACCAAACTTCTCCTAAAGCCTTCTAATGTATTCTAACATCATTTAGACCTTTAAACCCACCTTTAATCATCCTCCAAACTGATTAAAATAACCTCCAAAGGTCATCCTAACCTTTTGCTCAATTCTTGCAAGAAATTCCTAACACTTGTTAACTAATCCCTTATTTCTCTAACATGTGCATTTTATCTAAAACTTCAACTAACCAAAGTGTTTCTTTCCAACCCGTATAACTCCTCCTTAACATCATTGCACTCCATCTTTGCTTGTTAAACCTTCCAAGGTCATCTTGCATGTCCATGCACAATTCCCTTCTTTTCACTTGTTACTCATCACTCTTAAACTCTTAAGCTTGCTTATACATTTCTTTCCATTATCTTAATACCTTGACATTGTTCTTCATTTACCTTAACCATGCAACACCCTCCTTAGACATTTCCACTTCTCTTATGCAACTTACTCACCATTCTCACGATCATACCCTCTTATACGTTTCTAGTCATTTTCCTTGACGACTTACAACATCCTCCTACCATTTTCACTTCCATCACCCAAGTCCACACATTACCATTCAACTAAACCTTACTAGTCCACCACTAACATCACCACCTCTTACACAAACTTCTCGAACTCTCATTGTTCTTCTCTTAGTTCATACCTAAATCATCTCAAAGCATTACACATCATTTCCTCCAGATTTGCACAAGTCTTACCATTCCTCATACCATGACTTTGGTGTGTTCAATGCACCCATCTAAACTCTAATTCCCTCATATACATCTCTAGGTCATTCTAAACCTCAAGAATTCCTTAGTTAACTCATTTCCACTCAAATTCCTCATAGTGACTCCTAGTAAATCCTAGGACATATTAATTCACCAGCATCACCTAAACACTTATTTTCTACTCAAATTTCGCCATAGCTCCTCTAGTATATTATCATGCCCAAACACATTATTTTTCCTCATTCAACCATCTCACACACACCAAGTCCTTTCTCATCTTATTTTCTCACGCAAATCAACTTATTCACATCATACTCCATATATTGCAATAATCTTAAATTGCATAGCACTAAGGCTCTTAAATGACATGGCTCTTAGGCCCATAAATGACTTAAACTTAAACACTGAATTTCCACATATAAAAGCTTTCAACCTGCAAATACACCCATCAATCTCATAGTAGTTTAATGTTCTTAAAACTCATCTTGAACATATATTACTAACTCATTTCCTTTGGCTCCTTAGTCACAAGTTCTCAAGCTTATTTAAGTTCTTTTTCTTAGGTTATACAACCCATTACCTAATGTAAGCTATAAGCTACCTTAGTACTCATCTAAAACTCATTCCTTAATCTTAAATCACCATTAGGTAAGCATTTTACCTTGTTTTCTCAAGCTTATCTTAATCTTCTCCTTAGACCTTCTTGCATAGATCTCGGCCACCACTTAAATTCCCTTGCCAATGTTCTAATCAATATTCAATGACTCATATGAGTACTAAACAATATACTAACCTCAAGGAATGAAAACCTAGGTTAGAAATGTGTTCTAAAGCATAAAAGTGGATGATTACCTTTGAAGTCGAAAAGTAGACTTGGGCATTGAATGAAATAGGACCTCCACTAGTCCTTGGTGAATAAAACAAGCTAGAACAAGGCATAAAAACAAAGCCCCATGAGTAGTAAATTTTCGGCCATGGTGAGGAAGTGATGGAAACATGATTTTTCTTACATTTCCTTTACCTTAAGAGAATGGAGAAGCTAGTGAGCTCTTCAAAATTGATTTTCCTCCATCAATGGAGATTTCCCATGGCTCCAAAATGAAGCTTTTCCAATTTTGTAAAGATGAAAAGCTAGAGCTTGAGCTAACTAAGAATAATCTATGCTCACTTTTTGATTTGGAGCTAAAATGAGTAACTTATGGACATATGAAGATGGAACAAGTATGGAGCTGGTTGGGCACGGTTTGGAACAGAGAGAACAACAAGAAAACCTTGGAAGACGAAGGGGAAATGAAGAAGAGAGGAGAGAGGTAGGCTAATAAGGATATTTGCTTTATAAAAGCAAATAGTAACTTTCTTTACTTATCTCTTCTTTTTCCCTTATTTGGTGAAGTCCATTGTGACTCATCCTTAGAAAAACCGGTCTCCTATCTTAAATAAGGCTAGTCATGGTCTTTGTTGACCAACTAATTAACTTATATGATTAAAACTTAAACTAGTCACTATTGGCACTATTCACTAATCAGTGCACATATTTCTGAAATTTATGATTTCCCGTTGATTTCGGCTTCCTAATGTGTTACTAACTAGTACACATGTTGATTAAAGAGTAATGATGGACATTTAGCCACTCAAAACTCAATTCTAAGACAATTTCTCAAAAATGTGCTTTAAGACTTCTTAAAGCACATTTTGTGTTTTAACTTGTTTTCAAGCTTGGTTTTCTTTTCTAATTGATTTAAAATGTCCATTAGCATATTACTAAAGTCTTATAATGGTATTTGGGTGCTAATCAAAGTCACTCCAAGCTTAGAGCACATTTTTGCCCTGATGCCCTTAAGGCACTTTCTTGTATTTTCCTTGGTTTAAATTGTCTACCAATCTTTCTAAGGCATATTCTAGCCTTACTACATCATAATTTAATGTTTACTTAGCATACTTAGTGTGAGCCTCGATTTAAACCCTATCCTATGTTGAATAAAGTTGATTGGGATCTGATTGGGTTTTAGGTCCACTTATAGCCTAAGATTAATAACTATGTCATATAACAATAATTATTAAAACCTAAGCTAGCCCACTGGAACCTATTATGAGTCGCCACCTAATTTTAACCTAGATCAAATTAGGAAAGGAGAGTTCGGGTTCGGGGGCTTGATATTCGACTTAATTAGGGTTCAATTACTTTCATTACCCCTCCTAGGTCGTTTTTCCTCTACTTAGTTTATTTACGGCTTATTACGAGTCGTTTTAACCTAAGTGCGCGAGCTTCTGTTTTTTTTTTGTTTTTAGCATTTTTGACAGAGAATTAAAGTGAAATTAAAAGCTACCTAAACTAGGGTTTCGGAGGCAGAACTAGGTCAAATTTTGCTTACGTCCGTAGCCACGGACCAAACGTCCGAGACCACGGACCCAGTTAACCTAAATATACAGAAAAGTCGAAATTAAAGGAAACAAAAATTTGCAAAGTCCGGGGCCACGGACAGGGTGTCCGTGGGCCCGGACATTATTAGAAAAACCTAAATTTTGAATTTTTAAAATCCCGCCGCCGTCCGTGGTGTCCGTGGTCTCGGACAACGCGTCCGAGGTCCCGGACCATAGGTCCGAGGTCACGGACCACCCACGGACAGGGGTTTTCAGAAGGTTCCCGAGGGTGTTTTGAGCTCAAATTTTATGGGTGTGTAGCCTGAAAGATGTACAAGACGTTAGTGATTGAAAGTTTTCAATTTGAATTCGAATTAAGCACGAAACTTAGCAAACAAGTTATCTGACAGAGGCTTAAATAAACAGCAATACAGAAGCCTACGAAGGTTAGTTTGAGCCCAAATTTTGAGGCAAGACAGATAATACCGTGGTGAATCAGGGAAGTGGAGTTTCTACCTGTTTTACCTTCGGATTCACAACGTTTCTTCACACCGGGATTCGTCGAGTGCTCCGTTGATGGCAGACCCGAAGGATTTCGACCCAAGCTTCTGGTTGTTGGTTGTTCTTGCTGTTCTTCACGTTTTAGAGGTGTTTTTGTGAGGTTTTGATGATCATTGGTGCTTTGGGGATGGAAAACCTGTTTAGATGGTGATTTCGGGGGATTTTCAGTATGATTTGGGTGGCCGGGTGTTGGAAAACGTGAGAGAGAGAGAGAGGCCGTGTTTTCTGACTCTCTAGGGTTCTTCAGTATGTGAGGTTCTGATTTTATCCAAAAACCCATCCCCTTATATAGACTTCCTTAAAGATAAAGAGAATCTAGTAAAAGTAAGATTTTTCGATATTTTAACTAAGCAACTTCCCAAAGGAATTTTGCTATGAAATTTTAACCACATGTCAAGAATGGATATTATGAATTTTCTGAGGTGGAAACGAATTTTTTAAATGCTGGAGCATTTTTAAATTGAATTTCTCGTCAGATTCAGTCAGAAATTGCTAGAAAATTATTGGAAATTCGAAAAATCAAAATTCCAACGCCATTATGCTTAAAATGTCATCCTCTATCATGGGTTAAAATATCAAAGCATTTCGAGCTGATTTGGGCACCCTTTAGGAGAGAGAAAGCCTATAGGAGAACTCAGAAGCCTTAAAAATTACGAAAACGCCCCTGACAATGACGAAGCTGCTCCTCAGGCCCTGGAACACGCCGATCGGGCCGGAGTCTCTTACTGTTTGATGGAGATGGCTCTCACAACCTCGTAGACCTTAACCAGGGGGTCAAAATTTTGGTATAACAGATGCCCCCCGTCAACTGACTTTGTAACGAATGTGAAAAGTCTGGTTGATGCTTGAGTGGTGCCCCAAAATTTTGGACTCCACAGAATCCTCCACGTTGTGTGAAACCGGTAAACGATGCCCAGCGATTCGGAGGCGCTGACTACCAAAGCTACAAAGCATTGTCGAGCTATTCTAAGGCGCTGACTACCTAAGCTACAAAGCATTGTCGAGCTATTCTAAGGCGCTGACTACCTAAAATGATGAAAATGATGTCAAGCTATTCTAAGGCGTTGACTGCCTAAAGTGGTGAAAATGATGCCAAGCTATTCTAAGGCGTTGACTACCTATAATGAGTGAAACGTGCTTAATGTGATGATGAATTGTATGACCTAGATGCATCTAGGGACCGGAACCTATTCCGAAGTGTGTGTAAAAGGTTAAGGACAGAGAGTGCCAAACGTGGCAGGTGCTAAGGAAGTGGGTAAGACTTATGACAAGCTGAGGGTGAGTTCTTCAACTCAGGTGAGAATTTGTATCTGTAAAGAATCTACATCTTCGTGGTGAGAATCTGTATCTGAATCTACGGGTGAGAATCTGTATCTCTAAAGAGTTTGTATCTATGGATGAGAATCTGTATCTAAATCTACGGGTGAGAATCTATATCTCTAAAAGTCTGTATCTTCGGGATGAGAATCTGTATCTGAATCTACGGGTGAGAATCTGTATCTCTAAAGAGTCTGTATCTTCGGGATGAGAATCTGTATCTGAATCTACAGGTGAGAATCTATCTCTAAAGAGTCTGTATCTTCGGGATGAGAATCTGTATCTCTGAAGAATCTGTATCTTCGAGTGAGAATCTGTATCTCTGAAGAATCTGTATCTTCGGGATGAGAATCTGTATCTCTGAAGAATCTGTATCTCCGGGGCGAGAATCTGTATCTCTGAAGAATCTGTATCTTCGGGATGAGAATCTGTATCTCTGAAGAATCTGTATCTCCGGGGCGAGAATCTGTATCTCTTAGTCTATGATGAGGAGTTTCATGCAGACGGATGCAAGGCAAACTTTATGCAAATGATCATGATGAAAGTTGATTATGAAAGTGCCAAACATGGCTATGATGATGTGCATATCAAATTACAATCAAAGTGTATGTAGGAATGCTGATATGCTAGCGTTGCTAATGATGCTAATGATATTGATGATGTTGATGATGCTGATGATATTGATGATGTTGATGATGCTCGGATGCTTCTGGGGACCGAAACCCGTTCCAATGCTCCTGGTTGGTATACTATGGGGACTTATTGCCTCTGCCCACCAACTGGGGTGCTGGGATAACTTCTAGATTACCAAGGGGACTTATTGCCACTGCCCACTAGTTGTTTCTCCCAAGAAGTTGACATGAAGATGGGGACTTATTGCCTCTGCCCCGCCAACTTAGATCACGCTCTGTCTCGTACTTGTCTCGCACTGAAGATGATACTAGGTCTCGTACTGGTCTCGCACTGGATGATAACGATAGGTCTCGCACTGAATGAAGGAGGAAACTGCAGGGCCTCGCACTGTTTTGGGTCTCGAACTAAAAATGAGTTAGGAAGATAATGGTCTCGTGCAGATGATGAAAACTGATTACTGGAGTGCCAAACATGGCAATGATGATAAAATGTATGCAATCAAAATATATGAAAGATACTCGTTCAAAACAGGAAACTGTTGGAAAAGGTGCCGAACTTGGCAATGCTTGAGAAAAACCCTGCTGAAAAAGGAAAGTGAAATGATCATTTCCTGACTAAAAATTTCAAATCTGCAATTTGCTTCTTGAAAAATGAACATGCCATTGGTGGAAGTGTGTGGTGTTTGTTGTGGTGTTAAAGGCTTTTCCGGTGTTCAGGATTTGCGATAGACCTGGGATTGGGTTGTGATTTTGGATGGAGGTCAAGGCCAATGACGGGCTTGAGAGTGTGTGTGTGGTGGTAAGGACTTATGTGTGCCTGTGGTGGGATGGTGGTGCTCGAGCTTTGGGTTTTAATTGGTGTTGACATGGCAATTGTTGGAACCAACAATTGCCCCCAGTATTTTTCCCTAGGACAATCCGAGCTAGAGTTCATGGCAATCGATCGGAACGATCGATTGCCCCCAGTATTTTCTTTGATTAAACGTGCGAACAAGTCTCATCCTCACAGGGTTGAGGCTTATTCTTTGACGTGGTGCTTCCTAACCTACACTCGATGTGGTCGGTGTTTGCACTCATTTCTCGCTCATGGTCATAACTTCTAAACCATTGAATTCAATATTTGATGGATTTACGCATTTGATCTGTTACTTTCACGTGATTGGACACACAACTATCAAGTCGGAAGTCTTTAAAGCTTATAACGTGGCCATAGGGTATGATGAAAGGCGACGGGATCATGGAGGGATATTTGAGGTATGTGGAGCTTAAATGGGTGACCAAAGCTGCAACTTGCGTCTTCTCTCAGATTCATCTTCCTTGTCTTGAAGTCGTCTAACTGCTTCATGTTGACGTTGGTTTTGAGCTTCTGGACCTGGACTTTTGGAGTTGTCCTTTACACCATTTCTCTTTTTTTTTGTCATTTGGACTTCTTCGAGGCACTTTGGGTTCGCCTTTCTGTTTTATCCTTTCTTGACTTTGCCTTTGGGGTTCTTGTGTTTCCCGGTTTTGGGCTTCGAGAGCTGTTTTGATGTGAGCTCTTTTGATCCTGTGTCACTCTGGGACCATTTACGGATCACTTCGTCATGCTGATAGCGGCATTGCTTCTTCGGACTGATGAGAACGTTATATGAGAGTTTGACTCCTCGCTCCCTTCGGTCACCGGGTCGGACTTTCATCATTGGCTGGGTTATTTTGTGGTGTTCATATTACCGAAAAGGGATATATGAAAGGCTCAACGGGGGTGCCTAGGGTTTAATGTCAGGGTTTACAAGCTTTTGGCTATGTGGTGTTGTACCTAGGTGCTTCGTCATTCTTGATAGTTGTGTATCCGCTCTTTGTTACTTTTCGCAGGTCTAAGAGTAAATTTACAAATTATCCTTCGGTCGGAGTTATGCCGTTTATTTTACCTTTGAATGTGGTCTCACCGGAGTCGTGTAAAAATGACACGCTCGTTCACTCGTGGTTTTTCCGCTCAAGACACTCTCGTGAATTTCACTCAGAGACTAGTTCACACGCTTAAACGAAAGATTAAAGATGATGATCCTGAACTCAGATTGCCCCCAGCATTGACCTGGGGTTTATGACAACACTTAAACGGATGTGGATTTGGAACCGCTTCGTGGGTTATTTGGATATTATGTGGTGAGTTGTGGTGTTTGGTTAGCCATGTTCGAATTTTTAGAAACAAGAGACAAGTCGTTCCATTGCATAGTCAGAAAATGATTACTTCGTGATCCTTGAAAGACGTGAGTGCTCTTTTTTTTAAAAAAAAAAGTTTTTTCGAATAAATGAATGATGCCTTGTACCAAAATTATGAAACATGAACTATGTTTTATTCAACAAAAAGAATAATGTTGGAAATTACAAACTCGGGAAAACTACCGAAAACGATTCAAGGGGTCTAACTACTACAAAAGTTGAAAGATAACTAATCAGGAAAAGAAATGCATTTAATGAGAAAAACACTAAAAAACAACATTTTTGATGATGCCTGGGCACACGTGCCCTACGCTCCCCACCATGTTTTTAGAATTGGAGCCCTTGGTCAATCAGATCCTGGATTCTGTGTTGTAGGGCTCTGCAGTGGTCAGTGTCGTGACCGGGCAGCTGATGAAAGTGACAAAATTGATTAAGATCCTTCCCCAGATGAGTAGTTCCTGGCCTCAGGGCGAGCGGTTGCATCGGATATCTTCCTCGAAGCTCTTCAAGTGCTTGTCTTGGTGTTCGACCGATATCTGTAAACTCTCTTTGTCGAGAATTCCGTCGGGGCGGTTCTACTGTCCCAACGCTCCAACCAGGTCCTCTTGACTGTCGATCACTGTCTTCCTCATGTTGCCTGGTCCTCTTGCGGGTGCAGCTTTGGATGCAAGTTGCTGCTCCTGGTTGCCTAATCACTTTCCTGAGTTTTGTAGCAATTTCTTTGACATTCTCCTTCGATCCTCGGACCCTAATGGAGCCAACTTCAATGCAGTCAAAAAGGGTGTTGAGAAGCCTGTCCACTAACTCATCCCGAGCTTGACGTTCGGACTCGAGGGAAAGAGCCTTTGCTTTCAACTCTTCGATAACAGCAACGTAGTTAGATTCCACGGCGTCCATGGCAGCACTATGCCTCTGCTCCATGGCTTCAATGGTGGCCATGTTCTTTTGTTCCAAAATTGCGAGCTGGGCTTCCATGTCGATTGGACTGCACTTAGGACTTGAGTCTACCTGTGTTCAAGGTGTCCATTATTAGCTAACAAAAGGAAGTGGGCTGAAAGATACTAAGGTGAGAATGACGCTTCACGAGATAGATCAAAACAGACTTAGGCTGAAAGCAAGTGGGCCAGGATACCAGAGAATGAGGTGTTTGGGTTGGAGTATCTTATGAACTGAAACTTGGGCTGAAATCTAGACAGATGGCTTTGATTGGGCCTGAGAGGTGAACCTAGATCTAGGGTTTGGGGCTAGGGCCCAAATGAGAAGTTTACCTAGTCTAGAATGAGCCCTTGGGCCGGAATGTGTTTGGGCCTGGAGTAAAGCACATGGGCTGGAATGGTCCCTAAACCACAAATGGGCCTAACTTTCCTTGGGACAGAGAAGATGGTTGCTAAGCAGAAAAAGATTTTATTTTTCAGAACTTGTGGGTTATTTCAAGTCCAGGTGGATTTCCTTTTTTTTGGGCCTAGAACTAATTGGATAATTCAAATTGGGCCAGAAGAGAAATCACCTAAGTCCAAGCTTTTGGGCCGAAGCCCGAACAACTCACATGTTAAACCCAACAGGGCCTCTGGGCCGCAAAAGTAGAGCCGCCAATTCGGTTGGGCTAGGTTAATGTAGGAGAAGTTCCTATCAATCTCTAGGCTGGGTAATGGGCCGATCATACAAGCAAACAAGGCCCACACAAATTCAACATGTCCTCACTTGACGGTTAAATCAATTTGGGTATGGATCGATCCGGAGAGGTGCTTGGGGCTTGGGCCCAGGTCGCCACAAAGGAATAGGGCTTGCACGCTATTCTCTTTGGGTTTCCCCACTTTTTTCACATCACCTAAAGGTGTGCGTCTACGGTCGGGTCTTTGACTGACCAAACAATGGGCTAGGTAAGGACACTGCCAGGAAAACGCTTGGGGCTAAGGCCCAGGTATTAAGGGGATGTGGTTAGACGACATCCTCCTCTTTTCCCCCGCTTATTCACATCACCTAAAAGGTGTGAGTCCCTGACAGGGGACCCTAGATGGGTCCCGGGGTGAAACTGGTTTGTGTGGACCCTCGCTCTCATATGATGCAAGGGTGCAAAAATTAAAGTGCGCACGAAAGTAACAAACAATATGATAAAGCCATAAATAAACATTTTCGAGTTAAGCCCTCTTTCTTAAAATTAAACAAGCTAAAATTAAGAGTATCCCCAGCAGAGTCGCCAGTCTGTGAGCCTCGATTTTAAACCCTATCCTATGTTGATTAAGTTGATTGGGATCTAGTCGGGTTTTAGGTCCACTTATACCTAAGATTAATAACTATGTCATATAACAATAATTATTAAAACCTAAGCTAGCTCACTGGAACCTATTATGAGTCGCCACCTAATTTTAACCTAGATCAAATTAGGAAAGGAGAGTTCGGGTTCGGGGGCTTGATATTCGACTTATTAGGGTTCAATTACTTTCATTACCCTTCCTAGGTCGTTTTTCCTCTACTTAGTTTATTACGGCTTTTAAGTCGTTTTAACCTAAGTGCGAGCTTCTGTTTTTTTTTTTTTTAGCATTTTTTGACAGAAATTAAAGTGAAATTAAAATACCTAAACTAGGGTTTCGGAGGCAGAATTAGGTCAAATTTTGCTTACGTCCGTAGCCACGGACCTAATGTCCGAGACCACGGACCCCAGTTAACCTAAATACAAAAAGTCGAAATTAAAGGAAAACAAAATTGCAAAGTCCGGGGCCACGGACAGGTGTCCGTGGGCCCGGACATTATTAGAAAAACCTAATTTTGAATTTTTAAAATCCCGCCGCCGTCCGTGGGTGTCCGTGGTCTCGGACACGCGTCCGAGGTCCCGGACCATAGGTCCGAGGTCACGGACCACCCACGGACAGGGGTTTTGAGGTTCCCGAGGTGTTTTGAGCTCAAATTTTATGGGTGTGTAGCCTAGTGAAAGATGTACAAGACGTTAGTGATTGAAAGTTTCAATTTGAATTCGAATAAGCACGAAACTTAGCAAACAAGTTATCTGACAGAGGCTTAAATAAACAGCAATACAGAAGCCTACGAAGGTTAGTTTGAGCCCAAATTTTGAGGCAAGACAGATAATACCGTGGTGAATCAGGGAAGTGGAGTTTCTACCTGTTTTACCTTCGGATTCACAACGTTTCTTCACAGGGATTCGTCGAGTGCTCCGTTGATGGCAGACCCGAGAGGATTTCGACCCAAGCTTCTGGTTGTTGGTTGTTCTTGCTGTTCTTCACGTTTTAGAGGTGTTTTTGTGAGGTTTTGATGATCATTGGTGCTTTGGGGATTGGAAAACGTGTTTAGATGGTGATTTCGGGGGATTTTCAGTATGATTTGGGTGGCCGGGTGTTGGAAAACGTGAGAGAGAGAGAGGAGGCCGTGTTTCTGACTCTCTAGGGTTCTTCAGCATGTGAGGTTCTGATTTTATCCAAAAACCATCCCCTTATATAGACTTCCTTAAAGATAAAGAGAATCTAGTAAAAGTAAGATTTTTCGATATTTTAACTAAGCAACTTCCCAAAGGAATTTTGCTATGAAATTTTAACCACATGTCAAGAATGGATATTATGAATTTTCTGAGGTGGAAACGAATTTTTTAAATGCTGGAGCATTTTTAAATTGAATTTCTCGTCAGATTCAGTCAGAAATTGCTAGAAAATTATTGGAAATTCGAAAAATCAAAATTCCAACGCCATTATGCTTAAAATGTCATCCTCTATCATGGGTTAAAATATCAAAGCATTTCGAGCTGATTTGGGCACCCTTTGGAGGAGAGAGAAAGCCTATAGGAGAACCCAGAAGCCTTAAAAATTACGAAAACGCCCCTGACAATGACGAAGCTGCTCCTCAGGCCCTGGAACACGCCGATCGGGCCGGAGTCTCTTACTGTTTGATGGAGATGGCTCTCACAACCTCGTAGACCTTAACCAGGGGGTCAAAATTTTGGGTATAAACTTAGGTTTGGGGTTTCAATCTACCCCCCTTAAAAGAACTTTGTCCCCAAAGTTCCCATGCATCTTTTCTATTAGAATACATGTCTTACCTCATTCCTTAGATCATATAGATCATACTTATGTATACTTAGTCTCATTGTATCATTGGATCCGCCATATTCTTATACTTAAATATCACAAACATGCCTTAGCACGTGTAGCACTAAAATTCCTTTTGTTCCTTTTTGATGATTAAAACATTCACATAACTTCCAACGTATTCTCCCATGTCACCGGTCCGTAGACAATGGCTCATTTGTCCTCGTCACCATGGGCCAGAATACAAAACACCCTGCTCTCCCCATGTCACCGGTCCGAAGACAAAGGCTCGTGCGTCCTCGACTTCATGGGCGAGACTCAGTAAAAAGGTAATCCTTTTCACGAGGTCATGTGAGGAATAATTCCTCTAATTAAAAATACAAGCAACTCCAATTTCATTTCATCCTAAGGTCTCTGTCCATAGTGTGATTTAATTGTGACCACTGGTAGGGAGTTTCAGGAATCATCCAACCCCCGATGTGATCAGCATCAGTGTAGAACTATCCTTCCACCCTAATTTGTGTTCGGTTTCCCTTGATCCCTAGAAAATCAAGTTCCACCTCCCACGTCATTTTCAAACATCCAAATAATTCACTCATGTCCAATTTTCTGTCTTTTTAGTTCTTCTAATCATAATCAATACATCTCCCAAGTGTGGACTCAGTCCATCAAACATTCCCGATTCATCTCTTAGTAATTATCCAAGACTTAAATTCCTACTAAGTTCTATGACTGTCCCATACCAATTCTCACCATCTTATCTCTCATAGAATTACAATTTCCTTCCTCATACTCATATCAAATAATATCTCATAGTGTTATCTTATTCTTATCTCCCACCTAGTCTCATCTATCTTGCTTATAATTTGATCAGAAATGCTTAGTCTATGTATCGAGGATTCTTAACAGTACTTATACCGTTTCCTTAACTTAGTTTGGTCTAATCTCAAAGGTAGTGGTCTGCTAGCTTCCGCTGCGCGACTCTGATAATCTTAGGCTTAATTGTCTCAATGGACACGTGTTATCTTCATATATATACACGACCTTAATGAGTTGTAACTCTTCTATCTATTTCTCCTTGAAGATCTTATGCTCATACTCTTAGTATTTTCTCGAATGTCTAAATTGTTCTCCCCAACTGACCTTTGGTCTGAGGATGATTCCTAATCTGAAACTACTGTTTAGTGCATATTGCGCTTTATAGTCTTAATCTCTTACATCTTAAGACATGCCCAATGTCTGTACTTAATAGTCCGTGCTCTTTGCACCTCATAGTCCTTAATTATCTGTTCTCTGGTTCCTCTGTGTTGCTGGTTCAACTGAATTCTTCTCTTCGACTGTCTGTGGTACAGAGTCGACTACCTCCCGTGTTCCTTACACCACTCGTCTACATGCATGGGGTACCTTACTGATACATTACTACTTACCCAACTAACTCATAAATGAGCGTGTCAGGCCGGCAAGCCCCTGTGGGGTGCAGTCGTCCCACGTCTCATTTAGTAAACTCATAGTGTCCGTCACACGTTTAGCTATTGCTAATTATGAGTATTCTGTTGTCGATCTCCTCTTTCATCGTTCCATAATAACATTTATTGTTCTTCTTGAAGTTAATCAAGGGAAGTCCATTTACTGTGTTCTTGGGTATTGTATGCTCTAGCTCTTTCTGTATCCCGTACTGATTCGGTCTATAAAATTGAGGTCTCTTTCCGTAGAGCCTCTTATCTTGTTTCTCATATTTATGCTACTTGGAATGCACTTCCAGTTCCTTAAGGAATGGGTAGTGTGCTTCCTGTGAAATCTTACCTAACCAGGTCCAGACACTGGCATCAATGCTCAGTTCGTCTACCATCTTATTTTCTTACTTATGCTGGTTTTAACTCATAAATCTAATTGCCTCAGTGTCAATATTGACGGCTCATACATAATGGTCGCCTTACCGCGTACCATGACTTAATCCATTTATCTAACTATTGTACTCACGACCACTACTATCATGGTAGTTGGCCCTTACCATGTTGCACATTAATGGTGCAACCTTATTCACTTGTTTTAATGCCATACCTTATACTCAATCCCTTCTTGGTGTAAAACATTGTGAGTTCTCTCATTCCGGTATTGGCGGTTGTCGTACCGTGTTGTAAAATAGTTGTCTCTTGATATGAAGATGTTCTGCTCCAATCTCAGATTCGTAAGTAGGCTAATTTCTTCGCTTTCTTTCATCCTAGTGATGTTATCCACCATGTAGTTTAACTGGTTACTGAAGAAGTCATCCACTGAATCACAAGCTCTTCTGAGCATTGGTCACTTGACGAGTAATGTGCAATCTCAATATTTATCTCTGACCATTACTAATTCTTACATCCTGGGTGTTGGATATGGGGTCTATGTGCAACCTTCTTTATTACTCAAGGTTCATAGTTCCATTTTCTAAATAAAGTGTATTTTATCTCTAATAAGTGAAAGCCCTTTTTGAGGGGTTATTCCCACTATTGGCCTCACAACAAGGAGAGGTATCCCCACCCTAAAGGTATGGTTCTCCGCCCCTGTCCTTAGCATTATCTCAACATTCTCCTTGGTACTCTTCCTTGGTAATATCTTCCCCAATCTAGTTATAGGTTTGTAACTGTCCATATCTACACATTGTAGTTCCTCATGGCTTAAATAAGCTTTCTTACAACTTACTGCACCTCGGCTCTGATGTGGTTAACATCCTTGACTCGTAGGTTCTTAATGCTTAATGTCTCAGTTCATTATTTGCACTCTCACTCATCTACAGGTCATCCTTATAAGATTCTGGTTCATTGAACACTATCCACCGTTTGGTTACATAAATGTAGTATCAGGTTTCATGGTAAGTTGTTGCGTCCTGCTTCCTGCTATGGAAGTTATTCAGGTGATCTGAGGTTTCTTGATGTCTTTGACAATACTGTCATTTTATTAGACCTATGTCTTTTAGCAATAAGGATAAGTTCGTATTAGGCGTTTGCCTTAAGGTGTCCAAGTTGGATATCATCCAGTCATCTTATACTTCCATCTCAACGCTTCGTTCAACTTCCGTTGGCTATGCCACCCGTTGATAATCAATCATACTTGGGTGTTAATGAGTTAAACAAACAGTATCAGCTGTCATTCATCAGTTATTTGGCTCGACTATACCCGCTCTGTGTGGGTAGTCCGCTGAGCTTCCCTCTGTCGGGATTATACATTTGTTAATCCTTAGTAGGTTATAGCTTATGTTCATTTCTTACCCTTATTTTCTGGGTTTCCAACATCTTCATTGAAGAATATGTTATTGGTACGCCTAGTGGTCACTCGGGAGCTATACCGTTTTCCATTGTAAGTCGTTGCTTCAACAGTCTCTATAGTATCTTGTATACATCCCTTATATATATGCTTATATTGGTTTTTGCTCGCATTACCGAGCGATCCCTTAGGTTTTCCCCTTGGAGTTCGGGATTGCGTTCTTACCGTACTGTCGGTTGTCGTTGTAGTGGGTTATACCGTTGCAAATATTTATATGGTTTAGTACTTTGTCCGAGTTCCGCTCCCGGCTGACTGGTGTGTCACCTCATCTCATCATGGTCAGGCCGTCGGGCCTTTCCAAGGTCTTATTTTTTTTCTGTTCTTATAGATTTACAATCTGGTACTAATATGTGCTACAACTGTAGCGTTCTCCTATTTTGCCATGATGGCCTTCCGTGTAGCTTAACCGTGGTAGCACTTGCTATGGCAAGTGCGCCATGCAGGATGGCTATTGGTGCAAGGTACGTTGGAAGTGATACTTCCTTCTAATTCCCATGTAATTGGTAGTCCTCAAGACTCCTTCGATGATCTCTTATTTTGGAACTGACTATGCCGGCAGTTTCCTTGTTGTTTGACAGTACTGTCATTTATCAGGGCGTTCCTCTTTCTGAGGGAACCCCTTAATATTTTCTTATGTCTTAATCCTCGCCCCAGTCTCCACACGTTTTGTTGTGGTTACTAAGCAACGGTTTCCTTTAGGCACTACATTGCAGTCCTATTCTGGTATACAATTTGTATGAATTCTTATCGTCGTCCGCATTACGTTGGCCAGGTTTTGCAACCTTCCTTATTGTATGGGGTTTGGAGGTCCCGTTTCTAACTGGACTTTCCAGTAATCTCAATCCTCATGCTTGGTATTATCCTGCTGTTATGCTCCTTCGGACGACTGTCCGGTACTCATGTCGCTTCCCTTTTCCTTTCTATTGCACCCGTAGTGCTTTCCTTATCATTGGTATTGTGGGTTACTTCGACTGCGTAGCATGTCGACCCATGTTGCCGGTAATTACCGTTCTTTTACTGGTAAGGTTCCATTGGTAGCGCCTGTTTCGCCGATGCGCTCCATTAAAAATCTCCCAGTTCTCCTAAACTGTTATGCAACAAGATGTTTCTCGTATTGCTTACTGTTAGCTAACTGCCAGATCGGGTTCCCCCGAGTAAGAGAAGGCTTTCTTCTCTCTGGCGTTTGTTCCACATATTCAGGGTTAGGGATGTGGAGGGCGGGTCTAGGTACTATGGATGTCCGGTAAGCACCGGGAAGTCCTGACTAACGCGCCTCTCACTCTACCTCTTAACCCTTAGCCCATAACTCAATCTCATCCTCAATATTCTCCTAAGTTCGGTATTTCTTGTCTTCAGAGCATAACTACGCTCTGATACCACTTTTTGTAACACCCCAACTCAATCCAATTGTGGTCTCGCAACTTAACAACATATATATATACATGTCACAGCAGAATTCTTTACAATCCAGGACCTTGCCACGGTCTGACTAAAGAATATACCGAACATCAGTACAACAACCTTAACCAATTACATATCCTTCTTACAATCCTATACATCTTACTAACTCAATTGCCATACGAGTGTACAAGCACAACTCGTAGGCCACACTTAACCCGTAACACTTGTACCCCTTCTTACTCTCGCGACGGCCGCCTCCTGATGTACCTGTGTAGTAAAAACATCCCCCAAAGGGGGTCAGCACGAATGCTGGTACGATCCCCTCATGGCCCCCAAGCTAACGTGGCTACGACGACTAATTGTCGATAGCATGGAGGTTGATTAGATGCACAATATAATAGTAAGTGCAGTAAACAACAACTCAGATACGAACAATCAAGTACACACACAATGAACGACTTAAATGTGTTCCCTTAATTAGAGAGTTAATTATTTAACTCCTTAAGTAATGTTCCCTCTTAATCTTAGTCCAACCTTATCTCACCTCAATCTTAGTCTTATCTTAATCTTAGAAACAACCATCCTTTAATAAGGAGTGGATGTCACTTATCTTTATCTTAATTATACAAACCATCCTTTAAAGAGGAATGGTTGCAACTCATCTTAACCTTACCTTAATCTTAAACTTAACAATACAAACCATCCTTTAAAAAGGAATGGTTGCAACTTATCTTAACCTTACCTTAACCTCAAACTTAACTTAATCTCAGTATACAAACCGTTCCTGGAGGGGAATGGTAATAGCTTAATTCGAACCTGGGATTTAGGTGATCCCACCGCACCATCTTAATGCCACCTACTCTGGACGGGAGTCCAGCGCAGCTGAGCCGGCAACCGGCCCTAGGCTACAAGTCCGAA
The DNA here is from genome assembly GCA_023374045.1 of Limonium bicolor. Taxonomy (NCBI): domain Eukaryota; kingdom Viridiplantae; phylum Streptophyta; class Magnoliopsida; order Caryophyllales; family Plumbaginaceae; genus Limonium; species Limonium bicolor. The sequence goes on from CM041780.1 coordinate 284,730,230, forward strand.
GACAAGTCCTTAAGCGGAGGGCGGATCTGATTCAGATACCGTCCCCCTTTTTCCTTAGCATGCATGACCGGAGATCGGTCCCGGGTTTCCTCACTCAAGTTCCAGTTAGTAGTAATCTCAAGACCATATTCGTTGGTTAACCTCCTTCGGTTCATATCGTCCCTTATTAGGGAGCGTTCCTTAGTCTCACTCAATTCCTTACTAAACATTGGTTAGTAAGTTCTCACGGTATGTTGTGTTAGTTTTTAAACATCACACAACAAAACAATAAATATAATATATTCCGGTTGCATGCTTTATCTTGTTTAGTGAGCACACAAAACAAATAGCAAACAAGCCGAGGGACACCTCGTTAGCAAGCAGGTCACAAGAGAACTGTACCGTTCACCGTTGGCCGTTCGGTTGCTTAATCTCTTCCGGAGTCCAATTTCCAAGTCCTAAAACTTTCATTCAGTTTTAGGTTGTTAATCACTTAACTCAATTCAACTTACTTATCTTACTTAACCTACTTAATGATCCCCACCTAACACCTCTTAAGTCTTACAACTTAATCTTACAAACTTAATCTAAAACTTTTAAGTTTATTCTTAACTTAATCCCTTAGGTCTTTATACCTCTAATCATCATTGCCCCCTTAATGGGGGTACCATTAATACCACTAAACTCCCTTAGGGTTTTTTTTTTGTCTTAAGGGTCGTCCGACCCACCGTCCGACCCAACCAACTGGGTCGGACCATTACAGAAATATTTCCGTCTTTTAAAACTCTCCTGTCCGACCCATGTCCGACCCAACCAACTGGGTCGGACCATTACAGAACCCTTCACTGGCGTCTAACAGAGGCCGTCCGACCCAAACTTGGGTCGGACCCCTGGGTCGGACGCCACCAGAACATGTCCAAAAATTGTTAAATCTTCACCAAACTTCTCCTAAAGCCTTCTAATGTATTCTAACATCATTTAGACCTTTAAACCCACCTTTAATCATCCTCTAAACTGATTAAAATAACCTCCAAAGGTCATCCTAACCTTTTGCTCAATTCTTGCAAGAAATTCCTAACACTTGTTAACTAATCCCTTATTTCTCTAACATGTGCATTTTATCTAAAACTTCAACTAACCAAAGTGTTTCTTTCCAACCCATATAACTCCTCCTTAACATCATTGCACTCCATCTTTGCTTGTTAAACCTTCCAAGGTCATCTTGCATGTCCATGCACAATTCCTTTCTTTTCACTTGTTACTCATCACTCTTAAACTCTTAAGCTTGCTTATACATTTCTTTCCATTATCTTAATACCTTGACATTGTTCTTCATTTACCTTAACCATGCAACACCCTCCTTAGACATTTCCACTTCTCTTATGCAACTTACTCACCATTCTCACGATCATACCCTCTTATACGTTTCTAGTCATTTTCCTTGACGACTTACAACATCCTCCTACCATTTTCACTTCCATCACCCAAGTCCACACATTACCATTCAACTAAACCTTACTAGTCCACCACTAACATCACCACCTCTTACACAAACTTCTCGAACTCTCATTGTTCTTCTCTTATTTCATACCTAAATCATCTCAAAGCAATACACATCATTTCCTCCAGATTTGCACAAGTCTTACCATTCCTCATACCATGACTTTGGTGTGGTCAATGCACCCATCTAAACTCTAATTCCCTCATATACATCTCTAGGTCATTCTAAACCTCAAGAATTCCTTAGTTAACTCATTTCCACTCAAATTCCTCATAGTGACTCCTAGTAAATCCTAGGTCATATTAATTCACCAGCATCACCTAAACACTTATTTTCTACTCAAATTTCGCCATAGCTCCTCTAGTATATTATCATGCCCAAACACATTATTTTTCCTCATTCAACCATCTCACACACACCAAGTCCTTTCTCATCTTATTTTCTCACGCAAATCAACTTATTCACATCATACTCCATATATTGCAATAATCTTAAATTGCATAGCACTAAGGCTCTTAAATGACATGGCTCTTAGGCCCATAAATGACTTAAACTTAAACACTGAATTTCCACATATAAAAGCTTTCAACCTGCAAATACACCCATCAATCTCATAGTAGTTATAATGTTCTTAAAACTCATCTTGAACTTATATTACTAACTCATTTCCTTTGGCTCCTTAGTCACAAGTTCTCAAGCTTATTTAAGTTCTTTTTCTTAGGTTATACAACCCATTACCTAATGTAAGCTTTAAGCTACCTTAGTACTCATCTAAAACTCATTCCTTAATCTTAAATCACCATTAGGTAAGCATTTTACCTTGTTTTCTCAAGCTTATCTTAATCTTCTCCTTAGACCTTCTTCTTGCATAGATCTCGGCCACCACTTAAATTCCCCTTGCCAATGTTCTAATCAATATTCAATGACTCATATGAGTACTCAACAATATACTAACCTCAAGGAATGAAAACCTAGGTTAGAAATGTGTTCTAAAGCATAAAAGTGGATGATTACCTTTGAAGTCTCAAAGTAGACTTGGGCATTGAATGAAATAGGACCTCCACTAGTCCTTGGTGAATAAAACAAGCTAGAACAAGGCATAAAAACAAAGCCCCATGAGTAGTAAATTTTCGGCCATGGTGAGGAAGTGATGGAAACATGATTTTTCTTACATTTCCTTTACCTTAAGAGAATGGAGAAGCTAGTGAGCTCTTCAAACTTGATTTTCCTCCATCAATGGAGATTTCCCATGGCTCCAAAATGAAGCTTTTCCAATTTTGTAAAGATGAAAAGCTAGAGCTTGAGCTAACTAAGAATAATCTATGCTCACTTTTTGATTTGGAGCTAAAATGAGTAACTTATGGACATATGAAGATGGAACAAGTATGGAGCTGGTTGGGCACGGTTTGGAACAGAGAGAACAAGAAGAAAACCGTGGAAGACGAAGGGGAAATGAAGAAGAGAGGAGAGAGGTAGGCTAATAAGGATATTTGCTTTATAAAAGCAAATAGTAACTTTCTTTACTTATCTCTTCTTTTTCCCTTATTTGGTGAAGTCCATTGTGACTCATCCTTAGAAAACCGGCCTCCTATCTTAAATAAGGCTAGTCATGGTCTTTGTTGACCAACTAATTAACTTATATTGATTAAAACTTAAACTAGTCACTATTTGGCACTATTCACTAATCAGTGCACATATTTCTGAAATTTTTGATTTCCCGTTGATTTAGGCTTCCTAATGTGTTACTAACTAGTACACATGTTGATTAAAGAGTAATGATGGACATTTAGCCACTCAAAACTCAATTCTAAGACAATTTCTGAAAAATGTGCTTTAAGACTTCTTAAAGCACATTTTGTGTTTTAACTTGTTTTCAAGCTTGGTTTTCTTTTCTAATTGATTTAAAATGTCCATTAGCATATTACTAAAGTCTTATAATGGTATTTGGGTGCTAATCAAAGTCACTCCAAGCTTAGAGCACATTTTTGCCCTGATTGCCCTTAAGGCACTTTCTTGTATTTTCCTTGGTTTAAATTGTCTACCAATCTTTCTAAGGCATATTCTAGCCTTACTACATCATAATTTGATGTTTAATTAGCATACTTAGGTTTGGGGTATTTCAATCTACCCCCCTTAAAAGAACTTTGTCCCCAAAGTTCCCATGCATCTTTTCTTATTAGAATACATGTCTTACCTCATTCCTTAGATCATATAGATCATACTTATGTATACTTAGTCTCATTGGATCATTGGATCCGCCATATTCTTATACTTAAATATCACACAACATGCCTTAGCACGTGTAGCACTCAAAATTCCTTTTGTTCCTTTTTGATGATTAAAACATTCACATAACTTCCAACGTATTCTCCCATGTCACCGGTCCGTAGACAATGGCTCATTCGTCCTCGTCACCATGGGCCAGAATACAAAACACCCTGCTCTCCCCATGTCACCGGTCCGAAGACAAAGGCTCGTGCGTCCTCGACTTCATGGGCGAGACTCAGTAAAAAGGTAATCCTTTTCACGAGGTCATGTGAGGAATAATTCCTCTAATTAAAAATACAAGCAACTCCAATTTCATTTCATCCTAAGGTCTCTGTCCATAGTGTGATTTAATTGTGACCACTGGTAGGGAGTTTCAGGAATCATCCAACCCCCGATGTGATCAGCATCAGTGTAGAACTATCCTTCCACCCCAATTTGTGTTCGGTTTCCCTTGATCCCTAGAAAATCAAGTTCCACCTCCCACGTCATTTTCAAACATCCAAATAATTCACTCATGTCCAATTTTCTATCTTTTTAGTTCTTCCTAATCATAATCAATACATCTCCCAAGTGTGGACTCAGTCCATCAAACATTCCCGATTCATCTCTTAGTAATTACTCCAAGACTTAAATTCCTACTAAGTTCTATGACTGTCCCATACCAATTCTCACCATCTTATCTCTCATAGAATTACAATTTCCTTCCTCATACTCATATCAAATAATATCTCATAGTGTTATCTTATTCTTATCTCCCACCTAGTCTCATATCGACTCATACCTCATATATTCCTTATTTCTTAAGTCTCCTTAAACCTCCTCCTTAATTCTCTTAACTTGTACTCACACCGGAGTTAACAAGATAGGTACTTAATATATATGGTATTCACATCTTCTGTGTGCAACAACCATGATTTATCTCAAAATGTTATATAAAACATATTCTCAAATTATTTTGTGCTATGCACACCGTAGTTTATGTACTCAGTACACAAACATACGCTAAGCGGTTTTCGCTCTCCCCCTTAACATGGATTACGCCCACGTAATCAACATTATATCATCTTTGAACATTCTTACCAAGCATTCTAGCTTCCATGTCATCTATCTTGCTTATAATTTGATCAGAAATGACTTAGTCTCTGTATCGAGGATTCTTAACAGTACTTATACCGTTTCCTTAACTTAGTTTGGTCTAATCTCAAAGGTAGTGGTCTGCTAGCTTCCGCTGCGCGACTCTGATAATCTTAGGCTTAATTGTCTCAATGGACACGTGTTATCTTCATATATACACGACCTTAATGAGTTGTAACTCTTCTATCTATTCTCCTTGAAGATCTTATGCTCATACTCTTAGTATTTTCTCGAATGTCTAAATTGTCTCCCCAACTGACCTTTGGTCTGAGGATGATTCCTAATCTGAAACTACTGTTTAGTGCATATTGCGCTTTATAGTCTTAATCTCTTACATCTTAAGACATGCCCAATGTCTGTACTTAATAGTCCGTGCTCTTTGCACCTCATAGTCCTTAATTATCTGTTCTCTGGTTCCTCTGTGTTGCTGGTTCAACTGAATTCTTCTCTTCGACTGTCTGTGGTACGGAGTCGACTACCTCCCGTGTTCCTTACACCACTCGTCTACATGCATGGGGTACCTTACTGATACATTACTACTTACCCAACTAACTCATAAATGAGCGTGTCAGGCCTGCAAGCCCCTGTGGGGTGCAGTCGTCCCACGTCTCGTTTTAGTAAACTCATAGTGTCCGTCACACGTTTAGCTATTGCTAATTATGAAGTATTCTGTTGTCGATCTCCTCTTTCATCGTTCCATAATAACATTTATTGTTCTTCTTGAAGTTAATCAAGGGAAGTCCATTTACTGTGTTCTTGGGTATTGTATGCTCTAGCTCTTTCTGTATCCCGTACTGATTCGGTCTCTTAATAATTGAGGTCTCTTTCCGTAGAGCCTCTTATCTTGTTTCTCATATTTATGCTACTAGGAATGCACTTCCAGTTCCTTAAGGAATGGGTAGTGTGCTTCCTGTGAAATCTTACCTAACCAGGTCCAGACTACTGGCATCAATGCTCAGTTCGTCTACCATCTTATTTTCTTACTTATGCTGGTTTTAACTCATAAATCTAATTGCCTCAGTGTCAATATTTGACGGCTCATACATAATGGTCGCCTTACCGCGTACCATGACTTAATCCATTTATCTAACTATTGTACTCACGACCACTACTATCATGGTAGTTGGCCCTTACCATGTTGCCCATTAATGGTGCAACCTCTTGTTCACTTTTTAATGCCTTACCTTATACTCAATCCCTTCTTGGTGTAAACACATTGGGAGTTCTCTCATTCCGGTATTGGCGGTTGTCGTACCGTGTTGTAAAATAGTTGTCTCTTGATATGAAGATGTTCTGCTCCAATCTCAGATTCGTAAGTAGGCTAATTTTTCGCTTTCTTTCATCCTTAGTGATGTTATCCACCATGTAGTTTAACTGGTTACTGAAGAAGTCATCCACTGAATCACAAGCTCTTCTGAGCATTGGTCACTTGACGAGTCATAATGTGCAATCTCAATATTTATCTCTGACCATTACTAATTCTTACATCCTGGGTGTTGGATATGGGGTCTATCTGTGCAACCTTCTTTATTACTCAAGGTTCATAGTTCCATTTTCTAAATAAAGTGTATTTTATCTCTAATAAGTGAAAGCCCTTTTTGAGGGGTTTATTCCCACTATTGGCCTCACAACAAGGAGAGGTATCCCCACCCTAAAGGTATGGTTCGTTCTCCGCCCCTGTCCTTAGCATTATCTCAACATTCTCCTTGGTACTCTTCCTTGGTAATATCTTCCCCAATCTAAGTTATAGGTTTGTAACTGTCCATATCTACACATTGTAGTTCCTCATGGCTTAAATAAGCTTTCTTACAACTTACTGCACCTCGGCTCTGATGTGGTTAACATCCTTGACTCGTAGGTTCTTAATGCTTAATGTCTCAGTTCATTATTTGCACTCTCACTCATCTACAGGTCATCCTTATAAGATTCTGGTTCATTGAACACTATCCACCGTTTGGTTACATACTAAATGTAGTATCGGGTTTCATGGTAAGTTGTTGCGTCCTGCTTCCTGCTATGGAAGTTATTCAGGTGATCTGAGGTTACTTGATGTCTTTGACAATACTGTCATTTTATTAGACCTATGTCTTTTAGCAATAAGGATAAGTTCGTATTAGGCGTTTGCCTTAAGGTGTCCAAGTTGGATATCATCCAGTCATCTTATACTTCCATCTCAACGTTTCGTTCAACTTCCGTTGACTATGCCATCCGTTGATGATCAATCATACTTGGGTGTTAATGAGTTAAACAAACAGTATCAGCTGTCATTCATCAGTTATTTGGCTCGACTACACCCGCTCTGTGTGGGTAGTCCGCTGAGCTTCTGTGACAGCCCAGCCCAATCAACCCACATGTGTGATATTGTCCGCTTTGGCACGCAGGTCGCACGGATTTGTTCCTGGGGTTTCGCCCCAAAACGCGTCACACAAGGGAAGAGTATCCCCACCCTAATAAGGTATGGTTCGTGCTCTCTCCCGATCGATGTGGGAGGTAACACCACGCCGGGTGTTACACCCTACCCCCCTTAAGGAGCCCAGTGCCCTCACGGGCTCACTGGACCCACACTGAAATACCCCAAACTTATTTAACATGGATTAAATATTTAATCACATTAATTAAGGCCTGAACATGCCTTATAAATCAACTGAGAACAACAGTGGTCAACATAAAACAAGATGTTGCACCCTTTGACTGTTAAGGGTAAATGAATACCCAAATGAACTTCTTAGGACCTAAAAATTTGTCCTAAGTCTATTAACATAATATTAAACATATTATAACCGTTGGACAACACTCCAACACAAAGAAAAAGCATTTACATGCTTCAAGGTCAAAAAGGGCAAAAAGGTGCTCTAGGAAAACCTTAAAAATCAAATGACCTCTAAATGATATAAAATTGAATTACATGATCAAATATCATGTAAGGGACACAAAAAAACCGTTGTCAAAGAAAATTAAGCTCAGAAACACCAGGCAACACAAAATGTGCGCTAAAACTCCTTAAAGCACGTTTTTCTGAAATTGTCTTCTGAATTGGTTTTTAATGGGCTAAAAGGTTGTAAATACCTTTAAATATGATATTATATCACATTATATCATATTAGGAATTTAATTCCAAATTTTACAAATTTTTACAAATATAATATTAAAATATTAATAAAACCCTAAAAGGGGGCCCACATGAGTCAACATTGACTAAGATTGGTCAAGAGGTCAAAGTTGACCCCTTAGACCATATAAGTTCGACATATACAAGCTTAGGAGGCTCCCATTTCGTGACTTGCACATTAAATGAGCAAGATTCCAAACGCTTCCTTAAATTAAGGACTAACTTTTGCTTTATAATTGTTATTCACTCCATTAACTCCATTATTTGACTCACCAGCCTCAAAATTCGGTGGAGCCTTCCTTTCTCAACCACCAGCCGACCTCATGTCCCCTCCTTATCCCTTTGATGAGTCACCCCCAATAATGTGACATTAAACTAATCTAAATTACATTTTCTAAGCAAATAATACCAATTCTAGTCAATCTCTCTCTCCTAGCTTCATTCCAATCGGTGAAGCTCCCCTTTGAGACTCTCTCAAGCTCTCCCAACCGTGGCTCCTCAGCTAAGAAGGTAGATCCAACTTCTAAGCTTCCAAATGATGGTTTAAGGCTTGTTTTTGACTCTTTTTCTTCATCTCTTCACCACCTATGCTTAGATCTCGTGACTAATCAGTTCCTATGGCTTATTCTCAGTGTTCTAAGGTTAGAACATCAGTCAAATTCGAATGAAACAAGTTTAGTGACCAAGGTTGCTCAAAATCTCATTTTAAGGTAAAAATGTGCTTTAAGCTCATAACTTTTGATTCCCTTCAAGTTCGGCTGTGAAACTTTGGTCATAGCCTCATCTTCTTCTCCTTTTCATGTGGAATCTGTTGGTTAGCCATTTGGAGCAAGGATGGCCGAGATCCAAAGGAAATACCCTCTTTTAAGGCATTTTTCCAAGGTAAAACCTAACAACAAGGTAGCATTTCGAGATCTAACTATTTCCTATGTCAATATGGTGGATCTAACACCTTGTGGTGTGTTTGGTTCAGGTCGAAACCACTTAGAACTTCCCTTGCTTTTTAAGGTGATTTTTGCCTTAAATCTTACATTAAATTACTTCTTATGGTTAGATCTTTCTTGGAGACTAACTAGGCCTTGGTTTCTGTTGAAAACATGTAAAACAAGCTGTGGAGAATTTCTCCTTAAGGTGGCGAACTCAAACAAGGCTTTACCTAAGCTAAATCAAGGTATAAATCACTTAAAACCTTAACTTGATACATTAACACAAGTTTAAGTGTGTGTATATTAATTGCCGTGAGTGAAGAGGTGAATAAGGTCTTGTTTGACCTTAAAACGTTTAAAGAATGGTTTAATAAATTTTATAACTAATTAAACAAGCATAATTGTCAAATTTAAGACATTATGTGGAAGTTTGGTAAATAAATAAAAAAAGTGTGTGGTGAGGCCGAAATTTATATGTATTTTTGGGACATTTATGTGTAATTTATTTTGTGAGCAAATGTTTGTAATAAGGCCATGTATTTTAGGCCATTTTATTTATGCATTTACAAGCTTTTAATTAAGTTTAAGTAGTATAAATGCATTACCGAAAATAAATGGGGTATTAGGTGTAATTAAATTAAATTTGGGGATTTTAGAATAATAAGGCCGAAAATTAGAGTTAAAAAGGGGTTAAAATAAAGTTTATAAGATTTTATAAAGTTTTGGGGTTAAATGGTAAATTTTAGAAAGTTTGGGTGCAAACCGTAATTATAAGGAATTGGGGTCAAGGAAATATTAAGGTGGTCAACCTTGACCATATGATAGGTTTTGACCAAATTAGATAAGTTAACTTATTTAAGGTGTTATAATAAGATAAGTATCTTAAGTAATATTTTTATAACATATGTGGTAAATATGTTATTACCGAAAATAAAGGGTGTACAATGGTATTTTAAACACCCATGGGCTATTAGGAATTTTTAGGAATTTATTTGATGGATTTTGGAATTAAAATGAACTAATATATGTATAATATATAGTTATATATCATTATGACACTTTGGAGAAAAATAGATGGTGGAATGATAAATATCGAAAATATATGGGTTAATAAGGATATTTATAACCCTTTGGTGGAATTTGGTGATGTTTAGAATTATTAAGAGAATTTATTAAGATATGTGTATAAATATGGTTTTAATGATATGGAAGAACTATATGTTGTAAATAGGGCCAAATGGCAATTATAGAATAGCACAAGGGCTGTTCGGAATTTACAAAAAATAACCATAGGTTACTCTTTTATAAGTTAGAAATGTTATATTGAATGGAATATATAACATGGTATGATTTAAGGGGTGATTTGTAAATTAAGGAAACTATGGTTTATGGAAAAGAATAAGATTTTTATGGTGCCTAAGAGGCAATAATAAATAGTTTTGTATAAAAACTATAGGTTATAAGTTAAGGGAAATAAAAATATCATATCAAATGATATTAGAATATGGTATAACATTACATAATGTTATGTGGTCAAAACGGAATTTAAATTAAGTTAAGGACTATACCGAGTTAATAAGAGTTGAAAGATGAATTTTAGACTAAGGTCTATAATGTTATAAATGCTATGACAATGATATGGTTTAGATGGAATTAAAATAAGGAAGGATACTCACATAAAATAATGTGATAAACTATAAATAAATGAGATTTATAAACTAAGGTGTTTATGGAATAAACCTTAGGAGTTGTAATTATACAACATAAGATGTTACATGATATTAGGATAATAATCTTAATATAAGTTGTATAATATAATACAACTAATGGGAATAATCATCCAATAAAAGAGGATATAAAATGTAACATAAAATACAAGAGTTTATTAAACTCATGAGAATTACCTACGTGGTAAAAATATATACATACACAAGAAAAATGTATATAGGAGGATAAATATATTTTGGTTGAAAACCATATGATTTAATGGTGGTGGTTTTAAAAAAAAAGATATAGTTACGATCTATAAGTTATGAACTTTAGAATGCAATATAATACAAGAATGCATGCATACATGCAACTATGGGTTACTTACCTAAACTAGATGTGGATAAGACTAAAAGAAATATAAGGAATTAAACTTAACAGTTGAATGTTTTGACGTACGCGTTTTAAGTAACAAACCGACTGTTTTAGAGAAACCTGCAACAAACAACTGTAGAAAACAGGGGTGAACTGTCGGGGTTACTTATTATTCGGAAATACCGGATGTAGTTAGTCATGGAGACTGACTTATAGTTTTATTACCGTTTAGAGATATTTCTGACAAGGACGCTTGACGAGCTAGCGGACTACACGGAGCATAGGATCTTGCTGATTCATACTCCACCGTAATACAGTCAGGGTGAACGGTATGTAAAGGGGTTTGCCGAGTTGACCTAAGGTTGCTCCTTGGGCTCGGATTTGGTTGATATAACTTGTATGTTGTTATGTGTCTCTGGTTGTCTCTGAGGGCTTCCTCAGTTCAGCTTCTGTGTGATCTGTGATAAGATTGTTTGTCTGAATGTTAATTAATATGCATGAATTGTATATTTATAGCTGCTTATTATTTACTGTTGTTGAGTTAACAGTATTGGTTCGTATATATGAACCTATATATATAAAACGAACTAGCGGCTATGGTGCTATCTTATATGAAATATAAGGAACGTAAGTAAAACGTTGTAGCACTATGATAATAACACATACATATTATCTGAGACTTTTGTACGGAGCATTGGCCTTTTCTATACGCCGCTCTCGTATCTAACACTGGATCCCGAGTTTACAAACTCCGGATTGGACTAATGACCTTAGTCTGCTGTGTTAGAAAATTTGGTAATGCGATGCGATGGTATAATTAATTAATTAATGGAATGGAAGTAAAGCCAAGAGGATGTGGCTCTTGGTGCGCGCTGTGATCACAAAAACGATACCAGGATGTCCGCGTACGGGTCCGTAAGTATCAAGAAAATTTCCCGTGAGCTAGAATGGCTCGTTGGTCGGAGACTCTACCGTTGGAGTGGCTACTGCCGTGGGTGACCCGCCATAATATATGGGTAACTAGAGACGTGTCGTTTTAACGAGACATTGTCACTAGGTATAACTGAACAACTAAAACAATTGAGACTTATACAGTGGCGAACAATACCATGGACGAGACTTAATACTTGTTTATTATTCTCGTTGTTTCGCTTTGTTGTTCATTGGTTATACTTGTGGTTATTTTATTGTGTGTTGATGGTTGGATGGAGCCTACAAGGCTAAGGTAAATCAAATATGAAAACTGTACGCTACGGCGATGTACATTGTACATATATATTGTTGTTCGATACGTTCGATATTATTTGTGGTTTGTGATATCTAAATGATGTTTGGTTTGGATGGATGATTAGTGTTATGATATTTGGATGGTTATGTACATTATACATTTATGCTACAGTATTGTTATAACTGTAAAATGGAAGAGCATGAAACCAATCTAATAAAAGATGGTTAAAATGACAAGTGACCATTAGGGTCCAGGCCCGGCATACTCAGCGTCTATCGCTGATACTACACCATTTCAGGTTGTTGATCATTGTCGGAGCTGAAGAGCAGGAACAGGGTAATTGGAGATGTTGTATAGTAATGAAGATGGTGTATGGTCTTATGGTAAGGTTATGTATTTTTCAGGATTGGGTAGACGCTCACTTGTCGATGTTTATGGTTATGACTTAGTATGATGTATAGGAGTTTCTCGTTATCACTGCGGTTAGCAGTTTGTTTATTTTGGAAGTTGGATGTAGTTTGGCTACGTTGCTCGCATGGGCGAGTAATGGCCGGTGACACCCGAGTGAGTTTTGTAATTGTTATTTATTTTCCGCTGCGAGACGTTTTAATTATTGCTACGTGAGAGATTATATCGTGTTTGTGGTGAGGGGTGTTACAAAAGTGGTATCAGAGCGGAGTACCGCTCTGATGACGAGAAAGTAGGTTAAGACAGTGAGCTTAGGACTTGGGAAATATTGGGAAACGTTCGGGAAGTACGAGACGATTCGTCTTAAGAGATATTATGTCTAGAAACGCAAATTGCGTGACAGGTTAGCCTTTAAGGCAACTTAATATCTATTGGTTGTGTACGGTAATTTACCGAGTATTTATGTGACATACTGTACTACAGATGTCTGGTGGAACTAGAGGGCGTGGTACTGGAAGAGGTGGAGGCGGTGACCCCGACATTACAGGAGTTGCTGAGACGGTTACAGCCGTTCTTGCACAGCTGGGTACTCAGATAGGAGGAGCACCAGCCCACCCGCCACAGCCCAGGGAAACGAACTGACCGAAGTCAGTTAGCGAGACCCGACCACCTACGTATTCAGGGGAACCAGACCCCGTAGCTTTGGAGCGTTACATTGTTGAACATGAGAAAGCTTTTGAAGCCTTACAAGTACCCGACGACAAGAGGGTCGCCATTGCTGCTTTCCATCTGAAGGATGCAGCCAGCACTTGGTGGAGGTTGGTCAAGGACCAGCACCTGGCTACGCCCGACTTTTCGTGGGTTGCCTTTGTAGAATTACTGAGAGGAAAATACTACCCGGCGCACCTCAAACTGAAGAAGCGCCATGAGTTTGAAACATTGACCCAAGGAAGTCTGACCGTGGATGAGTATTACGCTCGATTCATTGGTCAGCTGGACTTCATTCCCGGTGTAGATTACTCAGAGACCGTGAAGGTCGAGAAGTTCCGGGGAGGACTATTATTTCGCATTCAGATGGCGATGGGTGCTACCCTCTACACTACCATCCAGGTGCTAACATGAAAGCCATAAAATTCCTTACTACTACTACAGTACCATAACGTTGTGAGAACTTACCAAGGAGATTCCAGGAGTCTAATGAGGCTGCCTCGAGGACGGAGCTAATGCTCCAGACTCGGGAAGAGACTCTCGGGGCCAAGAAAAGGAAGAACCCTGAGGAGAGTCTGAGGGTGGAGGAGCATCTCCAGAGGAGGCAAGAAAAAGGGAAAGTAAGGACTTATCCCACTCTAGATTGTTTACCATGCTAAATATCTTATAAATACTGACCCGAAACATTTAAACAGAAAGTTTTTCCAAAAGAAAGGGCAACAGGGTCACAAGGGAAAGAAAGGAAAAGAGCCCATCCTTCGGTTGACCGGCCCAGCTATTGATGCTAAGCCTCTGAGATCCGCACCTCCTAAGGGTGAGAACACCTACCTCTTAAGTACAAATATAATCTTAACCGTTATACCATCAGATTTTAACTTAAACTTAATTACTACCATTAGGCACCAGACAGCCCCAGCGCCATTTTTACTGTAAGCGTTGTGGGAAGGACCACCCAGGGGTCGACTGCGAAGGCCGCAAAGTCGAATGTCAGTGCTGCCACAAAGAAGGCCATAGGGAATTCGAATGCTGGATGAATCCAGAGAGCCGTAATTACAGGCCACCAAAGAATACTCAGAAGACCTCAGCTGGAGGATCTGGAGTACCACGAGGCGGTCAGGATGGCTAGACATCTGCTGATACTGAAGCCTAGAAGGGCAAGGGAGTAGATAGGGCATGAGTACCCATACTCCATGAGACCGCTGGTGGAAGACTTTTACTTACTATGTTGTGTGCTTACTTTGAATGTTAGAAGGAGCTATGTTATAAGTATGTGGGAGTGTGTCATTGACCACTCGCCTTTCGTGTAAGACTTTGGGATTAGTTGTGTGTACTCAGTACCAATAAGCTTTGAACCTTGAAGGATAGTATATATGAACAGGATGTTAAGACTTACATTATCGTGTAGCCATACTAAATGACACTGAGTCAATGAGACCGGGAATTACTGAACCAGAATTTCCACCTGCATGGCGCACTTGCTATTGCAAGCGCTATGACAAGAAAACCACTGAAATTTCCATCTGCCTTGCGCACTTGCTACAGCAAGTGCAGCGACAGCAACAGCAACAGTAACAACTACTGCAAATGCAACTGCAACGACTACTACTTTTAACCTTTTATATAAAAAAAAACTGTTTTTCAAACTTTTCATTCAAACCTTGAGATTAGAAACCTGTGCGACCTTGGAAGGACTGTCAGTCCGACCACCGCAACTGGAGAAATTATACAGCCACTACGACTGTAAACCACACCAGTTTAAACGTTCGAGGAAGTTTCAGACAAGGCTTATAGCCAAATACCAACAGTGTATACCCGCATTTAATGCTAATCACTACCAGTGATAAATGTTTAGTCCTTATGGACAAGCATACCCTTTGTAGATGCACCACCGTCAGTGAGGATGGTTGGGAAGTGAAGAGCCAAGTTGCTCAAGCTATTACGCAATCTGCAATGCATCCAATTACATGGATGAGGGGACGGATATGAACTATGGATGGGATATGATAAAAAAAACAGGGAGAAAAAGGAAAATGTGTTGTACTCAATGAGATTAAAAAAAAAAGAGAAACAAGTTTGCTAATATGGCACGGATTTTATTTACACCGAGTTGAATAATACCAGTCTATGATACGAATTACCACGGATGCCACAAAGGCAATAACACTTATTACAGGATAACCGATAACACGAACTATTAGACAAAAAAAAGAAAGCAGAAGCAAAAAGAAGACAAAAAAAAAAAAAAAGGGCAGAAGCAAAAAGAAGACAAAAAAAAAAGAAGAACAGAAAAAAAAGAGGATATCCATCAAAGGGAGATTGACAAAAGAATACTTCACAACAACCGTGTGACAGACATTACCAGTTTACTAAACGAGTCATGGGACGACCGCACTCCGTTAGGAGCATGTGGGCCTGACAGACTTATTTATGAGTTACTCGGGTAAGTAGTAATGTATCAGTACGGTACCCCATGCAAGTAGACAAGTAGTGTTAGGAACGCACGAAGTAGTCAACTCCACTCTACGGACAATAAGAAGGATTACCTCGAAGATGGACGAGAAGAGCCGCAGTTAAAACAACGGGCTAGGAAAAAAAAAGGAGAGGAACCTTCAACAGAGAACAGTGGACAGTATACAGAGAAGACAAAGGAACAGTTTAAGGACAGGAAAACCAAAAAAAAAGAAACAGGAAAACCCATTATGGACGAAAAATATGTAGAACCCTCATAAGGAGCAAATGCTTGCAATCCAGAGGAAATCTATCAGATGATATGGATATAAACGCGTGACTACGCAAGGAGAAAAGATAAAGCTATATGATAGCAGATACCTTAAGCAAAGAACAAAGGATTTGGAATGTACCACTCACAGGATAATTCGCACATCTTATCTGTTAGACTCATGAGATATTAGCTGTTGAGCGTTTACGCCTCTACACTCTGTATGACTGAGTGTTTTGGTATTGCACTTGTGCAGTTATTAATCTAGTGGAAATACGGAAAAATGTAATGAATATCAACACGAGTGTGAAAAAAAAAAGAACTATAACAGTGTGTTACTCCGGAACAAAACCACCAGGAGACACGGATGACAAGCGTCATCTCTGTAGACATATAGGCTGGTACATCTTAGTATTACAAGACAAGTGCAAGGAGCACTAAGTACTAACAATGGCCAATGTCATATTATACCTCAGGCTGAATATCAATGAGAGAAGACACACGCAAGTATGCTAGTGATCCAAACAAGTGGATTCACAGCAATGCAAAAAAAAAGAAAGGCAAATTGAGCCTGTGTTCATGGGTCTACACCTC
The DNA here is from genome assembly GCA_023374045.1 of Limonium bicolor. Classification (NCBI taxonomy): domain Eukaryota; kingdom Viridiplantae; phylum Streptophyta; class Magnoliopsida; order Caryophyllales; family Plumbaginaceae; genus Limonium; species Limonium bicolor. The sequence continues at coordinate 284,746,886 of CM041780.1, forward strand.
ATACGGAGCGAGTGGGCCCATTAGAATGAATTTGGGAGAGAGCACAAATTGTTTAGTGCCACATCCCTTACGAATTGTGGAGCCCAGAAGGGCTAGAGTTATACCCGTCTCTCTAATATGAGGATAATCCATGAGTTGGAGAACTCTTTGAGAGCCAAGTATCCAGCGCTCCTTGTTGAGCGGCTGTTGTATACTTGTGGGGTACGGGGGCGTAACCCTTTTTAAGGGGGGTAGAGCCTCTTGGCTGTGCACATGTGTGCACTAAATTTTGTTCGATTAGCATGCATTGCATACAAAGAATTGGTGGTGTGCGGGGCATACGAGGTTTGTTTGGGTTAGTATGTGAATTATTTAGTATGCATGGCATACAGTGAATTGATTTTGTTGGTTATGGTTGGTACGCGGGGCGTGCGTTGTTTGGTTTGTTGTGTGTGATGTACACTTATATGTATGTATCTTATGAGATACTTGTTTGAATGTTGTATGTACACCATGTGTGTAACACTTTTCTTATGCTATTTGTAATATGTATTCATATTGCTTTATAGAATGATTACATATGGTATCGCCTAGATACGAATGAATCATTAGATATGGAATGTGGAACAATGGAATGTTATGGACACCTCAAGGAGGTTGTCAGGGTTGGTAGAACTGATAGGAAATGATGGTGCTGATGGATCACCTATATCCATAAATGATTGAACTAACGCCACAACGTGATGGCTATGTGCTGTATAAGCGCAATACGATGTGTGTAAATGATATATCACATAGATATACATTATGGGAACAATGGGTAGTTATACATTTATATACATACCTATTTGATTAAGAGACTTCGGGACGAAGTCTTTTTAAGGGGGGTAGACTGAAATACCCCAAACTTATTTAACATGGATTAAATATTTAATCACATTAATTAAGGCCTGAACATGCCTTATAAATCAACTGAGAACAACAGTGGTCAACATAAAACAAGATGTTGCACCCTTTGACTGTTAAGGGTAAATGAATACCCAAATGAACTTCTTAGGACCTAAAAATTTGTCCTAAGTCTATTAACATAATATTAAACATATTATAACCGTTGGACAACACTCCAACACAAAGAAAAAGCATTTACATGCTTCAAGGTCAAAAAGGGCAAAAAGGTGCTCTAGGAAAACCTTAAAAATCAAATGACCTCTAAATGATATAAAATTGAATTACATGATCAAATATCATGTAAGGGACACAAAAAACCGTTGTCAAAGAAAACTAAGCTCAGAAACACCAGGCAACACAAAATGTGCGCTAAAACTCCTTAAAGCACGTTTTTGTGAAATTGTCTTCTGAATTGGTTTTTAATGGGCTAAAAGGTTGTAAATACCTTTAAATATGATATTATATCACATTATATCATATTAGGAATTTAATTCCAAATTTTACAAATTTTTACAATATAATATTAAAATATTAATAAAACCCTAAAAGGGGGCCCACATGAGTCAACATTGACTAAGATTGGTCAAGAGGTCAAGTTGACCCCTTAGACCTATAAGTTCGACATATACAAGCTTAGGAGGCTCCATTTCGTGACTTGCACATTAAATGAGCAAGATTCCAAAAGCTTCCTTAAATTAAGGACTAACTTTTGCTTTTAATTGTTTATTCACTCCATTAACTCCATTATTTGACTCACCAGCCTCAAAATTCGGTGGAGCCTTCCTTTCTCAACCACCACCGACCTCATGTCCCCTCCTTATCCCTTTGATGAGTCACCCCCAATAATGTGACATTAAACTAATCTAAATTACATTTCTAAGCAATAATACCAATTCTAGTCAATCTCTCTCTCCTAGCTTCATTCCAATCGGTGAAGCTCCCCTTTGAGACTCTCTCAAGCTCTCCCAACCGGGCTCCTCAGCTAAGAAGGTAGATCCAACTTCTAAGCTTCCAAATGATGGTTTAAGGCTTGTTTTTGACTCTTTTTCTTCATCTCTTCACCACCTATGCTTAGATCTCGTGACTAATCAGTTCCTATGGCTTATTCTCAGTGTTCTAAGGTTAGAACATCAGTCAAATTCGAATGAAACAAGTTTAGTGACCAAGGTTGCTCAAAATCTCATTTTAAGGTAAAAAATGTGCTTTAAGCTCATAACTTTTGATTCCCTTCAAGTTCGGCTGTGAAACTTTGGTCATAGCCCATCTTCTTCTCCTTTTCATGTGGAATCTGTTGTTAGCCATTTGGAGCAAGGATGGCCGAGATCCAAAGGAAATACCCTCTTTTAAGGCATTTTTCCAAGTAAACCTAACAACAAGGTAGCATTTCGAGATCTAACTATTTCCTATGTCAATATGGTGGATCTAACACCTTGTGGTGTGTTTGGTTCAGGTCGAAACCACTTAGAACTTCCCTTGCATTTTTGGTGATTTTTGCCTTAAATCTTACATTAAATTACTTCTTATGGTTAGATCTTTCTTGGAGACTAACTAGGCCTTGGTTTCTGTTGAAAACATGTAAAACAAGCTGTGGAGAATTTCTCCTTAAGGTGGCGAACTCAAACAAGGCTTTACCTAAGCTAAATCAAGGTATAAATCACTTAAAACCTTAACTTGATACATTAACACAAGTTTAAGTGTGTGTATATTAATTGCCGTGAGTGAAGAGGTGAAATAAGGTCTTGTTTGACCTTAAAACGTTTAAAGAATGGTTTAATAAATTTTATAACTAATTAAACAAGCATAATTGTCAAATTTAAGACATTATGGGAAGTTTGGTAAATAAATAAAAAGTGTGTGGTGAGGCCGAAATTTATATGTATTTTTGGGACATTTATGTGTAATTTATTTGTGAGCAATGTTTGTAATAAGGCCATGTATTTTAGGCCATTTTATTTATGCATTTACAAGCTTTTAATTAAGTTTAAGTAGTATAAATGCATTACCGAAAATAAATGGGGTATTAGGTGTAATTAAATTAAATTTGGGGATTTTAGAATAATAAGGCCGAAATTAGAGTTAAAAAGGGGTTAAAATAAAGTTTTAAGATTTTATAAAGTTTTGGGGTTAAATGGTAAATTTTAGAAAGTTTGGGTGCAAACCGTAATTATAAGGAATTGGCGGTCAAGGAAATATTAAGGTGGTCAACCTTGACCATATGATAGGTTTTGACCAAATTAGATAAGTTAAATAACTTATTTAAGGTGTTTAATAAGATAAGTATCTTAAAGTAATATTTTTATAACATATGTGTAAATATGTTATTACCGAAAATAAAGGGTGTACAATGGTATTTTAAACACCCATGGGCTATTAGGAATTTTTAGGAATTTATTTGATGGATTTTGGAATTAAAATGAACTATATATGTATAATATATAGTTATAATATCATTATGACACTTTGGAGAAAAATAGATGGTGGAATGATAAATATCGAAAATATATGGGTTAATAAGGATATTTATAACCCTTTGGTGGAATTTGGTGATGTTTAGAATTATTAAGAGAATTTATTAAGATATGTGTATAATATATGGTTTTAATGATATGGAAGAACTATATGTTGTAAATAGGGCCAAATGGCAATTATAGAATAGCACAAGGGCTGTTCGGAATTTACAAAAAAATAACCATAGGTTATACTCTTTTATAAGTTAGAAATGTTATATTGAATGGAATATATAACATGGTATGATTTAAGGGGTGATTTGTAAATTAAGGAAACTATGGTTTATGGAAAAGAATAAGATTTTCTTATGGTGCCTAAGAGGCAATAATAAATAGTTTTGTATAAAACTATAGGTTATAAGTTAAGGGAAATAAAAATATCATATCAAATGATATTAGATATGGTATAACATTACATAATGTTATGTGGTCAAAAACGGAATTTAAATTAAGTTAAGGACTATACCGAGTTAATAAGAGTTGAAAGATGAATTTTAGACTAAGGTCTATAATGTTTAAATGCTATGACAATGATATGGTTTAGATGGAATTAAATAAGGAAGGATACTCACATAAAATATGTGATAAACTATAAATAAATGAGATTTATAAACTAAGGTGTTTATGGAATAAACCTTAGGAGTTGTAATTATACAACATAAGATGTACATGATATTAGGATAATAATCTTAATATAAGTTGTATAATATAATACAACTAATGGGAATAATCATCCAATAAAAGAGGATAAAATTAACATAAATACAAGAGTTATTAAACTCATGAGAATTACCTACGTGGTAAAAATATAACATACACAAGAAAAATGTTATAAGGAGGATAAAATATTTTGGTTGAAAACCATATGATTTAATGGTGGTGGTTATTAAAAAAAAGATATAGTTACGATCTATAAGTTATGAACTTTAGAATGCATATAATACAAGAATGCATGCATACATGCAACTATGGGTTACTTACCTAAACTAGATGTGGATAAGACTAAAAGAAATATAAGGAATTAAACTTTAACGTTGAATGTTTTGACGTACCGTTTTAAGTAACAAAACCGACTGTTTTAGAGAAACCTGCAACAAACAACTGTAGAAAACAGGGTGGAACTGTCGGGGTTACTTATTATTCGGAAATACCGGATGTTAGTTGTATGGAGACTGACTTATAGTTTTATTACCGTGTTAGAGTATATTTCTGACAAGGACGCTTGACGAGCTAGCGGACTGCACGGAGCATAGGATCTTGCTGATTCATACTCCACCGTAATACAGTCAGGGTGAACGGTATGTAAAGGGGTTTGCCGAGTTGACCTAAGGTTGCTCCTTGGGCTCGGATTTGGTTGATATAACTTGTATGTTGTTATGTGTCTCTGGTTGTCTCTGAGGGCTTCCTCAGTTCAGGCTTCTGTGTGATCTGTGATAAGATTGTTTGCCTGAAGTGTTAATTAATATGCATGAATTGTATATTATAGCTGCTTATTATTTACTGTTGTTGAGTTAACAGTATTGGTTCGTATATATGAACCTATATATATAAAAACGAACTAGCGGCTATGGTGCTACTTATAGAAATATAAGGAACGTAAGTAAAACTTTGTAGCACGATGATAATAACACATACATTATATGAGACTTTTGTACGGAGCATTGGCCTTTTCTATACGCCGCTCTCGTATCTAACACTGGATCCCGAGTTTACAAACTCCGGATTGGACTAATGACCTTAGTTGCTGTGTTAGAAAATTTGGTAATGCGATGCGATGGTATAATTAATTAATTAATGGAATGGAAGTAAAGCCAAGAGGATGTGGCTCTTGGTGCGCGCTGTGATCACAAAAACGATACCAGGATGTCCGCGTACGGGTCCGTAAGTATCAAGAAAATTTCCCGTGAGCTAGAATGGCTCGTTGGTCGGAGACTCTACCGTTGGAGTGGCTACTGCCGTGGGTGACCCGCCATAATATATGGGTAACTAGAGACGTGTCGTTTTAACGAGACATTGTCACTAGGTATAACTGAACAACTAAAACATTTGAGACTTATACAGTGGCGAACAATACCATGGACGAGACTTATACTTGTTTATTATTCTCGTTGTTTCGCTTTGTTGTTCATTGGTTATACTTGTGGTTATTTTATTGTGTGTTGATGGTTGGATGGAGCCTACAAGGCTAAGGTAAATCAAATATGAAAATTGTACGCTACGGCGATTGTACATTGTACAATATATTATTGTTGTTCGATACGTTCGATTATATTTGTGGTTTGTATATCTAAATGATTGTTTGGTTTGGATGGATGATTAGTGTCTATGAATATTTGGATGGTTATGTACATATACATTTATGCTACAGTATTGTTATAACTGTAAAATGGAAGAGCATGAAACCAATCTAATAAAAAGATGGTTAAAATGACAAGTGACCATTAGGGTCCAGGCCCGGCATACTCAGCGTCTATCGCTGATACTACACCATTTCAGGTTGTTGATCATTGTCGGAGCTGAAGAGCAGGAACAGGGTAATTGGAGACGTTGTATAGTAATGAAGATGGTGTATGGTCTTATGGTAAGGTTATGTATTTTCAGGATTGGGTAGACGCTCACTTGTCGATGTTTATGGTTATGACTTAGTATGATGTATAGGAGTTTCTCGTTATCACTGCGGTTAGCAGTTTGTTTATTTTGGAAGTTGGATGTAGTTTGGCTACGTTGCTTGCATGGGCGAGTAATGGCCGGTGACACCCGAGTGAGTTTTGTAATTTGTTAGTTATTTTCCGCTGCGAGGCGTTTTTATTTATTGCTACGTGAGGGATTATATCGTGATTGTGGAGAGGGGTGTTACAGCTTCCCTCTGTCGGGATTATACATTTTTAATCCTTAGTAGGTTATAGCTTATGTTCATTTCTTTTACCCTTATTTTCTGGGTTTTCCAACATCTTCATTGAAGAATATTGTTATTGGTACTCCTAGTGGTCACTCGGGGAGTCTTATCCCGTTTTCATTGTAAGTCGTTGCTTCAACAGTCTCTATAGTATCTTGTAATACATCCCTTATATATTATTGCTTATATTGTGTTTTTGCTCGCATTACCGAGCGATCCCTTAGGTTTTCCCCTTGGAGTTCGGGATTGCGTTCTTACCGTACTGTCGGTTGTCGTTGTAGTGGGTTATACCGTTGCAAATATTTATATGGTTTAGTACTTTGTCCGAGTTCCGCTCCCGGCTGACTGGTGTGTCACCTCATCTCATCATGGTCAGGCCGTCGGGCCTTTCCAAGGTCTTATTTTTTTTTCTGTTCTTATAGATTTACAATCTGGTACTAATATGTGCTACAACTGTAGCGTTCTCCTATTTTGCCATGATGGCCTTCCGTGTAGCTTAACCGTGGTAGCACTTGCTATGGCAAGTGCGCCATGCAGGATGGCTATTGGTGCAAGGTACGTTGGAAGTGATACTTCCTTCTAATTCCCATGTAATTGGTAGTCCTCAAGACTCCTTCGATGATCTCTTATTTTGGATAACTGACTATCCGGCAGTTTCCTTGTTGTTTGACAGTACTGTCATTTATCAGGGCGTTCCTCTTTCTGAGGGAACCCCTTAATATTTTCTTATGTCTTAATCCTCGCCCCAGTCTCCACACGTTTTGTTGTGGTTACTAAGCAACGGTTTCCTTTAGGCACTACATTGCAGTCCTATTCTGGTATACAATTTGTATGAATTCTTATCGTCGTCCGCATTACGTTGGCCAGGTTTTGCAACCTTCCTTATTGTATGGGGTTTGGAGGTCCCGTTTCTAACTAGACTTTCCAGTAATCTCAATCCTCATGCTTGGTATTATCCTGCTGTTATGCTCCTTCGGACGACTGTCCGGTACTCATGTCGCTTCCCTTTTCCTTTCTATTGCACCCGTAGTGCTTTCCTTATCATTGGTATTGTGGGTTACTTCGACTGCGTAGCATGTCGACCCATGTTTCCGGTAATTACCGTTCTTTTACTGGTAAGGTTCCATTGGTAGCGCCTGTTTCGCCGATGCGCTCCATTAAAAATCTCCTAGTTCTCCTTAACTGTTATGCAACAAGATGTTTCTCGTATTGCTTACTGTTAGCTAACTGCCAGATCGGGTTCCCCCGAGTAAGAGAAGGCTTTCTTCTCTCTGGCGTTTGTTCCACATATTCAGGGTTAGGGATGTGGGGGCGGGTCTAGGTACTATGGATGTCCGGTAAGCACCGGAAGTCCTGACTAACCGCACCGCCTCTCACTCTACCCTCTTAACCCTTAAACCCATAACTCAATCTCCAACCTCCAATATTCTCCTAAGTTCGGTATTTCTTGTCTTCAGAGCATAACTACGCTCTGATACCACTTTTTGTAACCCCCAACTCAATCCAATTGTGGTCTCGCAACTTAACAGCATTATATATATATCATGTCACAGCGGAATTCTTTACAATCCAGGACCTTGCCACGGTCACTAAAGAATATACCGAACATCAGTACAACAACCTTACCAATTACATATATCCTTCTTACAATCCTATACATCTTACTAACTCAATTCCATACGAGGTAACAAGCAACAACTCGTAGGCCACACTTAACCGTAACACTTGTACCCTTTCTTACTCTCGCGACGGCCGCCTCCTGATGTAACTGTGTAGTAAAAACAGCCCCCAAGGGGGTCAGCACGAATGCTGGTCGATCCCCTCATGGCCCCCAAGCTAACGTGGCTACGACGACTAATTGTCCGATAGCATGGAGGTTGATTAGATGCACAATATAATAGTAAGTGCGTAAAACAACAACTCAGATACGAACAATCAAGTTCACACACAATGAACGACTTAAACGTTCCCTTAATTAGAGAGTTATTATTTAACTCCTTAAGTAATGTTCCCTCTTAATCTTAGTCCAACCTTATCTCACCTCAATCTTAGTCTTATCTTAATCTTAGAAACAACCATACCATCCTTAATAAGGAGTGGATGTCACTTATCTTTATCTTAATTATACAAAACCATCCCTTTAAAGAGGAATGGTTGCAACTCATCTTAACCTACCTTAATCTTAAACTAACAATACAAACCATCCTTTAAAAGGATGGTTGCAACTTATCTTAACCTTACCTTAACCTCAAACTTAACTTTATCTCAGTATACAAACCGTTTCTTGGAGGGAATGGTTGTAGCTTAATTCGAACCTGGGATTTAGGTGATCCCACACGCACCATCTTAATGCCACCTACTCTGGACGGGAGTCCAGTCGCACTAGCCGGCAACCGGCCCTAGGCTACACAGTCCGAAGACAAGTCTAAGGGATTGTATGGAGGGGGATCTGATTCCTAACGTCCGCACTCCCTTTTTTACGCTCCATGCCTTCCGGAGATCGGTCCTGGGTCTCCTCACTCAAGTTCCAGTTAGTAGTAATCTCAAGACCATATTCGTTGGTTAACCTCCTTCGGTTCATATCGTCCCTTATTAGGGAGCGTTCCTTAGTCTCACTCAATTCCTTACTAAACATTGGTTAGTAAGTTCTCACGGTATGTTGTGTTAGTTTTCAAACATCACACAACAAAACAATAAATATAATATATTCCGGTTGCATGCTTTATCTTGTTTAGTGAGCACACAAAACAAATAGCACACAAGCCGAGGGACACCTCGTTAGCAAGCAGGTCACAAGAGAACTGTACCGTTCACCGTTGGCCGTTCGGTTGCTTAATCTCTTCCGGAGTCCAATTTCCAAGTCCTAAAACATTCATTCAGTTTTAGGTTGTTAATCACTTAACTCAATTCAACTTACTTATCTTACTTAACCTACTTAATGATCCCCACCTAACACCTCTTAAGTCTTACAACTTAATCTTACAAACTTAATCTAAAACTTTTAAGTTTATTCTTAACTTAATCCCTTAGGTCTTTATACCTCTAATCATCATTGCCCCCTTAATGGGGGTACCATTAATACCACTAAACTCCCTTAGGGTTTTTTTTTTGTCTTAAGGGTCGTCCGACCCCCGTCCGACCCAACCAACTGGGTCGGACCATTACAGAAATTTTTCCGTCTTTTAAAACTCTCCTGTCCGACCCATGTCCGACCCAACCAACTGGGTCGGACCATTATAGAACCCTTCACTGGCGTCTAACAGAGGCCGTCCGACCCAAACTTGGGTCGGACGCCACCAGAACATGTCCAAAAATTGTTAAATCTTCACCAAACTTCTCCTAAAGCCTTCTAATGTATTCTAACATCATTTAGACCTTTAAACCCACCTTTAACCATCCTCCAAACTCATTAAAATAACCTCCAAAGGTCATCCTAACCTTTTGCTCAATTCTTGCAAGAAATTCCTAACACTTGTTAACTAATCCCTTATTTCTCTAACATGTGCATTTTATCTAAAACTTCAACTAACCAAAGTGTTTCTTTCCTACCCATATAACTCCTCCTTAACATCATTGCACTCCATCTTTTCTTGTTAAACCTTCCAAGGTCATCTTGCATGTCCATGCACAATTCCCTTATTTTCACTTGTTACTCATCACTCTTAAACTCTTAAGCTTGCTTATACATTTCTTTCCATTATCTTAATACCTTGACATTGTTCTTCATTTACCTTAACCATGCAACACCCTCCTTAGACATTTCCACTTCTCTTATGCAACTTACTCACCATTCTCACGATCATACCCTCTTATACGTTTCTAGTCATTTTCCTTGACGACTTACAACATCCTCCTACCATTTTCACTTCCATCACCCACGTCCACACATTACCATTCTATTTAACCTTACTAGTCCACCACTAACATCACCACCTCTTACACAAACTTCTCGAACTCTCATTGTTCTTCTCTTAGTTCATACCTAAATCATCTCAAAGCATTACACCATTTCTCCTCTAGATTTGCACAAGTCTTACCATTCCTCATACCATGACTTTGGTGTGTTCAATGCACCATCTAAACTCTAATTCCCTCATAGACATCTCTAGGTCATTCTAAACCTCAAGAATTCCTTAGTTAACTCATTTCCACTCAAATTCCTCATAGTGACTCCTAGTAAAACCTAGGTCATATTAATTCACCAGCATCACCTAAACGCTTATTTTCTACTCAAATTTCGCCATAGCTCCTCTAGTATATTATCATGCCCAAACACATTATTTTTCCTCATTCAACCATCTCACACACACCAAGTCCTTTCTCATCTTATTTTCTCACACAAATCAACTTATTCACATCATACTCCATATATTGCAATAATCTTAAATTGCATAGCACTAAGGCTCTTAAATGACATGGCTCTTAGGCCCTTAAATGACTTAAACTTAAACACTAAATTTCCACATATAAAAGCTTTCAACCTGCAAATACACCCATCAATCTCATAGTAGTTATAATGTTCTTAAAACTCATCTTGAACTTATATTACTAACTCATTTCCTTTGGCTCCTTAGTCACAAGTTCTCAAGCTTATTTAAGTTCTTTTTCTTAGGTTATACAACCCATTACCTAATGTAAGCTTTAAGCTACCTTAGTACTCATCTAAAACTCATTCCTTAATCTTAAACACCATTAGGTAAGCATTTTACCTTGTTTTCTCAAGCTTATCTTAATCTCCTCCTTAGACCTTCTTCTTGCATAGATCTCGGCCACCACTTAAATTCCCCTTGCCAATGTTCTAATCAATATTCAATGACTCATATGAGTACTAAACAATATACTAACCTCAAGGAATGAAAACCTAGGTTAGAAATGTGTTCTAAAGCATAAAAGTGAATGATTACCTTTGGAGTCTCAAAGTAGACTTGGGCATTGAATGAAATAGGACCTCCACTAGTCCTGGTGAATAAAACAAGCTAGAACAAGGCATAAAAACAAAGCCCCATGAGTAGTAAATTTTCGGCCATGGTGAGGAAGTGATGGAAACATGATTTTTCTTACATTTCCTTTACCATAAGAGAATGGAGAAGCTAGTGAGCTCTTCAAACTTGATTTTCCTCCATCAATGGAGATTTCCCATGGCTCCAAAATGAAGCTTTTCCAATTTTGTAAAGATGGAAAGCTAGAGCTTGAGCTAACTAAGAATAATCTATGCTTACTTTTTGATTTGGATCTAAAATGAGTAACTTATGGACATATGAAGATGGAACAAGTATGGAGCTGGTTGGGCACGGTTTGGAACAGAGAGAACAAGAAGAAAACCGTGGAAGAAGAAGGGGAAATGAAGAAGAGAGGAGAGAGGTAGGCTAATAAGGATATTTGCTTTATAAAAGCAAATAGTTACTTTCTTTACTTATCTCTTCTTTTTCCCTTATTTGATGAAGTCCATTGTGACTCATCCTTAGAAAACCGGCCCCCTATCTTAAATAAGGCTAGTCATGGTCTTTGTTGACCAACTAATTAACTTTATTGATTAAAACTTAAACTAGTCACTATTTGGCACTATTCACTAATCAGTGCACATATTTCTGAAATTTATGATTTCCCATTGATTTAGGCTTCCTAATGTGATACTAATTAGTACACATGTTGATTAAAGAGTAATGATGGACATTTAGCCACTCAAAACTCAATTCTAAGACAATTTCTCAAAAATGTGCTTTAAGACTTCTTAAAGCACATTTTGTGTTTTAACTTGTTTTGAAGCTTGGTTTTTTGCTAATTGATTTAAAATGTCCATTAGCATATTACTAAAGTCTTATAATGGTATTTGGGTGCTAATCAAAGTCACTCCAAGCTTAGAGCACATTTTTGCCCTGATTGCCCTTAAGGCACTTTCTTGTATTTTCCTTGGTTTAAATTGTCTACCAATCTTTCTAAGGCATATTCTAGCCTTACTACATCATAATTTGATGTTTACTTAGCATACTTAGGTTTGGGGTATTTCAAATACCCTCTTTTAAGGCATTTTTCCAAGGTAAAACCTAATAACAAGGTAGCTTGTTGAGATCTAGCTATTTCCTATGTCAATATGCTAGATCTAACACCTTGTGGTGTGCTTGATTCAGGTTGAAACCATCTTGAACTCTCCTTGCATTCCTAAGGTGATTTTTGCCTTAAATCATACATTAAATTACTTCTTATGGTTAGATCTTTCTTGGAGACTAACTAGGCCTTGGCTTTCTGTTGAAAACATGTAAAACAAGCTGTGGAGAATTTCTCCTTAAGGTTGTGAACTCAAACAAGGCTTTACCTAAGCTAAATATCACTTAAAACCTTAACTTGATACATTAACACAAGTTTAAGTGTGTTGTTAATTGCCGTGATGTGAAGGAGAAAACAAGGTCTTGTTTGACCTTAAAATGTTTAAGGAATGGTTTAATAAATTTATAACTAATTAAACAAGCATAATTGTCAAATTTAAGACATTATGTGGATGTTTGGTAATTAAATGGAAAGTGTGTGGTGAGGCCAAAAAATATATGTATTTTGGGACATTTATGTGTAATTTGTTTTGCAAGCCAATGTTTGTAATAAGGCCATGTATTTTAGGCCATTTTATTTATGCATTTACAAGCTTTTAATTAAGTTTAAGTAGTATAAATGCATTACCGAAAATAAATGGGGTCTTAGGTGTAATTAAATTAAATTTGGGGGCTTTAGAATAATAAGGCCGAAAATTAGAGGTAAAAAGGAGTTAAAATAAAGTTTATAAGATTTTATAAAGTTTTGGGGTTAAATGGTGAATTTTAGAAAGTGTGGGTACTAAACCGTAATTATAAGGAATTGGTGGTCAAGGAAATATTAAGGAGGTCAACCTTGACCATATGCTAGGCTTTGACCAAAATAAATATGTAACACCCATCTCAATCCAATTGTGGTCTCGCAACTTAACAGCATATATATATACATGTCACAGCGGAATTCTTTACAATCCAGGACCTTGCCACGGTCTGTCTACAGAATATACCGAACATTAGTACAACAATCTTAACCATTTACATACCCTTCTTACAACCCCCTCACATCCTATACATCTTACTAACTCAAATTGCCATACGAGTGTACACGCACAACTCGTAGGCCACACTTAACCCTTAACACTTGTATCCTCTTCTTACTCTCGCGACGGCCGCTTCCTGATGTACCTGTGTAGTAAAAACAGCCCCCAAAGGGGGTCAGCACGAATGCTGGTACGATCCCCTCATGGCCCCCAAGCTAACGTGGCTACGACGACTAATTGTCGATAGCATGGAGGTTGATTAGATGCACAACATAATAGAAAGTGCAGTAAACAACAACTCAGATATGAACAAACAAAGTTCACACACAATGAACGACTTAAATGCGTTCCCTTAATTAGGGAGTTAATTATTTAACTCCTTAAGTAATGTTCCCTCTTAATCTTAGTCCATCCTTATCTCACCTCAATCTTAGTCTTATCTTAATCTTAGAAACAACCATCCTTTAATAAGGAGTGGATGTAGCTTACCTTAATCTTAATAATACAAACCATCCTTTAAAAAGGAATGGTTGCAACTTATCTTAACCCTACCTTAATCTTAATCTTACTTATTCTCGGTATACAAACCGTTCCTGGAGGGGAATGGTTGTATCCTAAGTCCAAACCTGGGATTTAGGTGATCCCACCGCACCATCTTAATGCCACCTACCCTGGACGGGAGTCCAGCGTAGCTGAGCCGGCAACCGGCCCTAGGCTACAAGTCCGAAGACAAGTCCTTAATCGGAGGTCGAATCTGCTATAGATAACGACCCCCTTTCCTTAGCATGCATGACCGGAGATCGGTCCCGGGTTTCCTCACTCAAGTTCCAGTTAGTAGTAACCTCAAGACCCTGTTTGTTGGTTAACCTCTTTCGGTTCATATCGTCCCTTATTAGGGGGCGTTCCTTAGTCTCACTCAATTCCTTACTAAACATTGGTTAGTAAGTTCTCACGGTATGTTGTGTTAGTTTTCAAACATCACACAACAATGCAAGAAATTTAAAATATTCCGATTGCATGCTTTATCTTGTTTAGTGAGCACACAAAAACAAATAGCACACAAGCCGAGGGACACCTCATTAGCAAGCAGGTCACAAGAGAACTGTACCGTTCACCGTTGGTCGCTCGGCTGCTTACTCTCTTCCGGAGTCCAAACTCCCAAGTCCTAAAACATTCATTCAGTTTTAGGTTGTTAATCACTTAACTTAATTCAACTTACTTAACTCTTAACGATCCCCACCTAACACCTCTTAAGTCTTACAACTTAATCTTGCAAACTTAATCTTAAACTTTAAGTTTATTCTTAACTTTATTCCTTAGGTCTTTATACCTCTAATCTTCATTGCCCCCTTAATGGGGTACCATTAATACCACTAAACTCTCTAGGTTTCTTTTTTTTTTTTGGGTCGTCCGACCCACCTCTGGGTCGGACCATTCCAGTAACTTTCGGGTTTGAAAAACCCTACATGTCCGACCCACGTCCGACCCAACCAACTGGGTCGGACCATTCCAGAAACTTATTTGTCCTCTAAAACTCACCCGTCCGACCCATGTCCGACCCAAGACCTCTGGTCGGACCATTCCAGAACCTTTCCCTGGCGTTAAACAGAGGCCGTCCGACCCAAACTTGGGTCGGACCCCTGGGTCGGACGCCACCAGAACATGTCCAAAAATTGTTAAATCTTCACCAAACTTCTCCTAAAGCCTTCTAATGTATTCTAACATCATTTAGACCTTTTAAACCCACCTTTAATCATCCTCCAAACTCATTAAAATAACCTCCAAAGATCATCCTAACCTTTTGCTCAATTCTTGCAAGAAATTCCTAACACTTGTTAACTAATCCCTTATTTCTCTATTCTCTAACATGTGCATTTTTATCTAAAACTTCAACTATCCAAAGTGTTTCTCTCCTACCCATATAACTCCTCCTTAACATCGTTGCACTCCATCTTTGCTTGTTAAACCTTCCAAGGTCATCTTGCATGTCCATGCACAATTCCCTTCTTTTCACTTGTTACTCATCACTCTTAAACTCTTAAGCTTGCTTATACCTTTCTTTCCATTGTCTTAATACCTTGACATTGTTCTTCATTTACCTTAACCATGCAACACCCTCCTTAGACATTTCCACTTCTCTTATGCAACTTACTCATCATTCTCACGATCATACCCTCTTATATGTTTCTAGTCATTTTCCTTGACGACTTACAACATCCTCCTACCATTTTCACTTCCATCACCCAAGTCCACACATTACCATTCAACTAAACCTTACTAGTCCACCACTAACATCACCACCTCTTACACAAACTTCTCGAACTCCCATTGTTCTTCTCTTAGTTCATACCTAAATCATCTCAAAGCATTACACATCATTTCCTCCAGATTTGCACAAGTCTTACCATTCCTCATACCATGACTTTGGTGTGTTCAATGCACCCATCTAAACTCTAATTCCCTCATAGGGATCTCTAAGTCATTCTAAACCTCAAGAACTCCTTAGTTAACTCATTTCCACTCAAATTCCTCATAGTGACTCCTAGTAAATCCTAGGTCATATTAATTCACCACCATCACCTAAACACTTATTTTCTACTCAAATTTCGCCATAGCTTCTCTAGTATCTTATCATGCCCACACACATTGTTTTCCTCATTCAACCATCCCACACACATCAAGTTCTTTCTCATCACATCTCATCACCAAACCAACTCATTCACAACAACTCATTATATTGCAATAATCTTAAATTGCATAGCACCAAGGCTCTTAAATGACATGGCTCTTAGGCCCTTAAATGACTTAAACTTAACACTGAATTTCCCACATATAAAAGCTTTCAACCTGCAAATACACCCATCAATCTCATAGTAATTATAATGTTCTTAAAACTCATCTTAAACTTATATTACTAACTCATTTCCTTTGGCTCCTTAGTCACAAGTTCTCAAGCTTATTTAAGTTCTTTTTCTTAGGTTATACAACCCATTACCTAATGTAAGCTTTAAGCTACATTAGTACTCTTCTAAAACTCATTCCTTAAACTTAAACCACCATTAGGTAAGCATTTTACCTTATTTTCTCAAGCTTATCTTAATCTCCTCCTTAGACCTTCTTCTTGCATAGATCTCGGCCACCACTTAAACTTCCTTTGCCAATGTTCTAACCAATATTCAATGACTCATATGAGTATTAAACAATACACTAACCTCAAGGAATAAAAACCTAGGTTAGAAATGTGTTCTAAGGCATAAAAGTGGATGATTACCTTTGAAGTCTCAAGGTAGAATTAGGCATTGAATGAAATAGGACCTCCACTAGTCCTTGGTGAATAAATCAAGCTAGAACAAGGCATAACAACATAGCCCCATGAGAAGGAAGTTTCGGCCATGTACAAGAAATGATGGAAACATGGTTTTTCTTACATTTTCTTTACCTTAAGAGAACGGAGAAGCTAATGAGCTCTTCAAACTTATTTTTACCCCTTCAATGGCGTTTTCCCATGGCTCCAAAATGAGGCTTTTCAAATTTTGAAAAGATAGGAAGCAAGGCCTTGGTCTAACTAAGAGAAATCTATGCTTAGTTTTTGATTTGGAGCTAAAATGAGTAACTTATGGACATTTGAAGATGGAACAAGTATGGAGCTGGTTGGGCACGGTTTGGAACAGAGAGAACAAGAAGAAAACCGTGGAAGAAGAAGGGGAAATGAAGAAGAAGGGAGAGGTAGGCTAATAAGGATATTTGCTTTATAAAAGCAAATAGTAACTTTCTTTACTTATCTCTTCTTTTTCCCTTATTTGATGAAGTCCATTGTGACTCATCCTTAGAAAACCGGCCCCCTATCTTAAATAAGGCTAGTCATGGTCTTTGTTGACCAACTAATTAGCTTATATTGATTAAAACTTAAACTAGTCACTATTTGGCACTATTCACTAATCAGTGCACATATTTCTGAAATTTTTGATTTCCCATTGATTTAGGCTTCCTAATGTGATACTAATTAGTACACATGTTGATTAAAGAGTAATGATGGACATTTAGCCACTCAAAACTCAATTCTAAGACAATTTCTCAAAAATGTGCTTTAAGACTTCTTAAAGCACATTTTGTGTTTTAACTTGTTTTCAAGCTTGGTTTTCTTTGCTAATTGATTTAAAATGTCCATTAGCATATTACTAAAGTCTTATAATGGTATTTGGGTGCTAATCAAAGTCACTCCAAGCTTAGAGCACGTTTTTGCCCTGATTACCCTTAAGGCACTTTCTTGTGTTTCCCTTGGTTTAAATTGTCTACCAATCTTTCTAAGGCATATTCTAGCCTTACTACATCATAATTTGATGTTTACTTAGCATACTTAGGTTTGGGGTATTTCAATCTACCCCCCTTAAAAGAACTTTGTCCCCAAAGTTCCCATGCATCTTCTCTCATTAGAATACATGTATTACCTCATTCCTTAGATCATATAGATCATACTTATGTATACTTAAACTCATTGAATCCTTAGATCCACCATATTCTTATTCTTAACTATCACACAACGTGCTTAAGCACGTATAACACTCAAAATTCTCTTTGTTTCTTTTGATGATTAAAAACATTCACATAACTTCCAACGTATTCTCCCATGTCACCGGTCCGTAGACAATGGCTCATTCGTCCTCGTCACCATGGGCCAGAATACAAAACACTCTGCTCTCCCCATGTCACCGGTCCGAAGACAAAGGCTCGTGCGTCCTCGACTTCATGGGCGAGACTCAGTAAAAAGGTAATCCTTTTTACGAGGTCATGTGAGGAATAATTCCTCTAATTAAAAATACAAGCAACTCCAATTTCGTTTTATACTAACGCCTCTATCCTTAGCGTAATTTAATTGTGACCACTGATAGGGAGTTTCAGGAATCATCCAACCCTGATGTGATCAGCATCAGTGTAGAACTATCCTTCCACCCCAATTTGTGTTCGGTTTCCCTTGATCCCTAGAAAATCAAGTTCCACCTCCCACGTCATTTTCAAACATCCAAATAATTCACTCATGTCCAATTTTCTATCTTTTTAGTTCTTCCTAATCATAATCAATACATCTCCCAAGTGTGGACTCAGTCCATCAAGCATTCCCGATTCATCTCTCAGTAATTACCTCAGGACTTAAATTCCTACTAAGTTCTATAACTGTCCCATACCAATTCTCACCATCTTATATCTCATAGTGTTATCTTATTCTTATCTCACACCTAGTCTCATATCGACTCATACCTCATATATTCCTTATTTCTTAAGTCTCCTTAATCCACTTAATCCTCTTCCTTAATTCTCTTAACTTGTACTCACACCGGAGTTAACAAGATAGGTACTTAATATGTATGGTATTCACAACTTCTGTGTGCAAAAATAGAATTGTCTTAGAATTGAGTTTTGAGTGGCTAAATGTCCATCATTACTCTTTAATCAACATGTGTACTAATTAGTATCACATTAGGAAGCCTAAATCAATGGGAAATCAAAAATTTCAGAAATATGTGCACTGATTAGTGAATAGTGCCAAATAGTGACTAGTTTAAGTTTTAATCAATATAAGCTAATTAGTTGGTCAACAAAGACCATGACTAGCCTTATTTAAGATAGGGGGACTACAATTTGTAGATGTGAACGGTTACCAAACCTATAATTTAGATTGGGAAACACATTACCAAGAAAGGGTACCAATGAGAATATTGAGTTAATGCTAAGGACAGGAGCGGAGAACGAACCATGCCTTTTAGGGTGGGGATACCTCTCCTTGTTGTGAGGCCATGAGTGGGAAGGAACCCCTCAAAAGGGCTTTCACATATTAGAAATAAAATACACTTTATTTAGAAAATGGAAACTATGAACCTTGAGATCACCTTAGAACATACCAGATACACTTGAGTAATAAGGAAGGTCGCACAAATATACCCCATATACAACACCCAGGATGTAAGAATTAGTAATGGTCAGAGATAAACATTGAGACTGCACATTGTGGCACGTCAATTAATCAATGCTCAGAAGAGCTTGTGATTCAGTGGATGACTTCTTTAGTAATCAGTTAAACTACATGGTAGATAACATCACTAAGGATGAAAGAAAGTGAAAGAAATTAGCCTACTTACGAATCTGAGATTGGAGCATAACATCTTCATATCAAGAGTCAACTATTTTACAACACGGTACGACAACCGCCAATACCGGAATAGGAGAACTCCCAGTGTGTTTACACCAAAAAGGGATTGATTATAAGGTAAGACATTAGAATAAATGAGTAGGTTGCACCATCAATGGGCAACATAGTAAGAGCCAACTACCACAGTAGTAGTGGTCGTGAGTACAATAGTTAGAAGGGTGGATTAAGTCATGGTGCGCGGTAAGGCGACCATTATGTATGAGCCGTCAAATATTGAGACTGAGGCAATTAGATTTATGAGTTAAGACCAGTATAAGTAAGGAAATAAGATAATAGACGAGCTGTGCATTGATGCCAGTAGTCTGGACCTCGTTAGGTAAAATTTCACAGGAAGCACACTATCCATTCCTTAAGGAACTGGAAGTGCATTCCTAGTAGCATAAATATGAGAAACAAGATAAGAGGCTCTACGGAAAGAAACCTCAGATATTAAGTGACCGAATCAATACGGAATACAGGAAGGAGCTAGAGCATACCATACCCAAGAACACAGTAAATGGACTTCCCTTGATTAACTTCAAGAAGAACAATAAATGTTATCATGGAACGATGAAAGAGGAGATCGACAACAGAATACTTCATAATTAGCAATAGCTAAACGTGTGACGGACACCATGAGTTTACTAAAACGAGACGTGGGACGACTGCACCCCACAGGGGCTTGCAGGCCTGACACGCTCATTTATGAGTAAGTTGGGTAAGTAGTAATGTACCAGTAAGGTACCCCATGCATGTGAACGAGTGGTGTAAGGAACACGGGAGGTAGTCGACTCCGTACCACAAACAACGACGCAAGATCAGACAAGAACAGCTACTACCACAAACAGTCGAGAAGAAGAATTCAGTTGAACCAGCAACACAGAGGAACCAGAGAACAGATAATTAAGGACTATGAAGTGCGAAAAGCACGAATTATTAAGTACAGACATTGGATATGTCTTAAGATGTAAGGGATTACGACTGTAAAGCGCATTATGCACTAAACAGTAGTTTCAGGCTAAGAATCATCCTCAGACCAAAGGTCAGTTGGGGAGAACAATTTAGACATTCGAGAAAATACTAAGAGTATGAGCATAAGATCTTCAAGGAGAATAGATAGACGAGTTACAACTCATTAAGGCCGTGTATATATAAAGATAACACGTGTCCATTGAGACAATTAAGCCTAAGATTATCAGAGTCGCGCAGCGGAAGCTAGCAGACCACTACCTTTGAGATTAGACCAAACTAAGTTAAGGAAACGGTATAAGTACCGTTAAGAATCCTCGATACAGAGACTAAGTCATTTCTGATCGAATTATAAGCAAGATAGATAACATGGAAGATAGAATGCTTGGTAAGAATTAGACATCTTGAACTTATGTTCAAAGATGATGTAACGCTGATTACGTGGGCGTAATCCATTTTAAGGGGGGTAGAGCGAAAACCGCTCAGCGTATGTTTGTGTACTGAGTACATAAACTACGGTGTGCATAGCACAAAATAACTTGAGAATATGTTTTACATAAACATTTTGAGATAAATTATGGTTATTGCAAAATAAGTTAGATAACTTATTTAAGGTTTTATAATAAGTTATGTATTTAATGGTAATATTTTTATAACATATGTGGTAAATATGTTATTAACAAAAATAAAGGGTGTACAATGGTATTTTAAACACCCATGGGCTATTAGGAATTTTTAGGAATTTATTTGGTGGATTTTGGAATTAAAATAAACTATATATGTATAATATATAGTTAATATGTCATTATGACACTTTGGAGAAAAATAGATTGGTGGAATGATAAATATCAAAAGTATATGGGTTAATAAGGATATTTATAACCCTTTGGTGGAATTTGGCGATTTTTAGAACTATTAAGAGAATTTATTAAGATATGTGTATAAAATATGGTTTTAATGATATGGAAGAACTATGTGTTATAAATAGGGCCAAATGGCAATTATAGAATAGCACAAGGGCTGTTCGGAATTTACAAAAAATAACCATAGGTTATACTCTTTTATAAGTTAGAAATGTTATATTAAATGGAATATATAACATGGTATAAATTAATGGGTGATTTTGTAAATAAAGGAAACTATGGTTTGTGAAAAAGAATATGGTTTTGTTATGGTGCCCATGCGGCAATAATAAATAGCTGGGATAAAAACCATAGGTTATTAATTAAAGGAAATAAGAATATCATGTCAAATGATATTAGCATATGGAATAGCATTACATAATGTTATGTGGTCAAAATAGAATTTAAATGAATTCAAGGGCTTTACCGAGTTGATAGAGTTTGGAAAATGAATTTTAGACTAAGGTCTGTAATGTTATAAATATTATAACAATTATTTGGTATTAAGGTGGTTTAATGAAATTAATACAAATAAGGTATTCACATTAAATGGTGTGACAAACTGTAAGTGAATGGGATTTATAAACTAAGGTATTTATTGAATAAACCTTAGAAGTTGTAATTATACAACATAAAATGTTACTCATGTTAGGATAATAATCTTAATATAAGTTGTACAATATGATACAACTATTGGGAATGATCATCTAATAAAAGATGATAAAAAGTAACATGAAATATAAGAGTTTATTAAACTCATGAGAATTACCTACGTGGTAAAAATATATACATACACAAGAATAATGTATATAAGGTGGATAAATATATTTTGGTTGAAAACCATATGATTTAATGGTGGTGGTTATTAAAAAAAAGATATAGTTACGATCTATAAGTTATGAATTTTAGAATGCAATATAATACAAGAATGCATGCATACATGCAACTATGGGTTACGTACCTAAACTAGATGTGGATAAGACTAAAAGAAATATAAGGAATTAAACTTAACAGTTGAATGTTTTGACGTACGCGTTTTAAGTAACAAAGCCGACTGTTTTAGAGAAACCTGCAACAAACAATTGTAGAAAACGGGGGTGAACTGTCGGGGTTACTTATTGTTCGGAAATACCGGATGTAGTTAGTCATGGAGACTGACTTATAGTTTTATTACCGTTTAGAGTATACTTCTGACAAGGACGCTTGACGAGCTAACGGACTACACGGAGCGTAGGATCTTGCTGATTCATACTCCACCGTAATACAGTCAGGGTGAACGGTATGTAAAGGGGTTTGATCCGAGTTGTCCTAAGGTTGCTCCTTGGGCTCGGATTTGGTTGATATAACTTGTATGTTGTTATGTGTCTCGAATTGTCTCTGAGGGCTTCCTCAGTTCAGACTTCTGTGTGATCTGTGATAAGATTGTTTGTCTGAATGTGATAATTAATATGCATGAATTGTATATTTATAGCTGCTTATTATTTTCTGTTGTTGAGTTAACAGTACCGGTTCGTGAAATACCCCTAAATTAATTTAAATTAATTCAGGGGATTTCTTTTATTAAACCATAAATAATACTATTAATATTAAATTATTGTATGGAATTATGAATATTAAATTATTATATGGAATTGTGAAATTTATTTAGGGGTTTTCTCCTATTTAACCCTAATTATTATACATTATTATATAGTATTATGAATTTAATAATAAGATTTATAAGTCAATAAATCTTGGGAAAATTTCTAAACACTCCAAATATATTATAAAGATTTTAGGAAGTGTTGGAACATTGTTTTGAAACATAAAAGTCAATATAAAATTCTAGAAACCTTAAAGCTTATTAAGCCTTGCTAGAGTTGACTTTTTGAGAATGGTCAAACCAGGCCATGAAACCTATACCAATAAATAGGTTATGAAAAACCATGAAGATCGATAAATAGAACGTTAAAAACGGACCATCCTAGCCAAAGTTATGATAGATTGAAGTTTAGAGCCAAAATTTTGAGAAATGCTGACGTGTCAGTCAGCCAGGCATTACCACTGAACAATCCCAGTTTTCGACAGTTTAGGCATGTCGAGGGTCGAATTTGAAACGCCTATATCTCCTGCTCTACTCCACCATTTGGTATGCCGTCTGTTTCATTCTCTTCTCCTTAATCTCATCTTTCCAACCATTACTCACACATCATCTAACTCCTTCTACAATGACCGGGAAATTGATCCAAAGTTGGCTCCTCGCGATTTCGTAACCCAGAATTCCAGTTTTTCCTGAAATCGGGTAAACTTTGTCACGCCATAACTTCTTCATTTCTCATCCAAATTTCTTGTTCTTTAGCTTGTTTTGAAGATCTCTAATCCCTCTATAACTTTCATGTTGATGGCCAAGGCTGATTCGCACTAGTTTGAGAGATAAATCTGTCTAAAGATGCCTACTCGATCACGGCGGTAATTTTGCCCAGTTCATCCCGAAACCAACTAGGTAAACACGGATCTTGTGAGATCTGTAACTTTCTCCCTAGTTCATCAAATTCAATGATTCTTCCACTAACATCTATTGTTACATGTCTAGTTTGGATTGTGATAGGTTCCATGAACCAAATCTCTCTCAGTTGGTGCGAGTTGATTCGAGAAGAGGCATACCTGAACCGCACATAAAATACCGATTCCAGAATTCTCGATTTGATTTCACCCCGTTAATGCAATTCCGGTGAGTTTCCGATCAAATTTCTCCATGGTTTCCATTCGAAATTTCAACATCGATCAAACCCACATGCCAATTTAGTCTATTATGCATTACAAAGGGAGAATTTGTCAAAATTGAATTCGAACTCAACTGTGAACCCTTACTTCGAACCCAGTTTTCGAATCGGTTCAATTCTGCATGGAAATTGGGGAAAACGGTACCATTAGAACCGGAATTTGATTTCGAATCGATAGGAACAAGAATCATCGAATTTCGTTCTGTAGATTGTGAGATATCGGGTGAATAGTACTCAGGTGCGAAGGGGAGAATCCTGATGAACTCGAGAGTTCTGGGCCGTCCGATCTCAGTTAATAAATATGGACGGCCGAGATTAGATCGTGGGGATTTAAGTTGTAATAAGTTAGTATATTTTCCAGAATAAAGTCCTAACTTGCTAGATTTATTTAATGGCCTTTCCGAATGTATTTTGACTTGAAATTTTAACCATAGATTCCTTATAAAATCTAGTTTATTTTGATGTAAATTAATATGGGTTTTGAGTTTTTAAACATAAGTTATGATTTTTGCAAGTTACGAGTATTATGGAATTATTTGGATAATTTAAAAAGATATTTTTTATGAAATAAAAATTTTATAATATGTCTAAAATGTTATAGTTACTATATACTTAATTTGGGAATTTTTGGACAAGGGGAAATAGGTTTAAAAATTGTAATGCTAAGGCTTTTCATAAGTTATCTTATAATATAAGGTTTTTAATGTAACCAAAAATTAAGGTATAGTTGATTAATGAACTTTATAGGTTGGGGAAAATATAATAAGACTAAAATAACATTTAATACAGAATGTTAATAAATATTTTTGGGTATAAACTTTTAAGTGAAGTAAATATATATATAGATGTACGTATATATAAACGAAATAAAATAGTAACTTAGGTTAAATCAAGGAACTAAATTAATCTACATTTATATTAATTATATAATATGGTAGTTAATATACTTAATTGAAACTAATGAAAATACTTTATTTTATAAACCATATATTGGATGTAGCTATGTGTAAAAGTTAGTATAAATAATTAAGTGCAATAAAACTACACAAGGAATGTCTTGAATAAATCCTAATATATATACACATAAAAAATTACATAAATAAAAGAAATAAAATGCCTTGTAGAAAATATAATATGAAGGAATTAATGAGATAAACTAAACCTCTACATAATGCTAATAAAAGAATATTATATGAGGCGGTATTAAATTATGATTATTTAACTTAAGGAGTTATCTTTGAATTTTTAAGATTTATATAAACCGTATTAAAATACATGTATAGTATTAGTCAACGACCATAATGTGTCTTAGTAACATCAGTGAACAATTTAGACCATAGTAAGTGCAATAAAGCACTAAAATACAGTTTGAGCAAAAACATGCTCTAAGCTATGAGTGAACTTGGTTAGGACCCAAAGAGCCTACCAAGACTTAATAATATTCAATTATGATTTAATAGGACTAATTAAGTCCTTAGGAGCCTTGGTAGTCAGTTAAACCAAATAAAACACAAGGAAATACCTTAAAGTCAATATGAGCAAAAATGTGCTCTAAGCTTGGGATAAATTTGTATAAGACCTAATGGTCATACCTATACCTTATAAATATGTTAATGAACATATTAAATCAATTACCAAAGAAAACCAAGCTTGAAAACAAGTTAGAACACGAAATGTGCTTTAAGGAGTCTTAAAGCACGTTTTTGAAAAATTGTCTTGTAAATGAGTTTTGAATGGCTAAATGTCCATCATTACTCTTAAATATATATGTGTACTATATAGTATCACATTTGGGTGGCTATATCAATGGGAAATAAAAATTTCACTTCTATGTGCCTTAGTTTGTGAATAGTAACTTTTATAAGCTAGTTTGTAACATATAATGTTATAAGTAATTAAATTGGTCAACAAAGACTATTATACCCTCCTAGGCATATGGGGGCCGGTTTTTCATGGTGTGAGTCACCAACATGTAAAAGAAATCAAATAAGTGAAGTTAAGCTTAAAGTAAAGTACTATTTGCTTTATAAGTTACAAATATCTTCTTAAAGCAATGTTATCTCATTCTCTCTTTTCCTTCCTCCATTTCACACGGTCCCAACTTCTTCTTCCTCTCTTCTTCTTGTTCTCTCTCGGTAATATAGCACCACCACCATGGAAGTCCACCTTTGAACTCTTGTAAAATCTAGCTCACTTATCCAAATTTAATTTCAAGACCACCATTCTTCTAGTTGGAGCAAGCTCTACACTTCTATCTTTTCAAATCTTCAAAAGCCTCATTTCGGTGCCAAGGAGATTCACCATTGATGGAGCTTGGGCTCACCTTTTCACATATTATTGTTCTCCTTTGCTTCAAGGTAAGGAAACTCAAAGAAAAATGATGTTTCCTTCATGTTTTGTGTTGTCCGAAAATTCACCTCACCATGGTGTATTTATCTTGCTTGTTTTAGCTTCATTTGAATCTTCCAAGGGCTAGGAGGAGTCCTCTCTTGATACTTATTCAAGTTCTCTTCCAATTCCAAGGTAAAACAATCACCTTAATGTGTTAAAACAATATGTGTAACTAGGGTTTACAATGAGATGAAGCATAATGCTTGAATACTCATTCTATTATTTGTACATTGTTTAGAAGTTGACAAACAACCAAACACCCCACCGGTTTTGTAAGGAAACAAGAAAGAAATTTGGGAGGAAAAGAGGTAAATATGCTATCTTAATGTGGTTTAATGCCTTAGGAGAAATAAGCTTATAATGCTTGTTAAAAGTACCTAAAGAGCAAATGGTGAATGGCCTAGTAAAGTGTTCTCAAGGAGACTAGTAAAAGAACATATGTATTGGTGTATGTATTTGCGGGTCAAAGGCATTATTTATGTGGGAAATTCAGTGTTTAAGGTTTATGCAATTTAAGGGCCTAAGAGCCATGTTATTTAAGGGCCTAAGTGCCAAGCAATTTAAGTTATGCACTATATTGTGATGTAGTGCTTAATGTGTGAAGTTTGTGTGTAAAAATGTTCTTGATGGATTTTAGGTGTTCTTGAATGAAATAAGGTAAAAACCTAAGTGTTTGGATGTGAGTAAATACGAGAGAAGCTATGGCCAGATTTGGGAAAATGTGTAAGAAGTTCTAAGTGTTTTAAATGGTTTTGGTGAACTAGGAAGTGTTAAAAGTGAACAAATTTTTTACTTGGGAAGAAAACATGTATTAAGGTGATTTAGAGTGATACAAGAATTTAGGTGTTATCTTGGAAGTTCTAAGGATTCAATGAGTGTTTTGTGATGTATTAAAGTCTTGGAGAAGGTTGTTAAGGTTTAGGTAATGTTGATATCCAAGGAATAATTGATGTTTAGGTAAGATGGAAAAAGGAGATTTAGTTAGTAAGAAAAGAAGTTTGAGAGGATGATTGTTAAGTGCTTGTAGAGGAAACACCTTGGTATAGTGGTCATTATTGGTGAAATACCACTTAGAAATCTTAAGGAGGAAGCATTCACGTGGCAGAATTTTGTAAGAAATTGTGAATGATAAAATGGTTTGGTGTGTGATTTAAAGAGTTTAGTACATGGCTATAAAGATGTGTTTGAAGTGCCAAATGAGGTATTAGGACATATTAGGATATATGAGGTGAAGGTTGGAGTTGAGATGGGCAATGGAAAACAAAGGTCTGGACGCCGGACCGACCCTTGCGACCGAACTTGCAAGGGTCGGTCGAGCTCAGTTTACACTACGGAAGGAGTTTATGGAATGGACCGACCTTGGGAGACCGGACTTGCAAGGTCGGTCGGGCTTGTATTTGTGTACGGATTAAGTTTATGGGAACCGACCGAACATAGGAACGGAACTTGGCAAGTTCGGTCGGGCTAAATTTTCAAAGGGAAGAAAGTCTCGGGAATAGGACCGAACGTTGCGACCGAACTTACAAGGTCGGTCGGAGTAGAAAATTTGTGACGGAATGTGTTCTGGAATGGACCGAACTTGGACAAGTTCGGTCGGTAAGTCGGTCGGACCAAAAATGTTGTTTATGGTTATAAAATGATAAGTAATGATGGGATTGATAGGTAATGATGTATAAGGTTGTTAAGGAATGTTAGGTAGAGTTTAATGACAATTAAGTGGGTTGAAAAGTTGTATTAAAATGTGAGAGTAAAACAAGTTAAAAATGTTAAGTTATGTAATTAAGTTAACGGGGAGAAGTAAGCATTAAACATTTAATATCATGCTACCCCGATATTAATAAAAGTACATGCAATGTTATCAGTTGTTCGAGAATTGCTCGAGGTACATAAATGGACGGGATTAAGTGGACTCCGGTGACAGGTATGGTTTTCTTGCAACCTGCGTCCTACCGGATTACACCGGCTGTATGCCAATGTGTTTTTCTGTATGTTTGCCACGTTGTAAGATAAAACATGTAATGAGTTACAGTAATTCATTTATGGGCGTGTACAACTCCGATACCATTTAACCTCAGAAGTGTTAACCTTAGTTGACTGAGTCTAGGATCACATGAGAGTTCGGTATTCGGAGAAAACGACCCGAACCATGGGACGTACTAACCACGGCTATGCGTTTTGTGTAAGTGTGATATGTGTATGTGATTGTAGGGATCCCTAGTGTGTTAACCCAGTTGTAATATGTATGGTGTGTAGTTATGATAGATCATAGTGGGGTTCTAACTAATATCTAAAGTAAGTATGTACTAACGGTAGTGAGGAATCCGGTTTGGCCGGTCGCGCGTTGTTTGGGAGAGGGTTATCCTTTTTAGCCTACCCTTCTCTTTGTTATGGTGTTTCCCTCACGGGTTATGATCTCCCATTAGCTTACTCCAAAGCTTAGCTATTCTGACTTATGATCGGTTTAGGGGGAACATGGTTTGTGTGGTGTGTTCGGGCTCCAAACCCGAACCGCCTTAACTAAGTTACTCGTCCAACTATTAGGACGGTAATGAGTGTTGTTGTTATTGTGTAACGAGCTTATCATGAGACTGGCAACATTCTCTAGGCTCACCAGTGTATAAACAATGTTTGGGTTGGTTCCTAAGAGAACCACTCCCGTTATGTTATGTATTTTTGTTTGTGATGCATTACCTATTGCGGTATTATGTTGTGCACGTGGAAAAGTGCAAAGTGTTGTTAAGTGTTGTATGTAGTGTATGTTGTAGGTTGTTATAATGTGGAGTGTGTGGATCATGGATATGAATCCCAGTTTGATGATAAGAGGCGTTTAAGGACAACCGATTAAGGGTAAGTGTCGTCTATAAGGAAGTAGCTCCATTAGAGGAGGAACACTCTAGGGATAACGAATACCTTGAGTGACTTATTAAGTGAGGATATATTATCCGTTTGTTGAGCCCGTTGAGGCGAAATGATTATGTGTTGTGTGTTTACAGTTGCATGTAGATTTAAAATAATCAACCACATGCTAAGACGACAATTAGTTGTGCGTGGCCCGGTAGCATGTGGGCTGCGGGATTACCATACCAGCAAAGGTGCTGAGCCCCTTGGGGGCCACCCTTTCTCTTCTTTTCCTGTTTCAGGTACAAGGAGCTGGAAGCCGTTCGAGAGTAGGACGGGGTAGTCGTTGTACATGGGTAATCGTTTATGTTGTATATATACACTAGGTGTAGTAAGACCGAAATTGTTATCGGCATTAGTTATAAATACTCGGTATAGTTGGAAGGTGTATGTTGTTGTTGTGATTAATGGAAAGGGATAGTATTGTGTAGTCGCTCGGGAATTTAGTCCATCAGACCGGTACAATGTATGTATATTAGCCTTGTTAGCCACGTGGGTGGTTAACGGCGTGTAACACCGGCTAGTTGAGTTAATTTATGAGCTGTGTATTCCGCTGCAGATTGTTGTTATGTATTTGTTGTTGGATGGGGTGTTACAAAAAGTGGTATCAGAGCGAAGTATCGCTCTGATGACTGAATTACCGAGCCTAGGAAGTACCGAGTTAGGATTTAAGTACTTTGGGTTAAGGGTTGAGTGATAGCGTGAGGGATACGCTAGTTAGGAACTACCAGTGACTACTGGAAACCTACAATATCCATCCCACCCTCCACAATCCCTGTTTGATAACTTGGGAAAGAACGCCAGAGAGATGGAAGTCCTCTCTTACTCGGGAATACCCGATCTGGCTGTTATTAAGTACCTCTAAAGGTACGGAGAACCTGTCACACGGTAGATCCCGAAAACTGGGAATCCCGAGACGGTCTCCATCTGAACAATGTTAACCGCATTCCATAGCAAGAATGAAGGATCTTGTGTATAGAGGAATAGAATTTCCGGCAACCTGGGTCGACATGCTAAGCAGTCGAGAATAACCAGTTTGCAACGCACCAACCGTGCAACAGGCAAGAAGTGGATTAATAAAACCGAGACAAGTGTCTACGGGACCACAGTTGATAAACAATACACCAACGGTATACCAACCGACAAAGGAACTACAACGTAGTGCCCAAACAAGAGACAAGTCTCAGTAACCACGACAATGCGTGGAACGGGCTACGAAGAGAATACAATACTAAGAAAAAGGGGACTCCCAGAATGGGAAACACCCTAGTTAATGATTATCATATGAGGACAATGAGAAGTCACCTAGGAGAGTTATTATCAAGGCAGTAAGATCAGTGAGGGCCAACAAGGCCACTGATGACAGTATGGGTAAAAAGACAATACCATAACCAGTATGTGTGCTTAACCGATAGCCAGTTAGCATGGCGCACTTGCTATAGCAAGTGCTGCAATAACAAGGCTGTTCGGGAAATTTATAACCACTACAAGTACTTAGTAGAGTACTAGAAAGTTAAATGAGATCATTATGACCATGGAAGGGCTAGATAGCCTAACCTCTGTAATTGTAAGTACACCAGTCAGCAAGAAGCTAGACTTGGTTAAGGTAAGAAGATGCTGTGAAACCATGAAGATTTTCTTTCAAACTCAGATTTACTCAAACCCTTCTTCTTTTCAAAACCAGATTTTCTTTCAAACCAATATGTATTTCTAACCTTCTTCTAAACCAAACCAGTAAAACCAAGGGCAGATGATAAGATACAACAGTGGATGAACTTTCCCTCGATTAAGTTCGGGAAGCAGGGAACGTATATTGTCAGGGGACAATATAAGGGAGTTGACAACAGAATACTTCACCTAGGCGTGTGACGGACACTACGAGTGTACCAACTGAATTGTGGGACGACCGCACTCCGATAGGAGCTTGTGGGCCTGACAGACCTACTTATGGGTTAGTTGGGTAGGTAGCAATGTATCATTATGGTACCCCACATATGTATACGAGTGGAGTCCGAAACACGGGAAGTAGTCGACTCCGTCTACGGTCAGCAGTATAAATCAAACAAGAGATACAGATTACAAGGAGTAGTTGAAGTTAAGGAACTCAGTTAAGTTAACGAGATTAAAGGAATTAGTGAATTCCTTTCAAGGAAATGTTTAAGAGTCAGGAGGTGCGAAGTGCACTAACTGTAATGTAAAGACATCGTATACGTCTTAAGGATCCTTAGGGATAAACATGTTAGCTGGAACGGAGACCCAGCCTGTGAATGGCAAGGCAGATGACTAATGTGGACACATTAATGTGCAATGAACGGGATGAAATTCCCAGAATGAATACCTACACTACCAGGAAGTGTTGATCTTCACAGAAGAGGATAATAAGTCAGTTAAGGAGCAAACGGCATGGCTAATGGAATGTACCAATAAGTGTGAAACAAATGTAAGGCATAACGTGGCAACACCTAGGAGCAATCCTTGAGGGGTGTTCGCATAAACAATTGTTGCACGAAATGCATGACAGAAACACAAGGGTTGAAACTAACACCCAGTTTAGACATGAGTTGTCAGGAGACGGACTGACAAACCTAAGGGGAATCCCATGAAAGGAACGTGATGCAACGACTTGTCATGGAGCCCAATATAATATCCAAACCATGTAATACTGTACAGAGAAGTACATGTGTGTGGACAGCCTACAATGAGCCCAGCTCAAGGCAAATAAGGCTTATAAGCCATAAGCAAGATATGTTATATAAATTCGATTGATGGTAGAAGTTTATGTTGTATAAGTGAATAGAGTGGTAAACGAACCACTGCATTAAGAGTGGGGATACCTCTCGATATTGTGACACCACAGAAGCGGTAGTTATGTGAATCAAGTTCAAGAAATATGTTAAGGATTGACCATATTGTTATGGAAAGAGAGCAGTTAGCTTAGTAACATGTGTGTATAAAGTGAAACACCGAGCTGAATAATGCCGGCTTATGACTCGAATGATCGATGCTCAAGGAGCATTCAGTAGCCATCCAAATGAGTGATGAACCATAATACGAATGATGTAAGTATATGTGTGGAAGTTAATGTGATAGTAAATACGATGTGAGTTAGTGTTATACAATAAGTACGGTGCGCAGTAAGCGACCGTTGTATAAGTGTTGTGGCGGATAAGACCAATTGTGGGTTAAACTCAATGGACATGCAAGCAAGTGATGGTACACAGACTGGGCAATAAGCTAATTGTCGGTACTAGGTGATAAGAAACTCAGTGTGAATTCCATGGCGAATCACATAAGGGATTTACTGTCAAGAGTTTACGCCTCTGCACTCTGTATGACTGAGTGTTTTGGTATTGCACTTGCGCAGTAATGAACGAGTGAGATAGCTAGGAATTGGAAACATGTTAATTGTGAAGCAATAATGTTATAATAGCCGATGCATAGGAAATGCAAGACCACACCAATAAAAGAGTACTTGTACAAAACCAAATGTGGAGACATGATTAACAGTAAGTGACTACAGTAGCACTAACTGCCAAATATTGGTATAGAATATACCCCAAATGTTGTAAATAGATGAGAGAGCACTACACACTAGGTAGTAGCTCAATCTCAACCGACTGTAAGTCGGAAGGGAACAAGTCAATCATTGTGAAATACATAGTATGGAGGTGGATAGAAAGTTTATAACTCACCGAATTCGCTAATGGTAAGAGATACCACGCGTCGGTTGAGAAACCATTGTTACGAAGATGAAGGTCACAATTGGGGATGTACAATACAGTAAGAATAACAAAAGGGAGCAATTAAGCTCTACAGTTACTAGAGCTTCGCAGTAGAAACTAGTGAGCCAGTGATTCAAGTGTTGAATGTACATGGTGAACATGAGTAAATGGCTAATTATTAACGCCTAGAAGCCTAACAGGCCAGAATCGAAACCAACTAAGAGTTTAAACAAACTCCAATAATAATTCTTGGTTTAGGAACTAAACCGCCAATATGGTTAAGATCCTCTAATCAGAATCCATTGTGTAATAGACCGCGTGGAAGTTAAAACACTTCACGATGGCAGAACATTATAAGCCAATGTTTAGTGATTAATTACGTGGGCGTAATCCCTTTTAAGGGGGGTAGAGCGCAAAACCACTTAGTGTATATTACCGTACAAGTGTACGTAGTGTATGTGATTTATATTGTGCATAGCACAAAATTATATTATTGTTTTGATGATTGGTGTGTGTGTTACGTAAACATACACATTCATTCATGGTTTAATTGTGGTAATTGCGCACAGAAGATGCGAATACCATTGTGATAAGTGCGTGTATTTGTTAACAGCTGTGTGTGATAGTACAAGTGTGGGGAGTAGAGAAGCTCCGGGGGGGAACAAAAGCCCCGACAGTGTATAAATGTGAAGTTGTGTGTTGTATTTTGACAAAATATATGTGTATATACATACTATATAGTGATGCATAAAAGGGTATGAAACCGACATAGAACCTAGTGAGAATAAGATTCCCTAGGCAACATGATTAAAGCGAATGGAGGTAACTGATGGACGGAGTTCTATCCTTTGGAGATGTTATGATCATGATTAGAATGATTTAAAAGATAGAAAATTGGAAATGAGTGATTTAATTGATGCTTGAAAATGAAGTGGGAGGTGGAACTTGATTTGCATGCGATCAAGGGAAGCCGAACACAAATTGGGGTGGAAGGATAGTTCAACACTGATGCTGATCACATCAGGGTTGGATGACTCTTGAAACTCCCTATAAGTGGTCACAAATAACCACGCTAAGAAAAGAAGCAAAGAGCTTAAGTTGGACTTGGAGTTGTGTGTGTTTTCAAAAGGATTTTAAACTGGTATTTATAAAAGGTTGATGGATACTTTACATAATTAAAGTCTTCTTACTTAACCTCACAAGGAAATTTTAAACTTAAGTGATTGTTTTAATCTCCCAAAGGCACGGGGACGGAAGGTGTCCATCGCGACCGGGTTCTGCGGGATCACAGTGTGTATGTAAAAGATATTTTTGATTGTTATACATGCTATGACATGTTGTGTGGTATGTGTAATAAAGGTTATTTTGAATTTGATCTCCTAAAAGTGTATGCAATTGAGACCTATGAGTCTAAATGCGTTGTGTTACATAGACCTATGTGTCTAAAGACTGTTATGTTACCGGGACCTATGTGTCCAAATGTTGTTATGTTACCCAAGACCAGTGAGTCAAAGGGGTTGTTATGTATGTGTAAGTGTTGTTAAGATACCCGGACCATAGAGTCCGAGGTTATCATGTGGATATGTTATGTTATGTGTGGATGTGAATGTGTTGCCCGGACCATTAAGTCCGAGGTTGTGATGTAAAGTGTGTTTGGTTATGGAAGTTTATTTCCAAGTGATTCCTGTGTTCTAATCTAATGATGTGTGGAAAGTGTGAACTTCGAGGACGAAGTTCTTTTAAGGGGGGTAGATTGAAATACCCCAAACCTTGATATGTGGTTTAAATATCAAACTATGTTAAATAAAGGCTAAAAAGTGCCTTAGTAACATCAGTGAACAATTTAGACCATAGTAAGTGCAATAAAGCACTAAAATACAGTTTGAGCAAAAACATGCTCTAAGCTATGAGTGAACTTGGTTAGGACCCAAAGAGCCTACCAAGACTTAATAATATTCAATTATGATTTAATAGGACTAATTAAGTCCTTAGGAGCCTTGGTAGTCAGTTAAACCAAATAAAACACAAGGAAATAACTTAAAGTCAATATGAGCAAAAATGTGCTCTAAGCTTGGGATAAATTTGTATAAGACCTAATGGTCATACCTATACCTTATAAATATGTTAATGAACATATTAAATCAATTACCAAAGAAAACCAAGCTTGAAAACAAGTTAGAACACGAAATGTGCTTTAAGGAGTCTTAAAGCACGTTTTTGAAAAATTGTCTTGTAAATGAGTTTTGAATGGCTAAATGTCCATCATTACTCTTAAATATATATGTGTACTATATAGTATCACATTTGGGTGGCTATATCAATGGGAAATCAAAAATTTCACTTCTATGTGCCTTAGTTTGTGAATAGTAACTTTTATAAGCTAGTTTGTAACATATAATGTTATAAGAATAAATGGTAAACAAAGACAAATTAACCTCCTAGGCATGAGGGCCGGTTTTTCATGGTGTGAGTCACCAACATGTAAAAGAAATCAATAGTGAAGTTAAGCTTAAAGTAAAGTACTATTTGCTTTATAAGTTACAAATATCTTCTTAAAGCAATCTTATCTCATTCTCTCTTTCCTTCCTCCATTTCACACGGTCCCAACTTCTTCTTCCTCTCTTCTTCTTGTTCTCTCTCGGTAATTAGCACCACCACCATGGAAGTCCACCTTTGAACTCTTGTAAAATCTAGCTCACTTATCCAAATTTAATTTCAAGACCACCATTCTTCTAGTTGGAGCAAGCTCTACACTTCTATCTTTTCAAATCTTCAAAAGCCTCATTTCGGTGCCAAGGAGATTCACCATTGATGGAGCTTGAGCTCACCTTTTCACATATTATTGTTCTCCTTTGCTTCAAGGTAAGGAAACTCAAAGAAAAATGATGTTTCCTTCATGTTTTGTGTTGTCCGAAAATTCACCTCACCATGGTGTATTTATCTTGCTTGTTTTAGCTTCATTTGAATCTTCCAAGGGCTAGGAGGAGTCCTCTCTTGACACTTATTCAAGTTCTCTTCCAATTCCAAGGTAAAACAATTACCTTAATGTGTTAAAACAATATGTGTAACTAGGGTTTACAATGAGATGAAGCATAATGCTTGAATACTCATTCTATTATTTGTACATTGTTTAGAAGTTGACAAACAACCAAACACCCCACCGGTTTTGTAAGGAAACAAGAAAGAAATTTGGGAGGAAAAGAGGTAAATATGCTATCTTAATGTGGTTTAATGCCTTAGGAGAAATAAGCTTATAATGCTTGTTAAAACTATCTAAAGAGCAAATGGTGAATGGCCTAGTAAAGTGTTCTCAAGGAGACTAGTAAAAGAACATATGTATTGGTGTATGTATTTGCAGGTCAAAGGCATTATTTATGTGGGAAATTCAGTGTTTAAGGTTTATGCAATTTAAGGGCCTAAGAGCCATGTTATTTAAGGGCCTAAGTGCCAAGCAATTTAAGTTATGCACTATATTGTGATGTAGTGCTTAATGTGTGAAGTTTGTGTGTAAAAATGTTCTTGATGGATTTTAGGTGTTCTTGAATGAAATAAGGTAAAAACCTAAGTGTTTGGATGTGAGTAAATACGAGAGAAGCTATGGCCAGATTTGGGAAAATGTGTAAGAAGTTCTAAGTGTTTTAAATGGTTTTGGTGAACTAGGAAGTGTTAAAAGTGAACAAATGTTTTACTTGGGAAGAAAACATGTATTAAGGTGATTTAGAGTGATGCAAGAATTTAGGTGTTATCTTGGAAGTTCTAAGGATTCAATGAGTGTTTTGTGAATGTATTAAAGTCTTGGAGAAGTTTGTTTAAGGTTTAGGTAATGTTGATATCCAAGGAATAATTGATGTTTAGGTAAGATGTGAAAAGGAGATTTAGTTAGTAAGAAAAGAAGTTTGAGAGATGATGTTAAGGTGTAGAGGAAACACCTTGGTATAGTGGTCATTATTGGTGAAATACCACTTAGAAATCTTAAGGAGGAAGCATTCCAAGTGCTAAGAATTTTGTAAGAAATTTGTGAATGATAAAATGGTTTTGGTGTGTGATTTAAAGAGTTTAGTACATGGCTAAAGATGTGTTTGAAGTGCCCAAATGAGGTTAGGACATATTAGGATATATGAGGTGAAGTTTGGAGTTGAATGGGCAATGGAAAACAAAGGTCTGGAGCCGACCGACCTTGCGACCGAACTTGTCAAGGTCGGTCGAGCTCAGTTTACACTACCGGAAGGAGTTTCTGGAATGGACCGACCTTGGGGACCGGACTTGCAAGGTCGGTCGGGCTTGTATTTTGTGTACGGATTAAGTTTCTGGAACCGACCGAACATAGGACCGGACTTGGCAAGTTCGGTCGGGCTAAATTTTCAAAGGGGAAGAAAGTCTCGGGAATAGACCGAACGTGCGACCGAACTTACAAGGTCGGTCGGAGTAGAAAATTTTGACGGAAATGTGTTCTGGAATGGACCGAACTTGGACAAGTTCGGTCGGTAAGGTCGGTCGGACCAAAAATGTTGTTTATGGTTATAAAATGATAAGTAATGATGGGGATTGATAGGTAATGATGTTATAAGGTTGTTAAGGACATGTTAGGTGAGTTTTAATGACAATTAAGTGGGTGAAAAGTTGTATTAAAATGTGAGAGTAAAACAAGTTAAAAATGTTAAGTTATGTAATTAAGTTAACGGGGAGAAGTTATAAGCATTAAACATTTAATAATCATGCTACCCCGATATTAATAAAAGTACATGCAATGTTATCAGTTGTTCGAGAATTGCTCGAGGTACATAAATGGACGGGATTAAGTGGACTCCGGTGACAGGTATGGTTTTCTTGCAACCTGTGTCCTACCGGATTACACCGGCTTGTATGCCAATGTGTTTTTCTGTATGTTTGCCACGTTGTAAGATTAAACATGTAATGAGTTTACAGTAATTCATTTATGTGGCGTGTACAACTCCGATACCATTTAACCTCAGAAGTGTTAACCTTAGTTGACTGAGTCTAGGATCACATGAGAGTTCGGTATTCGGAGAAAACGACCCGAACCATGGGACGTACTAACCACGGCTATGCGTGTGTTAATTGTGTGATATGTGTATGTGATTGTAGGGATCTCCCTAGTGTGTTTAACCCAGTTGTAATATTGTATGGTGTGTAGTTATGATAGACTCCATAGTGGGGTTCTAACTAATATCTAAAGTAAGTATGTACTAACGGTAGTGAGGAATCCGGTTTGGCCGGTCGCGCGTTGTTTGGGAGAGGGTATCCTTTTTAGCCTTACCCTTCTCTTTGTTATGGTTGTTTCCCTCACGGGTTATGATCTCCCATTAGCTTACTCCAAAGCTTAGCTATTCTGACTTATGATCGGTTTAGGGGGAACATGTGTTTGTGTGGTGTGTTCGGGCCTCCAAACCCGAACCGCCTTAACTTAAGTTACTCGTCCAACTATTAGGACGGTAATGAGTGTTGTTGTTATTGTGTAACGAGCTTATCATGAGACTGGCAACATTCTCTAGGCTCACCAGTGTATAAACAATGTTTGGGTTGGTTCCTAAGAGAACCACTCCCGTTATGTTATGTATTTTTGTTGTGATGCATTACCTATTGCGGTATTATGTTGTGCACGTGGAAACGTGCAAAGTGTTGTTAAGTGTTGTATGTAGTGTATGTTGTAGGTTGTATAATGTGGAGTGTGTGGATCATGGATATGAATCCCAGTTTGTGATAAGAGGCGTTTAAGGACAACCCGATTTAAGGGTAAGTGTCGTCTATTAAGGAAGTAGCTCCATTAGAGGAGGAACACTCTAGGGATAACGAATACCTTGAGTGACTTATTAAGTGAGGATATATTATCCGTTTGTTGAGCCCGTTGAGGCGAAATGATTATGTGTTGTGTGTTTACAGTTGCATGTATGATTTAAAAATAATCAACCGCATGCTAAGACGACAATTAGTTGTGCGTGGCCCGGTAGCATGTGGGCTGCGGGATTACCATACCAGCAAAGGTGCTGAGCCCCTTGGGGGCCACCCTTTCTCTTCTTTTCCTGTTTCAGGTACAAGGAGCTGGAAGCCGTTCGAGAGTAGGACGGGGTAGTCGTTGTACATGGGTAATCGTTTATGTTGTATATATACAGTAGGTGTAGTAAGACCGAAATTGTTATCGGCATTAGTTATAAATACTCGGTATAGTTGGAAGGTGTATGTTGTTGTTGTGATTAATGGAAAGGGATAGTATTGTGTAGTCGCTCGGGAATTTAGTCCATCAGACCGGTACAATGTATGTATATTAGCCTTGTTAGCCACGTGGGTGGTTAACGGCGTGTAACACCGGCGAGTTGAGTTAATTTATGAGCTGTGTATTCCGCTGCAGATTGTTGTTATGTATTTGTTGTTGGATGGGGTGTTACAGTAAGTCTATAATTGGGTTAAGTAATTAATAAGTTAAAACTTAGGAAAAATTGTGATTAGATTACATAAAATGTTACACAAATAGATCTTATTCTATAATTAATGATAAATAAATGTAATACTTTTACATCTAAATGTTCTTAATATATAAACAATAATAAAGTAAATAAAATACTTTTACATATGAATGTGAGGTTGTAACACCCCAACCGTTAATCTCGTCATTACCTCTTAAACTGTTACTAATTACTTCTACTCACGCAGCGGAACTCTAATTACAACGAGGGGTGAAACAACGCCGTTAGCCACCCATGTGGCTAACCAGGCCTTTCTTACATACCGTAACGGTCTGATGAACTGGAACAACCGAGTACTTCATACAAATACAATACTCAATTCATATCTCTACTATACCGAGTCTACAATATACGGATGCCGATAACATACTCGGACTTACACCTCTTTCAAACGCATAAGTAATTACAATTTAGCTACCCATGCTCACAGCAGTCCCCGTCCTACTCTCTCGAACGGTGGTCAGCTTCAAGTACCTGCACACTAAAAACGTTCCCCCTAGGGGGTCAGCTTACGCTGCGCATGAAATTCGCATATACCGCGTGCTAACCGCGGTACGCCGACTGCTTTGGGTCGGATATACATGGAGTTCATTTTAATCAAACAACATGCATCATGGCAATACAATATATATGTATATCACACAAGGAATCTACATCCAATCACGGAACACGATTCCTAACTAACATAACAATGTTGTTAGTGGTAACTGGTTACTCTTAGGCATTGAGGGTTATTCCTCACTATGCCTTGTTTACTTATTCAATACCTCACCCGCTCTCGGGTTACTTATTCGTATACGCACCCATTCTCTTGGGCTACTCATTATATACTTACCCACTCTCTCGGGTTACTCATACATATACTCA
Source organism: Limonium bicolor (assembly GCA_023374045.1). Lineage (NCBI taxonomy): Eukaryota > Viridiplantae > Streptophyta > Magnoliopsida > Caryophyllales > Plumbaginaceae > Limonium > Limonium bicolor. The sequence continues at coordinate 284,787,456 of CM041780.1, forward strand.
CCCCTTTCTCTCGGGTTATTTATACTCATTATCTCACCCACTTTTGGGTTATTCATAATCAAGCTCTTGTAGATTCTCGAGACACTACAGGTCTCCTACGTCACGCTTGTTACTCTCTTACATACTTAAGCCAAACTCATGGCTCTCTAGCATAGTCTTACTTCCCCGGTTTCGACCCTACTCTGGGTCTAGCATGGTGGGAAGGTTCAACTAGCTCACGGAACTCTCTCTTAGTTCCTAACTCTTTTTACATAGGTCCGACTACTCTCGGACTACTCACATTCCCATATACTCCTCTCTCGGAGTTATAATTATATCATGTATATAGTCTAGAAGCATCATTCTCGATGTTTCTAATGACTTAGGGAACATTACTCAAGTTTGGTTAATCTTAGGTTTTAAGAGTTACCTTTACAATACATATACTCATACTTTCGGTTATATTCTTATACCGGGTAAACCCTCTTATAGGAGGTCGACCATGTCTCAAGGGAGTTACTAATCCCCTAGGTCTCTTTTACCTTCCTTATAAGTTCACATTATTGGACTAACTTCAATCCTCTCGATGGAGGTTCATTTATCTCTCCACTCATATTTATTTCGTGGATTGTTTCAGTAAGGTTTTCTAACCGTTATCGGGTATTTACTCAACCCGTACATCTCCTCACGTTCTAGGGAGTTCATATGTTTGCGTTATCGTTATACTTTAATCGATAGCTTATGTGTGTTCGCATACTTCCATTGGTTATGTGACTACCCGTTCAACGGGTTTCTAGTCAATCAATACTCACTAAGAGTCGGTCTATGCACTACGTTAGACCACACCGGCATACAAGTATGTTAGCTCACAAAACATACAACAATGCATGCATAACCAAACAAGGGATTATTTTCATGCTTTAATCTTGATTAAGCCGGCACGCAAACACACAAATCAGAGTAACTCGGTTAGCATACGGGGCATGAGAAAATCATACCTTTCACCGGGGTTTTACTTTTACCGTGCCGTCTCACCATGCTCGGGTCACGCACGATTCTCTGATAATGTTTCAAACATTATTATTAATACTAAGCTCATACGGTACATTATTAAATGCTACTCCCGTACTTACCCCGTTATCCCGTTATCTCGGTTTTACTTTTGTTAATTTGAGTTCTCGCTTCTCAATCACTTCTAACACTTTCTTACACTTCCTAGGGCCTTTACATGTCACCAAACAAGGCCTTAACATCTTATAACATCATTAACACTCAATCCCCCATCATTTACAACCTTTAAAACACTCACGGCATGATTCTGGGGGTGGTCCGGGACTTGGTCCTTACCCTAAGTCCCGGACCAATACTCATCACAACTCTCGGGTGGAATTTCAACACTGGTCCGGGACCTTGTCCCTATCCCAAGTCCCGGACCAAACACAGCCTGCACTCTCGGCCTAAATAAATGGGGTGGTCCGGGTCCTTGTCCATGGACTAGGTCCCGGACCCTGTTAAAACCTGCAACTCACATTATTTTTCAACCCCATTTCAATCCTTAATCCACACCCAATCCTCTTCTAATCTTTCCACAAGATTCCTACATGATTAATCACCTTTAAACATGCTCTAAACCTCTTCAAATCATGGGTTAAACCCTTACTCAAATTCTTGCCCAAAATCACAAATTTGCATCCTCCTTTTGCACTAATGCACACTTGTGCATTTTCTAACCTCTCTTGATACTTGCATTATTGCTCTCTCTTCATTTAACCATTCCAAAACATCCAAGATAATGCACACCTCATACCAAGTTCCATGACTCACTCTTAAAGCCTAAAATTCTCATTCCTTTTTCCTAAAGCTCCTTAGGCATTCACACAAGTTCTTGCTACAGATTTTAGCATTAATCTCCTCTCTTTAAACAAGTATTCCCATGGTGATTTTCTAAGCCAAAACAACCACCATCAACACCTAGTTTCTCTAGGTCATTACTTACTCACAACCATACACAATCCACTTAAATTTCTACACAAATTTCGCCATAACTTGGCTACATCTCTTAACATTACCCAAAGCTCATTTCCTCACATCATTCATCCTAAAGCTAGCCAAACCACAAGGGTTCTATCAGCTCACATACAAATCCATCAATACTCATTAATTCCTCCAAAGGTAACACAATACATACATCATTAAATGCAAAGCTCCTTGGCTCTTAAATCAAGCATTAATTCGCAAGTGCATCAAGCACTACTACAACTCTTCCTCATCTCAACAAATCACATGTCATTACCTGTTAGGGTTCATTAATTAATTTAACCCTTCCCAAAATACCTAAAGCATTAAGTTAGGCTCCAAGGTAAATTTGTTTACCTTAACTTCACAAGCCTTTACTCTTTTCACTCCTCTTCTTTCTCTTCTCTTTTATCTTGCTTGGAAATCGCCAAGGGTCAAGAAATTGCCCATCTCCCATTCAATATACAAGGCAAGAGATGAGTTCAAGTAGAAACACTTAAGCTCATAAATTAGAAATGCTTAAAGCTCTAAAATGTGTGATTACCATAAAACCCTAAGATGGGGTTTTGGTCAAGAATCAAAGAGTAACTCCCTCCAAGCTTTTAGGGATTGAAACAATGCTCATAAAAGAGAATAAACAAGGCTCCATTAGAGACCAAAATCGGCCAAGGCATAAGATGGAGAAAACAAGACTTTTTCATGGATATTTTTACCTTGATAGAAAGAGGGAGCTTCAAGCTACCTAATGGTGTGCTTTTCTCTTCAAATGCCCAAAACCCATGGAGGTCAAACTTCTCCATTTGAGATTTTGGAAAGAGGGAATGATAGGGCTTGAAGAGAGGAAGAAGAATATGTGTCGGTTTTTCATTTGGAGCTCTAACATGGCTTGAGCTTGGAGAGGAAGAGAGACCTCCATTGTTGTGGTTGTTGCAGCTCGAATCGCCAGAGGAAGGGAGGAGAAGGCAGCTCACGATGGAAGAAAGGAAAAGAGTAGGAGAGAGAAGGAAGGAAAGTAAGTTATTTACTTTTTCATTTTTAACTATTTGCTTTATGACTCACCACTTAATTAGCTAGAATATAGTGTGAGATAGAGCTAATTCATGCTCTAAAAATCGGCCCACTTAGTTATAGGCTGAGAGCGTTTTCGACTTTTACAGAAAACGCTCGTTAATTTACCCGGTTTGGCACTATTCACTTACCGGGCCCGTTTTTCGGATTTTCTCGTTTCTTTATTTTTAATGGTTATTAAGCTTCCATTAATACTTAATTATAGTTATTTAATCAACTATAATTTTTACGGGTCCGTTTGACCACTTAAAGTCACGTCTTCGGGTTTTCTCGAGAAACGTGCTTTAAAACTCCGTTAGCGTTTTAATCCATTATTTGGATCCGTTTTCTTCGGGAATCATTCCCGTGTACTAATTAGGCCTAACTAAGCCTTAGGAATCCATCTCGGACCCTCTCGAGATCATATACCTCTTATACTCATTTAACGCGCATTTTAGCGTTTTTCGCTTTTCAAGCGTTTTCTCTTTTCTTTTGGTTTTGTTCTTTTTACCAATACTCTTTAGGCGCCATTAGGCCCTTAATAATTTTATTAGAGTAATTTAATCACCATTTTTTAGATCCGGGGTATTAAAGAGGTGGATTAGTAAGTCTAGATTTAATCATTTCTTAACATTTAAGGTATTGAAATATAACTTAATGTTTTAAGATAAAATCATTAAAAGGGTTATGATATAAAACTACATTAAACTATGATTTGGAAATTTATCTAAATAATAATCCTTAAGTTTCTTGGCATTAGATAAGCCATATGAAATACATTTATAACATTAATTACCAATACTTAGGATGTGAGTCTACAATTAAGTGAGGTATTTAGTAGTTAGAATTTATAAAAAGGTTTATAAATAGGAATTTGATACTTAAAACCTTTGAACCTTTTATTAGATAAAACTAAGTTACATAAGAGATTATATTGATCTACTTTACGACGCTAAAAATATTAATGTGTCATTTGAGTATAAGGTATGAGGATTTTTCAGAACATATTATCTTATTAAGTAATTGACAATTTCACTTGTGAATGAGAGTTTAATTCTTAGATAAATTCTACCTTATGTTAAGATATAATGTTCATCCTAAAACATAATAAAGGAGATTAATTTATTAAGTTATTCCTTTGAAACCTTAGGTTTTGTAAACAATATGAAAAATGTATTTTAAGACGTAAGTTTATTAAAATTTAGTATAAAAGGATTATACATAGTCTATAGCGGGAATGTGTGTAAAAATAAAACATTTGGAAATTAAATGTAAGCAAGGATAAATAAAAGGTTATCTTAAAGTGCCTTATTATATAGTTAATGATAAAGTAAATAATATACCTTGGAAATACTAAATGTAAGAGTTCGATAAATCTAAGTTAACTATAATATAGTTATTCAAGATGAGAAGCAATTAACATCTTATGATAAGATTATTAGATGGTTGTAATAAAAGTCATCCTAAACTAAACATATGATAAATGAGTGTAGTAACTCAATTAGGTTATCATAAAATGCATCTATAACACCATGTTTCCAATATACAGGATGTAGATCTTAATTAAGTTGAGGGGAAAACTTAATCATAATGGATTATTTGGTAATACTGATAAAATACATAATCATTACATTGTGAAATAATAGATAATATCTAAGATAAACCTATCATAGGTCATAACCCGATATTTATTCTAAATTAGGAATAAAAGTATTAGCTTAAAAATTATTATTGAGATTCTAAGATTAGATGAATAATATAATACACACTTATTATAAGGGTCTCAAGAGTCTTGAATTGAGAATTAGGGTTAAGTATGAATAAAGTGGATAAGAGTGTAACAATTAACAAGTGTTAATAACATACATTCCCTAGTCTTACAACCTTGGGTTATCAACATTCTAATATAAGTCAAAGGTTATACATAACATTTAAGTGAGGGCTTAAAAGACAATTGAGACTTAGAAATAAGAGTGAGGAATTTATTTAAGTTTAACTTAGGTTACAAGTTATTGATGTTAGACTACCTTTAATATTCCTCAGAGTATTGTTGATTATTTGCACAAGTCGACTAGAACTGCTACAGCGATTACCAGGTACGATTTCTCGTACTCAGATTTTTGATGACGAATTTTATGGAAGTTTTGAGAAACGCTAACTGAGCTTGAATGAATTTCAAAGGAATTTTGTGTGACTAACTCAGCTTGATGTGACTAACTGAGCCTTGAATGTACAACACATGTATTGGTTCCTTCTATCTGGTTGTTCATTAGATATTATCTGCCTGGGGTTTACGCCTCTGCACTCTGTAGGACTGAGTGTTTTGGTATCGCTTGTGCAGTTATGTCTAGTGGAATATGGGAAATGTCAATCTTGGTAAATCTTCTTTTGACTGGATATTGTTTCATCCATGAGCTGAGTCTTGTTGTGATGTGCGCACATCTTCCGGTAAACAGCGAGGGGCTGTAAAACCAATCTGAAGGACTTGTACAGTGAGGGGCATGTATATGCCCCTGTCCTAATCGGACGTAGTTAACAGCGAGCTGTATATCCCCTGTCCCAAAGGGACGCAGTTGGCAGCAGGGCCCATCTCTTCCAATTGGTTTTATTCCACTCTTGAGTTATGGTTTCTTGGATCTCTTCTTTCATTCCCAGACCTTGTGACTACTTGGGTCTTTCTAATCCTAATTGGAACTGAATCTAACTTAAGCAATGGATGTTCACTAACTTCTGGCGTGTTTCTTTTATGTTGGCTCACTCTACCTTCACGTTATTTATCTCTATCCTTGACTTGTTATCTTTGACTTGGTGTTTTGGTGTGCCTTGTTCTTCTGATTTGTTTTGAGCATTTGACTTCAAGTTATTGTTATTTTAAGAGTTATGTTTTTCTTTAATACTGTTGTTTTGGAGAGTTGTACCAGTTCCATTCCAGGGAACTGACTCACCCCTCCTGGGGTGGGCTGCTTGGTTTCATCTTGCAGGTACGAATTGTTATACAGGTGCCACGAAGAGTATGAGTGTATGGGATGGGAATTAGGAATTTGGAGAGCTACTGTATTTTGTTATCATTACTTTTATATTTTTTCTCGAGTTCAGACCGTAGCATTTGTAATATCATAAGTTGTAATTGGTGAGGTTTGGTGCCGGGTGTTTGGAACCCGATGATCTGTAATCGCCTTAGTATTTTATTTCCGCTGCATTTATGATAAAGGGGCGTTACAGAAAGTGGTATCAGAGCGTAGTTACGCTCTGAACCCGAGAAAACAAGCCGAGTGAAATAGTTAGAATATAGGTGCCCTTAAAACTGGGGAATTGGGGTAGAATTGGGAAGTGAGGATTCCAGTAAGGCACGACTCCTAACCCTTCTTGGATTAGTGAATGATTTCTTTATACACTTTTTGTATGAATGTCTGTTAGGAATAGTGTGTTGTCATACCGTTTGATCATTAAACTATAGAAAAAAAAATAATAATAGTAATAAGTCTGGAACATTATCAATAGGGTATGATAAGATCTTGGTTGGAATAAATCATACATTGAACTACTTTCAAAAGCATACGTATGGAAAATACATGGCTAAGAAAGCAATGCTTTAAAAGCTTGACACATGTTCCCAGAATTTTAAAGAATACTTTTGGTTGGAAATAGTATACAAGTGGAGCTTTGAATAACTAAGTGATATATACTTCAACTCCTTTAAAGCTTGAAATAAATCTCAAGAACTACTTGGTACAAATTATTACCTAAAGATAATGTTTAAGATAAATCTTAAGTCTAGAAAATTATTAAACTAACAAGAACTAGTAACTCATCAGAAAAGATCAACATCCAAACCTGTAATCCACACTAAAACTCTATGTTAACTTCAGAAAGAAAATACATAAACCTAACACCCTACGGGAAGTGCCTGGTGCGACGAACTCCTAGGCTGAAAGTAGTGGGGGTGCACACTCACTTCTGGAAGTCTAGGGGCTAGACAAGCCTTGTCATCTAACCGTAAATAATCTTCTACGCAAGTGATGGATTGTGTTGAACTTGAGGAGGATTGGTGGTAAGACGTTACCATCATGAAATCTTGAGCTAGGCATATTTCATTACTAGCCACAATGAACAATTCAAAATTTGTATCTTAAGATTCAGTATTAAAATTCATACATGTAAAGGGTTTATTGAGTTAAATATTTGGTGAAAAATACCTATACATGGAGGAAGGGGATTTAAATTTGGGTACTCCAAGGTACAACATCTACCCCTTATTAAATATAAAAAAATATATTAAAGGAAGTAACTTAAAGATTGAGTGAAGGGAAGAGTAATACTAAACTAAATATCATTGATTCTTAAATACTTGGAGTAATGAGCATCTAGTAAAAAAAAGAGAGTTACTTAATTATGGAAATTCTCATGTTTATTTGGAAGTTTAACATTATACATATGCAAAATTTTAGAAGTCACAGAAGGTGTATTTTTATAAAGGAATATAATACAAATTTTAATGTATGGTTGGCTAATAAAGCTTTGAATATAATTTTGAAAGACTATCTAGACTTATTATATGATCTAAAATATTATTTAAACTACTCAAACATGTTACACCGGATTTATAGCTTGTTATATGATATGTGAAAATAACATAAATGGCACATTTATGTATTTTAGGTTATAAATTCGGTACAAGGTTTCATGAAAGATTTAATTGCATTGAAAAAAAAAGTTTTAATATATAGTATGATACTATTTTAAATAAGTTCATGAATTTTTAAGCCATGACAATTAAGAAACTTTAGGTTATAAAATGCTTCTAGAGAAATGTTGTAGTAAGGATGGCATTTAAATAATTACATTACATTATAATGGAATTTTTCTTTTATGAATTAATAGTTTCCAAATCACATGATTAAGATTTTGATACCTACTACACCCAATACTTAAATAAAGAAAGAGTGAACTAAAATGTTATTATAGTAATATCTAAGTATAACCTATGTTTCGTTCTCAAAATTTAACCTACTATATGAATGATGAATTCTAAACGTTGTTCTTGCCAATGACCGTAAGAGAGGCGAAATGAGTTAGGAAAGCATGTTGGGGACACTAAAAGATTTAATTATAATCAAGCTAGAATAACAACGAGTGATATTGTGCATCAAAAATGAACTGCATCCTTGAACGAGGAATCTCCATAGGAGATGTAAAATATAGTGCTCCTTAAAAGTGAGTTTAAATTCCACTTCTTTATTACGAGACGGATATGGGTCGTACCCTATTTTAAGGGGGGGGGGGTACGACATCTTCATAAAATAAACATACAATATAAAATGAACATATAATGGACATATCATTCGTACTGGTCATAAAATGAATAGGTAAGGATCATAAAATAAAATTTTATAATAATCAAGAAAATACAAATACATAACAATCAGGGGGTACAAATAAATATCGATCATAGATAAATTCAACAGTGCCATAAAATTTACAACAAAGCTTGATAATAAGGTGCTGAATTCTTTGAATGTAGTGTTTGATAACGGAAACAAATGTTTGGGAATTGTTATTGGATGAATACCCTTGAGTGGTTGATTGTTTGGTATACATTTTAAAGCTTGTAGTACAACTTGATATTTAGTTTACCCACACACCGGAAGCGGTGTGAGTAGTTGGTAGATAAATCTTAAACTTCGGGACGAAGTTCTCTTTTAAGGGGGGGTAGAGCATAATCCTTCTTCGCTACCTCATCCAGATTATGCCCTGTTGCGTGATTAGTAGAGTAAGAGGTGTATGTGTGTACTTGGTTTTTACATTATGACACCGCATGTGACTTTTTATTTTTATCATGAAATATCTCGGTATATCTTGGTTCAGTTTGAGTTTGAGTAATCTCGAGTGGAATGTGGAATGGGAATGGATGGAAATAAAGGATTGGATTGGTATGGAATTTCGTTGGAATTATTATTGTTTTAGCACACCCAAGTGGTGTGAGTGCTTATTAGTTGATTTTTAAACTTCGAGGCGAAGTTTCTGTTAAGGGGGATATACTGAAATACCCCTAAATTAATTTAGGGGATTTCTTTTATTAAACCATAAATAATACTATTAATATTAAATTATGGTATGGAATTATGAATATTCAATTATTATATGGAATTGTGAAATTTATTTAGGGGTTTTCTCCTATTTAACCCTAATTATTATACATTATTATAGTATTATGAAATTAATAATAAGATTTATAAGTCAATAAATCTTGGGAAAATTTCTAAACACTCCAAATATATTATAAAGATTTTAGGAAGTGTTGGAACATTGTTTTGAAACATAAAAGTCAATATAAAATTCTAGAAACCTTAAAGCTTATTAAGCCTTGCTAGAGTTGACTTTTTGAGAATGGTCAAACCAGGCCATGAAACCTATACCAATAAATAGGTTATGAAAAACCATGAAGATCGATAAAAAGAACGTTAAAAACGGACCATCCTAGCCAAAGTTATGATAGATTGAAGTTTAGAGCCAAAATTTTGAGAAATGCTGACGTGTCAGTCAGCCAGGCATTGCCACTGAACAGTCCCAGTTTTCGACAGTTTTGGCATGTCGAGGGTCGAATTTGAAACGCCTATATCTCCTGCTCTACTCCACCATTTGGTATGCCGTCGGTTTCATTCTCTTCTCCTTAATCTCATCTTTCCAACCATTACTCACACATCATCTAACTCCTTCTACAATGACCGGGAAATTGATCCAAAGTTGGCTCCTCGCGATTTCGTAACCCAGAATTCCAGTTTTTCCTGAAATCGGGTAAACTTTGTCACGCCATAACTTCTTCATTTCTCATCCAAATTTCTTGTTCTTTAGCTTGTTTTGAAGATCTCTAATCCCTCTATAACTTTCATGTTGATGGCCAAGGCTGATTCGCACTAGTTTGAGAGATAAATCTGTCTAAAGATGCCTACTCGATCACGGCGGTAATTTTGCCCAGTTCATCCTGAAACCAACTAGGTAAACACGGATCTTGTGAGTTCTGTAACTTTCTCCCTAGTTCATCAAATTCAATGATTCTTCCACTAACATCTATTGTTACATGTCTAGTTTGGATTGTGATAGGTTCCATGAACCAAATCTCTCTCAGTTGGTGCGAGTTGATTCGAGAAGAGGCATACCTGAACCGCACATAAAATACCGATTCCAGAATTCTCGATTTGATTTCACCCCGTTAATGCAATTCCGGTGAGTTTCCGATCAAATTTCTCCATGGTTTCCATTCGAAATTTCATCATCGATCAAACCCACATGCCAATTTAGTCTATTATGCATTACAAAGGGAGAATTTGTCAAAATTGAATTCGAACTCAACTGTGAACCCTAACTTCGAACCCAGTTTTCGAATCGGTTCAATTCTACATGAAAATTGGGGAAAACGGTACCATTAGAACCGGAATTTGATTTCGAATCGATAGGAACAAGAATCATCGAATTTCGTTCTGTAGATTGTGAGATATCGGGTGATTAGTACTCGGGTGCGAAGGGGAGAATCCAGATGAACTCGAGAGTTCTGGGCCGTCCGATCTCAGTTAATAAATATGGTCGGCCGAGATTAGATCGTGGGGATTTAAGTTGTAATAAGTTAGTATATTTTCCAGAATAAAGTCCTAACTTGCTAGATTTATTTAATGGCCTTTCCGAATGTATTTTGACTTGAAGTTTTAACCATAGATTCCTTATAAAATCTAGTTTATTTTGATGTAAATTAATATGGGTTTTGAGTTTTTAAACATAAGTTATGATTTTTGCAAGTTACGAGTATTATGGAATTATTTGGATAATTTCAAAAGATATTTTTTATGAAATAAAAATTTTATAATATGTCTAAAATGTTATAGTTACTATATACTTAATTTGGGTTTTTCATAAGGGGAAATAGGTTTAAAAATTGTAATGCTAAGGTTTTTCATAAGTTATCTTATAATATAAGGTTTTTAATGTAACCAAAAATTAAGGTATAGTTGATTAATGAACTTTATAGGTTGGGGAAAATATTAAGACTAAAATAACATTTAATACAGAATGTTAATAAATATTTTTGGGTATAAACTTTTAAGTAAGTAATATATATAGATGTACGTATATATAACGAAATAAAATAGTAACTTAGGTTAAATCAAGGAACTAAATTAATCTACATTTATATTAATTATAAATATGGTAGTTAATATACTTAATTGAAACTAATGAAAATACTTAATTTTATAAACCATATATTGGATGTAGCTATGTGTAAAAGTTAGTATAAATAATTAAGTGCAATAAAACTACACAAGGAATGTCTTGAATAAATCCTAATATATATACACATAAAAAATTACATAAATAAAAGAAATAAAATGCCTTGTAGAAAATATAATATGAAGGAATTAATGAGATAAACTAAACCTCTACATAATGCTAATAAAAGAATATTATATGAGGCGGTATTAAATTATGATTATTTAACTTAAGGAGTTATCTTTGAATTTTTAAGATTTATATAAACCGTATTAAAATACATGTATAGTATTAGTCAACGACCATAATGTAAGTCTATGATAAATAAATGTAATACTTTTACATCTAAATGTTCTTAATATATAAACTATAATAAAGTAAATAAAATACTTTTACATATGAATGTGAGGTGGATTAGTAAGTCTAGATTTAATCATTTCTTTACATTTAAGGTATTGAAATTAACTTAATGTTTTAAGATAAAATCATTAAAAGGATTATGATATAAAACTACATTAAACTATGATTTGGAAATTTATCTAAATAATAATCCTTAAGTTTCTTGGCATTAGATAAGCCATATGAAATACATTTATAACATTAATTACCAATACTTAGGATGTGAGTCTACAATTAAGTGAGGTATTTAGTAGTTAGAATTTATAGAAAGGTTTATAAATAGGAATTTGATACTTAAAACCTTTGAACCTTTTATTAGATAAAACTAAGTTACATAAGAGATTATATTGATCTACTTTACGACGCTAAAAATATTAATGTGTCATTTGAGTATAAGGTATGAGGATTTTTCAGAACATATTATCTTATTAAGTAATTGACAATTTCACTTGTGAATGAGAGTTTAATTCTTAGATAAATTCTACCTTATGTTAAGATATAATGTTCATCCTAAAACATAATAAAGGAGATTAATTTATTAAGTTATTCCTTTGAAACCTTAGGTTTTGTAAACAATATGAAAAATGTATTTTAAGACGTAAGTTTATTAAAATTTAGTATAAAAGGATTATACATAGTCTATAGCGGGAATGTGTGTAAAAATAAAACATTTGGGAAATTAAATGTAAGCAAGGATAAATAAAAGGTTATCTTAAAGTGCCTTATTATATAGTTAATGATAAAGTAAATAATATACCTTGGAAATACTAAATGTAAGAGTTCGATAAATCTAAGTTAACTATAATATAGTTTCAAGATGAGAAGCAATGTAACATCTTATGATAAGATTATTAGATGGTTGTAATAAAAGTCATCCTAAACTAAACATATGATAAATGAGTGTAGTAACTCAATTAGGTTATCATAAAATGCATCTATAACCCATGTTTTCAAATACAGGATGTAGATCTTAATTAAGTTGAGGGGAAAACTTAATCATAATGGATTATTTGGTAATACTGATAAAATACATAATCATTACATTGTGAAATAATAGTATAATATTCTAAGATAAACCTATCATAGGTCATAACCCGATATTTATTCTAAATTAGGAATAAAAGTATTACGCTTAAAAATTATTATTGAGATTCTAAGATTAGATGAATAATATAATACGCACTTATGATATAAGGGTCTCAAGAGTCTTGAATTGAGAATTAGGGTTAAGTATGAATAAATTGGATAAGAGTGTAACAATTAACAAGTGTTAATAACATACATTCCCTAGTTTTACAACCTTGGGTTATACAACATTCTAATATAAGTCAAAGGTTATACATAACATTTAAGTGAGGGCTTAAAAGACAATTGAGACTTAGAAATAAGAGTGAGGAATTTATTTAAGTTTAACTTAGGTTACAAGTTATTGATGTTAGACTACCTTTAATATTCCTTAGAGTATTGTTGATTATTTGCACAAGTCGACTAGAACTGCTACAGCGATTACCAGGTACGATTTCTCGTACTCAGATATTTTTGATGACGAATTTTATGGAAAGTTTTGAGAAACGCTAACTGAGCTTGAATGGATTTCAAAGGAGACTATTTGTGTGACTAACTCAGCTTGATGTGACTAACTGAGCCTTGAATGTAGAACTCACATGATCATTGGTTCCTCCTATCTGGTTGTCTCATTAGATATTAACTGCTGAGGGTTTACGCCTCTGCACTCTGTAGGACTGAGTGTTTTGGTATTGCACTTGTGCAGTTATTAGTCTATTGGGAATATGGGAAATGTCAATCTTGGTAAACTCTTCTTTTGACTATGGATATTGTTTCATCCATGAGCTGAGTCTTTGTTGTGATGTGCGCACATCTTCCCCGGTAAACAGCGAGGGGCTGTATATCCCCTGTCCAATCGGACGTTGTAAACAGCGAGGGGCTGTATATCCCCTGTCCTATCGGACGTAGTTAATAGCGAGGGGCTGTATATCCCCTGTCCCAAAAGGGACGCAGTTGGCAGCAGGGCCATCTCTTCCAATTGGTTTTATTCCACTCTTGAGTTATGGTTCTTGGGTCTCTTCTTTCATTCCCAGACCTTGTGACTACTTGGGTCTTTCTAATCCTAATTGGAACTGAATCTGACTTAAGCAATGGATGGTCACTAACTTCTGGCGTGGTTTCTTTTATGTTGGCTCACTCTACCTTCACGTTATTTGTCTCTATCCTTGACTTGTTATCTTTGACTTGGTGTTTTGGTGTGCCTTGTTCTTCTGATTTGTTTTGAGCATTTGACTTCAAGTTATTGTTATTTTAAGAGTTATGTTTTTCTTTTAATACTGTTGTTTTGGAGAGTTGTACCAGTTCCATTCCAGGGAACTGACTCACCCCTCCTGGGGTGGGCTGCTTGGTTTCATCTTGCAGGTACGAATTGTTATACAGGTGGCCACGAAGAGTATGAGTGTATGGGATGGGAATTAGGAATTTTGGAGAGCTACTATATTTTGTTATCGTTACTTTTATATTTTGTTTTCTCGAGTTCAGACCGTAGCATTTGTAATATCATAAGTTGTAATTGGTGAGGTTTGGTGCCGGGTGTTTGGAACCCGATGATCTGTAATCGCCTTAGTATTTTATTTCCACTGCATTTATGGTAAATAGGGGCGTTACAGTTCGTATATATGAACCAATATATATAAAACGAACTAGCGGCTATGGTGCTATCTTATAAGAAACATAAGGAACGTCAGAAAAACGTTGTAGCACTAAGATAATAAGATATACATATTATCTAAGACTTTTATACGGAGCATTGGCCTTTCTATACGCCGTTCTCGTATCTAACACTGGATCCCGAGTTTACAGACTCCGGATTGGACTAATGACCTTAGTCTGCTGTGTTAGAAAATTTGGTAATGCGATGCGATGGTATAATTAATTAATTAATGGAATGGAAGTAAAGCCAAGAGGATGTGGCTCTTGGTGCGCGCTGTGATCACATAAACTATACCAGGATGTCCGCGTACGGGTCCGTAAGTATCAAGAAAATTTCCCGTGAGCTAGAATGGCTTGTTGGTCGGAGACTCTACCGTTGGAGTGGCTACTGCCGTGGGTGACCCGTCATAATATATGGGTAACTAGAGACATGTCGTTTTAACGAGACATTGTCACTAGGTATAACTGAACAACTAAAACGATTGAGACTTATACAGTGGCGAACAATACCATGGACGAGACTTAATACTTGTTTATTATTCTCGTTGTTTTGCTTTGTGGTTCATTGGTTATACTTGTGGTTATTTTATTGTACGTTGATGGTTGGATGGAGCCTACAAGGCTAAGGTAAATTAAATATGAAAACTGTACGCTACAGCGAATGTACATGGTACATTAAATTGTTATTGCTCGATACGTTCGATATACAAATGTTATTTGAAATATTCTATGAATGTTTGGTTTGGATGGATGACTAATGTTTATGGATATTTGGATGGTTGATTATGTATATTATACATTTATGCTTCAGTTTTGATTATAACAGTAAAAAGGAAAAGCATGAAACCAATCTAATAATAAGATGGTTAAAATGACAAGTGACCATTAGGGTCCAGGCCCGGCATACTCAGCGTCTATCGCTGATACTACACCATTACAGGTTGTTGATCATTGTCGGAGCTGAAGAGCAAGAACATGGTAATTGGAGATGTTGTATAGCAATGAAGATGGTGTATGGTCTTATGGTAAGGTTATGTATTTTTCAGGATTGGGTAGACGCTCACTTGTCGATGTTTATGGTTATGGACTTAGTATGATGTATAGGAGTTTCTGGTTATCACTGCGGTTAGCAGTTTATTTGTATTGGAAGTTGGATGTAGTTTGGCTGCGTTGCTCGCATGGGCGAGTAACGGCCGGTGACACCCAAGTGAGTTTTGTAATTGTTATTTATTTTTCCGCTGCGAGACGTTTTATTTATTGCTACGTGAGAGATTATACCGTGATTATGGAGAGGGGTGTTACAAAAGTGGTATCAGAGCGGAGTACCGCTCTGATGACGAGGAAGTAGGAAAAGACAGTGAGCTTAGGACTTGGGAAATTATGGGAAATATTTAGGAGTTACGAGACGATTCGTCTTAGAAAGATATGGTGTCTAGTAACGCAAATTGCGTGACAGGTTAGCCTTAAGGCAACTTAATATCTATTGGTTGTATACGGTACATTTACCGAGTATTTACGTGACATACTGTACTACAGATGTCTGGTGGAACTAGAGGGCGTGGTACTGGAAGAGGTAGAGGCGATGACCCCGGCATTCCAGGAGTTACGGAGACGGTTGCTGCTGTTCTTGCACAGCTGGGTACCCAAATAGGAGGAGCACCAGCCCACCCGCCACAGCCCAGGGAAACGAACTGGCTGAAGTCAGTTGGCAAGACCCGACCACCTACATACTCAGGGGAACCAGACCCCGTAGCTTTGGAGCGTTACATTGTTGAACATGAGAAAACATTTGAAGCTTTACCAGTACCAGACGACAAGAAGGTCGCCATTGCTGCTTTCCATCTGAAGGATGCAGCCAGTACTTGGTGGAGGTTGGTCAAGGACCATCACCTGGCTACGCCCGACTTTTCGTGGGCTGCCTTTGTCGAGTTGTTGAGAGGGAAGTACTACCCAGCACATCTTAAACAGAAGAAGCGCCAGGAGTCCGAGACATTGACCCAAGGAGGTCTGACCGTGGATGAGTATTATGCTCGATTCATTGGTCAGCTGGACTTCATTCCCGGTGTGGATTACTCAGAGACCGTGAAGGTCGAGAAATTCCGGGGAGGACTATTATTTCGCATTCAGATGGCGATAGGTGCTACCCTCTACACTACCATCCAGGTGCTAACATGAAAGCCATAAAAATTCTTTACTTACTACATTATCAATTAACTTTGTGAGAACTTACCAAGGAGATTCCAAGAGTGTTATGAGGCTGCCTCGAGGACGGAGCTAATGCTCTAGACTCGGGAAGAGACTCTCGGGGCCAAGAAGGAAGAACCCTGAGGGAGAGTCTGAGGGTGGAGGAGCATCTCCAGGCGAAAGCCAAAAGAAGGGAAAGTAAGGACTTATTCCATTTCTAGATTGCTTATCATATTAAACACCTTTATAAATGCTGACCCGAAACCTTTAACTGGAAATTCTTTCCAAAGAAAGGGCAGCAGGGTCACCAGGGAACAAAAGGGAAAAGAGCCCGTCCTTCGGTGGACCGGCCCAGCTATAGATGCTAAGCCTCTGAGATCTGCACCTCCTAAGGGTGAGAACACCTACCTCCTAAATTAAATTGTGACCTTAACCTATATATCAACAGTTATTAACCTACACTTAAATACTACCATCAGGCACCGGACAGTCCCAGCACCATTTTTACTGTAAGCGTTGTGGGAAGGACCATCCTGGGGTCGACTGCGAAGGCCGCAAAGTCGAGTGTCGGTGCTGCCACAAAGAAGGCTGTAGGGGATTCGAATGCTGGATGAACCCTGAGAGCCGTAATTACAGGCCACCAAAGAATACTCAGAAGACCACAGTTGGAGGATCTGGAGTACCACAAGGCGGTCAGGATGGCCAGACATCTACTGATGCTGGAGCCTATAAAGGCAAGGGAGTAGATAGGGCATGAGTACCCTAACTCCATGAGACCGCTGGTGGAAGACTTTGTTTACTTACTTTGTTATGTACTTACCTTGGATGTTAAACAGACTTATGTTATTAGTATATGGGAGTGTGTCGGGGACCACTCGCCATTTGTGTATGACTTCTAAGATTATGTGTACTCAGTACCAGTAAGCTTTAAACTTTGATGGAAAATATATATGAACAAAGTTAATACTTACATTATCATGTAGCAATACTCAAATGACGAAGAGTCAATGAGACCGGGAATTACTGAACCAGAATTTCCACCTGCATGGCGCACTTGCTATTGCAAGCGCTATTGTTATACCCAAAATTTCAACCCCCCCCCCCGGAGTAGTCTCTAAGGCATACGTGTTACAAAGGGCAAAATGGTCAAAATGCACCGATATAGGATTTTCCAAGGACATTCTCAGGATTTTCTATTTTCATATGACTTGTTCATTATCTCCAAACACTTCCAAATATCATAGTCATTATGAAAGGTATTTCATGATTTTCTGATAATATTTATTCTGGAAATTAAGCTTTTAATAAGCTAGTTTCTTTAATAATTAACACATGAAATAACCTCAAAATAGAAATAAAAGGGTTTTCAAAATTAAAATAAAATTGTCACATGGTTAGCATGACTACATACAGTCATAAACCTGAAATTATTTTATTTGGAGCCTTAACCCAAAATTTAAAAGAGAAATTCAATCATTTTTGCAATTTTCTCTCTCCTATGGAAAATACCGAAATCAAAACAAAACGTCATGAAATTTTAACACAAGATAGAGGATGATTATTAGAGACTAATTCCGTTGGAATTTTGTTATTTCGACTTTCCAATAATAAGTTATGAATTATGGGAGATTCCAAATTGTGAGATTTTTATCGATTCGGTTATTTATCAAAATAACCCGATTCCAACTCTAAAAATTCTTAAAAATCATCCTTTATCTTCAGTTAAAATTTCATAATTTTTATCGGCCTGAAACATATTTTAAAAAATCAGATTCCCTTAGAGCACAAAATTAGGGTTTTAGATAAAAATCTTGTTCTATCAACATGACCTTGCTCTTTCTATAAAAGGACCTTCCAAAAACGACCTAGGGCAGAGGAGAACACTTCCAAAGTCAGAAAACACAGCCACAAACTTTCTCCCCACGTTTTAACACTTCCAAGCCTCAAATCAATACCGAAACACTGCAGAAATCACCCCGAAATCACCAAAAACTCATCCTTTCTTCTCCTATTGAACTTCCAAGCACCAAAAACACACAAAACCACCACAAAAACAGAAGAGAACTTCCTTAACAGCATAAAGAAGAAGGAGTCAGAAGCACAATTCGAAGTCAATCCAAAACCGGCATCACGAAGCACCAAAAGATCCCCGTTGTGAAGAGTCTCATTAAATCCGAAGGTAAAACAGGTTGAAGTCATGTTTTTCTGACTTTGTTCAACTTTAACTACTCTGTGTCAAAATTTGGAATCGAATTGACTTTTTATCGCTTCTGAATTAGCGTTTGTTTTCGCTTCTGCTCAATAACTTGTTTGCTAAGTTTCGTGTTTAATTCGAATTCAAATTGTAAACTTTCAATCACTAACGTGTTTAGAATCTTTCAGGCTACCTACCCATAAAATTTGAGCCAGAAACACCGCCGGGCACCCAAACGCCGCTGTCCGAGGGCGGTCCGCACCCACGGACGCTATGTCCGGGGTCCCGGACTCCCTGTCCGAAAGCCGGACGCCCCCGGACGGTGGCGGGATATTTTTATTTTCAAAATTTAGGGTTTTATAAAACATGTCCGGGCCCACGGACGTCCTGTCCGTGGCCCCGGACTTTTCAAAATCTCGTTTCTGTTTAAATTTGACTTTTCTGTGTAATTAAGTTAACTAGGGTCCGTGGGTTCGGACATTAGGTCCGTAGCCACGGACGAAAAAACAACTTGACCTAATTCTGCCTCCGAAACCCTAGTTTTGGTATTTTAATTTCCATTTTAATTTTCTGTCAAAAAATGTTAAAAAAAAACAGAAGCGCGCACTTAGGTTAAAACGACTCGTAATAAGCCGTAATTAAACTAAGTAGAGGAAAAACGACGTCTAGGGGTAATGAAAGTAATTGAACCCTAATTAAGTCGAATATCAAGCCCCCGAACCCGAAATCTCCTTTCCTAATTTGATCTAGGTTAAAATTAGGTGGCGACTCTTAATAGGTTCCAGTGAGCTAGCTTAGGTTTTAATAATTTTGCTATATGACATAGTTATTAATCTTAGGTTATAAGTGGACCTAAAACCCGGTTAGATCCTAATCAACTTTAATCAACATAGGATAGGGTTTAAAATCGAGGCTCACAGCTATGACAAGAAAACCACTGAAATTTCCATCTGCCTTGCGCACTTGCTACAGCAAGTGCAGCGACAGCAACAACAATAGTAACAGCAACTGCGAACGCAACTGCAACAACTACTACTTTTAGTCTTTTATTATATGTACAAAAAAAATGTTTTTCAAACGTTTTCATTCAAACCTTGAGATTAGAAACCCATGCAACGCTAGAAGGACCGTTAGTCCAACCACTGCAACTGGGGAAACTATACAGCCACTATGACTGTAAACCACACCAGTTTAAATTGTTGGAAATCTTCAGACAGGGCTTATTAGCCAAATACCATCAGTGTATACCCGCATTTGATGCTAATCACTACCAGTGCTAAATGTTTAGTCCTCATGGACAAGCATACCCTTTGTAGATGCACCACCGTCAGTGAGGATGGTTGGGAAGTAAAGAGCCAAGTTGCTTAAGCTGTTATGCAATCTGCAATACATCCAATTACATGGATGAGGGGACGAATATGAACTATGGATGAGATATGATAAAAAAACAGGGAGAAAAAAAAAAAAATGTGTTGTACTCAATGAGATCAAAAAAAAAGGAGAAACAAGTTTGCTAATATAGCACGGATTTTACTTACACCAAGTTGAATAATACCAGTCTATGATACGAATTACCACGGATGCCACAAAGGCAATAACACCTATTACAGGATAACCGATAACACGAACTATTAGACAAAAAAAAAGTAGAAGCAAAAAGAAGACAAAAAAAAGAAGAAGAACAAAAAAAAAGGATATCCATCAAAGGGAGATTGACAAAAGAATACTTCACAACAACCGTGTGACGACATTACCAGTTTACTAGACGAGACATGGGACGACCGCACTCCGTTAGGAGCATGTGGGCCTGACAGACTTTTATAAGTTAGTCGGGTAGTAGTAATGTATCAGTACGGTACCCCATGCAAGTAGACAGGTAGTGTTAGGAACACGAGAAGTAGTCAACTCCATTCTACGGACAGTAAGACGGATTACCTCGAAGATGGACGAGAAGAGCCGCAGTTAAACCAACGGGCTAATAAAAAAAAGAACCTTCAATAGAGAACAGTGGACAGTATACAGGGAAGACAAGGAAACAGTTCGAGGATAGGAACCCAAAAAAAAAAGGAAACAGGAAAACCCATTATGGACGAATAATATGTAGAAGCCTCATAAGGATCAAGCAAATGCTTGCAATCCAGAGGAAATCTACCAGATGATATGACATAAACGCGTGATTACACAAAGAGAAAAGATAAAGCTATATGATAGCAGACACCTTGCTCAAGGAACAGTGGATTCGGAATGTACCACTCACAGGATAATTCGCACATCTTTTCTATTTGCCTCATTGGATATTAGCTGTTGAGCGTTTACGCCTCTGCACTCTGTATGACTGAGTGTTTTGGTATTGCACTCGCGCAGTTATTAATCTTGTGGGAATGCTGAAAGATAAAGTGGATATCAACAAGAGTGTGTATTAAAAAAAAACTACAACAGTGTGTTACCCTGGAACAAAACTATCAGGAGACATGGATGATAAACATCATCTTTGTGGACATATAGGCTGGTACGTCTTAATATTACAAAGACAAGTGCAAAGAGCACTAAGTACTAACACTAGCCAATGTCATATTACATCTCAAACTGAATGTCAGTGAGAGAAGACACACGCATATATGCTAGTGATCCAAACCAGTGGATTCACAGCAATATAAAAAAAAAGAGGCAAATTGAGCCTTTGTTCATGGGTCTACACCTCATACGGAGCGAGTGGGCCCAAAAGAATGAACTTGGGAGAGAGCACAAAAAGATCAGTGCCTCACCTTTTATATATTGTGGAGCCCTGAAGGGCTGGAATTATACCCGTCTCTCTGATATGAGGATAATCCACGACTTGGAGAACTCTTTGAGAGCCAAGTATCCAGCGCTCCTTGTTGAGCGGCTGTGGTATACTTGTGGGGTACGGGGCATAACCCTTTTAAAGGGGGTAGAGCCTCTTGACTGTGCACATGTGTGCACTAAATTTTGTTGTTTTCGTATGCATTGCATACAAAGAATTGGTGGTGTGCGGGGCACACGAGGTTTGCTTGTTTAGTATGCATGGCATACAGTGAATTGTTTCGTATGCATGACATACAGTGAATTGGTTTTGTTGGTTATGTTTGGTACGCGGGGCGTGCATTGTTTGGTTGTTTGTGTGTGATGTACACTTGAATGTATGTATCTTATGAGATACTTGTTTGAAGGATTGTATGTACACCATGTGTGTACCACTTTCCTTACGCTATTTGTGATATGTATTCATATTGCTTTATAGAATGATTACATATGGCATCGCCTAGATACAAAATGAATCATTAGATATGGAATGTGGAACAATGGAATGATATGGACACCTCAGGAAGGTTGTCAGGGTTGGTAGAACTGATAGGAAATGATGGTGCTGATGGATCACCTATATCCATATGTGATTGAACTAACGCCACAACGTGATGGCAATGTGCTGTATAAGTGCAATATGATGTGTGAAAATGATATATCACATAGATATACATTTTGGGAATAATGGGTAGTTATACATTTATATACTTACCTATTTGATTAAGAAACTTCGGGACGAAGTCTTTTTAAGGGCGGTAGACTGAAATACCCCAAATTATTAAAGCATGGATTAAATATTTAATCACATTAATTAAGGCCTAAACATGCCTTAAAAGTCAACTGAGAACAATAGTGGTCAACACAAATCAAGATGTTGCACCCTTTGACTGCTAAGGGTAAATAAATACCCAAATGAACTACTTAGGACCTAAAAATTTGTCCTAAGCATATTCACACATTACTAAACATATTATAACCGTTGGACACTTCAACACAAAGAAAAAGCATTTACATGCTTCAAGGTCAAAAGGGCAAAAAGGTGCTCTAGGAAAACCTTAAAAATCAAATGACCTCTAAATGATATAAAATTGAATTACATGATCAAATATCATGTAAGGAACACAACAAAACCGTTTTCAAAGAAAACCAAGCCCAGAAACACCTTGCGACACAAAATGTGCACTAAAACTCCTTAAAGCACGTTTTTTGTGTAATCGCCTTCTAAATTGGTTTTAAATGGGCTAAAAGGTTATAAATACCTTTAAATATAATAAATATCATATTATATGATATTAGGAATTTAATTCCAGAAATTTACGAATTTTTACAAATTTAATATTAAAATATTAATAAAACCCTAAAGTGGGGCCCGCATGAGTCAAATTGACCAAGTATGGTCATGGTCAATTAATTGACCCACTTGGACCATGGAAATCGGCTGCAATAAGAGAGGAGGCAGCATAAGTCCTTGATTGACAATAATTCCTACCTAATACATTTACTTTTTGAAAATTAACTTACTTTTTCAAATAATTCAAGCCTTTCCACTCATTTATCCCTTCCTTGTCCGATTCTCTTCTACCCAGCCGAGCTCTCCCCTTCCTTTGAAGCTCTCAAGTGTGTTCTTGAGCATGGAAGGCAAACCTAGCTCCTAAGCTCTTAATGTAAGTGTTTTAATGTCATTTTTAGCTCTTTTTCTTCATCTCTTCACTTCCAACACCTAGATTTCGTGGCTCATCAATTCCTATGGCTTATTCTCAGTGTTCTAAGGTTAGAACAAGATCTAAACTCGGTTGAGACCAGTAGAGGGACCAAGGTTGTTCAAATCTACATTTTAAGGTAAAAATGTGCTTTAAGCTCATAACTTTTGATTCCCTTCAAGTTCGGCTGTGAAACTTTGGTCATAGCCTCATCTTCTTCTCCTTTTCATGTGGAATCTGTTGGTTAGCCATTTGGAGCAAGGATGGCCGAGATCCAAAGGAAATACCCTCTTTTAAGGCATTTTTTCCAAGGTAAAACCTAATAACAAGGTAGCTTGTTGAGATCTAGATATTTCCTATGTCAATATGGTAGATCTAACACCTTGTGGTGTGCTTGATTCAGGTCGAAACCATCTTGAACTCTCCTTGCATTCCTAAGGTGATTTTTGCCTTAAATCTTACATTAAATTACTTCTTATGGTTAGATCTTTCTTGGAGACTAACTAGGCCTTGGTTTCTGTTGAAAACATGTAAAACAAGCTGTGGAGAATTTCTCCTTAAGGTGGCGAACTCAAACAAGGCTTTACCTAAGCTAAATCAAGGTATAAATCACTTAAAACCTTAACTTGATACATTAACACAAGTTTAAGTGTGTGTATGTTAATTGCAGTGAGTGAAGGAGAAAAACAAGGTCTTGTTTGACCTTAAAATGTTTAAGGAATGGTTTAATAAATTTTATAACTAATTAAACAAGCAAAATTGTCAAATTTAAGACATTATGTTATAACCCAAGATTTGGTTATATTTTATTTCGTTATTATGGTTCATTAAGTTGGTCCATTCTGAATTTAGGACACGGAAGTCCTTATTAAAGAAAATGAGGCCGAAGGAGTCTTTTCCCTTCCTTATTTTATTTCTGGTGAGGTTAATCCCTTAATCATTTTATTTCCTTTTCCTCTTATTATTTCAATTCCTTCCTTCTTAATTACTCTCACTTCTAAACACGTTCTCACGATCATTTACGCTCCTCTTCTCGCTCAGTTGGAAACCCTCAACCCTTCTCTCTTCTCTCTCTTGTTCTTCAGAGTTTCTCCTCTCCTGCGTTGTGTTTTCTGATCGTTCGTTCGTTGTGCTGCGCCATTGGGGATTCTGCGTTTGCTTCTTCTCCTCCATTGCAATCAGGTTTGCGAATTGTATATGGATTATACAACTCAGTTTCAGTTTTGAGGTTTTAGGTTTTGAGAACTTTCTCTTTCTGATTTTACCTCTGCAATCTGATTGTGAATCAGCGTTGGCTTCTCTGTCCCGATCGATTTCTCCTGCTGTTGGCTTCGTCGGTGATTCCGTATCAGAATCAGGTGAGGTTCTGTATTGCGTTTGTCAATGGTAGCCAGGGTTGTGAAGTTCTGTTTTCTGAGTTGGGTTGTCTCTGCATTTGTTATTGGTTCAGTGTTTTGATATTGCGTTTCGGTCTGCGTTGGCTGAGTTCTGCTGCTTCGGACTGTGAGGTTTTCGTCTCTGCATCAGATTTGGGTTTCGTCTGCTAATTGCGAGGTAGGTGGCTTATGGATTCGGCTTGTGTGTTCAGCCTTGGGGAGTTGCGTTCCGGTTCTGAGTTTAAATGTGTTTTTGCCTTGCAATTGTGGTTGCGAATTGTCTGTTTGATGGTGTTTTAATGCTTACAAACCCCCAAGGTTGTTTTCTGAAAACCTATATTGTTTTGACAGTGTTTTGATGCTTCTGTTCTGTGTGAAAATCGCCTCTGTTCTCTGTATTTTTCGGCGTGTCCGAACTTCTGTCCGACCGTTGAAGTTCGGACATGCCCTTCTGCGCTTAAACTTTCTGAAGTTTTCGCTGTGTCCGAACTTCTGTCCGAACTTTGAAGTTCGGACACAGCCTTCTGCATTCTCTGATTTTGGCTTCGACTTGTGTCCGAACATTGATGTCCGGACACAAGTTCGGACTCTACACGTTCTGTTTCCGAAGACGTCCGAACATCCGTCCGAACTTGCATGTTCGGACACCTCTGTCTCCTCTACTGTTTTGAAGTTCGACCTGTGTCCGAACTTCGTAGTTCGGACACATGTTCGGACATCTGTCTGATTTCATCTTCTGAGTCTCGACTTGTGTCCGAACATTGATGTCCGGACACAAGTTCGGACATGCCTCTGTTTTGACAATAACTTGCTCGTTTGAGCTCCGTTTTGACTTCCGTTTGGGGTTGGATTCCCCTTCTGATTTCCAAGCCATTTATGTGCTTTCTGGTGCCTTTGGTGCACATATGCTTATCTGTATTTAAGCTTCTGTTTTGGGACCTAGTTATCTCTGTGTCTGAGCCTTTGGATGGCTGGTTACGCTGTCTCGTAGCGCGCTATGTAGGATCCTTCTGTTCACGGGTGATGTTCCCCGTTCTGTTCACGGGTGTTTACACCTGTTCTGTTTACGAGTGAGGTTTCCTCGTTCTGTTCACGAGCTGGTTGCTCGTTCTGTCTGTATGCTGTGATCGCTAGTGTCCCACTCTGTTTTCTGCTTCTGTCTGCTTCTGCTCTGTTTAGTCCCTTAATGAATGGACTTCTGTTTCTGATTTCTGACATGTTTATGGATTCTTTGACTCCTTCTGATTTGTCAATATTCTGTAAATGTTTTGAGCATGCTGGTTGATGAAGTTGGTCATCTACTGGGCATAGTTGTGTGCTCATTCCCCTACTTCTAACGCTTTTGCAGATTGATTAGCGAGGATCGTCTACCCTCAGCTTCTGGAGTTTAGTCGCTTGTTATTTAGCTTCTTTTGAGACCTTTGTATTGAATTTGAGCCTTTGGGCATATTTTGTTAGCTTCCGCTTTTGACATCTGTTTGGTGGGTTTGTAATGACTTTTGGGGATGTTCTAACATCTCTTTGCTTATACTTTATTTAAGTATTTCGTTTGGGCCTTATTTGATTATCTGTTTAAGTCTGTTTATTAGAGCCTTGCGTTATTATGTAATAATACGCGGCGTGTAATACCCCTAACTCCTAGGCCAGTGTTTGGGGGTGTTACATTTAGTGGTATCAGAGCTCTGGGTTCTAATCTGCTGGGATTTTAAGTTAGCCAGTCAGTCAGAAACGTCAGTGTTAGTGTCTGAGTCTAACTGCTTGCTGTTGGACTTTCAGAATGCCGCCAAGAAGAGCAAATAACCCTCCAGGGAATGTGGCTGATGCTGTTCAGCAGTTCATGACGCAGCTCATGCAGACCATGGCTGCAGGGGGTGGTCCAGCTGGAGGAGGACCAGCTGGCGGAGCAGGCCCAGCTGGGGCAGACGCTGGAGGGAGGAACGTGAAGGCGCTTCAGGAGTTCATGAAGCTGAAGCCGCCGTCGTTCGATGGGGCAGGAGACCCCCAGGTGGCCAGTCATTGGCTGTCAGAGGTGGAGGACTTGCTACGT
Organism: Limonium bicolor; assembly: GCA_023374045.1. NCBI lineage: Eukaryota > Viridiplantae > Streptophyta > Magnoliopsida > Caryophyllales > Plumbaginaceae > Limonium > Limonium bicolor. The sequence goes on from CM041780.1 coordinate 284,814,198, forward strand.
GTGATGGGCTCAGAGGAGGAGCAGAAGGTGGACTTCGCCACCTTTCTGTTCAAGGCCGAAGCCAAGGAGTGGTGGAGGTCAGTTATGGGGAAGTTCCCACAGCCTTGGACGTGGGAGCAGTTCACTGGGGAGTTCAACAAACAGTTCTACCCCGACGTACAAGGATCAGCGCATCTGGAGTATAACCGACTACGCCAGGGTCGGGACATGAGCGTTGAGGAGTACGTCCGCAAATTCATCAGTCTGTCTAAGTTTGCACCTGAGCCTGACGAGCATAGGAAGGCCAGGAAGTTTGAGAGTGGCTTGAGGCCAGACATCCGTTCTGCTGTGACGCCCCTGCGTCACAAGACCTTCAGGGACGTTGCTGATGTCGCCCTGTTGGTAGAGGCCGACTTGAGAGGTCGCCAGTCTGGAGGGAAGACCCAGAAGTAAGCAGAGTCCGATGAGAGCGATAGGAGGATCAGGTGCTGCTTCTCAGAAAAGCAGTCTACTGGAGACCGAGCTGGAGACCGCTCTGGAGACCGCGCACGAGATAGAGGTGGTCTTCGTCAGCTCCCGCCCCAAGTGCCAGGTCTGTGGCAAGTTTCACAGAGGTCAGGACTGCTACAGGAAGTCCGGGGCCTGTTTCAATGTGGATCCATGGGACATAGGATTGCTGATTGCCCTCGGGCTGAGAGGAGCAGGGGTAGTTCTGGAGGTAGAGCCGTTGAGTCTGCTTCAGGGTCCAGAGATCGAGACCGGGCTGAGCATAAGAAGCCCCAGGGCCAGGCCAGAGTGTACGCGATGGCTGGAGAGAGAGACCGATCGACTGACAGAGTTGTCACAGGTATTCTCCAGCTGTCTTCTCGTTCTTTTTCTGTTTGTTTGACTCTGGAGCCACCCACTCTTTTATTTCTGCTGAGTTGGTGGGTGAGCTCGGTTTGCCTGTTGTGCCTCTGGGTGTTGAGCTGTGTGTGCATAGTCCATTGGTTAGGGACTCTTCTATGTTGTTGAATTCTGTTTGTAAAACTAGTCCTGTATTAGTCAAGAATAGGATTCTGTGTGCTGACCTCATCCCGATGGAGATGACTAGTTTTGATGTGATTCTGGGCATGGATTGGCTTGCTGCGCACCATGCCCACATTGATTGTGCTGCTTCAAGAGTCACCTTTGAGGAGCTGGGTCAGCCCCGCCTAGTTGTAGCAGGGAATGGACTCCCGTGCTCGCCGCCAGTGATTTCAGCCATGCAGGCGTTTCGTTTCTTGAGGAAAGGATGCCAGGGATATCTGTGCTACATCCCTGAGGTTCGCAAGGATGCGAAGATGGAGGACATTCCAGTGGTTAGAGACTTTCCAGATGTGTTCAAGGATGACGTACCTGGGCTTCCCCCTGTCAGAGAGGTGGAGTTCTCGATCGAGCTCGCACCTGAGACTCAGCCGATTTCGAAGGCCCCATACCGGATGGCGCCTGCTGAGCTTAAGGAGTTGAAGGTTCAGTTACAGGAGTTGTTGGACAAGGGCTTCATTCACCCTAGTGTGTCGCCTTGCGGAGCGCCAGTGTTATTTGTTAAGAAGAAGGACGGTAGCATGCGTTTGTGCATTGACTACAGGGAGCTCAACAAGGTTACCATTAAGAATAGGTATCCTCTCCCGCGCATAGATGACTTGTTCGACCAGTTAGTAGGAGCTAAGGTGTTTTCGAAGATCGATCTGAGGTCCGGTTATCATCAGCTGAGGATTAAGGCAGACGATGTGCCTAAGTCCGCCTTCAAGACTCGTTATGGACACTACGAGTTCCTAGTGATGCCATTCGGTCTGACGAATGCGCCTTCTGTATTTATGGACATGATGAACCGGGTGTTCAAGCCGTTTTTGGACCAGTTCGTTGTAGTGTTTATTGATGACATCTTGGTGTATTCCAAGAGTGCCGGGGAGCACGAGGAGCATTTGAGGACCGTTCTCCAGACTCTGAGGGAGAACGAGCTGTATGCGAAGCTGAAGAAGTGTGAGTTCTGGTTGGACCAGGTGGTATTCTTGGGACATGTGGTCTCTAAGGATGGTATCTCCGTGGATCCGGAGAAGATTCAAGCTATTACTGAGTGGGCCAGGCCTACTAATGTTGGGGATATTCGTAGCTTCCTTGGATTGGCGGGCTATTACCGCAAGTTTGTGGAGGGCTTCTCCAAGTTGGTGATTCCGTTGACTCGTCTGCTTCAGAAGGATGTGAAGTTCGAGTGGAGCGATGCCTGTGAGCAGTGTTTTCTGGAGCTGAAGAAGAGGTTGACTACTGCGCCGATCTTGACTCTTCCAGAGGGGACCGAGGGCCTGGAGGTTTTCTGTGATGCGTCCCATAGGGGACTTGGATGTGTTCTGATGCAGCAGGGGAAGGTGGTTGCATATGGCTCTCGTCAGCTTAAGCCATATGAGAAGAACTATCCGACCCACGACCTGGAGCTAGCTGCTGTGGTATTTGCTCTGAAGATTTGGAGGCACTATCTGTATGGAGCAGCGTGCAAAGTTTATACGGACCATAAGAGCCTCAAGTATCTGTTCACTCAGAAGGAGTTGAACTTGAGGCAGAGGAGGTGGCTTGAGTTGCTGCACGACTATGATCTGGAGATCCTTTACCATCCTGGTAGAGCGAACGTTGTGGCTGATGCGCTCAGTAGGAGGGGTCCGTCGGGGACAGTTTGTGCTGTGCCTGGTGTGCAGAGGTCTGCTCTCGAGTTGCAGCGTATGGGTGTCTGGGTCGTCCGTCCAGAGAGGTCTAGGATGTTAGTAGCATTGCAGATTCAGCCTACCTTGATCGACAGGATCAAGGCCAGTCAGGAGCTTGATGTCAGTTTGCGTAAGATCAGAGATGAGATTGCTGCGGGTCATGAGTCTGAGTTCCGGGTTTCAGAGGATGGCTGTCTGAGGTTCCGAGACCGTGTCTGTGTGCCTGCAGATGACGCTTTGAGACGTGAGATCATGCAGGAGGCTCATGGAGCTCCATACTCGGTACACCCAGGAGGTGTGAAGATGTACCGGGACCTAGGTGAGACATTCTGGTGGAGCAACATGAAGAGGGACATTTCTGACTTTGTATCCAGATGTCGGACCTGTCAGCAGGTCAAGGCCGAGCATCAGAGACCAGCTGGTTTGCTTCAGCCTCTTCCCGTTCCGGAGTGGAAGTGGGAGAGCGTCGGTATGGACTTCGTTATGGGACTGCCTAAGACTCTGAGGGGTTTTGATGCAGTTTGGGTCATTGTGGACCGGCTCACGAAGAGCGCTCACTTCCTACCTGTCAGGAAGACCTTCAGTTTGCATCGCTTGGCTCAGCTGTACGTGGATGAGATTGTGCGTCTACATGGGGTTCCCGCATCTATTGTGTCTGACAGAGATCCGAGGTTTGTGTCCAGATTCTAGCAGAGTTTGCATCAGGCTATGGGGACGAAGTTGTCTTTCAGTTCAGCTTATCATCCTCAGTCAGATGGTCAGACAGAGAGGACGAATCAGGTCCTTGAGGACATGCTCAGAGCATGTGTGTTAGACTTCGGGGGCAGCTGGGATCAGCACGTTGCACTGATAGAGTTTGCATATAATAATAGCTTCCAGACCAGTATCGGGATGGCTCCGTTTGAGGCCTTGTATGGCAGGAGGTGCAGATCACCCATCTGTTGGGATGATCTGAAGGAGAGAGCTGTGATTGGTCCAAACTTAGTTCAGGATGCTGTGGGCAAGATTCAGTCTATCAGAGAGCGTCTGCTTGTGGCTCAGAGTCGTCAGAAGAGCTACGCCGATCAGAGGAGACGACCTCTAGAGTTTGAGGTGGGCGACCATGTGTATCTGAAGGTTTCTCCGGTTCGTGGAGTTGTCCGGTTTGGGAAGAGAGGCAAGCTTAGCCCTCGTTTTGTGGGTCCTTTTGAGATCCTAGAGAGGATCGGACCGGTTGCCTATCGTCTGGCTTTGCCTCCATCTTTAGCAGCAGTGCACAGTGTTTTCCACGTTTCTATGCTGAGGAAGTATATTCCGTACCCATCTCATGTGATTGACTTCAGTCCGCTTCAGTTGAGGGAGGACTTCACGTTCGAGGCAGCTCCTTCGAGGATTTTAGCGCGGGATGTCCGCAAGCTCAGAAGTAAGACCATGCCCTTGGTGAAAGTGCAGTGGTCGGGTCAGTCCGAGGAAGAGGCGACCTGGGAGGTCGAAAGCGAAGTTCGTTCTAAGTTTCCCGCCCTCTTCGAGCAGTAGGTATGTTTTAATTTTGAGGACGAAATTCTTTTAAGGGGGAGGTGATGTTATAACCCAAGATTTGGTTATATTTTATTTCGTTACTATGGTTCATTAAGTTGGTCCATTCTGAATTTAGGACACGGAAGTCCTTATTAAAGAAGATGAGGCCGAAGGAGTCTTTTCCCTTCCTTATTTTATTTCTGGTGAGGTTAATCCCTTAATCATTTTATTTCCTTTTCCTCTTATTATTTCAATTCCTTCCTTCTTAATTACTCTCACTTCTAAACACGTTCTCACGATCATTTACGCTCCTCTTCTCGCTCAGTTGGAAACCCTCAACCCTTCTCTCTTCTCTCTCTTGTTCTTCAGAGTTTCTCCTCTCCTGCGTTGTGTTTTCTGATCGTTCGTTCGTTGTGCTGCGCCATTGGGGATTCTGCGTTTGCTTCTTCTCCTCCATTGCAATCAGGTTTGCGAATTGTATATGGATTATACAACTCAGTTTCAGTTTTGAGGTTTTAGGTTTTGAGAACTTTCTCTTTCTGATTTTACCTCTGCAATCTGATTGTGAATCAGCGTTGGCTTCTATGTTCCGATCGATTTCTCCTGCTGTTGGCTTCGTCGGTGATTCCGTATCAGAATCAGGTGAGGTTCTGTATTGCGTTTGTCAATGGTAGCCCAGGGTTGTGAAGTTCTGTTTTCTGAGTTGGGTTGTCTCTGCATTTGTTTTGGTTCATTGTTTTGATATTGTTTCGGTCTGCGTTGGCTGAGTTCTACTGCTTCGGACTGTGAGGTTTTCGTCTCTGCATCAGATTTGGGTTTCGTCTGCTAATTGCGATGTAGGTGGCTTATGGATTCGGCTTGTGTGTTCAGCCTTGGGGAGTTGCGTTCCGGTTCTGAGTTTAAATGTGTTTTTGCCTTGCAATTGTGGTTGCGAATTGTCTGTTTGATGGTGTTTTAATGCTTACAAACCCCCAAGGTTGTTTTCTGAAAACCTATATTGTTTTGACAGTGTTTTGATGCTTCTGTTCTGTGTGAAAATCGCCTCTGTTCTCTGTATTTTTCGGCGTGTCCGAACTTCTGTCCGACCGTTGAAGTTCGGACATGCCCTTCTGCGCTTAAACTTTCTGAAGTTTTCGTTGTGTCCAAACTTCTGTCTGAACTTTGAAGTTCGGACACAGCCTTCTGTATTCTCTGATTTTGGCTTCGACTTGTGTCCGAACATTGATGTCCGGACACAAGTTCGGACTCTACACGTTCTGGTTTCCGAAGATCGTCCGAACATCCGTCCGAACTTGCATGTTCGGACACCTCTGTCTCCTCTACTGTTTTGAAGTTCGACCTGTGTCCGAACTTCGTAGTTCGGACACATGTTCGGACATCTGTCTGATTTCATCTTCTGAGTCTCGACTTGTGTCCGAACATTGATGTCCGGACACAAGTTCGGACATGCCTCTGTTTTGACAATAACTTGCTCGTTTGAGCTCCGTTTTGACTTCCGTTTGCGTGGTTGGATTCCCCATCTGATTTCCAAGCCATTTATGTGCTTTCTGGTGCCTTTGGTGCACATATGCTTATCTGTATTTAAGCTTCTGTTTTGGGACCTAGTTATCTCTGTGTCTGAGCCTTTGGATGGCTGGTTACGCTGTCTCGTAGCGCGCTATGTAGGATCCTTCTATTCACGGGTGATGTTCCCCGTTCTGTTCACGGGTGTTTACACCTGTTCTGTTCACGAGTGAGGTTTCCTCGTTCTGTTCACGAGCTGGTTGCTCGTTCTGTCCGTATGCTGTGATCGCTAGTGTCCCACTCTGTTTGCTGCTTCTGTCTGCTTCTGCTTTGTTTAGTCCCTTGATGAATGGACTTCTGTTTCTGATTTCTAACATGTTTATGGATTCTTTGACTCCTTCTGATTTGTCAATATTCTGTAAATGTTTTGAGCATGCTGGTTGATGAAGTTGGTCATCTACTGGGCATAGTTGTGTGCTCATTCCCCTACTTCTAACGCTTTTGCAGATTGATTAGCGAGGATCGTCTACCCTCAGCTTCTGGAGTTTAGTCGCTTGTTATTTAGCTTCTTTTGAGACCTTTGTATTGAATTTGGGTCTTTGGGCATATTTTGTTAGCTTCCGCTTTTGACATCTGTTTGGTGGGTTCTGTAATGACTTTTGAGGATGTTCTAACATCTCTTTGCTTATACTTTATTTAAGTATTTCGTTTGGGCCTTATTTGATTATCTGTTTAAGTCCGTTTATTAGAGCCTTGCGTTATTATGTAATAATACGCGGCGTGTAATACCCCTAACTCCTAGGCCAGTGTTTGGGGGTGTTACACATTATGTGGAAGTTTGGTAATTAAATGGAAAGTGTGTGGTGAGGCCGAAAATTTATATGTATTTTGGGACATTTATGTGTAATTTGTTTTGCAAGACAATGTTTGTAATAAGGCCATGTATTTTAGGCCATTTTATATATGCATTTACAAGCTTTTAATTAAGTTTAAGTAGTATAAATGCATTACCGAAAATGAATGGGGTCTTAGGTGTAATTAAATTAAATTTGGGGGCTTTAGAATAATAAGGCCGAAAATTAGAGGTAAAAAGGAGTTAAAATAAAGTTTATAAGATTTTATAAAGTTTTGGGGTTAAATGGTGAATTTTAGAAAGTTTGGGTACTAAACCGTAATTATAAGGAATTGGTGGTCAAGGAAATATTAAGGAGGTCAACCTTGACCATATGCTAGGCTTTGACCAAAATAAATAAGTTAGATAACTTATTTAAGGTTTTATAATAAGTTATGTATTTAATGGTAATATTTTAATAACATATGTGGTAAATATGTTATTACCAAAAATAAAGGGTGTACAATGGTATTTTAAACACCCATGGGCTATTAGGAATTTTTAGGAATTTATTTGGTGGATTTTGGAATTAAAATAAACTATATATGTATAATATATAGTTAATATGTCATTATGACACTTTGGAGAAAAATAGATGGTGGAATGGTAAATATCAAAAGTATATGGGTTAATAAGGATATTTATAACCCTTGGTGGAATTTGGTGATTTTTAGAACTATTAAGAGAATTTATTAAGATATGTGTATAAAATATGGTTTTAATGATATGGAAGAACTATGTGTTATAAATAGGGCCAAATGGCAATTATAGAATAGCACAAGGGCTGTTCGGAATTTACAAAAAATAACCATAGGTTATACTCTTTTATAAGTTAGAAATGTTATATTAAATGGAATATATAACATGGTATAAATTAATGGGTGATTTTGTAAAAAGGAAACTATGGTTTGTGAAAAAGAATATGGTTTTGTTATGGTGCCCATGCGGCAATAATAAATAGTTGGTACAAAACCATAGGTTATTAATTAAAGGAAATAAGAATATCATGTCAAATGATATTAGCATATGGAATAGCATTACATAATGTTATGTGGTCAAATAGAATTTAAATGAATTCAAGGGCTTTACCGAATTGATAGAGTTTGGAAAATGAATTTTAGACTAAGGTCTATAATGTTATAAATATTATAACAATTATTTGGTATTAAGGTGGTTTAATGAAATTAATACAAATAAGGTATTCACATTAAATGGTGTGACAAACTGTAAGTGAATGGGATTTATAAACTAAGGTATTTATTGAATAAACCTTAGAAGTTGTAATTATACAACATAAAATGTTCTCATGTTAGGATAATAATCTTAATATAAGTTGTACAATATGATACAACTAATGGGAATGATCATCTAATAAAAGATGATAAAAAGTAACATGAAATATAAGAGTTTATTAAACTCATGAGAATTACCTACGTGGTAAAAATATATACATACACAAGAATAATGTATATAAGGTGGATAAATATTTTGGTTGAAAACCATATGATTTAATGGTGGTGGTTATTAAAAAAAAGATATAGTTACGATCTATAAGTTATGAATTTTAGAATGCAATATAATACAAGAATGCATGCATACATGCAACTATGGGTTACGTACCTAAACTAGATGTGGATAAGACTAAAAGAAATATAAGGAATTAAACTTAACAGTTGAATGTTTTGACGTACGCGTTTTAAGTAACAAAGCCGACTGTTTTAGAGAAACCTGCAACAAACAATTGTAGAAAACGGGGGTGAACTGTCGGGGTTACTTATTGTTCGGAAATACCGGATGTAGTTAGTCATGGAGACTGACTTATAGTTTTATTACCATTTAGAGTATACTTCTGACAAGGACGCTTGACGAGCTAACGGACTACACGGAGCGTAGGATCTTGCTGATTCATACTCCACCGTAATACAGTCAGGGTGAACGGTATGTAAAGGGGTTTGATCCGAGTTGTCTAATAAGGTTGCTCCTTGGGCTCGGATTTGGTTGATATAACTTGTATGTTGTTATGTGTCTCGGATTGTCTCTGAGGGCTTCCTCAGTTCAGACTTCTGTGTGATCTGTGATAAGATTGTTTGTCTGAATGTGATAATTAATATGCATGAATTGTATATTTATAGCTGCTTATTATTTTCTGTTGTTGAGTTAACAGTACCGGTTCGTATATATGAACCAATATATATAAAACGAACTAGCGGCTATGGTGCTATCTTATAAGAAACATAAGGAACGTCAGAAAAACGTTGTAGCACTAAGATAATAAGATATACATATTATCTGAGACTTTTATACGGAGCATTGACCTTTCTATACGCCGCTCTCGTATCTAACACTGGATCCCGAGTTTACAGACACCGGATTGGACTAATGACCTTAGTCTGCTGTGTTAGAAAATTTGGTAATGCGATGCGATGGTATAATTAATTAATTAATGGAATGGAAGTAAAGCCAGGAGGATGTGGCTCTTGGTGCGCGCTGTGATCACAAAAACGATACCAGGATGTCCGCGTACGGGTCCGTAAGTATCCAGAAAATTTCCCGTGAGCTAGAATGGCTCGTTGGTCGGAGACTCTACCGTTGGAGTGGCTACTGCCGTGGGTGACCCACCATAATATATGGGTAACTAGAGACATGTCGTTTTAACGAGACATTGTCACTAGGTATAACTGAACAACTAAAACGATTGAGACTTATACAGTGGCGAACAAACCATGGACGAGACTTAATACTTGTTTTATTCTCGTTGTTTCACTTTGTTGTTCATTGGTTATACTTGTGGTTATTTTATTGTATGTTGATGGTTGGATGGAGCCTACAAGGCTAAGGTAAATTAAATATGAAAACTGTACGCTACGGCGAATGTACATGGTACATTAAATTGTTATTGCTCGATACTTTCGATATACAAATGTTTTGAATATTCTATGAATGTTTTGTTTGGATGGATGACTAATGTTTATGGATATTTGGATGGTTGATTATGTATATTATACATTTATGCTTCAGTTTTGATTATAACTGTAAAAAGGGAAAGCATGAAACCAATCTAATAATAAGATGGTTAAAATGACAAGTGAATATTAGGGTCCAGGCCCGGCATACTCAGCGTCTATCGCTGATACTACACCATTACCGGTTGTTGATCATTGTCGGAGCTGAAGAGCAAGAACAGGGTAATTGGAGATGCTGTATAGCAATGAAGATGGTGTATGGTCTTATGGTAAGGTTATGTATTTTTCAGGATTGGGTAGACGCTCACTTGTCGATGTTTATGGTTATGGACTTAGTGTGATGTATAGGAGTTTCTCGTTATCACTACGGTTAGCAGTTTATTTGTATTGGAAGTTGGATGTAGTTTGGCTGCGTTGCTCGCATGGGCGAGTAACGGCCGGTGACACCCGAGTGAGTTTTGTAATTGTTATTTATTTTTCCGCTGCGAGACGTTTTATTTATTGCTACGTGAGAGATTATACCGTGATTATGGAGAGGGGTGTTACACTTAGGCCATTAAATGACATGGCTCTTAGGCCCTTAAAGGACATGAATTTAAACACTAAATTTCCCACATATAAAAGCTTTCAACCTGCAAATACACCCATCAATCTCATAGTAGTTATAATGCTCTTAAAACCCACCTTAAACTTATCTTAATAACTCATTTCCTTTGGCTCCTTAGTCACAAGTTCAAAAGCTTGGTTAAATTCCTTTTTCCTAGGTTATATAACCCATTACATAATGTAAGCTTCAGCTACATTAGTACTTATCTAAATACCACCCCTTAAACCTTAAACCACCATTAGGTAAGCAATTTACCTTGTTTTTTTTTCAAGCTTATCTTAACTTCCTCCTTAGACCTTCTTCTTGAATGAATATCGGCCACCCATTAAATTTCCTTTGCCAATGTTCTAATCAATATTCAATGACTAAAATGAGTGCTAAACAATCCACTTACCTTAAGGAATGAAAACCTAGGTTAAAAATGTGTTTTAAGGTCTTATAATGTATATTTTACCTTGAAGTCTTAAGGTAGGCTTGGATATGAATCAAGAAGGACCTCCTCAACCCCTTGGAGAATAGAATCAAGCTAGAACAATGGATAAAAATGAAGCCCTGTTAGTAGTAATTTTCGGTAATGTGGAGAAATGGTGGAAACCTAACTTTTCTTACATATTATTTACCTTAAGAGAATGGAGAAGCTAATGCACCCTCCAAGCTTCTTTTTCCCCCTTCAATGGAGATTACCCATGGCTCCAAAATGAAGCTTTTCCAATTTTGTAAAGATAGAAAGCTAGAGCTTGAGCTAAGTAAGAGATATATGTGTTTAGTTTTTGATTTGGAGCTAAAATGAGCAAGTTATGGACATTTGAAGATGGAGCAAGAATGGAGCTGCTTGGAACGGTTTGAGAGGATGAAGAAGGTGAAGAAAACCGTGGAATAAGAAGAGAAATGAAGAAGAGAGGAGAGAGGTAGGCTAATATAAGGTATTTTGCTTTTATAAAGCAAATAGTACTATTCTCTCTTTTTCCTCTTCTTTTCCTTTAATTGCTTTGTCATGTGATGACTCCCCACCTCAAAAACCGGCCACCCCCTTATAGTCAAGATATTTATGGTCTTGGTTGACCATCTTATTGACTTATGTTGACTTAAGCTTAATTTGGGCACTATTTGGCACTATTCACTAATTAGTGCACATATTCATGAAATTTTGGTTTCCCATTGATTTAGGCTTCCTAATGTGATGCTAATTAGTACACATGTGATTAAGGTGTAATCATGGGCATTTAGCCACTCAAAACTCAATTCTAAGACAATTTCTCAAAAAGGTGCTTTAAGGAGTCTTAAAGCACATTTTGTGTTTAAGCTTGTTTTTGAGCTTGGTTTTCTTTGGTAATTGATTTAAAATGTCCATTGACATATTACTAAGGTCTTATAATGGTATTTGGGTGCTAATCAAAGTCACTACAAGCTTAGAGCATGTTTTTGCCCAAATTGCCCTTAAGGCATTTTCTTGTGTTTTCCTTGGTTTAAATTGTCTACCTATCTCTTTAAGGCATATTTTAGCCTTACTACATCATATATTGATGTTTACTTAACATACTTAGGTTTGGGGTATTTCATACACACTCACATGTGGTGTCCCACACACTATACATAGGGGGTACACACATCTATAGGGGTTCCCTTTCTCCCTCTTTTTTTGGATCTAATGTTCGGTCTGATAAGGGGAGGTGGGATGCAATGAACGTACCCGAATTGGCGTAGACAATGCTCCTGAAATACCCCAAACCTAAGTATGCTAAGTAAACATCAGATCATGATGTATTAAGGCTAAAATATGCCTTAGAAAGATTGGTAGATAATTTAAACCAAGGAAAACACAAGAAAGTGCCTTAAGGGCAATCAGGGCAAAAACGTGCTCTAAGCTTGGAGAGACTTGGGTGAGTACCCAAATATCATGAAAAGACCTTAGTAATATTCTAATGGTCATTTTAAATCAATTAGCAAAGAAAACCAAGCTTGAAAACAAGTTAAAACACAAAATGTGCTTTAAGAAATCTTAAAGCACATTTTTGAGAAATTGTCTTAGAATTGAGTTTTGAGTGGCTAAATGTCCATCATTACTCTTTAATCAACATGTGTACTAATTAATATCACATTAGGAGGTCTAAATCAATGGGAAATCAAAAATTTCAGAAATATGTGCACTGATTAGTGAATAGTGCCAAATAGTGACTAGTTTAAGTTTTAATCAAGATAAGCTAATTAGTTGGTCAACAAAGACCATGACTAGCCTTATTTAATATGGGGGCCGGTTTTCTAAGGGTGGATGAGTCACCATAAGTAGTCAAGTAAGGAAGAAAAGAAGAGATAAGTAAAAGAGTACTATTTGCTTTATTAAGGCAAATACCTTATATTAGCCACCTTTCTCTTCTCTCTCTTCATTTCTCTCCTTCACCCACGGTTTCTTCTTCTTCTCTCTGTTCCAAAACTGAGAGTGTTGCTTCTCCATGGTTCTCCATCTTCAATCACTTGCCAAATACAACTCCAAGCTCCAAATCCAAAACAAATTGCATATTTGTCTTAGTTAGGTCAAGACCTATCTTTCTATCTTTTCAAATCTTTCAAAGCTCCATTTTGGTGCCATGAGAAAACTCCATTGATGGAGGAAAATCAAGTTTGAAGAGCTCATTAGCTTCTCCATTCTCTTAAGGTAAAGAAAATGTAAGAAAAACCATGTTTCCATCATTCCTTATACATGGCCGAAAATTCTTTCTCATGGGGCTATGTTTTTATGCCTTGTTCTAGCTTGATTTATTCACCAAGGACTAGTGGAGGTCCTATTTCATTCAATGCCCAAGTCTACCTTGAGACTTCAAAGGTAATCATCCACTTTTATGCCTTAGAACACATTTCTAACCTAGGTTTTTTTATTCCTTGAGGTTAGTGCATTGTTTAGTACTCATATGAGTCCTTAAATATTGATTAGAACATTGTCAAAAGGAATTTAAGTGGTGGCCGAGATCTATGCAAGAAGAAGGCCTAAGGAGGAGATTAAGATAAGCTTGAGAAAACAAGGTAAAATGCTTACCTAATGGTGGTTTAAGATTAAGGAATGAGTTTTAGATAAATACCAATGTGGCTTAAAGCTTACATTGTGTATTGGGTTATATAACCTAAGAAAAAGAACTTAAACAAGCTTATGAACTTGTGATTAAGGAGCTAATGAGAATGAGTTAGTAATATAAGTTTAAGGTGGATTTTAAGAGCATTATAACTACTATGAGATTGATGAGTGTATTTGCAGGTTGAAAGCTTATACATGTGGGAAATTCAGTGTTTAAGTTTAAGTTATTTAAGGGCCTAAGAGCCATGTCATTTAAGAGCCTTAGTGCTATGCAATTTAAGGTTATTGCAATATATTGAGTATGATGTGAATAAGTTGATTTGGGTGAGAAAATAAGATGAGAAAGGACTTGGTGTGTGTGAGATTATTGTGTGAGAAAAACAATGCTTTCGGGCATGATAAAATACTAAAGGAGCTATGGCGAAATTTGAGTAGAAAACAATGTGTGTGGTGGTAGTGGTGAGTTAATGTGACCAAGGGTTTATTAGGAGTCATTATAAGGAATTTGAGTGGAGATTAGTTAATTAAGGAGTCCTTGAGGTTTAGGGTGACCTAGAGATGTCTAGGAGGAGTTAGAGGAATGGTGAGTGTTTTGAACACACCAAAATCATGAGATGAGGAATATAAGAAGTGTGCATAAGATTAAGGAGAAGGTGTAATGATTAAGGTGATTTGAATATGTTCTAAGGGGAATTAATGACTAGGAAGTTTTAGAGGTGGTCTTGATGAAAAAGGGGTGAGATAAAGTGTGGTAATGAGTTACAATGACTTAGGCATTACCTTGGAGGATTTAAGAATCAAGAGAATGTAATTGAGCATGTAGGACTTAGGCAAATGTTGGTAACCAACTAGGAAGGAAATAAGGTGTTGGAGGATGGAAGCTTAAGCTTAGGAAGGAACTTTAAGTAAAGGCATAAAAAGAGTTTTAGATAGTGAGAGATGCTTGGGAGATGATGTTATAGTGGTGAAGAGAACATTTGGCATAGTGGTTACACTAGGTATGAACCACCACCTAGAAACCTAGAGGAAGCATTACAAGTGTTAGCATTATTACAAGGAAAATGCATAATGACTAAGGTGGATCTTGGTGGATGATTTAAGGTATTTAAAGGAGGGCTTAAGGTGTATTTGAGGTGCCCAAATGAGGTTATAACATATTAGAATATATGAGGAGAAGTTTGGAGTTGAAAGAGAATTTAGAAACAAGTTTCTAGAGCCGACCGACCTTAGGACCGGACTTGCAAGGTCGGTCGGGCTCTGTTACAATACCGGAAAATGTTTCTGGAATAGACCGGACATGGGACCGGACTTGTCAAGTCCGGTCGGGCTTGAATTTTGTACGGTAATAAGTCTCTGGAATCGACCGGACATAGGACCGGACTTGTAAGTCCGGTCGGGGTAGAATTTTCAAACGGTAAAGGGTACTGGAACGGACCGGACTTGGCAAGTCCGGTCGGTAAGTCCGGTCGAGCCTAAAAACAAAAAAAAAAGGGGGAAATTTTGAATTCTAAGAATGGCAATGGGTAATAAGGTATGCCTTTGGTAGGGTAGTAATGATTGAGACCCTAAGAACTTAAGAGATTAAGTTAAGTATAAACTTGAAAGTTTAAGATTAAGTTTGTAAGATTAAGTGTAAGACCTAAGAGGTGTTAGGTGGGGATCATTAAGGAATTAAGTAAGTTAAACAAGTTAAGTAAGTCATATTAAGTTAAGTGATTAACGACCTAAAACTGAATGAATGTTTTAGGACTTGGGAGTTTGGACTCCGGAAGAGAGTAAGCAGCCGAACGACCAACGGTGAACGGTACAGTTCTCTTGTGACCTGCTTGCTAACGAGGTGTCCCTCGGCTTGTGTGCTATTTGTTTTGTGTGCTCACTAAACAAGATAAAGCATGCAACCGGAACATATTATACATATTGTATTGTTGTGTGATGTTTGAAAACTAACACAACATACCGTGAGAACTTACTAACCAATGCTTAGTAAGGAATGAGTGATGAGACTAAGGAACGCCCCCTAATGAGGGACGATATGAACCGAAAGAGGTTAACCAACAAACAGGGTCTTGAGATAACTACTAACTGGAACTTGAGTGAGGAAACCCGGGACCGATCTCCGGTCATGCATGCTAAGGAAAGGGGGTTATCTATAGTAGATTCGACCTCCGATTAAGGACTTGTCTTCGGACTTGTAGCCTAGGGCCGGTTGCCGGCTCAGCTACGCTGGATTCCCGTCCAGGGTAGGTGGCATTAAGATGGTGTGGTGGGATCTACCTAAATGCCCAACTAATTCTAACAAATATTGTTTATGTAAACCAATGGAGCTGATAACTCATTGGTTAGGGTTACGTGACCCGACAGATAAACAATGAATTAAGGTACAACCACTCTAATTAAAGAACGGTTGACTTAATTGAGATAAGAACTGAGATAAGATTGAGAAAGGTTTGAGATAAGATACAACCATTTCTATTTAAAGAATGGTTTGTATTCTAGGACTGAGATAAGCTACAGCCATTTCTATTTAAAGAATGGTTTGTTTTCTAAGACTAAGATAAGGATTAAGATTGAGGTAAGATAAGGTTGGACCGAGTTTAAGAGGAAACAAAACTTAAGGAGTTAAATAACTAACTCTCCAATTAAGGGAACGCATTAAGTCGTTCATTGTGTGTGAACTTTGATTGTTCATATCTGAGTTGTTGTTTACTGCACTTTCTATTATGTTGTGCATCTAATCAACCTCCATGCTATCGACAATTAGTCGTCGTAGCCACGTTAGCTTGGGGGCCATGAGAGGATCGTACCAGCATTCGTGCTGACCCCCTCGGGGGCTTCTTTTTTTTACTACACAGGTGAACATCAGGAGGCGGCTGTCGCGAGAGTAAGAAGGAGTACAAGTGTTAAGGGTTAAGAGTGGCCTACGAGTTGTGCATGTACACTCGTATGACAATATGAGTTAGTAAGATGTATAGGATGTGAGGGGGTTGTAAGAAGGATATGTAAATGTTTAAGGTTGTTGCACTAATGTTCGGTATATTCTGTAGTCAGACCGTGGCAAGGTCCTGGATTTGTAAAGGATTCCGCTGCGATATGTTTATATATATACGGTTAAGTTGCGAGACCACATTTGGATTGAGTTGGGGTGTTACAAAAAGTGGTATCAGAGCGTAGTTACGCTCTGAAGACAAGGAATTACCGAACTTAGGAAGATATTGAGGTTGAGATTGAGTTATGGGTTAAGGGTTGAGAGATAGAGTGTGAGGTGCGTTAGCCAGGACTCCCTGGTGTTTACCGGATATCCATAGTGCCTAGGCCCGCCCTCCACATCCCTAACCCTAAATATGTGGAACAAACGCTAGAGAGAAGAAAGCCTTCTCTTACTCGGGAAACCCGATCTGGCAGTTAGCTAACAATAAGCAATATGAGAAACAACTTGTCGTACAACAGTTATGGAGAACTGGGAAATTTAAATGGAGCGCATCAACAGAGAAACAGGCGCTACCTATGGAATACTATCAATAAAGGAACGGTAATTACCGGCAACATGGGTCGACATGCTACGCAGTCGAAATAACCCGCCATGCCAATGATAAGGAAAGCACTGCGGGTGCGATAGAAAGGAAAAAGGGAAACGACATGAGTACCGGACAGTGGTCCGAAAGAGCATAACAGTATGATAATACAGAGCATGAGGATTGAGATTACTGGAAAGTCCAGTTAAGAACCGGGAACTCCAAACCCCATACAATGAAAAGGTTACAAGACCTGGCCGACATAACGCGGACAACGGTGGAAACACATATAAATTGTATACCGAAATAGGACTACGATGTAGTGCCTAAAGGAGAATCATTACTTAGTAACCACAACAAAATGTGTGGAGACAAGAGCGGGGATTAAGACATAAGAAAATATTAAGGGGTTCTCTCAGAAAGAGGAACGCCCTGATAAATGACAGTACTGTCAAACTACAAGGAAACTGCCGGATGGTCGATTATCCAAAATAAGAGATCATTGAGGGAGTCCCGAGGACTACCAATTACATGGAAATTAGAAGGAAGTTTCACTTCCAATGTGCCTTGTACCAATAACCCATCCTGCATGGCGCACTTGCCATAGCAAGTGCTACCACGGTTAAGCCACACGGAAAGCCATCATGGCAAGATAGGAAAACGCTACAGCCGTAACACATATTAACACCGGATTGTAAAACCATAAGAACAAAAAATAGGACCTTGGAAGGGCCTGACGGCCTGACCATGATGAGATGAACCGACACATCAGCCAGCAGGGAGCTGAGCTTAGATGAAATACTAAACCATATAAATACTAGCAACGGAATAACCCACTACAACAACAACCGACAGTATGGTAAGAACACCAATCTCAAACTCCAAGGGGAAAACCTAAGAGATTGCTCGGTATTGCGAGCAAAAACACTATATAAGCAATGATATACAAGGGATGTATTATAAGATACTATTGAGACTGTCGAAGCATTGACTTACAACGAAAACGGGATAAGACTCTCAGAGTGACCATTAAGGACACCAATAACAACATTCTTCAATGAAGATGTTGGAAAACCTGGAAATCAAGGATAAAAGAAATAAACATAAGCTATAACCTACTAAGAATTAAAGTCGTACAACCCTGGAAAAGGAAAGCTCAGAGGACTACCCCCACAGAGCGGGCATAGTCGAGCCGAACAAACTGATGAATGATAGCTAGTACTGTTCGTCTAACTCATTAATACCCAAGTATGATTGATCATCAACGGGGGGCGTAGTCAACGGAAGTTGAACGAAGCGTTGAGATAGAAGTATAAGATGCCAGGATGATATCCAACTTGGACGCCGTAAGGCAAACGCCTAATACGAACTTATCCTTAATTGCCAAAAGACATAAGTCTAGTAAAATGACAGTATTGTCAAAGACATTAAGTAACCTCAGATCACCTGAACAACTTCCCTAGCAGGAAGCAGGATGCAGCAACTTATCATGTAACCCGATACTACATTTAGTATGTAAATTAACGGTGGATAGTGCTCAAAGCACCAGAATCTTGTAGGGATGACCTGCAGATGAGTAAGAGTACAAATGATGAACTGAGACATTAAGCACTAAGAGCCTACGAGCCAAGGATGTTAACCACATCAGAGCCCGAGGCGCAGTAAGCAAGTAGTAGTAAGTAGTAGTAGAGTAGTTATAAGAGAGCTTGTTTAAGCCACAAAGGGACTACAATGTAGATATGAACGGTTACCAAACCTATAATTTAGATTGGGAAGAACAGTACCAAGAAGGGGTACCAATGAGAATATTGAGTTAATGCCAAGGACAGGAGCGGAGAACGAACCATGCCTTTTAGGGTGGGGATACCTCTCCTTGTTGTGAGGCCATGAGTGGGAATGAACCCCTCAAAAGGGTTTTCACATATTAGAGATAAAAACACTTTATTAGAGAATGGAAACTGTAAACTTGAGATTACCTTAGAACGAATCAGATACACTTGAATAATAAGGAAGGATGCACAGATGGACCCCATATCCAACACCCAGGATGAAGGAAAGCGAGAAAAATTAGACTATTTATAAATCTGAGATTGAAGTAGAACATCTTCGTATTAAGAGTTAACTATTTACAGCACGGTAAGACAACCGCCATACACCGAACGAGAGAACCCCCAGTGTGTTTACACCAAAAGGGATTGAGTATAAGGTAAGACATTAGAATAAGTGAGTAAGAGGTTGCACCATTAATGGGCAACATGGTAAAGGCCAACTACCACGGTAGTAGTGGTCGTGAGTACAATAGTTAGATAAGTGGATTAAGTCATGGTGCGCGGTAAGGCGACCATTATGTATGAGCCGTCAAATATTGACACTGAGGCAATTAGATTTATGAGTTAAGACCAGCATAAGTAAGAAAATAAGATGGTAGACGAACTGAGCATTGATGCCAGTAGTCTGGACCTGGTTAGGTAAGATTTACAGGAAGCACACTACCATTCCTTAAGGAACTGGAAGTGCATTCCTAGTAGCATAAATATGAGAAACAAGATAAGAGGCTCTACGGAAAGAGACCTCAGATATTAAGTGACCGAATCAATACGGAATACAGGAAGGAGCTAGAGCATACCATACCCAAGAACACAGTAAATGGACTTCCCTTGATTGACTTCAAGAAGAACAATAAATGTTATTTGGAACGATGAAAGAGGAGATCGACAACAGAATACTTCATAATTAGCGATAGCTAAACGTGTGACGGACACTATGAGTTTACTAAAACGAGACGTGGGACGACTGCACCCCACAGGGGCTTGCAGGCCTGACACGCTCATTTATGAGTTAGTTGGGTAAGTAGTAATGTACCAGTAAGGTACCCCATGCATGTGAACGAGTGGTGTAAGGAACACGGGAAGTAGTCGACTCCGTACCACCGACAACGACGCAAGATCAGACAAGAGCAGCTACTACCACAAACAGTCGAAGAGAAGATTCAGTTGAACCAGCAACACAGAGGAACCAGAGAACAAATAATTAAGGACTATGAAGTGCGAAGAGCACGGATTGTTAAGTACAGACATTGAACATGCCTTAAGATGTAAGGGATTAAGACTGTAAAGCGCATTATGCACTAAACAGTAGTTTCAGACTAAGAATCATCCTCAGACCAAAGGTCAGTTGGGGAGAACAATTTAGACATTCGAGAAAATACTAAGAGTATGATAAGATCTTCAAGAAGAATGGATAGACGAGTTACAACTCATTAAGGCCGTGTATATATAAAGATAACACGTGCCCATTGAGACAATTAGGCCTAAGATTATCAGAGTGGTGCAGCGGAAGCTAGCAGATCACTACCTTTGAGATTAGACCAAACTAAGTTAAGGAAACGGTATAAGTACCGTTAAGAATCCTCGATACAGAGACTAAGTCATTTCTGATCGAATTATAAGTAAGATAGATGACGTGGAAGCTAGAATGCTTGGTGAGAATTAGACATCTTGAACTTATGTTCAAAGATGATGTAACGCTGATTACGTGGGCGTAATCCATTTTAAGGGGGGTAGAGCGAAAACCGCTTAGCGTATGTTTGTGTACTGAGTACATAAACTACGGTGTGCATAGCACAAAATAATTTGAGAATATGTTTTACATAAACATTTGAGGTAAATCATGGTTATTGCACACAGAAGATGTGAATACCATACATATTAAGTACCTATCTTGTTAACTCCGGTGTGAGTACAAGTTAAGAGAATTAAGGAAGAGGATTAAGGAGACTTAAGAAATAAGAATATATGAGGTATGAGTCGATATGAGACTATGTGTGAGATAAGAATAAGATAACACTATGAGATATTTGATATGATATGAGTTAGGATATAGTAATGCTATGTGGTATGAGACAGTGGAAGTTGGTATGAGACTGATATAGAATTTAGTAGGAATTTAAGTCTTGAGGTAATTACTAAGAGATGAATTGGGAATGCTTGATGGAATGAGTTCACACTTTGGAGATGTATTGATTATGATTAGAAGAACTAAAAAGATAGAAAATTGGACATGAGTGAATTATTTGGATGTTTGAAAATGACGTGGGAGGTGGAACTTGATTTTCTAGGGATCAAGGGAAACCGAACACAAATTGGGGTGGAAGGATAGTTCTACACTGATGCTGATCACATCAGGGTTGGATGATTCCTGAAACTCCCTACCAGTGGTCACAATTAAATCACACTAAGGATAGAGACCTTGGGATAAAAATGAAATTGGAGTTGCTTGTATTTTTAATTAGAGGAATTATTCCTCACATGACCTCGTAAAAAGGATTACCTTTTTACTGAGTCTCGCCCATGAAGTCGAGGACGCACGAGCCTTTGTCTTTGGACCGGTGACATGGGGAGAGCAGCGTGTTTTGTATTCTGGCCCATGGTGACGAGGACGAATGAGCCATTGTCTACGGACCGGTGACATGGGAGAATACGTTGGAAGTTATGTGAATGTTTTAATCATCAAAAGGAACAAAAGGAATTTTGAGTGCTGCACATGCTTAAGCATGTTGTGTGATATTTAAGTATGAGAATATGGGGATCCAATGATCCAATGAGATTAAGTATACATAAGTATGATCTATATGATCTAAGGAATGAGGTAAGACATGCATTCTAATAAGAAAGATGCATGGGAACTTTGGGGACAAAGTTCTTTTAAGGGGGGTAGATTGAAATACCCCAAACCTAAGTATGCTAAGTAAACATCAAATCATGATGTATTAAGGCTAAAATATGCCTTAGAAAGATTGGTAGATAATTTAAACCAAGGAAAACACAAGGAAATGCCTTAAGGGCAATTAGGGCAAAAATGTGCTCTAAGCTTGGAGAGACTTGGGTGAGTACCCAAATATCATGATAAGACCTTAGTAATATTCTAATGGTCATTTTAAATCAATTAGCAAAGAAAACCCAACTTGAAAACAAGTTAAAACACAAAATGTGCTTTAAGAAGTCTTAAAGCACATTTTTGAGAAATTGTCTTAGAATTGAGTTTTGAGTGGCTAAATGTCCATCATTACTCTTTAATCAACATGTGTACTAATTAGTATCACATTAGGAGGTCTAAATCAATGGGAAATCAAAAATTTCAGAAATATGTGCACTGATTAGTGAATAGTGCCAAATAGTGACTAGTTTAAGTTTTAATCAACTTAAGCTAATTAGTTGGTCAACAAAGACCATGACTAGCCTATTTAATAGGGGGCCGGTTTTCTAAGGGGGTGAGTCACCATAAGTAGTCAAATAAGGAAGAAAAGAAGAGATAAGTAAAGAGTACTATTTGCTTTATTAAAGCAAATACCTTATATTAGCACCTTCTTCTTCTCTCTCCATTTCTCTCTTCACCCACGGTTTCTTCTTCTTCTCTCTGTTCCAAAACCGAGAGTGTGCCTCCATGGTTCTCCATCTTCAATCACTTGCCAAATACAACTCCAAGCTCCAAATCCAAAACAAATTGCATATTTGTCTTAGTTAGGTCAAGACCTATCTTTCTATCTTTTCAAATCTTTCAAAGCTCCATTTTGGTGCCATGAGAAAACTCCATTGATGGGGAAAATCAAGTTTGAAGAGCTCATTAGCTTCTCCATTCTCTTAAGGTAAAGAAAATGTAAGAAAAACCATGTTTCCATCATTCTTATACATGGCCGAAAATTCCTTCTCATGGGGCTATGTTTTTATGCCTTGTTCTAGCTTGATTTATTCACCAAGGACTAGTGGAGGTCCTATTTCATTCAATGCCAAAGTCTACCTTGAGACTTCAAAGGTAATCATCCACTTTTATGCCTTAGAACACATTTCTAACCTAGGTTTTCATTCCTTGAGGTTAGTGCATTGTTTAGTACTCATATGAGTCCTTAAATATTGATTAGAACATTGGCAAAAGGAATTTAAGTGGTGGCCGAGATCTATGCAAGAAGAAGGCCTAAGGAGGAGATTAAGATAAGCTTGAGAAAACAAGGTAAAATGCTTACCTAATGGTGGTTTAAGATTAAGGAATGAGTTTTAGATAAATACCAATGTGGCTTAAAGCTTACATTGTGTATTGGGTTATATAACCTAAGAAAAAGAACTTAAACAAGCTTATGAACTTGTGATTAAGGAGCTAATGAGAATGAGTTAGTAATATAAGTTTAAGGTGGATTTTAAGAGCATTATAACTACTATGAGATTGATGAGTGTATTTGCAGGTTGAAAGCTTATAATGTGGGAAATTCAGTGTTTAAGTTTAAGTATTTAAGGGCCTAAGAGCCATGTCATTTAAGAGCCTTAGTGCTATGCAATTTAAGATTATTGCAATATATTGAGTTGTTGTGAATGAGTTGGTTTGGGTGAGAATATGATGAGAAAGAACTTGGTGTGTGAGTGGTTATGTGTGAGGAAAATAATGTTTGGGCATGCTATACTAGAGGTGCTATGGCAAAATTTGAGTAGAAAATAAGTGTTAGGCGTGGTGGTGACTAATGACCTAGGTTTACTAGGATCATTATAAGGAATTTGAGTGGAGATTAGTTAATTAAGGAGTCCTTGAGGTTTAGGATGACCTAGAGATGTCTAGGAGGAGTTAGAGGAATGGTGAGTGTTTTGAGCACACCAAAATCATGAGATGAGGAATATAAGAAGTGTGCATAAGATTAAGGAGAAGGTGTAAGTTGAAATGTAAGGGATTAATGACTAAGGAAAGTACTAGGAAGTTTTAGAGGTGGTCTTGATGAAAAAGGGGTGAGATAAAGTGTGGTAATGAGTTATAATGACTTAGGCATTACCTTGGAGGATTTAAGAATCAAGAGAATGTAATTGAGCATGTAGGACTTAGGCAAATGTTGGTAACCAACTAGGAAGGAAATAAGGTGTTGGAGGATGGAAGCTTAAGCTTAGGAAGGAACTTTAAGTAAAGGCATAAAGAGTTTTTAGATAGTGAGAGATGCTTGGGAGATGATGTTATAGTGGTGAAGAGAACATTTGGATAGTGGTTACACTAGGTATGAACCACCACCTAGAAACCTAGAGGAAGCATTACAAGTGTTAGCATTATTACAAGGAAAATGCATATGACTAAGGTGGATCTTGGTGGATGATTTAAGGTATTTAAGGAGGGCTTAAGGTGTATTTGAGGTGCCCAATGAGGTTATAACATATTAGATATTGATGAGGAGAAGTTTGGAGTTGAAAGAGAATTAGAAACAAGTTTCTAGAGCCGACCGACCTTAGGACCGGACTTGCAAGGTCGGTCGGGCTCTGTTACAATACCGGAAATGTTTCTGGAATATGACCGGACATGGGACCGGACTTGTCAAGTCCGGTCGGGCTTGAATTTTGTACGGTAATAAGTCTCTGGAATCGACCGGACATAGGACCGGACTTGTAAGTCCGGTCGGGGTAGAATTTTCAAACGGTAAAGGGTACTGGAACGGACCGACTTGGCAAGTCCGGTCGGTAAGTCCGGTCGAGCCTAAACAAAAAAAAAGGGGGAAATTTTGAATTCTAAGAATGGCAATGGGTAATAAGGTATGCCTTTGGTAGGGTAGTAATGATTGAGACCCTAAGAACTTAAGAGATTAAGTTAAGTTAAGTATAAACTTGAAAGTTTAAGATTAAGTTTGTAAGATTAAGTGTAAGACCTAAGAGGTGTTAGGTGGGGATCATTAAGGAATTAAGTAAGTTAAACAAGTTAAGTAAGTCATATTAAGTTAAGTGATTAACGACCTAAAACTGAATGAATGTTTTAGGACTTGGGAGTTTGGACTCCGGAAGAGAGTAAGCAGCCGAACGACCAACGGTGAACGGTACAGTTCTCTTGTGACCTGCTTGCTAACGAGGTGTCCCTCGGCTTGTGTGCTATTTGTTTTGTGTGCTCACTAAACAAGATAAAGCATGCAACCGGAACATATTATACATATTGTATTGTTGTGTGATGTTTGAAAACTAACACAACATACCGTGAGAACTTACTAACCAATGCTTAGTAAGGAATTGAGTGAGACTAAGGAACGCCCCCTAATGAGGGACGATATGAACCGAAAGAGGTTAACCAACAAACAGGGTCTTGAGATAACTACTAACTGGAACTTGAGTGAGGAAACCCGGGACCGATCTCCGGTCATGCATGCTAAGGAAAGGGGGTCGTTATCTATAGTAGATTCGACCTCCGATTAAGGACTTGTCTTCGGACTTGTAGCCTAGGGCCGGTTGCCGGCTCAGCTACGCTGGATTCCCGTCCAGGGTAGGTGGCATTAAGATGGTGTGGTGGGATCTACCTAAATGCCCAACTAATTCTAACAAATATTGTTTATGTAAACCAATGGAGCTGATAACTCATTGGTTAGGGTTACGTGACCCGACAGATAAACAATGAATTAAGGTACAACCACTCTAATTAAAGAACGGTTGACTTAATTGAGATAAGAACTGAGATAAGATTGAGATAAGGTTTGAGATAAGATACAACCATTTCTATTTAAAGAATGGTTTGTATTCTAGGACTGAGATAAGCTACAGCCATTTCTATTTAAAGAATGGTTTGTTTTCTAAGACTAAGATAAGGATTAAGATTGAGGTAAGATAAGGTTGGACCGAGTTTAAGAGGAAACAAAACTTAAGGAGTTAAATAACTAACTCTCCAATTAAGGGAACGCATTTAAGTCGTTCATTGTGTGTGAACTTTGATTGTTCATATCTGAGTTGTTGTTTACTGCACTTTCTATTATGTTGTGCATCTAATCAACCTCCATGCTATCGACAATTAGTCGTCGTAGCCACGTTAGCTTGGGGGCCATGAGAGGATCGTACCAGCATTCGTGCTGACCCCCTCGGGGGCTTCTTTTTTTTACTACACAGGTGAACATCAGGAGGCGGCTGTCGCGAGAGTAAGAAGGAGTACAAGTGTTAAGGGTTAAGAGTGGCCTACGAGTTGTGCATGTACACTCGTATGGCAATATGAGTTAGTAAGATGTATAGGATGTGAGGGGTTGTAAGAAGGATATGTAAATGTTTAAGGTTGTTGCACTAATGTTCGGTATATTCTGTAGTCAGACCGTGGCAAGGTCCTGGATTTGTAAAGAATTCCGCTGCGATATGTTTATATATATACGGTTAAGTTGCGAGACCACATTTGGATTGAGTTGGGGTGTTACAGCTCCGACATATATGGCACATTCACGGTCATGTACTACAAAGTACCCCTGTACCAAGAGTTACCACTGTTCTCATTCACCTTTTCACGACCGTAGGGCAACCAATCAATCTACATTGGATCATAGGGAAATGTAAGCATCAATAATAAACTATGATGTAAATAATACAAATTGAAATTGTTGTACCACTTACATTTCTTGCTGTCAGAGCATCTATATGGTTGTGGTAGTTCTCTTGTGAATCTTTATTTTTCTACTGGGAGGTGGACCTGACCCATCTCATAGCCCACTGTCTATCATCCCCATCAAGCGAGTTAGCACTAACTGCTGGTCTAAGAGTGGGGAAGTACGTATATATCCAGCACTACATAAATTCAAAAAAGAAATTATGCCAACTATTAATGTGAATTCATGAAAAATTATTACACATTGTTGTACATTAAAACACTTACCTCGAGAAGGGTCAAAGAGCCAGCAATGCTATTACAGTCAACACGAGATGTTATCCCCAGCTGGCGATACAACCACGCAAGAGTACCTGCTCCCCATGCGTACCTCTTTCGCTTCGTATGTTTACCCATGGAAGTGACAAACCAGAACGGTAGAGGACTTATGCATGAATGCCCCTTGTTAGTAAAGATGGTAGTAGCGAGAGCATAGTAAAGCCAACCGCACACCTGCTTCATATGTACCGTCGGGCCGGTCGAACACCACTCTGTAAGTGGATATGTTTGAACAGCACCAGTATGCTACATGAATTTTTCATCATCTAGTCAACGCCGTCCATAAAATCTAATAGCGTAGCCATCGTCTCCTTAAGCTCAGTGTTTGACGGATTCCCCACAACCGGATGACCAACGATTGGGATCCTCAGTATTTGCCACACATCATGAAGTGTGATCGTCATCTATCCAAAAGGCATGTGGAAAGAATTGGTGTCTGGCTGCCACCTCTTCACAAAGGCCGAGATCAATGATATGTTGTTGAAACCCCATATGACATCTAGCAGATGATCCAACGCTGAGTACTTAATCGTATTTCTTGCCCTTTTGCAAGCAACCCCGCTAAACGGCCAGTTCGTGATTATAGGGTTTCGGGGTTTAAATCCCAAAACACCCCGGTCCTAAACAATTACCATAAATTTTACACACGCATGAAGAAATAGTTAAATCTACTTGCCAAACTGAAAGATAAGATAGTATATACCTTAGTCATAGACCAAAGGTTAATGGCGACATGCTGTTATACCCAAAATTTTGACCCCCCCTGGGTAGGGTCTACGAGGTTTTGGTATTGTGAGGGGCATTTCGATCAAGTAATGAGAGATTCCGGCTCGATCGACACATTCTAGAGCATGGGGAGCAGTTTCGTCGTTGTCAGGGACGTTTTCATAATTTTTAAGGCTCCTAAGACCTCCTATAGGCTTTCTCTCTCCTCCAAAAGATGCCCAAATCCGCTTGAAATGCTTTGCAATTTTAACCCAAGATAGAGGATGACATTTTAAGCATAATGGCGTTGGAATTTTGATTTTTCGAATTTCCAATAATTTTCTGACTAAATCTGAAGAGAAATTCAATTTAAAAATATTCCAACATTTAAAATGTCCGGTTCCACTTCAGAAAAATCATAATTGTCATCCTTGACACGTGGTTAAAATTTCACAGCAAAATTCCTTTGGGAAGTCATTTAATTAAAATGTCAAAAAATCTTACTTTTACTAGATTTTCTTTATCTTTAAGAAAGTCTATGTAAAGGGATAGGTTTTTTGATTAAGAGAGAATCTAATAAGCTCAAGAACCCTAGGAAGTCAGAAGGCACAACCTTCTCTCTCTCTCTCTCATGTTTTCCAACACCCGACCACTCGAATCATACCGAAAACCCCCCGAAATCACCATCTAAACACGTTTTCCAATCCCCAAAGCCCAATAATCATCAAAACCCCACATAAACACCACCAAAACGTGAAGAACAGAAAGAACAACCAACAACCAGAAGCTCGGGTCGAACTCAGTCCGGAACCGGCACCATTGGAGCCTCCGAAGAATCCCGACGTGAAGAATCCTCTTGAATTCGAAGGTAAAACAGGTTGCAATGCTACTTTTCTAACTCCCCACGACCTTATTAACTCTCTGTCCAATTTTGGGTTCAAACTAACCTTTTTACGCATCTGTATTGCTAATTGCTTTAGCTTCTGCCTTGTTACTTGTTTATCAAGTTTCGTGCGTAATCAGACTTCAAACTGCAATCTTTCAATTACTAACGTATTGTATATCTTTCAGGCTACAAGTGCATAATTTTTTAGCCGAAAACACCGCCGGGAACCATCAGAAAACCCCTGTCCGTGGGTGGTCCGGGACCTCAGACCTATGGTCCGGGACCACGTACGGGCTGTCAGTGGCCACGGACACCCCCGGACGGCGGCAGATTTTTTAAAATTTTAAAATTTAGGTTTTTTCTAAATAATGTCCAGGCCCACGGACAGCTTGTCCGTGGCCCCGGACTTTTCAAAATTTCATTTTTTCTTAAATTCGACTTTTCTGTATAATTAGGTTAACTGGGGTCCGTGGTCTCGGACATTGGGTCCGTGGCTACGGACGTAAACAAAATTTGACATAATTCTGCCTCCGAAACCCTAGTTTAGGTATTTTCAGATTTCACTTTAATTTTCTGTCAAAAAATGTTTAAAATAAAAAAAACAGAAGCGCACACTTAGGTTAAAAACAACTTTGTAGTAAGTCGTAAATAAACAAAGTAGAGGAAAAATGACCTAGGAGGGGTAATGAAAGTAATTGAACGTTAAATAAGTCGTATACCAAGCCCTCGAACCCGAACAATCCTTTTCTAATTTGATCTAGGTTAAAATGAGGTGGCGACTCATAATAGGTTCCAGTGAGCTAGCTTAGGTTTTAATAATTATTGTTATATGACATAGTTATTAGTCTTAGGTTATAAGCGGACCTAAAACCCGGTTAGATCCTAATCAGCTTTAATCAACATAGGTTAGGGTTTAAAATCAAGGCTCACAGACTGGCGACTCTACTGGGGACAACTTCTTAATTTTAATCTGTTTAATTTTAGGAAAGAGGGCTTAACTCGAAAATGTTTATTATGGCTTTATTACTTTGTTTGTTTACTTTCATGCGCACTTTAATTCCTGCACCTTTGCATCATATGAGAGCGAGGGTCCACACAAACCGGTTCTACCCCGGGACCCGTTTGAGGGCCCCCTATCCGGGACTCACACCTTTTAGGTGATGTGAATAAGTGGGGGAAAAGAGGAGGGTGTCGTCTAACCACACCCCGTTAATACCTGGGCTTTAGCCCCAAGCATTTTCCTGCCAGTACCCTTACCTAGCCCAGAGTTTGGTCAGTCAAAGACCCGACCGTAGACGCACACCTTCAGGTGATGTGAAAAAAGTGGGGAAGCCCAAAGAGAATAGCGTGCAAGCCCTATTCCTTTGTGGTGACCTAGGCCCGCGCCCCAAGCACCTCTCCAGATTGATCTGTACCCGTTGGACTGAGTCATTTTGTGAGGACATTTGCATCACCTCCTTACGCAAGACTTCTGTGTATATGTTCTTCCTCCTTGGCCTCAGGCCCAATGTTTGTATCGATCCTTCAATCTCTCCCAGTCCAAGTGAAACACTTGAAGGTTTCAATGGCCCAAACGCCTTTACCTCCGTGAAATCATCCTCTCAGGATAACCTCAAAGGTTGCCATTACTCCCTTTAGGATTGCTAGCCCATTCACATGCCAAAAATCTCCGGCCCGCTCGGCCCGAATAGTCCAAAAGGGCAAAAGAGTCTTGTGATTAGAACATAAGGATCCTCAGTGGAAAGCCTTTCCATGCCATTGAAAGCCCATGCCCTAATGTTTTTTGTTTCTTTTTACAGAGAGAAGGCAAGATTTCAGAAAGACGCTGGGACAGAAGTTCTGGACGTTTGACCCGTCTGCCTACTCCCCCACTTCCATCATTCCATCCTGAAGTAGACTCCGGCTCATCCGACATGTAGGTCCAGGCTCATGACGATATCCCTCAGGAGAATCAGCAAGTAGGGGGGGACTAGAACACTTCTGTTGAAGAGCTCAAGAAAATTTTTGATTTGAAACACCAGGAGGCAATCCAGGCACTCAAAAATAAATATGTGGACACAATCGCAAGCTGGAGGATAAGTTAGCCGTGTTGGAAACGGCAGCCCAAAGCATGACTACTGGGGGTCCGACGGGGGACCAGGATCAAATAGCTGGCCTGGTACGAAAACATCAAGCTGTCATTGAAGCCTTGGAGGCACGGCATGCAGCAGCAACAATTGAGCTCCATGAGAAGATATGATCTTTGGAGGCGGCAAGACAGGAAAGGCCGCTGCAAGGATTTATCAACCCTTTATACGACATGGACAATATCTCCTTGGAGGGACATGGCACCCAAGTTGGGTACGGAGGTGGTGCTCCCGGGAACCAGTTAGCCACTGAAGTTCAGAGGGCTCTAAGATGCATTGAGCGCATGGAAAAGGCTGGTAAACCTGCTGGTTTTGACTATCTCTCCATGGGATCCTATCCAGACGTCGAGCTACCTGCGAAGCTGAAGCTCCCCACCTTGGCTCTCCACAAGGGCTCGACTGATCCTCAAATCCATTTGGCGATGTTTGATCGAGAGATGTCTATCCTGAGGCTCAATGATATGCAGAAGGGTAAGGTTTTTGCCTGATACCTAGATGAGATTCCTCAATGATGGTACCTAACTCAAAGAATGAACACCAAGACATACGAGGAGATATGTGAAGCTTTCCTGACTCACTTTGAGTATGCTAAAAATTTGGAGATCACCCGGTCTGACCTGGCCAGCACGCGCCAAACGGGAAGTTAGTCCATGTCTGACTTTATAAAGTGGTGGAGGAGGAAGGCAGCAGGCATGCCTACAAGGATGGATGAGCAGGAACAAATTCGCATGATTGTTGAGAACATGCAAAAGCAGTACAATGATGAGTTAAAGTATATGTACTTTCCAAGCTTTGATATGCTCATGGGCCAGGTAGGAGTTTTGGAGGAGAAGATCCACAAGGGAGACCTAAAGCTTGGATATCCTCGAGGATCCGGAAGTAATTCAAAGTTCCCAAAATCTGAACCAGCGAAAGCTTCTTACTCAGCTTACGCACAGAGCGCACCGCAGAGGTACACAGGACAGTATGAGGTGAATGTGGTCCAGCAGCAAAGGGAACAATAGAGGAGCTTTCGAGCAGTACCACCCCCCAAGACTGGATTTCAATCAACGAGAATTCACAGATATCGGTCGGCCTTTGAGTCAGGCTCTGAAAAAGCTCCAAGAGCAGAACATTTTGCAACCCCTTTTGCACTGACCAGGAGTCACCCGTTTGGGCAAGAGTCCAAATCAGTTATGTCACTACCACCATTTACCAGGTCTCGACACCGATCATTGCAGGGCCCTGCAGCATAAGATCCAAGACCTGATTGACCAGGGACTTCAGTTCTCAAGGCGCGGGAATATCTTCGGGAATCCTATGCCAGAACACTGCTAGGAATCTTTATCATTTCTCTTCTCCCTTTAGTTGTTTGCGCAGCTTTTGTTTTTCCTTTTTCTTTTCTTTTAGTTCTTTAGCTAGTTCAGTTGTCTTTCCCATTTAGTTGGTACTCAATGTTATTGTTACTTCTTTTGGTTATCAATAAAATTTCTTCTTTGTTCATGTTTTAATGTTCATACATTCGTTTATGTGCTAAAAAAGAAGGAAGAAAGAAAAGAAAGAAAAAAAACTCGCTCATAAAGCATGTCCGCAAACATATAAATGGAAAAACCTTTGTTTTTCACGAAAACCCTTGTACGAAACCACCTTCCCGTCCAAGCATTCACCACCTCCACCACACATGTCACAGCATCCCATCATTTCTACCGTTTCACCAGACACATAAAAACAAAATTGCTGCCACCAAAAGGACAAAAAGATAAACCATTCGGCAATCACCCCATCACCACCATCATTTACCATCACACATGCAATCACCCTCCATAAATAATTTGGGCATTCTAAGGTTTGTTAAATAAACCCCACAACAATACTGGGGGCAATCTGAGTTAAGGAACGATAGCGTTTATTTCTTTTGTTTAAATGCGCAAACAAGTCTCTGAAAGTACGCTTCGCAAGAGTGCCCTGAGCGGTAAAACTAAGAGCGAAAGAGCATGACATTTTTACACGACTCCAGAGAGGTCACATTCAAAGGTAAGGTAAACGGCATGACTCCGACCGAAAAAGATAATACGTAAATTTAAGTCAAAACATATGAAAAGTAACAAAGAGCGGATACATAACAATCAGGAATGACGAAGCACCTAGGTACAACACCACATAGCCACAAGCTTGTAAACCCTGACATTAAACCCTAGGCACCCCGCTGAACTTTTCATATATCCCTTTTTCGATATTATGAACTCCACAAAATAAGCCTGCCAATGATGAATAACCGACCCGGTGACCAAAGGAAGCAAGGAGCCCGACTTCCGAACAACAACTTCACAAGTCCAAAGAAGCAAAACTGCTACCGACATGAAGAAACGATCCGTAAATGGTCCCAAAGTGACATAGGATCCCAATGAGCTAACATAAAAAGCGGCTCTCAAAGTTCAAAACCGGGAAACACAAGAACCCCGAAGGAAAAGAGATTCAAAGAAAGGCAAACCTGAAAAGCCTCGAAGAAATCCAAAATCAGGAAAAAGAGAGAAGGTGCAAGGAACAACTCAAAGTTCCAAGCTCATATGTGAAGTCATCACGAAGTAGCCAAACGACTTCAAGACGAAGAAAGCAACTCCAGGAGAAGGTGCAAGTTGCAGCTTTGGTCGCCCTTATAGCTCCACATACCCTAAACATTCCTTCAATCGTCCTATTGTCTGTTATCACACCTCATAGCCACATTATAAGCTTAAAAGACTTCCGACTTAATAGTTGTGTATCCAATCGGGTGAAAGTAACAGGTTGAACGTGTAAATGTAACAAATGTCAAATTCAATGGTTGAGATGTCTTGACCAAAAGGAGGGCACGAGCGCAACGTCAAACACTTTGAGTGTAGGATAGAAGGCACCACATCAAAATAAACCCTGACCTTGTGAGGAGGAGATTTGTTTTTGCACAATTAATCAAAGAAAATACTGGGGGCAGTCAATCGTTCCGATCGATTGCCATAAAGTCCTAAAAACCTAGATCGCCTCAAGGAAAAATACTAGGGGCAATTGTTGGTCCCCCAACAATTGCAGCAACGACACCGATGGAGGCTCAAAGACCCGAAACCCAAAGGTTTTGAAACCCTCTCATATCACACAGGCCCGTCCTAAGCCCTACCTCCACTTCAAATTTTCACAGGCCCGTCCTAAGCCCTTCCTCCACATTCAAACATCCTCAGGCCCGTTCTAAGCCCTTCCTCCACATTTAAACACCCACAGGCCCGTCATGAGCCCTACCATCTCCAGGTTTGCCATAAGCCTTAATCCTTCTACATTCATCATTCATCCAACACATTTTCGCTTAGATCCAACCTTAGGCTCGTCGCAAGACCTAGTACCAACCTTTAGGCTCATCATAAGACCTAGAACCATCCTTAGGCTCGTCATAAGACCTAGTACCATCATTAGGCTCGTCATAAGACCTAGTACCATCCTTTAGGCTCATCATAAGACCTACAACCATCCATAGGCTTCTCATAAGACCTAGAACCATCCTTAGGCTCCACATAAGACCTAGATCCCATCTTTAGGCTCGTCATAAGACCTAGATCCCATTTTTAAGCTCGTCATAAGACCTAGTACCATCCTTTAGGCTCGTCATAAGACCTAGAACCATGCTTAGGCTCGTCATAAGACCTAGATCCCATCTTTAGGCTCGTCATAAGACCTAGATCCCATCTTTAAGCTCGTCATAAGACCTAGATCCCATTTTTAGGCTCGTCATAAGACCTAGACCCCAAACCTTAGGCTCGACATAAGATCTAGAACCATTCCTTTAGTCTCGTAAGAAGACCTAGTTGCATTCCCTTAGGCTCGTCATAAGACCCTTTAGCTTACCCACTTTCATCAAACACATTGCATTCATCTCTTTCATGTAGGCTCGTCGTAAGACCTAGTTGCATTATCCAGGCACATCACAAGACCTGGCGACAGAAAAGTTGGCTAGGTGATGGCAATAAATCCTCCTATGTTATGTCAGCTTACTTTGGGATCAACGAATGGCGGGCAAAGGCAATAAGTCCCCAGGGTTTTTACCAGGAGTTATCCCTGCACACCGGCTTGGGGGGTGATGGCAATAAGTCCACATTGGGTCCAGCCAGGAGCATTGGCACGGGTTTCGGTCCCCAGAAGCATCCGAGCATCATCAACATCATCAGCATCATCGTCAGCATCAGCATCATTAGCGTCGTTAGCATTTCAGCATTCCTGCATTCGCTACCACCTAGTTTTCACATCCTAGGTAGTCAACGCCTTAGAATCGCTTGACATTGCTATATTTCATTTATTATAGGTGGTCAACGCCTTAGAATCGCTTGACATTATTTCATTTTGTCACCTAGGTAGTCAACCCCTAAAATAGCTTGACACGTTTTCACTTACAGGTAGTCAGCGCCTTAGAATAGCTCGACAATGTTTTATTCCTTAGGTAGTAAGCACCTCCGAATAGCTAGACGTAGTCAATGCGGTTTCGGACAACATGGAGGGTTTTGTGGAATCCAAAATTTTGGGGCATCACTCAAGCATCAACCAGACTTTTCACATCCATTTTAAAGTCCAGTTGACGGGGGGCAATCTGTTATACCCAAAATTTTGACCCCCCTGGTTAGGGTCTGCGAGGTTTTGGTGTTGCGAGGGACATTTCGATCAAGTAATGAGAGATTCCGGCTCGATCAACACATTCCAGAGCATAGGGAGCAGTTTTGTCGTTGTCAGGGGCGTTTTCGTAATTTTAAGGCTCCTAAGACCTCTTATAGTCTTTCTCTCTCCTCCAAAAGATGCCCAAATCAGCTTGAAATGATTTGCAATTTTAACCATAGATAGAGGATGACATTTTAAGCATAATGGCGTTGGAATTTTATTTTTTCGAATTTCCAATAATTTTCTAGCAATTTCTGACTAATTTGACGAGAAATTCAATTTAAAAATATTCCAACATTTAAAAAATCCGATTCCACTTCTGAAAAATCATAATTTCCATCCTTGACACGTGGTTAAAATTTCACAGCAAAGTTCCTTTGGGAAGTCATTTAATTAAAATGTCAAAAAAATCTTACTTTTACTAGATTTTCTTTATCTTTAAGAAAGTCTATATAAAGAGATATGTTTTTTGATAAAGAGAGAATATAATAAGCTCAAGAACCCTAGGAAGTTACAAGGCACGGCCTCCTCTCTCTCATACATTTTCCAACACCTGGCCACCCGAATCATATCGAAAACCACCCGAAATCACCATCCAAACTCGTTTTCCAATCCCCAAAGCACCAATAATCATCAAAACCCCACATAAACACCACCAAAACGTGAAGAACATAAAGAACAACTAACAACCATAAGCTCGGGTCGAACTCAGTCTGGAACCAGCACCATTGAAGCCTCCGAAGAATCCCGACGTGAAGAATCCTCTTGAATTCAAAGGTAAAACAGGTTTCAATTCTACTTTTCTAACTCCCCACGACCTTATTAACTCTCTGTCCAATTTTGGGTTCAAACAACCTTTTTACGCTTTTGTATTGCTAATTGCTTTTGCTTCTGCCTTGTTACTTGTTTGTCAAGTTTCGTGCATAATCAGACTTCAGACTACAATCTTTCAATTACTAACATATTGTATATCTTTCAGGCTACACGTGCATAATTTTTTAGCCGAAAACACCGTCGGGAACCATCAGAAAACCCCTGTCCGTGGGTGGTCCGGCACCTCGGACCTATGGTCCGGGACCATGGACGGGTTGTCTGTGGCCACAGACACTGTACACCCTACTACGCACAACACATTACTTGGAATCGCAGCGGAAAATAAACAACTAAACGGTAACTAAACGGATGGTGCTACAATGCCGTCAACCACCCACGTGGCTAACAAGGCTGAATAAATACAATTGTACCGGTCTGATGATCAGACTCCCGAGCATAGAACTAATAACAATATATATACATCAACATAATACCGAGTGTTTACATAAATCCTTCACTGTATACTTTACTGTAAACCATCATAAACAAGTATATAACACGCCACGGGAGCACAGGCGCAACCCGGGCAACATCCAAAAGTACTCCAAAAGTAAACTACTCTCTAGGATCTAGAGCCACTCTGCTTCTTCGATCCTCATCCTGCAGTATAAGAAATATGGATCCCCCGAGGGGGTCAGCAACCCTTGGCTGGCATGGTTAACGCGCAGCCCATCGACTACCGGAATGCGCGCAACTATTTGTCATGATGACATGGTATTTATTTTAAACACACAACTCATACATATATAACATAACATGGGTATTGTACACATCATAACTCACATCACAAACATACAAGTCCTTTTAGGAAGAGAACCAACACAGTTAGTCCCCACTGAGAGCCTAGAGAATGTTGCCATGCTCATGCTTAGCTCGTTACATAACTCGTTACCGTCCGGTTAGATTGGACAGTTAACTTAACACAAGGTGCCTCGGATATAGTGATCCAAGCACACCGAATTAACACATAGTATGCCCCTGTGGCCCGACGTGAGTCAGTAAAATAGCCTTGGTTAAGCTAAAGGGAAGGTTAGAAACCAAATTGGAAACTTAACCATAACATACAGAGAGAATCGAACCGGTTATGACATCGACTCCCATACTCACACGCGTGGCCGGAACAGACCGGACTCCTCACTTCCCCCGTTAGCCCTTGTTAGTAGTTCATCATCGAACTCAACAAACACTCCACAATAATAGGTCAAGTCTTGTTAGACACACACAAGGGAAGAGAGAGTCATACTTAACAACATAATAATATTTAACAACTGTAAACTC
Organism: Limonium bicolor; assembly: GCA_023374045.1. Classification (NCBI taxonomy): domain Eukaryota; kingdom Viridiplantae; phylum Streptophyta; class Magnoliopsida; order Caryophyllales; family Plumbaginaceae; genus Limonium; species Limonium bicolor. Next base: position 284,851,131 of record CM041780.1, read on the forward strand.
TTTACATGGTTTAATCTTACAAAGTCATAAACACACAGAAAAACAAACAACACACAAGCCGGTGTAAACCGGTAGGCAACAGACTGCAAGAAAACCATACCTTGGTCCTTGCCTCGACTGATTTCCACCTTGAGAGAATCCTAAACACATTAGTAACGTCGGTTAATTATTTATTTAACTTCAAACTTACTAAGTATTTAACATGATTGTATGACATGTTTTAATGTCTATCTTGCCCTAGGTTATCTTCATTATACACCCTAGGGTTAACCACATAAGTCACATTCTTTTCTGTTTTTTTTTTTTACTAGTTTAGGTCCGACCGGACTTGCCGACCGGACTTGTCCATGTCCGGTCGATTCCAGAGAGTTTCTCCTCTTCGGAAATTTAGCCCGACCGGACTTGCCAAGTCCGGTCCTATGTCCGGTCGATTCCAGTAACTCAATCCGTACACAATTACAGGCCCGACCGACCTTGCAAGTCCGGTCCCAAGGTCGGTCCATTCCAGAAGCCATTTCTCGCAGGGTAAACTGGGCCCGACCGAACTTGCAAGTCCGGTCGCAAGTCCGGTCTGCCCCAAATCTTTGTTTTCCTTTTTACATTCAACTCCAAACTTCACCCCATATAACCTAGTACCCCCTAACCTCATTTGGGCACTTCAAACACAACTTAAGACATCCTTAAACACACATAAAACTCATTTTCTAATTCCTTAAGCCTTTACTTATTCTTCACAAAATTCCTAACACTTACAATTTTTCTCCTAGTTTTTCAAGTGGTGTTTCATACCTAAGATAACTACTATCCCAAAATGCTTTCTCCTTATTTTAACATCATCATCATCTCTCACAACTAATTCCTTATATCCTTCTTGAAACTCTTTTCCTAGTGTACACTTCTCCTTATTTTACCAAAGTTTGCCTAGGTATTTACCTAAGTCCCAAAGTGACTTTGGTACTTACTAAATCTCAAGATCATGCCTAAGTCCTTATTACACTCTAGAACACTTCCTAGTTCATCAAAATTCTTTAAAACATCATGAACTCCTTATTCATTTCCTACATTTTCTAACTCACCAAACCTTATGTAAACACTTAGAACTTCTTACTTCTTACCTAAATTTTGACATGGATTCCCCTAGAACATTACTAAGCCTAAACACTTTGTATTCTCCATTAAACACACAAAACATCTAAAATCACCAAGAACACTCTCATACACAACTTCACCAAATTTACACTACATCTCAATATAGTGCATAACTTAAATTGCATGGCACTTAGGCCCTTAAAATGCATGGCTCTTAGGCCCTTAAAGTGCTTAAATCTAAACACTGAATTTCCACAATATATATGCCTTTAACCTGCGATTACACACAACAAGACATATGGTATTTTACTAGTCTCCTTGAGAACATTTACTAGGTCATTTACCATTTGCTCTTTAGGTAGTTTTAATAAGCAATTATAGGCTCATTTCTCCTAAGGCATTAAACAACATTAAGTTAGTAGATTTACCTCTTTTTCCAAAACACTTCCTTCTTGTTTCCTTACAAAACCGTATGGTATTTTGATTCCTTGTCAAGTTCTAGACAATATACAAACATTATAATGAGTATTCAAGCTATAGGCTTCATCTCATTGTAAACCCTAATTTTACATTGTTTCAAAAACATTAATGTAGTTGTTTTACCTTGATCTTTGAAGAGAGTTTGAATATATAACAAGAGAGGACTCCACCTAGTCCATGAAGAGTTGAAATGAAGCTAGAACAAAGTCACACAAAGAGCTATATCAATGTGTATTTTCGGTCAAGGTAAGAACATGGAGGAAACATGATTTTTCTTTGAGATTCCTTACCTAGAAGCAAAGGAGATCAACAATATGTCAAAACAAGCTCAAGCTCCTTCAATGGTGGAACACCTTGGCACCGAAATGGGGCTCTTGGAGTTTTGAGAAGATAGGAATAAGAGCTTGATGAGAGGAAGAGATTGGTGGTCTTAGAATTTGATTTGGACAAGTGAACAAGATTTTACAAGAGGTCAAAGTGGGAGTTCTAATGGTGGTAGTGGTATTACCGAGAGAGAGCAAAGAAAGAGGTAGAAGATGGTGTTTGGAAACCGTGGGAATGAAGGAAAGAAATGAAATGAGATAGGATTTGCTTTTAAGAAGATATTTATGCTTATAAAGTAAAAAGTAAGTTTACTTAGTTTTCTTTACTTACTTATTTTATCAACTAAAGAGTGGTGAGTCACACACTTAGAAAACCGGCCCCCTTTATTAGTGTGAGGGTGTTTTAGTCTTTGTTTGTCAATTTAATTACTTAATACAACATAAGTTATAAACTAGCTTATAAAAGTACTATTCACCTAAACAAGGCACTTAGAAGTGAAATTTTTGATTTCCCATTAATATAGCCACCCAAATGTGATACTATATAGTACACATATATATTTAAGAGTAATGATGGACATTTAGCCATTCAAAACTCATTTACAAGACAATTTTTCAAAAATGTGCTTTAAGACTCCTTAAAGCACATTTTGTGTTTAAACTTGTTTTCAAGCTTGGTTTTCTTTGGTAATTGGTTTAATATGTTCATTAGTGTATAAATGAGGTCTTGGTAAGTTCATTAGGTCTTAACCAATTTATCACAAGCTTAGAGCACATTTTGGCTCTTATTGACTTTAAAGCACATTTTGTGTTTTCTTTAGTTTAAATTTATTTACTAAGGTTTCTAAGACTCTTTTTAGTCTTATTACACCATATTTAGGTGTTTAGACAACATAACTAGGTTTGGGGTATTTCAATCTACCCCCCTTAAAAGAACTTTGTCCCCAAAGTTCATACTTCCACATAACTTAAACATTAGAACATGAGAACACATATCAACAACACTTCTATATCACATTAACAACATCTTACATCATATCGGACACATGGTCCAAACAACAAAACATCACAACATCATTCAGACTCAGTGGTCTGTAACATTAACAACATGACAACACAACACAGACAATGTATTCAAATACATGTCATACACATAACCGAAACGGCTCTACCCCCCTTAAATAGGGGTACGCCCCGTACCCTATACATACAAACACTAAGAAGTAAACAACGACGGGTACTTCGCCTTCATCTTATCTTCCAGCTCCCAAGTGGCCTCCTCAACGTCCTGGTTAGACCAGAGAACCTTCACCAGTCTAACAGACTTATGGCGAGTGTCTCGAGTCTTAGTGTCCAGAATCCGTACTGGAGTCTCCACTGATCGCATGGTCGGCTCTAAAGTTAGCCTTTCAGGCTGAAGCACATGAGACGGATGAGACATATACTTCTTCAACTGGGACACATGGAATACATCATGTACCTTGCCCAGCTCGGCGGGTAAGTCAAGTCTATAAGCTACCGGGCCGATCCGCTCCGTCACAACATAAGGCCCCACATATTTTGGGCTCAACTTGCCTTTCTGGCCAAAACGAAACACTCCCTTCATGGGGGATACTCTCAAAAATACCTGATCGCCCACGGCGAATTCCAGGTCACGTCGGCGCACATCTGCGTACGACTTCTGTCTATCCTGAGCTGCTTTCATATTAGCCCTGATCTGGCGAACTTCTGCCTGAACTTGCTCAAGATACTCTGGTCCTATAATGACCGTCTCACTCGACTCATCCCAGCATAATGGCGTGCGGCATGGTCTACCGTACAATGCCTGGAAGGGAGACATCTTGATCGATGCATGATAACTGTTGTTGTAGCTAAACTCGATCAGATGTAACTTATCAATCCAGCTGGTCTGAAAGTCAAGTGCACATGCACGTAGCATATCCTCAAGTGTCTGAATAGTGCGCTCACTCTGACCATCGGTCTGTGGGTGAAACGCTGTACTCAATTTCAGTTCAGTACCCAATGCCTCTCGTGTAGACTTCCAATATCTGGATAGGAATCTGGTATCTCTGTCAGATACAATCGTCTTTGGTACACCATGATGTCTTACAATTTCCTTATCGAATAGTTCTGCCAATCTTGCCACTTTCCAGGTGTCCTTCATCGGAATGAATCGAGACACCTTGGTCAGTCGGTCTACCACAACCCAAATCATATTCAGACCTCCCCTTGTAGGCGGAAGCCCTACCACGAAGTCCATGGATATGTCATGGAACTTCCACTCCGGCACTGGCATTGGCTGCACCATACCACCAGGCCGTCGGTGCTCAAACTTGACCTTTGACAAGTGAGACACCTCAACACATAGTCATTCACATCCTTTTTCATTCCAGCCCACCAGAAATATCTTTTCATACCTTTGTACATCTTTGAAGCTCCGGGGTGAATCGAAGTAGTAGAACAATGGGATTCACTCAATATGCGCTCCTTCAACTCAGCGCTACTCCTGGGTATACACAACCGGCCATTAAGCCTAATCAGGTCATCATCGTGGAGTCTGAAGTCGTACTTCTGACCCTCGAATGTGCCATCAATAAGCTTCTGCCTAATCTCCACCATACTGATCCGTCATCTGAGCACTCCGCACCTCTTCAACCAAGCCAGTATGAGAGACTAGCGAATGGAGAGAGTGTGCTCGGCGACTCAATGCGTCAGCTACCACATTTGCCTTACCCTCCTTGTACTGTAAATTGATGTCATAATCATTCAGAAATTCAACCCACCTTCTTTGCCTCATGTTCAACTCCTTCTGAGTGAACAAGTACTTTAAACTCTTGTGGTCAGAATAAATCGTCACACTTACCCCATACAAGTGATGTCGCCATATCTTCAGTGCGAAGACAATGGCCCCCAATTCTAAATCGTGGGTAGGGTAGTTCTCCTCATGCTTCTTCAGCTGTCGGGAGGCGTAAGCTACGACCTTCCCGTGTTGCATCAACACACAACCCATACCCCTGCCTGATGCGTCGCAATAGACCTCAAAACCATCTGGACCGTCTGGTAATGTCAGGACCGGTGCAGATGTCAGAGCATCCTTGAGACTCGCGAAAGAACTCTCACAGTCGACTGTCCACTCGAATGGTGCATCCTTCTTCATCAAGGAAGTCATCGGCTTCGAGACACTGGAGAAGTTCTTCACAAATCTCCTATAATAACCTGCCAGACCGAGGAAGCTCCTGATGTCGGTAACTGTCTTCGGCCTAGGCCAGGTGCGCACTGCATCTATCTTTGCCGGATCAACAGCGATCCCGGCCTCAGAAATCACATGTCCAAGGAATGATACTTGGTTCAACCAAAATTCACACTTAGAAAATTTAGCATACAGCTGATTCCTTCTCAATGTTTGCAATACATCTCTCAGGTGGCTTTCATGCTCACCTCTCGATTTCGAATACACAAGTATGTCATCGATGAAGACTACCACTGATTTGTCCAACTGATCTTGGAACAAACGGTTCATTAAGTCCATGAACTTTGCTGGTGCATTTGACAAGCCAAACGGCATAACTGTGAACTCATAATGCCCATACCTAGTTCTGAAAGCTGTCTTTTCGATATCACTGTCACGGATGGCAATCTGGTGGTATCCGGAACGTAGGTCTATCTTGGAGAATACTGATGCTCCCCTCAGCTGATCAAATAGATCGTCGATGCGTGGTAAGGGGTAACGGTTCTTCACCGTAACAGCATTCAGCTCCCGATAATCAATACATAGGCGGAGGCTACCGTCCTTCTTCTTCACGAAGAGGACCGGCGCTCCCCATGGTGAAACACTGGGGCGGACAAAGCCCTTGTCGAGTAGGTCTCTCAGCTGCTCCTTGAGCTCTGTCATCTCTGCTGGAGCCATACGGTAAGGTGCTTTTGCAATGGGTCCGGTGCCCGGAACTAGATCAATCTCAAACTCAACCTCTCGTGCTGGCGGCATGCCCGGCAGTTCCTTAGGAAATACATCAGGAAACTCCGACACTACCGGCACATCTGGGCTAAACTCAGGGTCTCTCTATGTCCTGGACATAGCAGAGGTATACATCATTCCCTCGTCGTAACTCGTGATACATAGCCATGGCGGTGATGATCTGAGTCGAAGGCTCCCTGGGCCTCTGGCGGTAAGATATGGTAACCCCAGACGGACTCCGAAGAAGCAGTCGATGCTCGGCACACAGGATTCTGCCCTTGTACCGCTCCAACCAGTTCATCCCGACAATCACATCAAAGCCTAGCCCGTCGAACTCTATCAAGTCGATCGGAAACTCTTCCCCTGATTCGAACAATAGCACCTCGGTAGTAACGGGTACATCTGATCCGCTCTTTCGACGGGAGAGTGACCACGAAGTCTGGCATCTCTTCACCGTCTAACCCCAGCCTCTTCGCAAATGATAGCGAAATGAATGTGTGTGAGGCTCCAGAGTCGAACAAGATCGATGCATCCACGCCATTCACTGGAAAGGTACCGGTGAGGATTGTGCCGCTCTTGCCGGCTTCTGCCTTATTGCAGACACTCAGTATACCTCCCGTTCCGAGTGCACAGCCTAATTCATTGGCAAACTAATAAGTATTGGGTAACAACACGGTTTATATGCTTCAAACAACTCCACTTTATTCATTAACACACTCTTTTTACAACATTCATTGGCTTATACTGTTGCCATGATTCACACTTACAACATCCTTAATACATACTGGTTTGTCACATAATTATACAAGGCTTAAAACTGTCTAAAGGTCAAATTCAAACGTCCGGGTTTCATGTGTGTGGCATTGATCACTGCCGACGGTGCGGTATTCAGTTTGATCTTTCTGATGCCATGATATAGCATCCTTGATTGCCCACCCATGATTAGTACATCTCCCGATTTCAGCAGTAGCTTCTTTGCGAGATCAGCACGCTTCTGCTCGCCATATACAAACACTGCGGTATCACCAATGGACCAAGACACCACGGGTACTCCCTTACTTAGAGACTCGGGTGACTCGTCCTTGTCTTGGTGTATACCTAACCGTCCACCTTTCTGGTAGAAGTTTACAATGCATAAATTGCTTTTACACTTGGAATTGATTCCGGTTCAACTTGCTGAGCAATTCCCACGGCGTGGTTAACGACCGCGTGGAACTCCTCTGGTATATTTGATACTGTTGCTCCATCTTCAGCTCGTACTTCTTGATATGACTTGGTGTAAGGGTTCCAGTCCTTACCCATGCACATCATCTTCAATTGCATCCTTGCTCCGTTCGGGTATTCGGGTGTGTAAAACCCTCCTGGTTTTGCTCCAAGTTCGTCGCATCGTCTGATGATATGGATTTGTGCCTCCGGTGTCAGGTATCCATTTAGAAGTATCATACCTGGCTGGATGACCTGACATTGCTCCAACGGAAAGTCGGTGATGTTGATGGTGGTTTCTTCAGGGTTTGGTGTGGGTGGGATTGGATAACATATATTGAAAGTTCCTTTAAGTTTAGAGTACTCTAATTAGGCAAATCTCACACTATACTTTATTTATTTACTCACATGGTTGTTTATTTAAACTCACTCACACACATGCATGAAATGCGGTTTGCAGACACTCATTACATTCAACAGTTTAGGCGGTACCTGGTCTAGAAGAGGGCCCTGGCGCCTCAGACCGGTACCACATTCAGGGTGGCCTTGTTGGACCCCGACCCCTTCCCCTTCTGGGACTCTGTGTACCTCTGATCTGGGGGTGGCTGGTTCGCCGTCTTCTGGCCATCGGTGGTCGTAGTGGCCTTACCCTTCCATTGCCCCTTGGGCCTGTAGTTCCTACTGTTCGGGTTCTGCCAGCATTCATGATCGCGGTGACCCATCTTCTTACAGTATCGGCACTGAACATCGTTACCCTTGCAGTCCTTGCCGGGGTGGTCTCCGTTGCACCACTTGCAGTAATAGTGGCGCTCCGGTCCAGAGCCCGTGCTAGCTGCTATCACAATACACAATCAATACTTGTTCCACAACTTATTAACATATACTCTAACTTATCACGCAGACTTAGACAATTACCCTTAGGTGGGTAAGAACGTAGGGGCTTGGCCGCATACGCATAGGTGAGCTGTAGAGGCTCCTCAGCAGTGGTGGTCTGGGTCTGGCCCTTGCCACCCTGTTGCTGTCCTTTCTGGGACTGGGGGTATGATTTCTTCTTCTTCCCCACTGCCCTTGCGTGCCTTGGCCCTCGTTCTGAGCCTTGCGCTTGAGCGCACTTCCTCGTCCCTCAGACGGACGGTGATCTCCACAATAGCAGAGGCATGATAGCACTCCTGCAAGGTGGTATATCCAATAGGCCCCATGCCGTAGCGTAGGCGGTAGTTCAGTCCGTTGTAGAAACGGTTCACAAGGATCCGGTCTGAGTAACCCAGATCCGGTAGCAGGTGGATAAGTCCGATGAAGGCTAAGTAGTACTCATCTACCGTCATCTTATCTTGTCCTTGATCAGATGTCCAACTCCAGGCGCTTGGCCTCTTGCACATGTATAGGGTAGTATTTGGCTCGCAGAAGAGCCGTATACTCCCTCCACTGAAACGTCGGGTCAGCAACTCTACCCTCGCGCACAAGCTTCCACCAGTTTTGTGCCGAGCCCTTCAAGTAGTAAGCAGCAAGTCGTACCTTGACCTGCTCAGGTGGTGCTAGGGTTTCGAAGGCGGTCTCCATTTCGGAGATGTATGCCTCGAGCTTACGGGGATCGGTCTCCCCACTGAATGAGGGCGGCCTCAGATCAGCCAACGCCTTGACCTAATTGGTCTCTCGTGGCGGCGGTGGTGGTGGCTGAACTCCGGGCTGTTGCCCTTGCTGTATAGCAGCAACTAAATCGGGTACCAGCTGGGCTACGGCGGCTGCAACTGCCTCAGCCATGGTCTGTGCCGTAGTATCTCCATCCTGGTCACCCATACCTCCAGTACCGCGCCCGCGGCCTCTACCTCGTGGTCTACCTGCCATCTGAATTCATATGAACATCTCATTAGCATTATGCTTGCACACTTATCGGTCCAACGATTGTAACGCTTCCCGATAATAAGGTATCTCCACACTTAGTTAGTGGTTAACCTTTCCAAATCTGTTCACTTAGGTATCTGTAGTTAGGTTTCCTAACTCGGTATGTCCCTAAGCTCGGTATTCTAGTCATCAGCGATACTTCGCTCTGATACCACTTTTTGTAACACCCCTACTACACACAACACATTACTTGGAATCGCAGCGGAAAATAAACAACTAAACGGTAACTAAACGAATGGTGCTACAATGCCGTCAACCACCCACGTGGCTAACAAGGCTGAATAAATACAATTGTACCGGTCTGATGATCAGATCCCGAGCATAGAACTAATAACCATATATATACATCAACATAATACCGAGTGTTTACATAAATCCTTCACTGTATACTTCACTGTAAACCATCATAAACAAGTATATAACACGCCACGGGAGCACAGGCGCAACCCGGGCAACATCCAAAAGTACTCCAAAAGTAAACTACTCTCTAGGATCTAGAGCCACTCTGCTTCTTCGATCCTCATCCTGCAGTATAAGAAATATGGATCCCCCGAGGGGGTCAGCAACCCTTGGCTGGCATGGTTAACGCGCAGCCCATCGACTACCGGAATGCGCGCAACTATTTGTCATGATGACATGGTATTTATTTTAAACACACAACTCATACACATATAACATAACATGGGTATTGTACACATCATAACTCACATCACAAACATACAAGTCCTTTTAGGAAGAGAACCAACACAGTTAGTCCCCACTGAGAGCCTAGAGAATGTTGCCATGCTCATGCTTAGCTCGTTACATAACTCGTTACCGTCCGGTTAGATTGGACAGTTAACTTAACACAAGGTGCCTCGGATATAGTGATCCAAGCACACCGAATTACACATAGTATGCCCCTGTGGCCCGACGTGAGTCAGTAAAATAGCCTTGGTTAAGCTAAAGGGAAGGTTAGAAACCAAATTGGAAACTTAACCATAACATACAGAGAGAATCGAACCGGTTATGACATCGACTCCCATACTCACACGCGTGGCCGGAACAGACCGGACTCCTCACTTCCCCCGTTAGCCCTTGTTAGTAGTTCATCATCGAACTCAACAAACACTCCACATAATAGGTCAAGTCTTGTTAGACACGCACAAGGGAAGAGAGAGTCATACTTAACAACTAATAATATTTAACAACTGTAAACTCTTTACATGGTTTAATCTTACAAAGTCATAAACACACAGAAAAACAAACAACACACAAGCCGGTGTAAACCGGTAGGCAACAGACTGCAAGAAAACCATACCTTGGTCCTTGCCTCGACTGATTTCCACCTTGAGAGAATCCTAAACACATTAGTAACGTCGGTTAATTATTTATTTAACTTCAAACTTACTAAGTATTTAACATGATTGTATGACATGTTTTAATGTCTATCTTGCCCTAGGTTATCTTCATTATACACCCTAGGGTTAACCACATAAGTCACATTTTTTCTGTTTTTTTTTACTAGTTTAGGTCCGACCGGACTTGCCGACCGGACTTGTCCATGTCCGGTCGATTCCAGAGAGTTTCTCCTCTTCGGAAATTTAGCCCGACCGGACTTGCCAAGTCCGGTCCTATGTCCGGTCGATTCCAGTAACTCAATCCGTACACAAATTACAGGCCCGACCGACCTTGCAAGTCCGGTCCCAAGGTCGGTCCATTCCAGAAGCCAATTCTCGCAGGGTAAACTGGGCCCGACCGAACTTGCAAGTCCGGTCGCAAGTCCGGTCTGCCCCAAATCTTTGTTTTCCTTTTTACATTCAACTCCAAACTTCACCCCATATAACCTAGTACCCCCTAACCTCCTTTGGGCACTTCAAACACAACTTAAGACATCCTTAAACACACATAAAACTCATTTTCTAATTCCTTAAGCCTTTACTTATATCTTCACAAAATTCCTAACACTTACAATGTTTTCTCCTAGTTTTTCAAGTGGTGTTTCATACCTAAGATAACTACTATCCCAAAATGCTTTCTCCTTATTTTAACATCATCTCTCACAACTAATTCCTTATATCCTTCTTGAAACTCTTTTTCCTAGTGTACACTTCTCCTTATTTTACCAAAGTTTGCCTAGGTATTTACCTAAGTCCCAAAGTGACTTTGGTACTTACTAAATCTCAAGATCATGCCTAAGTCCTTATTACACTCTAGAACACTTCCTAGTTCATCAAAATTCTTTTAAAACATCCTGAACTCCTTATTCATTTCCTACATGTTCTAACTCACCAAACCTTATGTAAACACTTAGAACTTCTTACTTCTTACCTAAATTTTGACATGGATTCCCCTAGAACATTACTAAGCCTAAACACTTTGTTTTCTCCATTAAACACACAAGAACATCTAAAATCACCAAGAACACTCTCATACACAACTTCACCAAATTTACACTACATCTCAATATAGTGCATAACTTAAATTGCATGGCACTTAGGCCCTTAAAATGCATGGCTCTTAGGCCCTTAAAGTGCTTAAATCTTAAACACTGAATTTCCACAATATATATGCCTTTAACCTGCGATTACACACAACAAGACATATGGTATTTTACTAGTCTCCTTGAGAACATATACTAGGTCATTTACCATTTGCTCTTTAGGTAGTTTTAATAAGCAATTATAGGCTCATTTCTCCTAAGGCATTAAACAACATTAAGTTAGTAGATTTACCTCTTTTTCCAAAACACTTCCTTCTTGTTTCCTTACAAAACCGTATGGTATTTTGATTCCTTGTCAAGTTCTAGACAATATACAAACATTATAATGAGTATTCAAGCTATAGGCTTCATCTCATTGTAAACCCTAATTTTACATTGTTTCAAAAACATTAATGTAGTTGTTTTACCTTGATCATTGAAGAGAGTTTGAATATATAACAAGAGAGGACTCCACCTAGTCCATGAAGAGTTGAAATGAAGCTAGAACAAAGTCACACAAAGAGCTATATCAATGTGTATTTTCGGTCAAGGTAAGAACATGGAGGAAACATGATTTTTCTTTGAGATTCCTTACCTAGAAGCAAAGGAGATCAACAATATGTCAAAATACAAGCTCAAGCTCCTTCAATGGTGGAACACCTTGGCACCGAAATGGGGCTCTTGGAGTTTTGAGAAGATAGGAATAAAGAGCTTGATGAGAGGAAGAGATTGGTGGTCTTAGAATTTGATTTGGACAAGTGAACAAGATTTTACAAGAGGTGAAAGTGGGAGTTCTAATGGTGGTAGTGGTATTACCGAGAGAGAGCAAAGAAGAGAGGTAGAAGATGGTGTTTGGAAACCGTGGGAATGAAGGAAAGAAATGAGAATGAGATAGGATTTGCTTTTAAGAAGATATTTATGCTTATAAAGTAAAAAGTAAGTTTACTTAGTTTTCTTTACTTACTTATTTTATCAACTAAAGAGTGGTGAGTCACACACTTAGAAAACTGGCCCCCTTTATTAGTGTGAGGGTGTTTAAGTCTTTGTTTGTCAATTTAATTACTTAATACAACATAAGTTATAAACTAGCTTATAAAAGTACTATTCACCTAAACAAGGCACTTAGAAGTGAAATTTTGATTTCCCATTAATATAGCCACCCAAATGTGATACTATTAGTACACATATATATTTAAGAGTAATGATGGACATTTAGCCATTCAAAACTCATTTACAAGACAATTTTTCAAAAAATGTGCTTTAAGACTCCTTAAAGCACATTTTGTGTTTAAACTTGTTTTCAAGCTTGGTTTTCTTTGGTAATTGGTTTAATATGTTCATTAGTGTATAAATGAGGTCTTGGTAAGTTCATTAGGTCTTAACCAAATTTATCACAAGCTTAGAGCACATTTTGGCTCTTATTGACTTTAAAGCACATTTTGTGTTTTCTTTAGTTTAGATTTATTTACTAAGGTTTCTAAGACTCTTTTTAGTCTTATTACACCATATTTAGGTGTTTAGACAACATAACTAGGTTTGGGGTATTTCAGACACCCACGGACGGCGGCAGGTTTTTTAAAATTTTAAAATTTAGGTTTTTTCTAAATAATGTTTGGGCCCACGCACAGCTTGTCCGTGGCCCCGGACTTTTCAAAATTTCTTTTTTTCTTAAATTCGACTTTTCTGTATAATTAGGTTAACTGGGGTCCGTGGTCTCGGACATGGGGTCCGTGGCTACGGACGTAAACAAAATTTTCCCTAAGTCTGCCTCCGAACTCTAGTTTAGGTATTTTCAGACTTCACTTTAATTTTCTGTCAAAAAATCTTAAAAAAAAACAGAAGCGCGCACTTAGGTTAAAAACAACTTTGTAGTAAGCCGTAAATAAACAAAGTAGAGGAAAAACGACCTAGGAGGGGTAATGAAAGTAATTGAACCCTAAATAAGTCGTATACCAAGCCCCTGAACCCGAACTCTCCTTTCCTAATTTGATCTAGGTTAAAATTTGGTGGCGACTCATAATAGGTTCTAGTGAGCTAGCTTAGGTTTTAATAATTATTGTTATATGACATAGTTATTACTCTTAGGTTATAAGTGGACCTAAAACCCGGTTAGATCCTAATCAGCTTTAATCAACATATGACAGGGTTTAAAATCGAGGCTCACAGACAGACCACCGAAGCTGGTGATGACACTAGTCAGTGGTGAACCACCGGGTACTAGCACTTCATTAAGCTTCCAGAAAGCGGGAATAACGGGCTCCATAGCGAGAGCAGCTTCCTCATCAGTCGTGTTCTCCTGATCAGGGTCATCCTCGTCTAGGCCCACATCCTCAGATGTCTCCTCAGCCTCCTCCTCATCTATGTCCATGTCAACGGGTGCTGCAACATCCAGAGGGGTCCGGGGGTCATGATAGCTACACCCAGAAGAAGTCTGTGCCTCCGCATGCTCCACACGGTGGTCATGATTGTAACACCCCTACTACGCACTTAACAATAACTAAAATCACAGCGGAAATAAACAACTAAAACAATCACTACACGGTTTGGTGTTACACGCCGTTAGCCACCCACGTGGCTAACAAGGCAGAATACATACAATTTGTACCGGTCTGATGATTAGACTCCCGAGCATAGAACTAACACCATAAATACATAATATACAATACCGAGTATTTAATTACAATCCATCACTGTAAACCATCATTATACCTCCACTGTAACAACAACGGATCCAAAATATAACGCCACAGGAGCATACGCGCATCCCGGGCCCAACATCCAAAATAACCCAAAAGTATTCCATAATCCTAGAATCTAGAGCCACTCCGCCTCTTCGATCCTCATCCTGCAACATAGGTAAACAATATGGTGCCCCAAAGGGGGCTCAGCAACTCATGGCTGGCATGGCTAACGTGCAGCCCATCGACTACCGAGATACATGCAACCAATTGTCATGATAACATGGCATTGATTTTAAACAAACATTTTAGTTAACATAGCAACAAGATTTGCATCACAACATAATCACATAACATAACAAGTACGGTTCTCTTAGGAACCGAACCAAAACATAGTCAATTACCCGGTGAGCCTAGAGATTGCTACCAAACTCATGCTAAGCTCGTTACATAACTCGTTACAGTCCGGTTAAATGAACGGTTAACTTAACCCATAGGTGTGTCGGATATAGGAATCCAAGCACACCGAACAAACATAGTATGCCCCTGAGCCCGACGTGAGTCAATAAAATAGCCGTGGATAAGCTAAAGGGAAGGTTGAAAACCAAAATGGAAACAACCATAACATACAAAGAGAATCGAACCGGTTATGACATCGACTCCCATACTCACACGCGTGGCCGGAACAGACCGGACTCCTCACTTCCCCCGTTAGCACTTGTTAGAAAACCCATCATTGGAACTTAATAAGTCAATTCACAAACAAGTGTTTAGGTCTAGTTAGAAACACACAAGTGTAATGAGGCATAACTCACCATCACAATAAAGTTAACAACTATAAACTCATTTCATGACATAAGTCTTAGAAGGTCATAAACACACAGAAAAACAAACAACACACAAGCCGGTGTAAACCGGTAGGCAACAGACTACAAGAAAACCATACCTTGGTCTGTGCTTCGGTTGGTTTCCACCGAAGGCAACTCCTATACATAATTAATAATGTCGGTTAATTAACTTATTCAACTTATAATTTACTAAGTGTTTACATGTTTTCATGACATGTTTTATCCTTAATCTTACACTCATTTATCTTTATTATTCATACTAGGGTCCACTACATAACCCTCATTCTCTTTCTTAGATTTAAAGAATTTTTTTTTTAATGTTTGGTCCGGACCGCCCGACTGGGGAGGTCCCAGGGGCGGTCCACAACAGAAGCTCCCACGCCTGCAGCAAACAACCGGACCTCCCCACAGGGGCGGTCCCTAGGGGCGGTCCACTGCAGAACCAATTTTCTTAAGTGTTTTTCTCCTCTTTTTGAACTCCAAATTCATCCCAATTTTTTTTCCTATGCTTTACACATGTTCTCCCACATGTTTTAACATCTTTTGGGCACACTAAAACCTCTCTAATCATCCCAAAAATTCCTTAACACTTAGAACATTTTTTCCTTACACTTGTAACTTGTATTCTGGCCTAGAACTTCACCTAACCAAAGTATTCCTCCATTACCTTATAATCACCCTTTTAAACATCATTTGCACTACAACCATCCCCTTCACACAAACTTCCTAGGTCCTTCCCACAAGATCTTGTTTTAAACATTCACAAGGCATTACTCTTCCATTGCTCACCAAACTTTGCACAAGACTAAAGCATACACTCACCACTAATTTGGTATGCTTACAATCACCCATTTGATTCTCTAAACTTCCTTGAACAATGCCCAAGTCATTCTCATACTTATGAACACCTAAATTCCCTTTCTTTCACCAGATCAACCCTTAACAATTCCTAGTGAAACCTAGGTCACCAAACTATATTAAAACACCTAAGCTACTTATTTTCTACTCAAATTTTGGCATAGCTCCCTTAGTATTTCCTTACACACCAAACACAAGGTTTCTCACCTTTGAACACTCAAGAACACTTATTCACACAAAAATGTTCTTTACACACAACTAAGCCTCAAACTACACTACATAACAATATAGTGCATAATTTAAATTGCTTGGCACTTAGGCCCTTAAATTGCATGGCTCTTAGGACCTTAAATCGCATAAACCTTAAACACTGAATTTCCCACATAATATATGCCTTTGACCTGCGAATACATACAACAACACATATGCCTTTTAATAAACCCTTGAGAGTATTTTACTAGCTCATTTACCATTGGCTCCTTAAGTAGTTTATTAACCATTTTAAAGCTCAATTTCCCTAAGGCACTTTAGGTTAGGTTATTTACCTCTTTTCCTTTCAAACTTCTTTCTTGTTTCCTTGAATAGGAAATGAGCAAGGAACTTGATCACTTGTCAATCTTCTATCCACACACAAGTAAAGATAATGAGCATTAAGCTTCATGCTTATACTCATTAATAAACCTTAGGTTATATAATGTCTTAAAACACATTAATGAATTTTTTACCTTAGAATTGAATAGGAATTGGATTAAGTAGCAATAGAGGACTCCACCTAGTCCTTTGAAGATTGGAATGAGCTAACAATGAGCAAAAGAAAACACCATGAAGAAGGTGATTTCGGTCACTTATGAAAACAAGAGGAAATGAAGTTTTTCTTTGAGTTTCCTTACCTTGAAGCAAAGAAGAACAACAAGGTGCGAAAAGATGAGCTCAAGCTCCTTCCATGGTGATTCCTCTTGGCACCAAAATGGAGGTTTTGGAGTTTTGAAAAGACAAGATTGTAGAGCTTGACTAAACTAAGAGAATGGTGGTCTTGGAATTATTTTTGGAGCATGGAGCTAGGAGATATGGACAATCAAAGATGTAAATGGTATATGTCTATAGCAAAACCGTGAATGGAGGAAGAAGAGAGGTTGGAGACGGTGGGAAATGAAGAAGGAAAGAAGAGAATGAAGAAAAGGTAAGTTTGTATGATATTTATGCTTAAAGTAAATAGTAACTTGCTTTATGATTACTTATTTACTTGTTAACTAGCAAAGGTGGTGACTCACCTTATAAACACCGGCCCCCATTATCTACTTAGGGGTATTTTGGTCTTTGTTGACCAATTAAATCACTTATATTGACTTATGTTATAAACTAGCTTAATTTAGTTACTATTCACAAAACAAGGCACATAATTGTGAAAATTTTGATTTCCCATTGATTTAGACTTCCTAATGTGATACTAAGTAGCACACATGTTAATTAAAGAGTAATGATGGACATTTAGCCACATTCAAAACCCATTTACAAGACAATTTTTCAAAAATCTACTTTAAGACTCCTTAAAGCACATTTTGTGTTTTAACTTGTTTTCAAGCTTGGTTTTCTTTGGTAATTGATTTAATATGTTCATTAACATGTAAATAGGGTCTTGGTAGGCTCTTAGAGTCTAAACCAAGGTTATCCCAAGCTTAGAGCACATTTTTGCTCTAATTGACTTTAAGGTATTTATTTGTGTTTTCTATGGTTTAAAATGTTCACTAATATTTCAAAGGCACTTTTTAGCCTTATTATACCATATTTTAATGTTTAGAAAACATATAAAGGTTTGGGGTATTTCAATCTACCCCCCTTAAAAGAACATTGTCCCCAAAGTTCACACTTCCCACATATCTTTAGTATTAAAGCACGAGGATTACTTATAAAACAATACTTCCATAACAACATTAACAACATACTTAGATAACATCGGACACAAGGTCCAAACAACATAACATAGACGATGTGTTCCAATACATGTCATACACACATAACCGAAATGGCTCTACCCCCCTTAAAATAGGGGTACGCCCCGTACCCTATACATATGAACACTAAGAAGTAAATAATGATAGGTACTTCACCTTCATCTTATCTTCCAGCTCCCAGGTGGCCTCCTCGACATCCTGGTTAGACCAGAGGACCTTCACCAGGCTTACAGACTTATGACGAGTGTCTCGAGTCTTAGTATCCAGAACCCGTACGGGAGTCTCCACTGATCGCATGGTCGGCTCTAAGGTTAGCCTTTCAGGCTGAAGTACATGAGACGGATGAGACATATATTTCTTCAACTGGGACACATGAAATACATTAATTATGTACCTTGCCCAGCTCAATAGGTAAATCTAGCATGTAAGCTACCGGGCCTATCCGCTCCATCACAACATAAGGCCCCACATATTTCGGGCTCAACTTGCCTTTCTGGCCAAAACGAAACACTCCTTTAATGGGGGATACTCTAAGAAATACCTTTTCGCCCACGGCGAACTCCAGTTCACGTCTGCGCACATCGACGTATGATTTCTGCCTATCCTGAGCTGCTTTCATGTTAGCCCGGATCTGACGTACTTCTGCTTGTACTTGCTCCAGATACTCTGGTCCTATGATGACCGTCTCACTTGACTCATCGCAGCATAATGGCGTGCGGCATGGTCTACTGTACAAAGCCTGGAAGGGAGACATCTTGATCGAAGCATGGTAACTGTTGTTGTAGCTAAATTCAATCAGATGTAACTTATCAATCCAGCTTGAAATACCCGTGAATTTTGGCTTAGGATTAAATTAGTATATAGTCGGGAATGATATGAGTAAGATTAATAAAGGCCCAGAGAAGCAATATATATATATCGATATATTTACATTCGTTTCAAATAACGTTATTATGTTCAAGAATACAAATTCGATTTTACTTCTTCCTAAAATAATTTCCTCTTCCTAACTTATTTATACAGCTATTGTGTATTTATTCCTCTATCTATTCATTTAGATAATCCTTCCTAATCTTTATTATCGGTAAACCAGCCTTCTTCTATTCTATTTTTACCCAAACAGTATTTAATTATTCCCTTGTTTCAGAATCTAGATCCTTCCATGACTTTTAAAGGTTATTTAATTACTTGATTTTCAGATTGATATTATTGTTGTTATTAATATACAAACTATTTTTCAGTGCTCTCTCTCCTTTTAAAATCAAATGTATTTATTAACTTATTTCTATCTTATCATAATAATTATTTTCTATTTAATCCCACGATCTCCTTCATCTTCAATACGCCGTCACAACACTCTTCTCTTTCTTCAAGCTCTCAAACTCTTTTGAATTCACGCTCTTATTCTCCAACGTCGTTAGGCCACTTCTCTGGTGCCGGTTCTTGTAGAAGGGTAAGGGGAATCCGTTGGTAAGGTTAGGTTATTAATTCCTTGGTTTGAGTAGGTCCTGATTTTATTTCTGTTTGCAATTCTAGACACCGAATTCCCTGACGAACGCTACTGCTGACCTTGCTGAGTAATTCGGTGACTGTGAGCATATCCAGGTAAATGTTGTGCTCAACATTCTTGCCTCTGTGTTTTGTGATTATCGAAGATTTGGATTTACTGTGGTTTTGAGATTGTGGAAGTTTGGGATTTATTTCCTCCGTGTGTTTTCTGGTGTGATGGTTTGCGAAAGGTTTGGATAAACGTTTTGGGAGACTTTCCTTGAATTGGTTATTGGATTGATTGGTACCTTCTGGTGCTCCGTGTAAATTATTGGTGCCTTATGGCGCTCCGTGTAATTATTGGTACTGTGTACCCCGTGGATATTCTTATTATTTTGCCTGCAGACATAACTTACAGTTAAGCTCTAATGATCTACTCCTTTGGGTCATAAGTTACCTTCTGGGGGGTGTGCACACTTAAGGACGTAGAGTGAGGTGGGATTCTAATTATTGCGACCCGGATTGGGGTCGTCCGTGTAAACCATTGATTTGATTCCTGGAAAGTTCTCCCCTGAATATTTTGTTAATGGTGGTTTGGTGTTGGTAAAGCTGGTTATTATTATGGTGTGAGTTAAAGTTTTGCAAATGTAAATGGGTTTCAAAATGTATTTTACAGGTTGAGACAATGTTTACTCAGTTTCACTGATTTGCGCGATCCCTTCGCGTTTTCCATTGTTGTTTTATGATCGTAGGTACTCATGGCTGAATTGGGGTTTGGGACGCGCTGTCACATAGTTTAGGACGGCTGAATAAATGCTACATTGAACAAGTTGAGTTATGTTTTGGAATCGTTATGTTTTTTCAGTTTTGGAATCGTTTTGGTTTTGGTTAGTGGTGTAAGCTTGAGCACTCTTTGTTAGAGTGTGGCGGTAACGCCCTTGGGGATTTTGCTATTTCCGCTGCTATCTGGTTGAAGTGTTTTACTCGATTAATTCTTTAAGAAGTCTTGGATATGTTGGAAAGTTACATTTTGTTTAAGAGATCTTTCAGAGGCATCTATGTCGTTATTTGAAGTACTGGAGTTACTACAATGGCCTTTCTTTTGTTGCTAAGTTATTGTGATTAATTTGGTGTTGAATTGGTTCTGTTTTAGCATTTTTGGGTGTATATCAGGACCTGTCCGAACGTCCGTCCGGACATCCATGTTCGGACAGGCCCCGAAAGTTTTAAAGGTTTTTTGTTTTGGTGTGTCCGAACTTCGGTCCGAACATTGAAGTTCGGACACGCCACGTTAATTTTTCTCGGACTTTTCCAACTTACTTGTGTCCGAACTTCTAAGTCCGGACACAAGTTCGGACACCTCTGGTTTTTCAATCCTTTCAACTCTCGACTTGTGTCCGAACATCAATGTCCGGACACAAGTTCGGACAGATGGATTTCTACAGTTTAAATGTCTCGGCTTGTGTCCGAACTTCCCATGTCCGGACACAAGTTTGGACCAGACTTGTTTTGCACCTGTAGGGCTCGTTTGGAGTCCGTTTTTAAATCCGTTTTCACCGTTAGCTTTGTTATTTCATTACCTATGTTTTGAGGCAAAATCCAGGGTGTTACACAGCTGGTCTGAAAGTCAAGTGCACATGCCGTAACATGTCCTCAAGTGTCTGGATGGTGCGCTCACTCTGACCATCTGTCTGTGGGTGGAACGCTGTACTTAGCTTCAGCTCGGTACCAAGCGCTTCCCGTGTAGTTCTCTAGTACCTTGAGAGGAACCTGATATCCCTATCAGACATGATTGTCTTCGGTACCCCATGGTGCCGTACAATCTCTCGGTCGAAGAGCTCTGCTAGCCTCGCCACTTTCCAGGTGTCCTTCATCGGTATGAATCGGGCCACCTTGGCTAGTCGGTCAACAACGACCCAAATCATATTCAGACCTCCCCTTGTAGGCGAAAGCCCTACTACGAAGTCCATGGAGATATCATGAAACTTCCACTCAGGCACTGGCATTGGCTGTACCATACCCCCAGGCCGTCGGTGCTCAAACTTGACCTTCTGACAAGTGAGACACCTTACCACATAATCATTCACATCCTTTTTCATACCAGTCCACCAAAAATATCTTTTCATATCCTTATGCATTTTTGAAGCTCCGGGGTGAATCGAAGTAGTAGAACAGTGGGACTCACGAGGATTACTTATAAAACAATACTTCCACAACAACATTAACAACATACTTACATAACATCGGACACAAGGTTCAAACAACATAACATAGACGATGTATTCCAATACATGTCATACACACATAACCGAAACGGCTCTACCCCCCTTAAAATAGGGGTACGCCCCGTACCCTATACATATGAACACTAAGAAGTAAACAATGACGGGTACTTCGCCTTCAACTTATCTTCCAGCTCCCAGGTGGCCTCCTTGACGTCCTGGTTAGACCAAAGGACCTTCACCAATCTTACAGACTTGTGGCGAGTGTCTCGAGTCTTAGTATCCAGAACCCGTACGGGAGTCTCCACTGATCGCATGGTCGGCTCTAAGGTTAGCCTTTCAGGCTGAAGTACATGAGACGGATGAGACATATATTTCTTCAACTGGGACACATGAAATACAGCATGTACCTTGCCCAGCTCAGCAGGTAAATCTAGCCTGTAAGCTACCAAGCCTATCCGCTCCGTCACAACATAAGGTCCCACATATTTCGGGCTCAACATGCCTTTCTGGCCAAAACGAAACACTCCCTTAATAGGGGATACTCTAAGAAATACATGTTCGCCCACGGCAAACTCCAGTTCACGTCTGTGCACATCGGCGTATGATTTCTGCCTATCCTGAGCTGCTTTCATGTTAGCCCGGATCTGACGTACGTCTGCTTGTACTTGCTTCAGATACTCTGGTCCTATGATGACCGTCTCACTCGACTCATCCCAGCATAATGGCGTGCGGCATGGTCTACCGTACAAAGCCTGGAAGGGAGACATCTTGATCGAAGCATGGTAACTGTTGTTGTAGCTAAACTCAATCAGATGTAACTTATCAATCCAGCTGGTCTGAAAGTCAAGTGCACATGCCCGTAACATGTCCTCAAGTGTCTGGATGGTGCGCTCACTCTGACCATCTGTCTGTGGGTGGAACGCTGTACTTAGCTTCAGCTCGGTACCAAGCGCTTCCCATGTAGTTCTCCAGTACCTTGAGAGGAACCTGGTATCCCTATAAGACACGATAGTCTTCGGTACCCCATGGTGTCGTACAATCTCTCGGTCCAAGAGCTCTGCTAGCCTCGCCACTTTTCAGGTGTCCTTCATCGGAATGAATCGGGCCACCTTGGTCAGTCAGTCAACAACGACCCAAATCATATTCAGACCTCCCCTTGTAGGCAGAAGCCCTACTACGAAGTCCATGGAGATATCACGAAACTTCCACTCAGGCACTGGCATTGGCTGTACCATACCACCAGGCCGTCGGTGCTCAAACTTGACCTTCTGACAAGTGAGACACCTTACCACATAATCATTCACATCCTTTTTCATACCAGTCCACCAAAAATATCTGTTCATATCCTTATACATTTTTGAAGCTCCAGGGTGAATCGAAGTAGTAGAACAGTGGGATTCACTCAGTATGCGCTCTTTCAGCTCGGCGCTACTCCTCAGAATACATAAACATGACAAGTGAGCATCTACTCAATCCCGAATATACATAACCGTACCATAATACAATTCCTAGTCTAACATTGTTGTACAAGTAAACTCCATGTGCGGTAATTAAAATAGTCTATAACTACCCTGTTCCCGCACTTCGGCTTCAACAATGATCATCAACCTGCACAATGAGTGTAGTCTCAACGATAAACGTTGAGTATGCCGGGCCTGGACCCTATTGGTCACTTAGTCATTTTAACCATCTTATTATTAGATTGGTCCATGCTTTTACCATTTTACAGTTATAATCAATACTGTAATAAACATGCATAAATACATAGCCATCCATCCAATTCAAACAGTCATAAAATATCACAAACAACAATTGTATAATCGAACGTATCGAATAATAGTACTGAATAAACGCCATAGCGAACACCATCCTTAGTTAATTTAATTTGGCCTTCAAGGCCCCAACCATCCAAACCATGTTAATTAAATACCAATTGGGTGTCATGTTAGGACAACCCGATAACAACCTCACCATGGACAGTAGTCCTCCCGTACACACAAAGGTGCTCATTTCGTCAGAGGTCCGGAGGCCCGTGACTATTCACTTTGCCTCGTAAGGCGTCCATATAAAGGTCGTAGCCAGCTGACCCACGATCCAAATAGGGCTCGTTGGGTAAATACCTAGAGCGCAACCCGATCGGGAACCCCTTAGTGATCACATTGCGCAACCAAATAGTTCGTAAACTACCGGGATTCCTCACCTCAACTCATACCAACTCTCTCTTACAATGTTTAAGATATGCTCTTAGTCTTATGGAGAATACAAATTATTAATTAGCTGCCCAATGGGTCTCACGCATACCTAAAAGTAATCTAGGTTATATTCATGTTCGAGATTCATGCTCTAGAGACCGACAATGTCGTGACTAGTACCTAAGTGTTTTACTTAGGTTACCTTATACTTAATATTAATACTAAGGGTATTATATCAAGTAACCGTCATGTCATCACATTAAACCCATATGTATGTTTATATAAGTCGGTCTATAATCGACATAGTGTTAGTCCCGTAGGACGCTCGTGCATAAATAAACAATGCAGTAACACATAATCACATACACGTATCCTCACACATAACACACAAGTTATATCAACCAAATCCGAGCCCAAGGAATTCCTTAGGATAACCCGGATCAAACCCCTTTACATACCGTACACCTTAGACCAAGAATGTGCAGTGTAGACCACTAGCTTTCTCGAGCGCGCACGTCTGACATGCGATCTAGACTGTAATAAAACTATAAGCCAGTCTCCATGACTAACTAAATCCGTTATTTCGAATAACAGGTAACCCCGACAGTTCATCCCTGGATTTCTATAGTTGATTGTTACGGGTTCCTCTAAACCAGTCGGCTTTGTTACTAAAACTCGTATGTCGAAATGTTTCGACTGTTAAGTTTAATTCGTTATATTTCTTTAATCTTATCCATCATTGAATATAGGTATATAACCTATAGTTGCATGAATACATGCATGATCTATTATATTGTATTATTTTCCACCATCCATTATAATACATTGTATTATAATTCATTAATCTTTTAACTATATTTTCATTCTAAAACTTATAACTTATAGTTTGTAACTATTTTCATGTAATAACCACCACCATTATATTATATGGTTTCCAACCATAATATTCTCGCAATAAGGATATTGTATACCATATTTCTCATATTATATTTCCACTATAGGTATGTTCCTGAGTTAAACTCTTATATTATATGTTACATTTTATCATCTTATATTAGATGATTATTCCCATTAGTTGTATTATATTATACCACTTATATTAAGATTATTATCCTAATATTATGTAACATCTTTATGTTGTATAATTACAACTCCTAAGGTTTATTCAATATAAACCTTAGTTTATAAATCTTATTTATTTATAGTTTATCACATTATTTAATGTGAATATCCTTACTTATATTAATTCCATCTATATTCCATTAATACCATATAATTGTTATAACATTTATAACATTGTAGACCATAGTCTAAAATTCATTTTCCACCATATTATATTCGGTACAGCACTAAAATTTTCTTTAATTTCTTTTTAATCCCATAACATTATGTAATGTTATACCATATACTAATATCATATATTATGATATTTTTATTTCCTTTAACTTATAACCTATAGTTTTTATACAAAACTATATTTAATGCCGCATAGGCATATACATTTAAACCTTATTCTTTTCCATAACCCATAGTTTTCTTTATTTGCAAAGTGATCCCATAATTTATACCATGTTATATATACCATATAATATATCATTTTTAACTTATAAAGAGGTATAACCTATGGTTTTACATTTGTAAAATTACCGAACTGACCATGTTTGTTTATAAATTAATTTCCAACCCCTTTAACTTTCCAAATTTATAATTTGACCACATATATAATGTTATGTTATACATATATATATATATATATATATCATATATTATAACATTTTAAACCTTAATATTAATATAACCTATGGTTATATATTTATTAAATTTACGAACAGACCCTACATCTGTTCTAAACTATTTTTCAACTTACCAACTTTCCATAATCACAATGTGACCCACATTATAACATATAGTTTTATAAAATCATTAAAACTATATATTATACATATATCTTAGGAAATTCTCTTATATTACTCCAAAAATCACCAAATTCCACCAAAGGGTTATATACATTATTCCTAACCCATATAATCTCAGTATTTACTATTCCACCACATATATTTATCCAAAGAGTCACAATGACATAATAACTATATATTATACATATATAGTTTATTTTAATTCCAAAATCAACCAAATAAATTCCTAAAAATTCCTAATAGCCCATGGGTGTTATAATACCATTTTACACCCTTTAGATTCGGTAATAACATATTTACCACATATGTTATAAAAATGTTACAATTAAATACTTATCTTATTATAAAACCTTAAATAAGTTATTTAACTTATCTAATTTGGTCAAAGCCTACCATATGGTCAAGGTTGATCACCTTAATATTGCCTTGACCATTAATTTCCATATATCACGGTTTGTACCCCATATTTTTCAGAAATTACCATTTAACCCCAAAACTTTATAAAATCTTATAATTTTTATTTATTTTAAATGCTTTTAAACTCAAACTTTCGGCTTTATTATTATATAGCCCCCAAATTTAATTTAATTATACTTTATACCCCAATTCCTGGCGGTAATATAGATATGTTACCTAAACTTAATTAAAACCTTATAAATACATAAATAAAATGGCCTAAAGTACATGACCATATCACAAACATTAGCTTATAAAGTAAATTACACATAAATGCCCAAAAATGCTTTAAACTCTCGGCCTCTCCCATAAGTTTCCATTAATTACCAATTTTCCACATAATGTCTTAAATTTAACAATTATGTTAATTAATTACTTATATAAATTTACTAAACCATTCCTTAACCAACTAAGGTCAAAATAAGACCTTTTATACCTTGTTCACTCACGGCATATATATATACATATGTATAAGCACATATTAATATACCAAGTGAAGGTTTAAGTGATTTATACCTTATTTTTGCCAAGTTTAGGCCTTGTTTGGCTACGACTGCTTAGGGATAAATTCTCCACAGCTTTATTTACATGTTTTCAAATAGAAATTAAGGCATGATTAGTCTCCAAACAGAGCTAACCATTAAAAGTGTTTAATGTATATTTTCAAGGTAAAATTTACCTTAGAATACCAAGGCAAGCAAGGTTGGTCTTTGGCCTCTTTTTACAGAACAAAAAGAGTATCAAAAGAGCTACTAAACCAAAGCTTAAAATCGGTATAACTTAGATTAGAAGATGGCTAATTTTCACCTTGATTAAGATGCCAAAAATGGTGTTTTTGGCATGGATTTGGCTATTCCTTGAAGCCCTTGATATAACAACTGAATAAGCATGTTAAGAAGAAGATTATAAGCCTAAGAAATCAGGTTTTCCAACCGGTAATGAAAGGAATTAAGACATAAGTGCTTATAGCACATTTTTACCTTAAAAGATCAAGATTGGAACTTCCCTCCTTCTTCCCTTGTTACAGCCGAGAATCACCTTATTTTTAACCTCCAAAACAAGCTAGAAACATGGATGGAAATGGTTGATGTTTAGCTCCATGGAAAGAGGAAAGAAAAGTGAAGAGAATGAACATAAAATGGCTTAATAAACTTACCTAGATCAATTGGTGTTCTCCTCTGAGTTTGGTGTTCCCACGTAATGGAGAGCAAAAGAGAGATGGAGGTGAAGAAATCGCTGGGAAGGAGGTAATGAGAGGAAAGAGAAAGAATTAAGCTGTAAGGTAAAGTTTACTTATTTTAGTAAATAGTCATATATGACCCATTGGTAGATATTTTAGGTTGCTTAATGGGTGGGTATGACAGCCTAAAGTGGTCGGCAATGGGTGGTTTGGTCAATGGATGACATTTGACCATGGTTAAAGTTATAATTAAATGTTATTTTAGGTACTATTCACCGAAAATCACCCATTTGATTTTATTATTAAACTTGATTTAGACTTTATATATAGTCTATCATGGCCATTAATGATATAAAGAATGTAATCTAGTCTTTGAAGTGACAAAAAGTCAATATCTTAGAGCTCATACACAAAAACATGTTTTAAGGTGTTTTAGTGCACATTTTGTGTCACAAGGTGTTTATGAGCTTAGTTGAAATACCCCAAACTTATTAAACATGGATTAAATATTTAATCACATTAATTAAGGCCTGAACATGCCTTATAAGTCAACTGAGAACAACAGTGGTCAACATAAAACAAGATGTTGCACCCTTTGACTGTTAAGGGTAAATAAATACCCAAACGAACTTCTTAGGACCTAAAAATTTGTCCTAAGTCTATTAACATAATATTAAATATATTATAAATGTTGGACAATACTCCAACACAAAGAACAAGCACTTTCATGCTTCAAGGTCAAATAGAGCAAAAAGGGTGCTCTAAGAAACCTTTAAAATCTAATGACCTCTAAATGACCTAAAATTGGATACCATGATTAAATATCATGTAAGGGACACAACAAAACCGTTGTCAAAGAAAACCAAGCTCAGAAACACCTGGCGACACAAAATGTGCACTAAAACTCCTTAAAGCACGTTTTTGTGTAATTGCCTTCCAAATTGGTTTTAAATGAGCTAAAAGGTTATAAATACCTTTAAATATGATAAAATATCATATTATATGATATTAGGAATTTAATTCCAGAAATTTACGAATTTTTACAAATTTAATATTAAAATATTAATAAAACCCTAAAGTGGGGCCCGCATGAGTCAATATTGACCAAGCATGGTCAATGGTCAATTAATTGACCCATTTGGACCATGGAGATCGGCTGCAATAAGAGAGGAGACAGCATACAATGATTTTGGGGACAAATTACTACCTAATCTCCAATTTAGAATAGTAACCTTTACTTTTTACATTATTTCCCACCTTTCTCACCTTCTCCTTCCTTCCTTGTCCGATTTTCTTCTGCCCAGCCGAGTTCCTCCCTTCCTAAGAAGCTCTACAGTCTGTTCTTGAGCATGGAAGGCAAACCTAGCTCCTAAGCTCTTAATGTAAGTGTTTTAATGTCATTTTTAGCTCTTTTTCTTCATCTCTTCACTACCAACACCTAGATTTCGTGGCTCATCAATTCCTATGGCTTATTCTCAGTGTTATAAGGTTAAAACAAGAGCTAAACTCGGTTGAGACCAGTAGAGGTTCCAAGGTTGTCCAAATCTACATTTTAAGGTAAAAATGTGCTTTAAGCTCATAACTTTTGATTCCCTTCAAGTTCGGATGTGAAACTTTGGTCATAGCCTCATCTTCTTCTCCTTTTCATGTGGAATCTGTTGTTTAGCCATTTGGAGCAAGGATGGCCGAGATCCAAAGGAAATACCCTCCTATAAGGCATTTTTCCAAGGTAAAACCTAACAACAAGGTAGCAATTCGAGAACTAACTATTTCCTATGTCAATATGGTGGATCTAACACCTTGTGGTGTGTTTGATTCAGGCCAAAACCATCTTGAACTCTCCTTGCGTTCTTATAGTGATTTTTGCCTTAAATCTTACATTAAATTACTTCTTATGGTTAGATCTTGATTGGAGACTAACTAGGCCTTGTTCTCTGTTTGAAAACATGTAAAACAAGCTGTGGTGAATTTCTCCTTAAGGTGGCGAACCCAAACAAGGCTTTACCTAAACTAAATCAAGGTATAAATCACTTAAAACCTTAACTTGATACATTAACACAAGTTTAAGTGTGTGTATATCAATTGCCGTGAGTGAATGATTAAAATAAGGTCTTGTTTGACCTTAAAATGTTTAAGGAATGGTTTAATAAATTTTATAACTAATTAAACAAGCATAATTGTCAAATTTAAGACATTATGTGGAAGTTTGGTAATTAAATGAAAATTCTATGGTGAGGCCGAGAATTTATATGTATTTTGGGACATTTATGTGTAATTTATTTTGCAAGCCAATGTTTGTAATAAGGCCATGTATTTTAGGCCATTTTATTTATGCATTTACAAGCTTTTAATTAAGTTTAAGTAGTATAAATGCATTACCGAAAATAAAATGAGGTATTAGGTGTAATTAAATTAAATTTGGGGGCTTTAGAATAATAAGGCCGAAAATGAGAGGTAAAATGGAGTTAAAATAAAGTTTATAAGATTTTGTAAAGTTTTGGGGCTAAATGGTGATTTCTAGAAAGTTTGGGTGCAAACCGTAATTATAAGGAATTGGTGGTCAAGGAAATATTAAGGTGGTCAACCTTGACCATATGATAGGTTTTGACCAAATTAGATAAGTTAAATAACTTATTTAAGGTGTTATAATAAGATAAGTATCTTAAGGTAATATTTTTATAACATATGTAGTAAATATGTTATTACTGAAAATAAAGGGTGTACAATGGTATTTTAAACACCCATGGGCTATTAGGAATTTTTAGGAATTTATTTGGTGGATTTTGGAATTTAAAATGAACTATATATGTATATATAGTTATAATGTCATTATGACACTTGGAGAAAATAGATGGTGGAATGGTAAATATTGAAAGTATATGGGTTAATAAGGATATTTATAACCCATTGGTGGAATTTGGTGATTTTTAGAATTATTAAGAGAATTTAATAAGTTATGTGTATAAAATATAGTTTTAATGATATGGTGAACTATATGTTATAAATAGGGCCAAATGGCAACTATAGAATCACAAGGGCTGTTCGGAATTTACAAAAAAATAACCATAGGTTATACTCTTTTATAAGTTAGAAATGTTATATTAAATGGTATATATAACATGGTAAAAAGAAAGGGGTGATTTTGTAAATAAAGGAAATTATGGTTTAAGGAAAAGTATAAGGTTTAGTATATGCCTATGAGGCAATATACAATAGTTTTCTATAAAAACTATAGGTTATAAGTTAAAGGAAATAAAAATATCATATCAAATGGTATTAGTATTTTGGTATAACATTACATGATGTTATGTGGTCAAAAGGGAATTTAAATAAATTCAAGGGCTATACCGAATTAATAAGAGTTGGAAAATGAATTTTAGTCTATGGTCTACAATGTCATAAATGTTATGACAATTATATGGTATTAAGGTGGTTTAATGGAATTAATATAAAGAAGGGTACTCACATAAAATAATGTGACAAACTATAAAAAAAATGGGATTTATAAGCTAAGGTATTTACTGAATAAACCTTAGGAGTTGTAATTATACAACATAAAATGTTACTTATGTTAGGATAATCATCTTAATATAAGTTGTACAATATGATACAACTAATGGGAATAATCATCTAATAAAAGAATGATAAAAGTAACATAAAATATAAGAGTTTATTAAACTCATGGAAGTTACCTACGTGGTAATATATACATACACAAGAGTAATGTATATAAGGTGGATATATATTTTGGTTGGAAATCCTATGATTTAATGGTGGTGGTTATTAAAAAAAAATATAGTTACGAACTATAAGTTATGAGTTTTGGAAGCAAATATTATCTGCTAAAGATAAAGGGATTATACAACATGTCGAATTATGAAGGATGGTGGGAAAATAAAACAATATGAAAGAGAATACAATAAAATAAATGATACAATAAGAAAAAAATATATAATATAATCATGCATGCATACATGCAACTATGGGTTACGTACCTAAACTAGATGGTGGATAAGATTAAAAAGGAAATAGTGAATTAAACTTAACAGTTGAAATATTATGACGTACGCGTTATAAGTAACAAAACCGACTGTTTTAGAGAAACCCGTAACGAACAACTGTAGAAAATAGGGGTGAACTGTCGGGGTTACTTATTATTTGGAGATACCGGATGTAGTTAGTCATGGAGACTGACTTATAGTTTATTACCGTTTAGATTGTACCTCTGACAAGATCGACGAGCTAGCGGACTACACGGAGCATAGGATCTTGCTGATTCATACTCCACCGTAATACAATCAGGGTGAACGGTATGTAAAGGGGTTTGATTCGAGTTGTCCTAAGGTTGCTCCTTGGGCTCGGATTTGGTTGATATAACTTGTATGTTTGTGTGATCTATGATAAGATTGTTTGTCTGAATGTGATAATTAATATGCATGAACTGTATATTTATAGCTGCTTATCAATTACTGTTGTTGAGTTAACAGTATTGGTTCGTATATATGAACCTATATATATAAATCGAACTAGCGGCTATGGTGCTATCTTATATGAAATATAAGGAATGTAAGTAAAGCGTTGTAGCACTATGATAATAACATATACATATTATCTGAGACTTTTATACGGAGCATTGGCCTTTCTATACGCCGCTCTTGTATCTAGCACTGGATCCCGAGTTTACAGATTCCGGATTGGACTAATGACCTTAGTCTGCTGTGTTAGAAAATTTGGTAATGCGATGCGATGGTATAATTAATTAATTAATGGAATGGAAGTAAAGCCAAGAGGATGTGGCTCTTGGTGCGCGCTGTGATCACAAAACGATACCAGGATGTCCGCGTACGGGTCCGTAAGTATCAAGAAAATTTCCCGTGAGCTAGAATGGCTCGTTGGTCGGAGACTCTACCGTTGGAGTGGCTACTGCTGTGGGTGACCCGCCATAATATATGGGTAACTAGAGACATGTCGTTTTAACGAGACATTGTCACTAGGTATAACTGAACAACTAAAACAATTGAGACTTATACAGTGGCGAACAAAACCATGGACGAGATTTATACTTGTTTATTATTCTCGTTGTTTTCGTTTGTTGTCATCGGTTAAACTTGTGGTTTATTTTATTGTTGTTGATGGTTGGATGAGCCTTCAAGGCTAAGGTAAATTAACTATGGAAACTGTACGCTACGGCGAATGTACATTGTACATATGGATGGGGCTTGAAAGCCAAACTAAAAAAAAATTGACAGTGGATGGTGAACGCTACGGCGATTGTACATTGTACAATATATTGTTGATACTCGATACGTTCGATATACAAATGTTGTTTGATTTATTCTATGACTGTTTGGATTGGATGGATGGTTAAATGTTTATGGATATTCGGATGGTTGATTATGTATATTATACATTTATGCTTCAGTTGTGATTATAACTGTAAAATGGAAAAGCATGAAACCAATCTAATAACAAGATGGTTAAAATGACAAGTGACCATTAGGGTCCAGGCCCGGCATACTCAGCGTCTATCGCTGATACTACACCATTACAGGTTGTTGATCATTGTCGGAGCTGAAGAGCAGGAACAGGGTAATTGGAGATGTTGTATAGCAATGAAGATGGTGTATGGTCTTATGGTAACGTTATGTATTTTTTAGGATTGGGTAGTCGCTCACTTGTCGATGTTTATGGTTATGGACTTAGTATGATGTATAGGAGTTTGTCGTTATCACTGCGTTTAGCAGTTTATTTGTATTGGAGGTTGGATGTAGTTTGGCTGCGTTACTCGCATGGGCGAGTAATGGCCGGTGACACCCGAGTGAGTTTTGTAATGGTTATTTGTTTTTCCGCTGCGAGACGTTTTATTTATTGCTACGTGAGAGATTATATCGTGATTATTGAGAGGGGTGTTACAAAAGTGGTATCAGAGCGGAGTACCGCTCTGATGACGAGAAAGTAGGTTAAGACAGTGAGCTTAGGACTTGGGAAATTATGGGAATCATTTGGGAAATACGAGACGATTCGTCTTAGAAAGATATGGTGTCTAGTAACGCGAATTGCGTGACAGGTTAGCCTTAAGGCAATTCAATATCTATTGGTTGTGTACGGTAATTTACCGAGTATTTACGTGACATACTGTACTACAGATGTCTGGTGGAACTAGAGGGCGTGGTACTGGAAGAGGTGGCGGCGGTGACCCCGGCATTACAGGAGTTGCTGAGACGGTTGCAGCCGTTCTTGCACAGCTGGGTACTTAGATAGGAGGAGCACCAGCCCACCCGCCATGGCCCAGGGAAACGAACTGCCTGAAGTCAGTTGGCGAGACCCGACCACCTATATATTCCGGGGAAACAGACCCCGTAGCTTTGGAGCGTTACATTGTTGAACATGAGAAGGCCTACGAAGCTTTACAAGTACCTAACGACAAGAAGGTCGCCACTGCTGCTTTCCACCTGAAGGATGCAGCCAGCACTTGGTGGAGGTTGGTCAAGGACCATCACCTGGCTACGCCCGACTTTTCGTGGGCTGCCTTTGTCGAGTTGCTGAGAGGGAAGCACTACCCAGCACATCTCAAACAGAAGAAGCGCCTGGGGTCCGAGACACTGACTCAAGGAGGTCTAACCGTGGACGAGTATTACGCTCGATTCATTGGTCAGCTGGACTTCATTCCCGGTGTAGATTACTCAGAGACCGTGAAGGTCGAGAAGTTTCGGGGAGGACTATTATTTCGCATTCAGATAGCGATGGGTGCTACCCTCTACACTACCATCCAGGTGCTAACATGAACGCCATAAAATTCTTTACTTACTACATTACCAATTAACTTTGTGAGAACTTACCAAGGAGATTCCAAGAGTGTTATGAGGCTGCCTCGAGGACGGAGCTAATGCTCCAGACTCGGGAAGAGACTCTCGGGCCAAGAAAAGGAAGAACCCTGAGGGAGAGTCTGAGGGTGGAGGAGCATATCCCACTCTAAATTGTTTACCATACTAAATATCTTATAAATACTGACCCGAAACATTTAAACATGAAGTTTTTCCAAAGAAAGGGCAACAGGGTCAAGGGAAAGAAAGGGAAAGAGCCTGTCCTTCAGTTGACCGGCCCAGCTATTGATGCTAAGCCTCTGAGATCTACACCTCCTAAGGGTGAGAACACCTACCTCTTAAATTCAAATATAATCTTAACCTCTATATCAACAGATTGTAACTTAAACTTAATTACTACCATTACGCACCAGACAGCCCCCGCGCCACTTTTACTGTAAGCGTTGTGGGAAAGACCATCCTGGGGTCGATTGCGAAGGCCGCAAAGTTGTCTATCGGTGCTGCAAGAAAGAGAGCCATAGGGAATTCGAGTGCTGGAGGAACCCTGAGAGCCGTAATTACAGGCCACCAAAGAATACTCAGAAGACCTCAACTGGAGGATCTGGAGTACCACGAGGCGGTCAGGATGGCCAGACATCTACTGATGCTGGAGCCCTGAAGGGCAAGGGGGTAGATAGGGCATGAGTCCCCTAACTCCATGAGACCGCTGGTGGAAGACTTTGTTTACTTACTATGTCGTGTGCTTACCTTGGATGGTAGAAGGAGCTATGTTATAAGAATGTGGGAGTGTGTCATTGACCACTCGCCTCTTGTGTAAGACTTTGGGATTAGTTGTGTGTACTCAGTACCTATAAGCTTTAAACCTTGACGGATATATATATGAACAGGATGTTTATGCTTACATTATCATGTAGCAATACTCAAATGACGTAGAGTCAATGAGTCCGGGAATTACTGAACCAGAATTTCCGCCTGCATGGCGCACTTGCTATTGCAAGCGCTATGACAATAAACTACTGAAATTTCCATCTGCCTTGCGCACTTGCTACAGCAAGTGCAGGGACAGCAACAGTAACAGCTACTGCAAATGCAACTACAACAACTACTACTCTTTTAACCTTTTATAAAAAAAACAATGTTTTTCAAACTTTTTCATACAAACCTTGAGATTAGAAACTTATGCAACTATGGAAGGACCGTTAGTCCAACCACTGCAACTGGGGAAACTATACAACCACTATGACTGTAAACCACACCAGTTTAAATTGTTGGGAATTTTCAGACAGGGCTTATAGCCAAATACCAACAGTGTATACCGGCATTTAATGCTAATCACTACCAGTGATAAATGTTTAGTCCTCATGGACAAGCATACCCTTTGTAGATGCACCACCGTCAGTAAGGATGGTTGGGAAGTAAAGAGCCAAGTTGCTCAAGCTGTTGTGCAATCTACAATACATCCAATTACATGGATGAGGGGACATATATGAACTATGGATGAGAGTTGATAAAAAAAAACAGGGAGAAAAAGGAAAATGTGTTGTACTCAATGAGAAAAAAAAAAGAGGAGAAACAAGTTTGCTAATATAGCACGGATTTTACTTACACCGAGTTGAATAATACTAGTCTATGATACAAGTTACCACGGTTGCCACAAAGGCAATATCACTCATTACAGGATAACTGATAACATGAACTATTACAAAAAAAAGAAGCAAGCAAAAAGAAGAAAAATAAAAATAAAGAAGAAGAAAGCAGAAGAGGAAGAGAGAAAAAAAAAGATATCCATCAGAGGGAGATTGACAACAGAATACTTCACAACAACTGTGTGACGGACATTACCAGTTTACTAAACGAGACATGGGACGACCGCACTCCGTTAGGAGCATGTGGGCCTGACAGACTTATTTGTGAGTTAGTCGGGTAAGTAGTAATGTATCAGTACGGTACCCCATGCAAGTAGACAAGTAGTGTTAGGAACACGAGAAGTAGTCAACTCCATTCTACGGACAGTAAGACGGATTACCTCGAAGATGGACGAGAAGAGCCGCAGTTAAACCAACAAGCTAGAGAAATCAAGAACCTTCAATAGAGAACAGTAGACAGTATACAGTGAAGACAGAGAAACAGTTCAAGGACAGGAACCCAAAAAAAAAAATTAGGAAAACCCGTTAGGGACGGATAATATGTAGAATCCTCATAAGGATCGAGTAAGTTCTTACAATCCAGAGGAAATCTACTAGATGATATGGATATAAACGCATGACTACGCAAGGAGAAAAGATAAAGCTATATGATAGCAGAAACCTTGCTCAAGGAACAGTGGATTTGGAATGTACCACTCATAGGATAATTCGCACATCTTATCTGTTTGACTCATGAGATATTAGCTGTTGAGCGTTTACGCCTCTGCACTCTGTATGA
This sequence comes from Limonium bicolor, assembly GCA_023374045.1. Lineage (NCBI taxonomy): Eukaryota > Viridiplantae > Streptophyta > Magnoliopsida > Caryophyllales > Plumbaginaceae > Limonium > Limonium bicolor. The sequence goes on from CM041780.1 coordinate 284,887,585, forward strand.
CTGAGTGTTTTGGATTGCACTCGTGCAGTTATTAATCTAGTAGGAATGCAGAAAGATAAAGTGGATATCAACACGAGAGTGTAAAGGAAAAAAAAAGAACTATAACAGTGTGTTACTCCGGAGCAAAACCACCAGGAGACATGGATGACAAACATCATCTTTGTGGACATTTAGGCTGGTACGTCTTAGTATTACAAAGACAAGTGCAAAAAGCACTAAGTACTAACAGTAGCCAATGTCATATTACATCTCAAACTGAATATCAGTGAGAAAAGACACACGCATGTATGCTAGTGATCCAAACAAGTGGATTCCCAGCAATGAAAAAAAAGAGGCAAATTGAGCCTATGATTCATGGGTCTGCACCTCATACGGAGCGAGTGGGCCCATAAGAACGAACTTAGAGAGAGCACAAATAGTTAGTGCCTCACCCTTTATATTGCGGAGCCTAGAAGGGCTAGAGTCATACCCCTCTCTCTGATATGAGGATAACCCAAGAATTGGTGAATCTTTGAGAGACCAAGTATCCAGCGCTCCTTGTTGAGCGGCTGTGGTATACTTGTGGGGTACGGGGGCGTAACCCTTTTTAAGGGGGGTAGAGCCTCTGGTTGTGCACATGTGTGCACTAAGTTTGGCTGTTTGATATGCATTGCATACAAAAAAAAGAGAGAATTGGTGGTGTGCGGGGCATACGAGGTTTGTTTGGTTATTATGTGAATTATTTAGTATGCATAGCATACAGTGAACTGGTTTTGATGGTTATGGTTGGTACGCGGGGCGTGCGTTATTTGGTTTGTTTGTGTGTGATGTACACTTGTATGTATGTATCTTATGAGATACCTGTATGACTTTTGTGTTTACACCAGGTGTGTAACACTTTTCTTATGCTATTTGTGATATGTATTCATATTGCTTTATAGAATGATTACATATGGTATCGCCTAGATACGAAATGAATCATTAGATATGGAATGTGGATGAAATAACCCAAACCTAAGTATGCTAATTAAACATCAAATCATGATGTAGTAAGGCTAAAATATGCCTTAGAAAGATTGGTAGACAATTTAAACCAAGGAAAACACAAGAAAGTGCCTTAAGGGCAATCAGGGCAAAAACGTGCTCTAAGCTTGGAGAGACTTGGGTGAGTACCCAAATATTATGATAAGACCTTAGTAATATTCTAATGGTCATTTTAAATCAATTAGCAAAGAAAACCAAGCTTGAAAACAAGTTAAAACACAAAATATGCTTTAAGAAGTCTTAAAGCACATTTTTGAGAAATTGTCTTAGAATTGAGTTTTGAGTGGCTAAATGCCCATCATTACTCTTTAATCAACATGTGTACTAATTAATATCACATTAGGAGGTCTAAATCAATGGGAAATCAAAAATTTCAGAAATATGTGCACTGATTAGTGAATAGTGCCAAATAGTGACTAGTTTAAGTTTTAATCAAGATAAGCTATTAGTTGGTCAACAAAGACCATGACTAGCCTTATTTAATATGGGGGCCGGTTTTCTAAGAGATGAGTCACCATAGACTTCATCAAATAAAGAAGAAAAGAAGAGATAAGTAAAGAAGTTACTATTTGCTTTATTAAAGCAAATATCTTACCTTAGCCTACCTTCTCTCCTCTTCTCCATCCATTTCTTCTTCACACGGTTTTCTTCACCTCCTCTCTTCTCCATTCACGTAAGAGAAGCCTCCATTGTTGCTTCATCATGCTTTGTCCATAGCTTGCTCATTTTAGCTCCAAATCAAAAACTAAACACATATTATTCTTAGTTAGCTCAAGCTCTAGCTTTCTATCTTTTCAAATCTTGCAAAGCTCAATTTTGGTGCCATGAGAAAACTCCATTGATGGAGGAAAATCAAGTTTGAAGAGCTCATTAGCTTCTCCATTCTCTTAAGGTAAAGAAAATGTAAGAAAAACCAAGTTTCCATCATCTTCCTTATATGGCCGAAAATTCCTCCTCATGGGGCTATGTTTTTATGCCTTGTTCTAGCTTGATTTATTCACCAAGGACTAGTGGAGGTCCTATTTCATTCAATGCCAAAGTCTACCTTGAGACTTCAAAGGTAATCATGGACTTTTATGCCTTAGAACACATTTCTAACCTAGGTTTTCATTCCTTGAGGTTAGTGCATTGTTTAGTACTCATATGAGTCCTTAAATATTGATTAGAACATTGGCAAAAGGAATTTAAGTGGTGGCCGAGATCTATGCAAGAAGAAGGCCTAAGGAGGAGATTAAGATAAGCTTGAGAAAACAAGGTAAAATGCTTACCTAATGGTGGTTTAAGATTAAGGAATGAGTTTTAGATAAATACCAATGTGGCTTAAAGCTTACATTGTGTATTGGGTTATATAACCTAAGAAAAAGAACTTAAACAAGCTTATGAACTGGTGATTAAGGAGCTAATGAGAATGAGTTAGTAATATAAGTTTAAGGTGGATTGTAAGAGCATTATAACTACTATAAGATTGATGAGTGTATTTGCAGGTTGAAAGCTTATATATGTGGGAAATTCAGTGTAAGTTTAAGTCATTTAAGGGCCTAAGAGCCATGTCATTTAAGAGCCTTAGTGCTATGCAATTTAAGATTATTGCAATATATTGAGTTTGTTATGAATGAGTTGGTTGGGTGATGAGATATGATGAGAAAGAACTTGAGGGTGTGAGATGGTTAAATGGGAAAATAATGTGTTTGGGCATGCTAGGATGCTCGAGGTGCTATGGCAAAATTTGAGTAGGAAATAAGTGTTTAGGCGATGGTGGTGAACTAATATGACCTAGGATTTACTAGGAATCATTATAAGGAATTTGAGTGGAGATTAGTTAATTAAGGAGTCCTTGAGGTTTAGGATGACCTAGAGATGTCTAGGAGGAGTTAGAGGAATGGTGAGTGTTTTGAGCACACCAAAATCATGAGATGAGGAATATAAGAAGTGTGCATAAGATTAAGGAGAAGGTGTAATGATTAAGGTGATTTGAATATGTTCTAAGGGGAAATAATGACTAAGGAAATACTAGGAAGTTTTAGAGGTGGTCTTGATGAAAAAGGGGTGAGATAAAGTGTGGTAGTGAGTTATAATGGCTTAGGCATTACCTTGGAGGATTTAAGAATCAAGAGAATGTAATTGAGCATGTAGGACTTAGGCAAATGTTGGTAACCAACTAGGAAGGAAATAAGGTGTTGGAGGATGGAAGCTTAAGCTTAGGAAGGAACTTTAAGTAAAGGCATAAAAAGAGTTTTAGATAGAGAGAGATGCTTGGGAGATGATGTTATAGTGGTGAAGAAACATTTGGCATAGTGGTTACACTAGGTATGAACCACCACCTAAAAACCTAGAGGAAAGCATTACAAGTGTTAGCATTATTACAAGGAAAATGCATAATGACTAAGGTGGATCTTGGTTGATGATTTAAGGTATTTTAAGGAGGGCTTAAGGTGTATTTGAGGTGCCCAAATGAGGTTATAACATATTAGAAGATATGAGGAGAAGTTTGGAGTTGAAAGGGAATTTAGAAGCAAGTTTCTAGAGCCGACCGGCCTTAGGACCGGACTTGCAAGGTCGGTCGGGCTCTGTTACACTACCGGAAAATGTTTCTGGAATCGACCGGACTTGGGGACCGGACTTACAAGTCCGGTCGGGCTTCTGTTTTGTGAGGGAAAATGTTTCTGGAATGGACCGGACATGGGACCGGACTTGTCAAGTCCGGTCGGGCATGAATTTTGTACGGTAATAAGTCTCTGGAATCGACCGGACATAGGACCGGACATGTAAGTCCGGTCGGAGTGAATTTTCCAACGGTAAAAGGGTACTGGAATGGACCGGACTTGGCAAGTCCGGTCGGTAAGTCCGGTCGAGCCTAAAAACAAAAAAAAAAAGGAAATTTTGAATTCTAAGAATGGCAATGGGTAATAAGGTATGCCCTTGGTAGGGTAGTAATGATTGAGACCCTAAGAACTTAAGAGATTAAGTTAAGACCTAAGAGGTGTTAGGTGGGGATCATTAAGGAATTAAGTAAGTTAAACAAGTTAAGTAAGTCATATTAAGTTAAGTGATTAACAACCTAAAACTGAATGAATGTTTTAGGACTTGGGAGTTTGGACTCCGGAAGAGAGTAAGCAGCCGAACGACCAACGGTGAACGGTACAGTTCTCTTGTGACCTGCTTGCTAACGAGGTGTCCCTCGGCTTGTGTGCTATCTGTTTTTGTGTGATCACTAAACTAGATAAAGCATGCAATCGGAATATATTATATTTCTTGTATTGTTGTGTGATGTTTGAAAACTAACACAACATACCGTGAGAACCTACTAACCAATGTTTAGTAAGGAATTGAGTGAGACTAAGGAACGCCCCCTAGTAAGGGACGATATGAACCGAAAGAGGTTAACCAACGAACATGGTCTTGAGACTATTACTAACTGGAACTTGAGTGAGGAAACCCGGGACCGATCTCCGGTCATGCATGCTAAGGAGAAAGGGGGACGGTATCTGAATCAGATCCGCCCTCCGCTTAAGGACTTGTCTTCGGACTTGTAGCCTAGGGCCGGTTGCCGGCTCAGCTACGCTGGATTCCCGTCCAGGGTAGGTGGCATTAAGATGGTGCGGTGGGATCACCTAAATCCCAGGTTTGGACTTAGGCTACAACCATTCCCCTCCAGGAACGGTTTGTATTCTGAGAATAAGTTAAGATTAAGTTAAGTTACAATCATTCCTTTTTAAAGGATGATTTGTATCGTGAGATTAAGATTAAGTTAAGTTACAATCATTCCTTTTTAAAGGATGATTTGTATCGTGAGATTAAGATTAAGTTAAGTTACAATCATTCCTTTTTAAAGGATGATTTGTATCGTGAGATTAAGATTAAGTTAAGTTACAATCATTCCTTTTTAAAGGATGATTTGTATCGTTAAGATTAAGATTAAGATAAGATTAAGATTAAGATAAGTTAAGATTAAGATAAGTTACAATCATTCCTTTTTAAAGGATGATTTGTATTATTAAGATTAAGATTAAGATTAAGATAAGTTAAGATTAAGATAAGTTACAATCATTCCTTTTTAAAGGATGATTTGTATTATTAAGATTAAGATTAAGGTGAGATAAGGATGGACTAAGGTTAAGAGGGAACATTACTTAAGGAGTTAAATAACTAACTCTCCAATTAAGGGAACGCGTTTAAGTCGTTCATTGTGTGTGAACTTTGATTGTTCATATATGGATTGTTGTTTACAGCATTTACTATTATGTTGTGCATCTAATCAACCTCCATGCTATCGACAATTAGTCGTCGTAGCCACGTTAGCTTGGGGGCCATGAGGGGATCGTACCAGCATTCGTGCTGACCCCCTTTGGGGGCTGTTTTTACTACACAGGTACAACAGGAAGCGGCCGTCGCGAGGGTACGAAGAGGATACAAGTGTTAAGGGTTAAGAGTGGCCTACGAGTTGTGCATGTACACTCGTATGGCAGTTGAGTTAGTAAGATGTATAGGTTGTGAGAGGATTGTAAGAAGGATATTTAAATGTTTAAGATTGTTGCTCTAATGTTCGGTATATTCTGTAGTCAGACCGTGGCAAGGTCCTGGATTGTAAAGAATTCCGCTGTGACATGTATATATATGCTGTTAAGTTGCGAGACCACAATTGGATTGAGTTGGGGTGTTACAAAAAGTGGTATCAGAGCGTAGTTACGCTCTGAAGACAAGAAATACCGAACTTAGGAGAATGATGGGTTGAGATTGAGTTATGGGTTAAGGGTTGAGAGATAGAGTGTGAGGTGCGTTAGCCAGGACTCCCCGGTGTTTACCGGATACCCATAGTGCCTAGGCCCGCCCTCCACATCCCTAACCTTAAATATGTGGAACAAACGCCAGAGAGAAGAAAGCCTTCTCTTACTGGGAAACCCGATCTGGCAGTTAGCTAACAGTAAGCAATACGAGAAACAACTTGTCGTACAACAGTTATGGAGAACTGGGAGATTTTAAATGGAGCGCATCAACAGAAACAGGCGCTACCTATGGAATACTATCAATAAAGGAACGGTAATTACCGGCAACATGGGTCGACATGCTACGCAGTCGAAATAACCCGCCATACCAATGATAAGGAAAGCACTACGGGTGCAATAGAAAGGAAAAAGGGAAACGACATGAGTACCGGACAGTGGTCTGAAGGAGCATAACAGTATCATAATACAGAGCATTAGGATTGAGATTACTGGAAAGTCCAGTTAAGAACCGGGAACTCCAAACCCCGTACAATGAAAAAGGTTGCAAACCTGCTAGACATAACACAGATAACGGTGGAAACACATATAAATTGTGTACCAAAATAGGACTACCGTGTAGTGCCTAAAGGAGAATCATTACTGAGTAACCACAACAAAATGTGTGGAGACAGGAGCGAGCATTAAGACATAACAAAATATTAAGGGGTTCTCTCAGAAAGAGGAACGCCCTGATAAAAGACAGTACTGTCAAACAACAAGGAAACTGCCGGGTGGACGGTTATCCAAAATAAGAGATTATCGAAGGAGTCCCGAGGACTACCAATTACATGGAAATTAGAAGGAAGTGTCACTACTGATGTACCTTGTACCAATAACCCATCCTGCATGGCGCACTTGCCATAGCAAGTGCTACCACGATTAAGCCACACGAAAAGCCATCAAGGCGAAATTGGAGAACGCTACAGTTGTAGCATACATTAATACCGGATTGTAAATCCATAAGAACCGAAAAATAAAACCTTGGAAAGGCCCGACGGCCTGACCATGATGAGATGAGATGACACACCAGCCAGCAGGGAGCTGAGCTTAGACGAAATACTAAACCATATAAATACTAGCAACGGTATAACCCACTACAACAACAACCGACATTACGGTAAGAACACCAATCTCAAACTCCAAGGGGAAAACCTAAGAGATTGCTCGGTATCGCGAGCAAAAACACTATATAAGCAATGATATACAAGGGATGTATTATAAGATACTATTGAGACTGTTGAAGCATCGACTTACAACGAAAACGGGATAAGATTCCCAGAGTGACCATTAAGGATACCATTAACAACATTCTTCAATGAAGATGTTAGAAAACAAGGATAAAAGAAATAAACGTAAGCTATAACCTACCAAGGATTAAAGTCATACAACCCTGGAAAAGGAAAGCTCAGAGGACTACCCCCACAAAGCGGGCATAGTCGAGCCGAACAACTGATGAATGACAGCTAGTACTGTTCGTCTAACTCATTAATACCCAAGTATGATGGATCATCAAAGGGTGGCGTAATCAACAGAAGTTGAACGAAGCATTGAGATGGAAGTATAAGACGACAGGATGATATCCAACTTGGACACCTTAAGGCAAACGCCTAATACGAACTTATCCTTAATTGCCAAAAGACATAAGTCTAGTAAAATGACAGTATTGTCAAGGACATTAAGTAACCTCAGATCACCTGAACAACTTCCATAGCAGAAAGCAGGATGTAACAATTTACCATGAAACCCGATACTACATTTGGTATGTAACCCAGAAGTTTATGAGGATAACCTACAGATGAGTAAGAGTACAAATAATGAACTGAGACATTAAGCACTAAGAGCCTACGAGCCAAGGATGTTAACCACATCAGAGCCCGAGGCGCAATAAGTTATAAGAGAGCTTGTTTAAGCCATGAAGGGACTACAATTTGTAGATATGAACGGTTACAAAACCTATAACTTAGATTGGGAAGATATTACCAAGAAAGGGTACCAATGAGAATATTGAGATAATGCTAAGGACAGGAGCGGAGAACGAACCATGCCTTTAGGGTGGGGATACCTCTCCTTGTTGTGAGGCCATGAGTGGGAATGAACCCCTCAAAAGGGCTTTCACATATTAGAGATAAAATACACTTTATTTAGAAAATGGAAACTATGAACCTTGAGATTACCATAGAACATACCAGATACACTTGGGTAGTAAGGAAGGTTGCACAGATAGACCCCATATCCAACACCCAGGATGTAAGAATTAGTATGGGCAGAGATAAACATTGTGACTGCACATTATGGCACGTCAATTAATCAATGCTCAGAAGAGCTTGTGATTCAGGGGATGACTTCTTCAGTGACCAGTTAGAACTACATGGTAGATAACATCACTAAGGATGAAAGAAAGCGAAAGAAATTAGCCTACATACGAATCTGAGATTGGAGCAGAACATCTTCATATCAAGAACCAACTATTTTACAACACGGTACGACAACCGCCAATACCGGAATGAAAGAACTTCCAGTGTGTTTACACCAAGAAGGGATTGAGTATAAGTTAAGACATTAGAATAAGTGAGTAAGAGGTTGCACCATTAATGGGCAACATAGTAAAGGCCAACTGCCACGGTAGTAGTGGTCGTAAGTACAATAGTTAGATAAGTGGATTAAGTCATGATGCGCGGTAAGGCGACCATTATGTATGAGCCGTCAAATATTGACACTGAGGCAATTAGATTTATGAGTTAAGACCAGCATAAGTAAGAAAATAAGATGGTAGACGAACTGAGCATTGATGCCAGTAGCCTGGACCTGGTTAGGTAAGATTTCACAGGAAGCACACCATCCATCCCTTAAGAACTGGAAGTGCATTCCTAGTAGCATAAATATGAGAAACAAGATAAGAGGCTCTACGGAAAGAGACCTCAATTATTAAGAGACCGAATCAGTACGGGATACAGAAAGAGCTAGAGCATACAATACCCAAGAACACAGTAAATGGACTTCCCTTGATTAACTTCAAGAAGAACAATAAATGTTATTATGGAACGATGAAAGAGGAGATCGACAACAGAATACTTTATAGTTAGCAATAGCTAAACGTGTGACGGACACTATGAGTTTACTAAAACGAGACGTGGGACGACTGCACCCCACAGGGGCTTGCAGGCCTGACACGCTCATTTATGAGTTAGTTGGGTAAGTAGTAATGTACCAGTAAGGTACCCCATGCATGTGAACGAGTGGTGTAAGGGACACGGGAAGTAGTCGACTCCGTACCACCGACAACGACGCAAGATCAGACAAGAGCAGCTACTACCACAAACAGTCGAAGAGAAGAGCTCAGTTGAACCAGCAACACAGAGGAACTAGAGAACAAATAATTAAGGACTATGAAGTGCGAAGAGCACGGATTGTTAAGTACAGACATTGAACATGCCTTAAGATGTAAGGGATTAAGACTGTAAAGCGCATTATGCACTAAACAGTAGTTTCAGACTAAGAATCATCCTCAGACCAAGGTCAGTTGGGGAGAACAATTTAGACATTCGACAAAATACTAAGAGTATGAGCGTAAGATCTTCAAGAAGAATGAATAGACGAGTTACAACTCATTAAGGCCGTGTATATATAAAGATAACACGTGCCCATTGAGACAATTAGGCCTAAGATTATCAGAGTGGTGCAGCGGAAGCTAGCAGATCACTACCTTTGAGATTAGACCAAACTAAGTTAAGGAAACGGTATAAGCACCGTTAAGAATCCTCGATACAGAGATTAAGTCATTTCTGATCGAATTATAAGTAAGATAGATGACGTGGAAGCTAGAATGCTTGGTGAGAATTAGACATCTTGAACTTATGTTCAAGGATGATATAATGTTGATTACGTGGACGTAATCCATTTTAAGGGGGGTAGAGCAAAAACCGCTTAGCGTATGTTTGTGTACTGAGTACATAAACTACGGTGTGCATAGCACAAAATAATTTGAGAATATGTTTTACATAAACATTTTGAGATAAATTATGGTTATTGCACACAGAAGATGTGAATGCCATACATATTAAGTACTTATCTTGTTAACTCCGGTGTGAGTACAAGTTAAGAGAATTAAGGAAGAGGAATTAAGGAAGAGGAATAAGGAGACTTAAGAAATAAGAATATATGAGGTATGAGTCGATATGAGACTATGTGGGAGATAAGAATAAGATAACATTATGAGATGCAATTTGATATGATTATGGGTTAGGATATAGTAATGCTATGTGGTATGAGACAGTGGAAGTTGGTATGAGACTGATATAGAATTTAGTAGGAATTTAAGTCTTGAGGTAATTACTAAGAGATGAATTGGGAATGTTTGATGGAATGAGTCCACACTTTGGAGATGTATTGATTATGATTAGAAGAACTAAAAAGATAGAAAATTGGACATGAGTGAATTATTTGGATGTTTGAAAATGACGTGGGAGGTGTAACTTGATTTTCTAGGGATCAAGGGAAACCGAACACAAATTGGGGTGGAAGGATAGTTCTACACTGATGCTGATCACATCAGGGTTGGATGATTCCTGAAACTCCCTACCAGTGGTCACAATTAATTCACACTAAGGATAGAGGCCTTAGGATAAAATGAAATTGGAGTTGATCGTATTTTAATTAGAGGAATTATTCCTCACATGACCTCGTAAAAAGGATTACCTTTTTACTGAGTCTCGCCCATGAAGTCGAGGACGCACAAGCCTTTGTCTTCGGACCGGTGACATGGGGAGAGCAGCGTGTTTTGTATTCTGGCCCATGGTGAGGAGGACAAATGAGCCATTGTCTGCGGACCGGTGACATGGGAGAATACGTTGGAAATTATGTGAATGTTTTAATCATCAAAAAGGAACAAAAGGAATTTTGAGTGCTACACATGCTTAAGCATGTTGTGTGATATTTAAGTATAAGAATATGGTGGATCCAATGATCCAATGAGATTAAGTATACATAAGTATGATCTATATGATCTAAGGAATGAGATAAGACATGTATTCTAATAAGAAAAGATGCATGGGAACTTTGGGGACAAAGTTTTTTAAGGGGGGTAGATTGAAATACCCCAAACCTAAGTATGCTAATTAAACATCAAATCATGATGTAGTAAGGCTAAAATATGCCTTAGAAAGATTGGTAGACAATTTAAACCAAGGAAAACACAAGAAAGTGCCTTAAGGGCAATCAGGGCAAAAACGTGCTCTAAGCTTGGAGAGACTTGGGTGAGTACCCAAATATTATGATAAGACCTTAGTAATATTCTAATGGTCATTTTAAATCAATTAGCAAAGAAAACCAAGCTTGAAAACAAGTTAAAACACAAAATGTGCTTTAAGAAGTCTTTAAAGCACATTTTTGAGAAATTGTCTTAGAATTGAGTTTTGAGTGGCTAAATGCCCATCATTACTCTTTAATCAACATGTGTACTAATTAATATCACATTAGGAGGTCTAAATCAATGGGAAATCAAAAATTTCAGAAATATGTGCACTGATTAGTGAATAGTGCCAAATAGTGACTAGTTTAAGTTTTAATCAAGATAAGCTAATTAGTTGGTCAACAAAGACCATGACTAGCCTTATTTAATATGGGGGCCGGTTTTCTAAGAGATGAGTCACCATAGACTTCATCAAATAAGGAAGAAAAGAAGAGATAAGTAAAGAAGTTACTATTTGCTTTATTAAAGCAAATATCTTACCTTAGCCTACCTTCTCTCCTCTTCTCCATCCATTCTCTTCTTCACACGGTTTTCTTCACCTCCTCTCTTCTCCATTCACGTAAGAGAAGCCTCCATTGTTGCTTCATCATGCTTTGTCCATAGCTTGCTCATTTTAGCTCCAAATCAAAAACTAAACACATATTATTCTTAGTTAGCTCAAGCTCTAGCTTTCTATCTTTTCAAATCTTGCAAAGCTCAATTTTGGTGCCATGAGAAAACTCCATTGATGGAGGAAAATCAAGTTTGAAGAGCTCATTAGCTTCTCCATTCTCTTAAGGTAAAGAAAATGTAAGAAAAACCAAGTTTCCATCATCTTCCTTATATGGCCGAAAATTCCTCCTCATGGGGCTATGTTTTTATGCCTTGTTCTAGCTTGATTTATTCACCAAGGACTAGTGGAGGTCCTATTTCATTCAATGCCAAAGTCTACCTTGAGACTTCAAAGGTAATCATCCACTTTTATGCCTTAGAACACATTTCTAACCTAGGTTTTCATTCCTTGAGGTTAGTGCATTGTTTAGTACTCATATGAGTCCTTAAATATTGATTAGAACATTGGCAAAAGGAATTTAAGTGGTGGCCGAGATCTATGCAAGAAGAAGGCCTAAGGAGGAGATTAAGATAAGCTTGAGAAAACAAGGTAAAATGCTTACCTAATGGTGGTTTAAGATTAAGGAATGAGTTTTAGATAAATACCAATGTGGCTTAAAGCTTACATTGTGTATTGGGTTATATAACCTAAGAAAAAGAACTTAAACAAGCTTATGAACTGGTGATTAAGGAGCTAATGAGAATGAGTTAGTAATATAAGTTTAAGGTGGATTGTAAGAGCATTATAACTACTATAAGATTGATGAGTGTATTTGCAGGTTGAAAGCTTATATATGTGGGAAATTCAGTGTTTAAGTTTAAGTCATTTAAGGGCCTAAGAGCCATGTCATTTAAGAGCCTTAGTGCTATGCAATTTAAGATTATTGCAATATATTGAGTTTGTTATGAATGAGTTGGTTTGGGTGATGAGATATGATGAGAAAGAACTTGAGGTGTGTGAGATGGTTAAATGAGGAAAATAATGTGTTTGGGCATGCTAGGATGCTCGAGGTGCTATGGCAAAATTTGAGTAGGAAATAAGTGTTTAGGCGATGGTGGTGAACTAATATGACCTAGGATTTACTAGGAATCATTATAAGGAATTTGAGTGGAGATTAGTTAATTAAGGAGTCCTTGAGGTTTAGGATGACCTAGAGATGTCTAGGAGGAGTTAGAGGAATGGTGAGTGTTTTGAGCACACCAAAATCATGAGATGAGGAATATAAGAAGTGTGCATAAGATTAAGGAGAAGGTGTAATGATTAAGGTGATTTGAATATGTTCTAAGGGGAAATAATGACTAAGGAAATACTAGGAAGTTTTAGAGGTGGTCTTGATGAAAAAGGGGTGAGATAAAGTGTGGTAGTGAGTTATAATGGCTTAGGCATTACCTTGGAGGATTTAAGAATCAAGAGAATGTAATTGAGCATGTAGGACTTAGGCAAATGTTGGTAACCAACTAGGAAGGAAATAAGGTGTTGGAGGATGGAAGCTTAAGCTTAGGAAGGAACTTTAAGTAAAGGCATAAAAAGAGTTTTAGATAGAGAGAGATGCTTGGGAGATGATGTTATAGTGGTGAAGAAAACATTTGGCATAGTGGTTACACTAGGTATGAACCACCACCTAAAAACCTAGAGGAAAGCATTACAAGTGTTAGCATTATTACAAGGAAAATGCATAATGACTAAGGTGGATCTTGGTTGATGATTTAAGGTATTTTAAGGAGGGCTTAAGGTGTATTTGAGGTGCCCAAATGAGGTTATAACATATTAGAAGATATGAGGAGAAGTTTGGAGTTGAAAGGGAATTTAGAAGCAAGTTTCTAGAGCCGACCGGCCTTAGGACCGGACTTGCAAGGTCGGTCGGGCTCTGTTACACTACCGGAAAATGTTTCTGGAATCGACCGGACTTGGGGACCGGACTTACAAGTCCGGTCGGGCTTCTGTTTTGTGAGGGAAAATGTTTCTGGAATGGACCGGACATGGGACCGGACTTGTCAAGTCCGGTCGGGCATGAATTTTGTACGGTAATAAGTCTCTGGAATCGACCGGACATAGGACCGGACATGTAAGTCCGGTCGGAGTGAATTTTCCAACGGTAAAAGGGTACTGGAATGGACCGGACTTGGCAAGTCCGGTCGGTAAGTCCGGTCGAGCCTAAAAACAAAAAAAAAAGGAAATTTTGAATTCTAAGAATGGCAATGGGTAATAAGGTATGCCCTTGGTAGGGTAGTAATGATTGAGACCCTAAGAACTTAAGAGATTAAGTTAAGTTAAGTATAAACTTGAAAGTTTAAGATTAAGTTTGTAAAATTAAGTGTAAGACCTAAGAGGTGTTAGGTGGGGATCATTAAGGAATTAAGTAAGTTAAACAAGTTAAGTAAGTCATATTAAGTTAAGTGATTAACAACCTAAAACTGAATGAATGTTTTAGGACTTGGGAGTTTGGACTCCGGAAGAGAGTAAGCAGCCGAACGACCAACGGTGAACGGTACAGTTCTCTTGTGACCTGCTTGCTAACGAGGTGTCCCTCGGCTTGTGTGCTATCTGTTTTTGTGTGATCACTAAACTAGATAAAGCATGCAATCGGAATATATTATATTTCTTGTATTGTTGTGTGATTTTTGAAAACTAACACAACATACCGTGAGAACCTACTAACCAATGTTTAGTAAGGAATTGAGTGAGACTAAGGAACGCCCCCTAGTAAGGGACGATATGAACCGAAAGAGGTTAACCAACGAACATGGTCTTGAGACTATTACTAACTGGAACTTGAGTGAGGAAACCCGGGACCGATCTCCGGTCATGCATGTTAAGGAGAAAGGGGGACGGTATCTGAATCAGATCCGCCCTCCGCTTAAGGACTTGTCTTCGGACTTGTAGCCTAGGGCCGGTTGCCGGCTCAGCTACGCTGGATTCCCGTCCAGGGTAGGTGGCATTAAGATGGTGCGGTGGGATCACCTAAATCCCAGGTTTGGACTTAGGCTACAACCATTCCCCTCCAGGAACGGTTTGTATTCTGAGAATAAGTTAAGATTAAGTTAAGTTACAATCATTCCTTTTTAAAGGATGATTTGTATCGTGAGATTAAGATTAAGTTAAGTTACAATCATTCCTTTTTAAAGGATGATTTATATCGTGAGATTAAGATTAAGTTAAGTTACAATCATTCCTTTTTAAAGGATGATTTGTATCGTGAGATTAAGATTAAGTTAAGTTACAATCATTCCTTTTTAAAGGATGATTTGTATCGTTAAGATTAAGATTAAGATAAGATTAAGATTAAGATAAGTTAAGATTAAGATAAGTTACAATCATTCCTTTTTAAAGGATGATTTGTATTATTAAGATTAAGATTAAGATAAGTTAAGATTAAGATAAGTTACAATCATTCCTTTTTAAAGGATGATTTGTATTATTAAGATTAAGATTAAGGTGGGATAAGGATGGACTAAGGTTAAGAGGGAACATTACTTAAGGAGTTAAATAACTAACTCTCCAATTAAGGGAACGCGTTTAAGTCGTTCATTGTGTGTGAACTTTGATTGTTCATATATGGATTGTTGTTTACAGCATTTACTATTATGTTGTGCATCTAATCAACCTCCATGCTATCGACAATTAGTCGTCGTAGCCACGTTAGCTTGGGGGCCATGAGGGGATCGTACCAGCATTCGTGCTGACCCCCTTTGGGGGCTGTTTTTACTACACAGGTACAACAGGAAGCGGCCGTCGCGAGGGTAAGAAGAGGATACAAGTGTTAAGGGTTAAGAGTGGCCTACGAGTTGTGCATGTACACTCGTATGGCAGTTGAGTTAGTAAGATGTATAGGTTGTGAGAGGATTGTAAGAAGGATATGTAAATGTTTAAGATTGTTGCTCTAATGTTCGGTATATTCTGTAGTCAGACCGTGGCAAGGTCCTGGATTGTAAAGAATTCCGCTGTGACATGTATATATATATGCTGTTAAGTTGCGAGACCACAATTGGATTGAGTTGGGGTGTTACAGTGGAACAATGGAATGTTATGGAAACCTCAGAGAGGTTGTTAGGGTTGGTAGAACTGATAGGAAATGATGGTGCTGATGGATCACCTATATCCATATATGAATGAACTAACGCCACAAAGTGATGGCTATGTGCTGTATAGGCACAACGCGATGAGTGTAAATGATATATTGAAATACCCCAAACCTAAGTATGCTAAGAAACATCAAATTATGATGTAGTAAGGCTAGAATATGCCTTAGAAAGATTGGTAGACAATTTAAACCAAGGAAAACACAAGAAAGTGCCTTAAGGGCAATCAGGGCAAAAACGTGCTCTAAGCTTGGAGAGACTTGGGTGAGTACCCAAATATCATGATAAGACCTTAGTAATATTCTAATGGTCATTTTAAATCAATTATCAAAGAAAACCAAGCTTGAAAACAAGTTAAAACATAAAATGTGCTTTAAGAGGTCTTAAAGCACATTTTTGAGAAATTGTCTTAGAATTGAGTTTTGAGTGGCTAAATGTCCATCATTACTCTTTAATCAACATGTGTACTAATTAGTATCACATTAGGAGGTCTAAATCAATGGGAAATCAAAAATTTCCCGATTATGTGCCTTGTTTAGTGAATAGTAACTATTTAGTGACTAGTTTAAGTTTTAATCAACATAAGTCAATTAATTGGTCAACAAAGACCATGTTAGCCTTATTTAAGAGGGTGGCCAGTTTTCTAAGAGAGGTGAGTCACCACATGAGTCATCAAATAAGAAAGGAAAAGAAGAGTAAGTAAGAAAGTTACTATTTGCTTTAATAAAGCAAATATCTCATATTAGCTCACTTCTCTCCTCTCTCCTTCATTCATTCTCTTCTCCCACGGTTTTTTTCTTCTTCTTCCCTGCTCCAAACCGTGAGTGAAGTCTCCATTTATGCTCCATCTTCAAATGCTCACCAAATGTTCATTTTAGCTCCAAATCAAAAAGTGAGCATAGATTATTCTTAGTTAGACCAAGACCTACCTTTCTATCTTTTCAAATCCTTCAAAGCTCTATTTTGGAGCCATGGGAAAACTCCATTGATGGAGGAAACCAAGTTTGAAGAGCTCATTAGCTTCTCCATTCTCTTAAGGTAAAGAAAATGTAAGAAAAACCATGTTTCCATCATTTCTTGTACATGGCCGAAAATTCCTTCTCATGGGGCTATGTTTTTATGTCTTGTTCTAGCTTGATTTATTCACCAAGGACTAGTGGAGGTCCTATTTCATTCAATGCCAAAGTCTACCTTGAGACTTCAAAGGTAATCATCCACTTTTATGCCTTAGAACACATTTCTAACCTAGGTTTTATTCCTTGAGGTTAGTGCATTGTTTAGTACTCATATGAGTCCTTGAATATTGATTAGAACATTGGCAAGGGGAATTTAAGTGGTGGCCGAGATCTATGCAAGAAGAAGGTCTAAGGAGGAGATTAAGATAAGCTTGAGAAAATAAGGTAAAATGCTTACCTAATGGTGGTTTAAGTTTAAGGAATGAGTTTAGGTGGATACCAATGTGGCTTAGAGCTTACATTGTGTATTGGGTTATATAACCTAAGAAAAAGAACTTAAATAAGCTTGTGAACTTGTGACTAAGGAGCCAATGGGAATGAGTTAGTAATATAAGTTTAAGATGAGTTTTAAGAACCTTATAACTACTATGAGATTGATGGGTGTATTTGCAGGTTGGAAGCTTTTATATGTGTGAAATTCAGTGTTTAAGTTTAAGTCATTTAAGGGCCTAAGAGCCATGTCATTTAAGAGCCTTAGTGCTATGCAATTTAAGATTATTGCAATATATTGAGTTTGTTGTGAATAAGTTGGTTTGGGTGATGAGATATGATGAGAAGAACTTGATGTGTGTGAGATGGTTGAGTGAGGAAAAATAATGTGTTTGGGCATGAGAATATACTAGAGGAGCTATGGCGAAATTTGAGTAGAAAATAAGTGTTTAGGTGATGGTGGTGAATTAATACGACCTAGGATTTACTAGGAGTCATTATGAAGAATTTAGGTGGAAATGAGTTAACTAAGGAGTTCTTAAGGATGAGAATGACCTAGAATGGTCTATGAGGAAGTTAGAGTTTAGGTGGGTGTATTGAACACACCAAAGTCATGGTATGAGGAGTGTAAGACTTGTGCATAAGTTTTAAGGAAAGGTGTATAATGCCTTAAGGAGATTTAGGTATGAACTAGAGAGTAAGACAATGAGAGTTTTGAGAAGTTTGTGTAAGAGGTGGTGATGTTAGTGGTGGACTAGTAAGGTTTAGTTGAATGGTAATGTGAGGACTTGAGTGATGGAAGTGAAAATGGAAGGAGGATGTTGTAAGTCATCAAGGAGAATGACTAGAAACGTATAAGAGGGTATGATCATGAGAATGGTGAGTAAGTTGCATAAGAGAAGTGGAAATGTCTAAGGAGGGTGTTGCATGGTTAGGGTAAATGAAGAACAATGTCAAGGTATTAAGATAATGGAAAGAAATGTATAAGCAAGCTTAAGAGTTTAAGAGTGATGAGTAATAAGGGAAAAGAAGAGAAATTGTGCATGGACATGCAAGATAACCTTGGAAGGTTTAACAAGCAATGATGTTAAGAAGGAGTTATATGGGTAGAAAAGAAACACTTTTGTTAGTTGAAGTTTTAGACAAAATGTACATGTTAGAAATATAAGGAATTAATTGACAAGTGTTAGGAATTTCTTACAAGAATTGAGCTAAAGGTTGGAATGATCTTTGGAGGTGATTTTAATGAGTTTGGTGGAGGTTATAAGGTAGGTTTGATGTGCCAAATGATGTTAGAACACATTAGGAGGCTTGAGGAAAAATTTGGAGAAAGTTTGACAATGTATGGGAAGTTTCTGCAGCCGACCTACCCAGGGGACCGACCCCAGTCTGGGTCGGTCGGGCTGAAACTGTGAAGTTGGATGTTCTCTGCACCCGACCTACCCAGGGGGTGGGTCTGTCGGACCATAAAAAAAAAAGAAAAAAAAAAGAGAGAGAAACCCTAAGAGAGTTTAGTGGTATTAATGGTACCCCATTAAGGGGGCAATGATGATTAGAGGTATAAAGACCTAAGGGATTAAGTTAAGAATTAACTTAAAAGTTTAAGATTAAGTTTGTAAGATTAAGTTGTAAGACTTAAGAGGTGTTAGATTGGAGTCATTAAGGGTTAAGTAAGTTAAGTAAGATAAGTAAGTTGAATTGAGTTAAGTGATTAACAACCTAAAACTGAATGAATGTTTTAGGACTTGGAAATTGGACTCCGGAAGAGATTAAGCAACTGAACGGCCAACGGTGAACGGTACAGTTCTCTTGTGACCTGCTTGCTAACGAGGTGTCCCTCGGCTTGTGTGCTATTTGTTTTTGTGTGCTCACTAAACAAGATAAAGCATGCAACCGGAATATATTATATTTATTGTATGGTTGTGTGATGTTTGAAAACTAACACAACATACCGTGAGAACTTACTAACCAATGTTTAGTAAGAAATTGAGTGAGACTAAGGAACGCCCCTAATAAGGGACGATATGAACCGAAAGAGGTTAACCAACAAACATGGTCTTGAGACTATTACTAACTGGAACTTGAGTGAGGAAACCCGGGACCGATCTCCGGTCATGCATGCTAAGGAAAAAGGGGGACGGTATCTGAATCAGATCCGCCCTCCGCTTAAGGACTTGTCTTCGGACTTGTAGCCTAGGGCCGGTTGCCGGCTCAGCTATGCTGGATTCCCGTCCAGGGTAGGTGGCATTAAGATGGTGCGGTGGGATCACCTAAATCCCAGGTTTGGACTTAGGTTACAACCATTCCCCTCCAGGAACGGTTTGTATTCTGAGAATAAGTTAAGATTAAGATAAGTTACAATCATTCCTTTTTAAAGGATGATTTGTATTGTTAAGACTAAGATTAAGTTAAGATTAAGATAAGTTACAATCATTCCTTTTTAAAGGATGATTTGTATTGTTAAGATTAAGATTAAGTTAAGATTAAGATAAGTTACAATCATTCCTTTTTAAAGGATGATTTGTATTGTTAAGGTTAAGATTAAGTTAAGATTGAGATAAGTTACAATCATTCCTTTTTAAAGGATGATTTGTATTGTTAAGATTAAGATTAAGATAAGTTGCAACCATTCCTCTTTAAAGGATGGTTTGTATAATTAAGATGAAGATAAGCGACATCCACTCCTTATTAAAGGATGGTTGTTTCTAAGGTTAAGATAAGACTAAGATTAAGGTGAGATAAGGATAGACTAAGGTTAAGAGGGAACATTACTTAAGGAGTTAAATAACTAACTCTCTAATTAAGGGAACGCAGTTAAGTCGTTCATTGTGTGTGAACTTTGATTGTTCATATATGGATTGTTGTTTACTGCATTTACTATTATGTTGTGCATTTAATCAACCTCCATGCTATCGACAATTAGTCGTCGTAGCCACGTTAGCTTGGGGGCCATGAGGGGATCGTACCAGCATTCGTGCTGACCCCCTTTGGGGGCTTTTTTTACTACACAGGTACATCAGGAAGCGGCCGACGCGAGAGTAAGAAGAGGATACAGTTGTTAAGGGTTTAGTGTGGCCTACGAGTTATGCATGTACACTCGTATGACAATTTGAGTTAGTAAGATGTATAGGATGTGAGGGGGTTGTAAGAAGGATATGTATATGGTTTAGATTGTTGTACTAATGTTCGGTATATTCTGTAGTCAGACCGTGGCAAGGTCCTGGATTGTAAAGAATTCCGCTGTGACATGTATATATATATATGCTGTTAAGTTGCGAGACCACAATTGGATTGAGTTGGGGTGTTACAAAAAGTGGTATCAGAGCGTAGTTACGCTCTGAAGACAAGAAATACCGAACTTAGGAGAATGATGAGGTTGAGATTGAGTTATGGGTTATGGGTTGAGAGATAGAGTGAGAGGTGCGTTAGTCGGGACTTCCCGGTGTTTACCGGATATCCATAGTACCTAGACCCGCCCTCCACATCCCTAACCCTGAATATGTGGAACAAACGCCAGAGAGAAGAAAGCCTTCTCTTACTCGGGGAAACCCGATCTGGCAGTTAGCTAACAGTAAGCAATACGAGAAACAATTTGTTGTACAAAAGTTATGGAAAACTTGGAGGGTTTTAATGGAGCGTAGCTGAGAAACAGGCCCTACCTATGGAATACTATCAGTAAGGGAACGGTAATTACCGGCAACATGGGTCGACATGCTACGCAGTCGAAATAACCCGCAATACCAATGGTAAGGAAAGCACTACGGGTGCAATAAAAAGGAAAAGGTAAGCGACATGAGTACCGGACAGTGGTCCGAAGGAGCATAACAGTAGGATAATACCGAGCATAAGGATTGAGATTACTGGAAAGTCCAGTTAGAAACGGGAACTCCAAACCCCATATTACGAGGAAGGTTACAAGACCTGGCCGACATAACGCGGACAACGGTGGAAACACATATAAATTGTATACCGAAATAGGACTACGATGTAGTGCCTAAAGGAGAATCATTACTTAGTAACCACAACAAGATGTGTGGAGACAAGAGCGAGGATTAAGACATAAGGAAATATTAAGGGATTCCCTCAGAAAGAGGAACGCCCTGATGTATGACATTACTGTCAAACAACAAGGGAACTGCCGGATGGACGGTTATCCAAAATAAGAGATTATCGAAGGAGTCCCGAGGACTACCAATTACATGGAAATTAGAAGGAAGTGTCACTACCGATGTACCTTGTACCAATAACCCATCCTGCATGGCGCACTTGCCATAGCAAGTGCTACCATGGTTAAGCCACACGAAAAGCCATCAAGGCGAAATAGGAGAACGCTACAGTTGTAGCATATATTAACACCGGATTGTAAAACCATAAGAACAGGAAAATAAGACCTTGGAAGGCCCGACGGCCTGACCAAAATGAGATAAGGTGACACACCAGTCAGCCGGGAGCAGAACTTGGACATAATATTAGACCATATGGATGTTAGCAACACTACAATAACAACTGACAGTACGGTAAGAACACCAATCTCAAACTCCACGAGGAAAGCCTAAGAGATCGCTCAGTGACCCGAGCAAAACACTATATAAGCAATGATATACAAGGGATGTATTATAAGATACTATTGAGACTGTTGAAGCATCGACTTACAACGAAAGCGGGATAAGACTCCCAGAGTGACCATTAAGGATACCAATAACAACATTCTACAATGCAGATGTTGGAAAACCCAGAAAACAAGGATTAAAGTCGTACAACCCTGAAAAAGGAAAGCTCGGAGGACTACTCCCACAGAGCGGGCATAGTCGAGCCGAACAACTGATGAATAACAGTTAACCCTGTTTGTTTAACTCATTAACACCCAAGTATGATTGATCATCAACGGGTGGCATAGTCAACGGAAGTTGAACGAAGCGTTGAGATGGGAGTATAAGATAACAGGATTATATCCAACTTGGACACCTTAAGGCGAACGCCTAATACGAACCTAACCTTGACTATTAAAAGACATAAGTCTAGTAAAATGACAGTAGTGTCGAAGACATTAAGTAACCTCAGATCACCTGAACAACTTCCATAGCAGGAAGCAGGATACAGCAACTTACCATGAAATCCGATACTACATTTAGTATGTAACCTAACGGTGGATAGTGCTCAAAGAACCAGAATCTTAAGAGAATGACCTGCAGATGAGTAAGAGCACAAATAATGAACTGAGACATTAAGCACTAAGAACCTACGAGCCAAGGATGTTAACCACATCAGAGCCCGAGGTGCAATAAGTTGTTAGAGAGCTTGTTTAAGCCACGAAGGGACTACAATTTGTAGATATGAACGGTTACCAAACCTATAACTTAGATTGGGAAGAACATTACCAAGAAAGGGTACCAATGAGAATATTGAGATAATGCTAAGGACAGGAGCGGAGAACGAACCATGCCTTTTAGGGTGGGGATACCTCTCCTTGTTGTGAGGCCATGAGTGGGAATGAACCCCTCAAAAGGGCTTTCACATATTAGAGATAAAATACACTTTATTTAGAAAATGGAAACTATGAACCTTGAGATTACTTTAGAACATACCAGATACACTTGAGTAATAAGGAAGGTTGCACAGATAGACCCCATATCCAACACCCAGGATGTAAGAATTAATAATGGTCAGAGATAAACATTGTGACTGCACATTATGGCACGTCAATTAATCAATGCTCAGAAGAGCTTGTGATTCAGTGGATGACTTCTTCAGTAATCAGTTAAACTACATGGTAGATAACATCACTAAGGATGAAAGAAAGCAAAAAAAATTAGTTAGCCTACTTACGAATCTGAGATTGGAGCAGAACATCTTCATATCAAGAGTCAACTATTTTACAACACGGTACGACAACCGCCAATACCGGAATGAGAGAACTCCCAGTGTGTTTACACCAATAAGGGATTGAGTATAAGGTAAGACATTAGAATAAGTGAGTAAGGGGTTGCACCATTAATGGGCAACATGGTAAAGGCCAACTACCACGGTAGTAATGGTCGTGAGTATAATAGTTAGATAAGTGGATTAAGTCATGGTGCGCGGTAAGGTGACCATTATGTATGAGCCGTCAAATATTGACACTGAGGCAATTAGATTTATGAGTTAAGACCAGCATAAGTAAGAAAATAAGATGGTAGACGAACTGAGCATTGAGGCTAGTAGTCTAGACTTGGTTTGGTAAGATTACACAGGAAGCACACAACCCATTCCTTAAGGAACTGGAAGTGCATTCCTAGTAGCATAAATATGAGGAACAAGATAAGAGGCTCTACGGAAGAGACCTCAATTATTAAGAGACCGAATCAGTACGAAATACAGAAAGGAGCTGGAGCATACCATAACCAAGAACACAGTAACTGGATTTCCCTTGAATAACTTCAAGAAGAACAATAAATGTTATTATGGAACGATGAAAGAGGAGATCGACAACAGAATACTTCATAATTAGCAATAGCTAAACGTGTGACGGACACTATGAGTTTACTAAAACGAGACGTGGGACGACTGCACCCCACAGGGGCTTGCAGGCCTGACACGCTCATTTATGAGTTAGTTGGGTAAGTAGTAATGTACCAGTAAGGTACCCCATGCATGTAAACAAGTGGTGTAAGGAACACGGGAAGTAGTCGACTCCGTACAACCGACGACGACGCAAGATCAGACAAGAGCAGCTACTACCACAAACAGTTGAAGAGAAGAATTCAGTTGAACCAGTAACGCAAGGGAATCAGAGAACAAATAATTAAGGACTATGAAGTGCGAGAAGCACGGATTGTTAAGTATAGACATAGGACATGTCTTAAGATGAGTAAGATTAGACTGTAAAGTGCAATAAGCACTAAACAGTAGTTTGAGATTAAGAATCATCCTGAGACCAAAGATCAGTCGAGGGGAACAATTTAGACATTCGAGAAAATACTAAGAGTATGAGCATAAAATCTCCAAGGAGAATAGATAGACGAGTTACAACTCATTAAGGCCGTGTATATATAAAGATAACACGTGTCCATTAAGAGACCAATATTCCTAAACTGTAAAGAGGCAGAAAGATATACAATACTGTAAAAACATAAGTGAGGCAGTTAAGCCTAAAAACATCAGAGTGGTGCAGCGGAAGCTAGCAGATCACTACCTTTGAGATTAGACTAAACTAAGTTAAGAATATGGTATAAGTACCGTTAAGAGTCCTCGATGCAGAGACTAAGTCATTTCTGATCGAATTATAAGTAAGATAGATGACGTGGAAGCTAGAATGCTTGGTGAGAATTAGACATCTTGAACTTATGTCCAAGAATGTGATGATGTTGATTACGTGGGCGTAATCCATTTTAAGGGGGGTAGAGCGAAAACCGCTTATCGTATGTTTGAGTACTTAGTACATAAACTACGGTGTGCATAGCACACAAAAGAATATGAGAATATGTTTTATACAAACATTTTGAGATAAATCATGGTTATTGCACACAGAAGATGTGAATACCATACATATTAAGTACCTATCTTATTAACTCCGGTGTGAGTACAAGTTAAGAGAATTAAGGAAGAGGTTTAAGGAGACTTAAGGAATAAGGAATATATGAGGTATAAGTCGATATGAGACTATGTGTGAGATAAGAATAAGATAACATTATGAGATACAATTTGATATGAATATGAGGAAGGAAATTGTAATGCTATGAGATATAAGATGGTGAGAATTGGTATGGGACAGCTATAGAACTTAGTAGGAATTTAAGTCTTGAGGTAATTACTAAGAGATGAATTGGGAATGTTTGATGGATTGAGTCCACACCTTGGAGATGTATTGATTATGATTAGAAGAACTAAAAAGATAGAAAATTGGACATGAGTGAATTATTTGGATGTTTGAAAATGACGTGGGAGGTGGAACTTGATTTTCTAGGGATCAAGGGAAACCGAACACAAAATGGGGTAGAAGGATAGTTCTACACTGATGCTGATCACATCAGGGTTGGATGATTCCTGAAACTCCCTACCAGTGGTCACAATTAAATCACACTAAGGGTAGAGGCCTTAGGATAAAATGAAATTGGAGTTGGCTGTATTTTTAATTAGAGGAATTATTCCTCACATGACCTCGTAAAAAGGATTACCTTTTTACTGAGTCTCGCCCATGAAGTCGAGGACGCACGAGCCTTTGTCTTCGGACCGGTGACATGGAGAGAGTAGAGGTTTTGTATTCTGGCCCATGGTGACGAGGACGAATGAGCCATTGTCTACGGACCGGTGACATGGGAGAATACGTTGGAAGTTATGTGAATGTTTTAATCATCAAAAAGGAACAAAAGGAATTTTGAGTGCTACACATGCTTAGGCATGTTGTGTGATATTTAGGTATAAGAACATGGTGGATCCAATGATCCAATGAGATTAAGTATACATAAGTATGATCTATATGATCTAAGGAATGAGGTAAGACATGCATTTTAATAAGAAAAGATGCATAGGAACTTTGGGGACAAAGTCCTTTTAAGGGGGGTAGATTGAAATACCCCAAACCTAAGTATGCTAAGCAAACATCAAATTATGATGTAGTAAGGCTAGAATATGCCTTAGAAAGATTGGTAGACAATTTAAACCAAGGAAAACACAAGAAAGTGCCTTAAGGGCAATCAGGGCAAAAACGTGCTCTAAGCTTGGAGAGACTTGGGTGAGTACCCAAATATCATGATAAGACCTTAGTAATATTCTAATGGTCATTTTAAATCAATTAGCAAAGAAAACCAAGCTTGAAAACAAGTTAAAACACAAAATGTGCTTTAAGAGGTCTTAAAGCACATTTTTGAGAAATTGTCTTAGAATTGAGTTTTGAGTGGCTAAATGTCCATCATTACTCTTTAATCAACATGTGTACTAATTAGTATCACATTAGGAGGTCTAAATCTATGGGAAATCAAAAATTTCCCGATTATGTGCCTTGTTTAGTGAATAGTAACTATTTAGTGACTAGTTTAAGTTTTAATCAACATAAGTCAATTAATTGGTCAACAAAGACCATGTTAGCCTTATTTAAGAGGGTGGCCGGTTTTCTAAGAGAGGTGAGTCACCACATGAGTCATCAAATAAGAAAGGAAAAGAAGAGTAAGTAAGAAAGTTACTATTTGCTTTAATAAAGCAAATATCTCATATTAGCTCACTCTCCCTCTCCTTCATTCATTCTCTTCTCCCACGGTTTTTTTCTTCTTTCCCTGCTCCAAACCGTGAGTGAAGTCTCCATTTATGCTCCATCTTCAAATGCTCACCAAATGTTCATTTTAGCTCCAAATCAAAAAGTGAGCATAGATAGATTTCTTAGTTAGACCAAGACCTACCTTTCTATCTTTTCAAATCCTTCAAAGCTCTATTTTGGAGCCATGGGAAAACTCCATTGATGGAGGAAACCAAGTTTGAAGAGCTCATTAGCTTCTCCATTCTCTTAAGGTAAAGAAAATGTAAGAAAAACCATGTTTCCATCATTTCTTGTACATGGCCGAAAATTCCTTCTCATGGGGCTATGTTTTTATGTCTTGTTCTAGCTTGATTTATTCACCAAGGACTAGTGGAGGTCCTATTTCATTCAATGCCAAAGTCTACCTTGAGACTTCAAAGGTAATCATCCACTTTTATGCCTTAGAACACATTTCTAACCTAGGTTTTATTCCTTGAGGTTAGTGCATTGTTTAGTACTCATATGAGTCCTTGAATATTGATTAGAACATTGGCAAGGGGAATTTAAGTGGTGGCCGAGATCTATGCAAGAAGAAGGTCTAAGGAGGAGATTAAGATAAGCTTGAGAAAATAAGGTAAAATGCTTACCTAATGGTGGTTTAAGTTTAAGGAATGAGTTTAGGTTGATACCAATGTGGCTTAGAGCTTACATTGTGTATTGGGTTATATAACCTAAGAAAAAGAACTTAAATAAGCTTGTGAACTTGTGACTAAGGAGCCAATGGGAATGAGTTAGTAATATAAGTTTAAGATGAGTTTTAAGAACCTTATAACTACTATGAGATTGATGGGTGTATTTGCAGGTTGGAAGCTTTTATATGTGGGAAATTCAGTGTTTAAGTTTAAGTCATTTAAGGGCCTAAGAGCCATGTCATTTAAGAGCCTTAGTGCTATGCAATTTAAGATTATTGCAATATATTGAGTTTGTTGTGAATAAGTTGGTTTGGGTGATGAGATATGATGAGAAGAACTTGATGTGTGTGAGATGGTTGAGTGAGGAAAAATAATGTGTTTGGGCATGAGAATATACTAGAGGAGCTATGGCGAAATTTGAGTAGAAAAAAGGTGTTTAGGTGATGGTGGTGAATTAATATGACCTAGGATTTACTAGGAGTCATTATGAAGAATTTGAGTGGAAATGAGTTAACTAAGGAGTTCTTAAGGATGAGAATGACCTAGAATGGTCTATGAGGAAGTTAGAGTTTAGGTGGGTGTATTGAACACACCAAAGTCATGGTATGAGGAGTGTAAGACTTGTGCATAAGTTTTAAGGAAAGGTGTATAATGCCTTAAGGAGATTTAGGTATGAACTAGAGAGTAAGACAATGAGAGTTTTGAGAAGTTTGTGTAAGAGGTGGTGATGTTAGTGGTGGACTAGTAAGGTTTAGTTGAATGGTAATGTGAGGACTTGAGTGATGGAAGTGAAAATGGAAGGAGGATGTTGTAAGTCATCAAGGAAAATGACTAGAAACGTATAAGAGGGTATGATCATGAGAATGGTGAGTAAGTTGCATAAGAGAAGTGGAAATGTCTAAGGAGGGTGTTGCATGGTTAGGGTAAATGAAGAACAATGTCAAGGTATTAAGATAATGGAAAGAAATGTATAAGCAAGCTTAAGAGTTTAAGAGTGATGAGTAATAAGGGAAAAGAAGAGAAATTGTGCATGGACATGCAAGATAACCTTGGAAGGTTTAACAAGCAATGATGTTAAGGAGGAGTTATATGGGTAGAAAAGAAACACTTTGGTTAGTTGAAGTTTTAGACAAAATGTACATGTTAGAAATATAAGGAATTAATTGACAAGTGTTAGGAATTTCTTACAAGAATTGAGCTAAAGGTTGGAATGATCTTTGGAGGTGATTTTAATGAGTTTGGTGGAGGTTATAAGGTAGGTTTGATGTGCCAAATGATGTTAGAACACATTAGGAGGCTTGAGGAAAAATTTGGAGAAAGTTTGACAATGTATGGGAAGTTTCTGCAGCCGACCTACCCAGGGGACCGACCCCAGTCTGGGTCCGTCGGGCTGAAACTGTGAAGTTGGATGTTCTCTGCACCCGACCTACCCAGGGGTGGGGTCGGTCGGTGGGTCGGTCGGACCATAAAAAAAAAAAAAAAAAAGAGAGAGAAACCCTAAGAGAGTTTAGTGGTATTAATGGTACCCCATTAAGGGGGCAATGATGATTAGAGGTATAAAGACCTAAGGGATTAAGTTAAGAATTAACTTAAAAGTTTAAGATTAAGTTTGTAAGATTAAGTTGTAAGACTTAAGAGGTGTTACGTTGGAGTCATTAAGGGTTAAGTAAGTTAAGTAAGTAAGTAAGTTGAATTGAGTTAAGTGATTAGCAACCTAAAACTGAATGAATGTTTTAGGACTTGGAAATTGGACTCCGGAAGAGATTAAGCAACTGAACGGCCAACGGTGAACGGTACAGTTCTCTTGTGACCTGCTTGCTAACGAGGTGTCCCTCGGCTTGTGTGCTATTTGTTTTTTGTGTGCTCACTAAACAAGATAAAGCATGCAACCGGAATATATTATATTTATTGTATGGTTGTGTGATGTTTGAAAACTAACACAACATACCGTGAGAACTTACTAACCAATGTTTAGTATGAAATTGAGTGAGACTAAGGAACGCCCCTAATAAGGGACGATATGAACCGAAAGAGGTTAACCAACAAACATGGTCTTGAGACTATTACTAACTGGAACTTGAGTGAGGAAACCCGGGACCGATCTCCGGTCATGCATGCTAAGGAAAAAGGGGGACGGTATCTGAATCAGATCCGCCCTCCGCTTAAGGACTTGTCTTCGGACTTGTAGCCTAGGGCCGGTTGCCGGCTCAGCTATGCTGGATTCCCGTCCAGGGTAGGTGGCATTAAGATGGTGCGGTGGGATCACCTAAATCCCAGGTTTGGACTTAGGTTACAACCTTTCCCCTCCAGGAACGGTTTGTATTCTGAGAATAAGTTAAGATTAAGATAAGTTACAATCATTCCTTTTTAAAGGATGATTTGTATTGTTAAGACTAAGATTAAGATAAGTTACAATCATTCCTTTTTAAAGGATGATTTGTATTGTTAAGATTAAGATTAAGTTAAGATTAAGATAAGTTACAATCATTCCTTTTTAAAAGGATGATTTGTATTGTTAAGGTTAAGATTAAGTTAAGATTGAGATAAGTTACAATCATTCCTTTTTAAAGGATGATTTGTATTGTTAAGATTAAGATTAAGTTAAGATTAAGATAAGTTGCAACCATTCCTCTTTAAAGGATGGTTTGTATAATTAAGATGAAGATAAGCGACATCCACTCCTTATTAAAGGATGGTTGTTTCTAAGGTTAAGATAAGACTAAGGTTAAGGTGAGATAAGGATAGACTAAGGTTAAGAGGGAACATTACTTAAGGAGTTAAATAACTAACTCTCTAATTAAGGGAACGCAGTTAAGTCGTTCATTGTGTGTGAACTTTGATTGTTCATATATGGATTGTTGTTTACAGCATTTACTATTATGTTGTGCATTTAATCAACCTCCATGCTATCGACAATTAGTCGTCGTAGCCACGTTAGCTTGGGGGCCATGAGGGGATCGTACCAGCATTCGTGCTGACCCCCTTTGGGGGCTGTTTTTACTACACAGGTACATCAGGAAGCGGCCGACGCGAGAGTAAGAAGAGGTTACAGTTGTTAAGGGTTTAGTGTGGCCTACGAGTTATGCATGTACACTCGTATGGCAATTTGAGTTAGTAAGATGTATAGGATGTGAGGGGGTTGTAAGAATGATATGTATATGGTTTAGATTGTTGTACTAATGTTCGGTATATTCTGTAGTCAGACCGTGGAAAGGTCCTGGATTGTAAAGAATTCCGCTGTGACATGTATATATATATGCTGTTAAGTTGCGAGACCACAATTGGATTGAGTTGGGGTGTTACATATATCACATAGATATACATTATGGGAATAATGGGTAGTTATACATTTATATATTTACTTATTTAATTGAGAGACTTCGGGACGAAGTCTTTTTAAGGGGGGTAGACTGAAATACCCCAAACTTATTAAACATGGATTAAATATTTTATCACATTAATTAAGGCCTGAACATGCCTTATAAGTCAACTGAGAACAACAGTGGACAACATAAAACAAGATGTTGCACCCTTTGACGTTTAAGGGTAAATAAATACCCAAACGAACTTCTTAGGACCTAAAAATTTGTCCTAAGTCTATTAACATAATATTAAATATATTATAAATGTTGGACAACACTCCAACACAAAGAACAAGCACTTTCATGCTTCAAGGTCAAATAGAGCAAAAAGGGTGCTCTAAGAAACCTTAAAAATCTAATGACCTCTAAATGACCTAAAATTGGATACCATGATTAAATATCATGTAAGGGACACAACAAAACCGTTGTCAAAGAAAACCAAGCTCAGAACACCTGGCGACACAAAATGTGCACTAAAACTCCTTAAGCACGTTTTTGTGTAATTGCCTTCCAAATTGGTTTTAAATGAGCTAAAAGGTTATAAATACCTTTAAATATGATAAAATATCATATTATATGATTAGGAATTTAATTCCAGAAATTTACGAATTTTTACAAATTTAATATTAAAAATTATAAAACCCTAAAGTGGGGCCCGCATGAGTCAATATTGACCAAGCATGGTCAATGGTCAATTAATTGACCCATTTGGACCATGGAGATCGGCTGCAATAAGAGAGGAGGCAGCATACAATGATTTTGGGACAAATTACTACCTAATCTCCAATTTAGAATAGTAACCTTTACTTTTACATTATTTCCCACCTTTCTCACCTTCTCCTTCCTTCCTTCCTCCTCGATTTTCTCTGCCCAGCCGAGTTCCCTCCTTCCTAAGAAGCTCTCAAGTCTGTTCTTGAGCATGGAAGGCAAACCTAGCTCCTAAGCTCTTAATGTAAGTGTTTTAATGTCATTTTTAGCTCTTTTTCTTCATCTCTCTTCACTACCAACACTAGATTTCGTGGCTCATCAATTCCTATGCTTATTCTCAGTGTTCTAAGGTTAGAACAAGAGCTAAACTCGGTTGAGACCAGTAGAGGGACCAAGGTTGTCCAAATCTACATTTTAGGTAAAATATGCTTTAAGCTCATAACTTTTGATTCCTTCAAGTGCGGCGGCTGTGAAACTTTGGTCATAGCCTCATCTTCTTCTCCTTTTCATGTGGAATCTGTTGGTTAGCCATTTGGAGCAAGGATGGCCGAGATCCAAAGGAAATACCCTCTTTTAAGGCATTTTTCCAAGGTAAAACCTAACAACAAGGTAGCAATTCGAGATCTAACTATTTCCTATGTCAATATGGTGGATCTAACACCTTGTGGTGTGTTTGATTCAGGCCAAAACCATCTTGAACTCTCCTTGCGTTCTTAAGGTGATTTTTGCCTTAAATCTTACATTAAATTACTTCTTATGTTAGATCTTGCTTGGAGACTAACTAGGCCTTGTTCTCTGTTTGAAAACATGTAAAACAAGCTGTGGTGAATTTCTCCTTAAGGTGGCGAACACAAACAAGGCTTTACCTAAGCTAAATCAAGGTATAAATCACTTAAAACCTTAACTTGATACATTAACACAAGTTAAGTGTGTGTATATCAATTGCCGTGAGTGAATGATTAAAATAAGGTCTTGTTTGACCTTAAAATGTTTAAGGAATGGTTTAATAAATTTTATACTAATTAAACAAGCATAATTGTCAAATTTAAGACATTATGTGGAAGTTTGGTAATTAAATGAAAATTCTATGGTGAGGCCGAGAATTTATATGTATTTGGGACATTTATGTGTAATTTATTTTGCAAGCCAATGTTGTAATAAGGCCATGTATTTTAGGCCATTTTATTTATGCATTTACAAGCTTTTAATTAAGTTTAAGTAGTATAAATGCATTACCGAAAATAAATGGTATGGGGTATAGGTGTAATTAAATTAAATTTGGGGGCTTAGAATAATAAGGCCGAAAATGAGAGGTAAAATGGAGTTAAAATAAAGTTTATAAGATTTTGTAAAGTTTTGGGGTTAAATGGTGATTTCTAGAAAGTTTGGGTGCAAACCGTAATTATAAGGAATTGGTGGTCAAGGAAATATTAAGGTGGTCAACCTTGACCATATGATAGGTTTTGACCAAATTAGATAAGTTAAATAACTTATTTAAGGTGTTATAATAAGATAAGTATCTTAAGGTAATATTTTTATAACATATGTAGTAAATATGTTATTACCGAAAATAAAGGGTGTACAATGGTATTTTAAACACCATGGGCTATTAGGAATTTTTAGGAATTTATTTGGTGGATTTTGGAATTTAAAATGAACTATATTGTATAATATATAGTTATAATGTCATTATGACACTTTGGAGAAAAATAGATGGTGGAATGGTAAATATTGAAAGTATATGGGTTAATAAGGATATTTATAACCCTTTGGTGGAATTTGGTGATTTTTAGAATTATTAAGACAATTTAATAAGTTATGTGTATAAAATATAGTTTTACTGATATGGTGAACTATATGTTATAAATAGGGCCAAATGGCAACTATAGAATAGCACAAGGGCTGTTCGGAATTTACAAAAAAATAACCATAGGTTATACTCTTTTATAAGTTAGAAATGTTTATTTAATGGTATATATAACATGGTAAAAAGAAAGGGGTGATTTTGTAAATAAAGGAAATATGGTTTAAGGAAAAGTATAAGGTTTAGTATATGCCTATGAGGCAATATACAATAGTTTTCTATAAAAACTATAGGTTATAAGTTAAAGGAAATAAAAATATCATATCAAATGGTATTAGTATTTTGGTATAACATTACATGATGTTATGTGGTCAAAAGGGAATTTAAATAAATTCAAGGGCTATACCGAATTAATAAAGAAAAGTTGGAAAATGAATTTAGACTATGGTCTACAATGTCATAAATGTTATGACAATTATATGGTATTAAGGTGGTTTAATGGAATTAATATAAAGAAGGGTACTCACATAAAATAATGTGACAAACTATAAAAAAAATGGGATTTATAAGCTAAGGTATTTACTGAATAAACCTTAGGAGTTGTAATTATACAACATAAAATGTTACTTATGTTAGGATAATCATCTTAATATAAGTTGTACAATATGATACAACTAATGGGAATAATCATCTAATAAAAGATGATAAAAAGTAACATAAAATATAAGAGTTTATTAAACTCATGGAAGTTACCTACGTGGTAAATATATACATACACAAGAGTAATTTATATAAGGTGGATATATATTTTGGTTGGAAATCCTATGATTTAATGGTGGTGGTTATTAAAAAAAATAGTTACGAACTATAAGTTATGAGTTTTGGAAGCAAATATTATCTGCTAAAGATAAAGGGATTATACAACATGTCGAATTATGAAGGATGGTGGGAAAATAAAACAATATGAAAGAGAATACAATAAAATAAATGATACAATAAGAAAAAGAATATAATATAATATAATCATGCATGCATACATGCAACTATGGGTTACGTACCTAAACTAGATGGTGGATAAGATTAAAAAGGAAATAGTGAATTAAACTAAACAGTTGAAATTATGACGTACGCGTTATAAGTAACAAAACCGACTGTTTTAGAGAAACCCGTAACGAACAACTGTAGAAAATAGGGGTGAACTGTCGGGGTTACTTATTATTCGGAGATACCGGATGTAGTAGTCATGGAGACTGACTTATAGTTTATTACCGTTTAGATTGTACCTCTGACAAGACGCTCGACGAGCTAGCGGACTACACGGAGCATAGGATCTTGCTGATTCATACTCCACCGTAATACAATCAGGGTGAACGGTATGTAAAGGGGTTTGATCCGAGTTGTCCTAAGGTTGCTCCTTGGGCTCGGATTTGGTTGATATAACTTGTATGTTGTTGTGTGATCTGTGATAAGATTGTTTGTCTGAATGTGATAATTAATATGCATGAACTGTATATTTATAGCTGCTTATCATTTACTATTGTTGAGTTAACAGTATTGGTTCATATATATGAACCTATATATATAAATCGAACTAGCGGCTATGGTGCTATCTTATATGAAATATAAGGAACGTAAGTAAAGCGTTGTAGCACTATGATAATAACATATACATATTATCTGAGACTTTTATACGGAGCATTGGCCTTTCTATACGCCGCTTTGTATCTAGCACTGGATCCCGAGTTTACAGATTCCGGATTGGACTAATGACCTTAGTCTGCTGTGTTAGAAAATTTGGTAATGCGATGCGATGGTATAATTCATTAATTATTGGAATGGAAGTAAAGCCAAGAGGATGTGGCTCTTGGTGCGCGCTGTGATCACAAAAACGATACCAGGATGTCCGCGTACGGGTCCGTAAGTATCAAGAAAATTTCCCGTGAGCTAGAATGGCTCGTTGGTCGGAGACTCTACCGTTGGAGTGGCTACTGCCGTGGGTGACCCGCCATAATATATGGGTAACTAGAGACGTGTCGTTTTAACGAGACATTGTCACTAGGTATAACTGAACAACTAAAACAATTGAGACTGATACAGTGGCGAACAAAACCATGGACGAGACTTTATACTTGTTTATTATTCTCGTTGTTTCGCTTTGTTGTTCATCGGTTAAACTTGTGGTTATTTTATTGTGTGTTGATTGAAATACCCCAAACCTTCATATGTTGGTTAAATGTTAAACTATGGTATTCAAAGGCTAAAAAGTGCCTTAACAACATCAGTGAACAATTAAACCAAGCAAAATACAAGGAAACACCTTAAGGTCAATTTAAGCAAATAATTGCTCTAGACTTGGTTAACCTGTATATAAAACCTAAAGGTCATTTCTAGACCTTGGAAATATGTTAATGAACATATTAAATCAATTACTGAAGAAAACCAAGCTTGAAAACAAGTTAAAACACAAAATGTGCTTTAAGGAGTCTTAAAGCACATTTTTGGAAAATTGTCTTGTAAATGAGTTTTGAATGGCTAGGTGTCCATCATTACTCTTAAATAAATATGTGTACTAATTTGTAACACATTTGGAGGTCTAGGTCAATGGGAAATCAAAAATTTCACATCTATGTGCCTTGTTTTAGTGAATAGTAACTAAAATAAGCTAGTTTGTAACATATGTTACTATAAGTAATTAAATTGACAAATGAAGACTAAAATACCCCTAAGTTAAGATGGGGGCCGGGTTTTATCATGGTGAGTCACCAACATGTAAAAGGAAATCAAATAATGAAGGGTAGGAAGGTAAAAGAAGAAAGTTACCTTTTATAATGGAAATATCTTGTAAAAGCAAGACTTATCCTCATCTTCTCCTTTCCTTCTTCATTTCCCACGTAGCAAACCTCTCTTCTATCTTCTTCTTGCTCTCCATCGGTTATGCTACAGCAGCTTCACCATTTCTCAACTTCCATGGTTGGTATCTCCTAGCTCCATGGTCCAAATTCAGTTTCGAGACCACCGTTCTTCTAGTTGGAGCAAGCTCTACACTCCTACCTTTAAAATCTTCAAAAGCCTCATTTTGGTGCCATGGAGATTCACCATTGAAGGAGCTTGAGCTCATATTTCAACATATTATTGTTCTCCTTGCTTCTAGCTTCATTTGAATCTTCCAAGGGCTTGGTGGAGTCCTCTCTTGATATATATTCAAGCTCTCTTTCCATTCCAAGAAGTTGACAAGCAACTAAGCTTGGCCGATTTTTAAGCAAGGAAACAAGGAAGAAGTTTGTGTGGAAAAAGAGTTGTTCGAGAATTGTTCGAGGAACGTAAGTGGACATGGTGGAGTGGACTCCGGAGACAGGTATGGTTTTCTTGCAACCTGTGTCCTA
The DNA here is from genome assembly GCA_023374045.1 of Limonium bicolor. Taxonomy (NCBI): domain Eukaryota; kingdom Viridiplantae; phylum Streptophyta; class Magnoliopsida; order Caryophyllales; family Plumbaginaceae; genus Limonium; species Limonium bicolor. The sequence continues at coordinate 284,923,892 of CM041780.1, forward strand.
CCGGATTACACCGGCTTGAATGCCAATGTGTTTTTCTGAGTGTTTGCCACCTTGTAAGATAAAACATGGAATGAGTTTATAGTAATTCATTTATGTGGCGCAATTGGTCCCGATACCGTTTAACCTCAATAAGTGTTAAACCTTAGCTAACTAAATCTAGGGACACATGAGTTATCGGTATACGGATTTAACGACCCAAACCTTGGGAACGTTCTAACCACGGCTATGCGTGAGTTAGTTGTGTATGGTTATTGTTTGCAAGTGTGTGAACCTCCCTTGCGTGTTTAACTCGGTTGATACCGTATGGTGTGTGGATGTGATAGGTTCCATAAAGGAGCTCTAATTACTTAATTATAAGGTTTTGTGTACTAATGGGGGTGAGGAGACCGGTCATGTTCCGGCCACGCGTGTGATGGACGGGAGTCGATGTCATACCCGGTTCGACTCTCTTGGTGTATGTTTGGTTGTTTACTCATTGGGTTTCCAACCTTCACTTTAGCTTAACCAAAGCTATATTACTGACTCACGTCTGTTTACTGGGGCATACAATGGTGGTTCGGTGTGCTTGGATGACTATATCCGACACACCTTGGGGTTTAAGTTAACCGTTCCATATAACAGGACGGTAACAAGGTACGTAACGAGCTTATCATGAGTTTGACAATATCCTCTAGGCTCTACAGTAAACTAATTATGGTAGGGACGGTTCCTAAGAGGACCGTACCCGTTATGTTATGTGTTGTGTTGTACTGCAATCGCTATAGCGATGCGGTGCTATAGGTTGTAAATTATGGAATATGTGGTCATGGATATGAAACATAGTTTAAATAAAAGGTGTCTAAGAATAACCCGATTAATGGGTAAGTGTCGTCTATTAAGGAAGTATCTCCGTTTAGAGGAGAGCCACTTTAAGGTTAAAGGTAATAATGGATGGTTTGTTATGTGTGGATGTGTGGATGTGTTGGTATTGTTGAGCCCTATAGTTGGGAGTATGCAATGTGTTGTGTGTTTATGGTTTACATGCGTGATTTAAATATAATCAACTGCATGCTAAGACGACAATTAGTTGTGCGTGGCCCGGTAGCATGCGGGCTGCGGGATTACCATACCAGCAAAGGTGCTGAGCCCCTTGGGGGCCACCCTTTTCTTCCTTTTCTATTTCAGGTACAAGGAGCTGGAAGCCGTTCGAGAGTAGGACGGGTGGTTGTTTATACATGGGTAGCTTTTTAATGGGTGTATGTATATAGGTGTAGTAAGACCGAATTTGTTATCGGCATTGGTTAATGAATACTCGGTACGGTGGAGGATGTATATGTAAAATAGTTGTTGGAAATGGAATAAGGATTGTATTATGTAGTTGCTCGGGAATCTAGTCCATCAGACCGATACAATGTGTATGTATTAGCCTTGTTAGCCACGTGGGTGGTTAACGGCGTGTAACACCAATGGATTAAGTGTTGTGTTGGTTTATGTTTTCCGCTGCAGATGGTTATAAAGTGTGTTGTTGTGGTTGGGGTGTTACAAAAAGTGGTATCAGAGCGAAGTATCGCTCTGATGACTGAATTACCGAGCCTAGGAAGTACCGAGTTAAAATTTTAGTACTTTGGGTTAAGGGTTGAGTGATAGCGTGAGTGATACGCTAGTTAGGAACTGCCAGTGAATACTGGAAACCTACTATATCCATCCCGCCCTCCACAACCCCTATTTTATGACTTGGGAAGGAACGCCAGAGAGATGAAAGCCCTCTCTTACCCGGGAAGACCCGGTCTGGCTGTTATTAACTATCTTGTAGGTATGGAGAACCTGTCACACGGTAAATCCCGAAAAGTGGGAATCCCGGAGACGGTTCCCATCTGCATAATGTTAACCGCATTTCATAGCGAAGAATGGAGAATCTTGTGTATAGAGGAATGAAATTTCCGGCAACCTGGGTCGACATGCCGAGCAGTCGAAAACTACCAGCTTGCAACAGGCAAGAAGAGAAAAAATAAACCCGAGACGAGAGTCTACGGGATGGCAAATGTTAGGTAATGGCACCAGCGGTATACCAACCGACAAAGGAACTACAACGTAGTACCCAGACAAGAGACAAGTCTCAGTAACCACGACAAATGCGTGGAATGGGCTACGAAGAGGATACAATAATAAGTAAAAAGGGGTCTCCCAGAATGGGAAACACCCTAGTTAATGATTATTAGAGGAGGACAATAAGAAGTGTGCAGGAGATTAGTTACCAATTAGAGTATCCAAGTAAGGACCCATGAGGCCACTGAATACGGTGCAGACAAAAACAGTACCGCAGCCGGTACATGTTGAACCGACAGCCAGTTAACAGGGCGCACTTGCCGTGGCAAGTGCAGCTATAACAGGGCTGTTCGAAGAAAAAAAAAATTTGACAACTACAAACTACTTAGTAAAGTACCCAGAAATTTAAATGTGATCATCGTAACCGTGGAAGGGCTTAACAGCCTAACCTTTGTAAATGAGAATATACCAGTCAGCAAGAAGCTAGACTTGGTTAAGACAAGAAGGTGTTGTGAAACCAGGAGAAAATTTTCTTTCAAACTCAGATTTAGTTCAAACTCTTTTCTTTCAAAACCAAATTCTCTTTTAAACCAATACTTCTTTTACCCTTCTTTCAAACCAGTTTACCTTTGAATAACCGGACGAAAACCGGTGAAACCGAGGGTACCAACCCGACGGTATGGATGGAGTTCAGAATAGTACAACGGTGGATAAACCTCCCCTGAATGAGTCGGGAAGCACGGAAGTATATTGTCATAAGACAATACAAGGGAGGTGACAACAGAATACTTCACCTAGGCGTGTGTAACGGACACTACGAGTGTACCAACTGTGTTGTGGGACGACCGCACTCCGATAGGAGCATGTGGGCCTGACAGACCTACTTATGGGTTAGTCGGGTAAGTAGTAATGTATCAGTATGATACCCCATATATGTATACGAGAAGAGTCCGAAACACGGGGAGTAGTCAACTCCATACTACGGTCAGCAGTAAAAGTCAAATGAGAGCAATGGATTATCACGAATGGTTGAAGTAAAGGAACCCAGTTAAGAAGACTAAAGGAATTAGTAAATTCGTCCAAGAGAATGTGTAGAGTTAGGAAGTGCGAAGAGCACGGATGGTATGTAAAGACATCACATATGTCTTAGGAAGCTGAAGGAATGAGACATGGTAGCTGGAACGAATACCCAGCTAAGAACATAAGAAGGCGAAGTTTACTGAAAGCACCCATGAGTGCAAGCCAAATGTAATGGCAAACCTTAGCAACACCCAGGAGCAATCCTTGAGGGGTGTTTGGATCAAACATTGTCGAATGAGACAATGTAACAGAAACTCAAGAGTTGAAATAATTACTCGGGTTAAACACCGAAGAGAACCCACTTAACAGTAGGACCCTAAGTTGCCAAAGAGACAACTTGGAAGGAATCGAGATGTGACGACCTTGTTAAACCATGTAATGTCGTGCAGAAAAGTAAATGTGTGGAAGTAGCCTTTAGTGAGCAGAGCTCGAGGCAGTGGCTTATAAGCCACAAGCAAGACAGGTTATGTCAAATTAAATCAATTGTGGAAGTTTGTGTTACACAAGAAAATAAAGCGGAGAACGAACCACTGCTTAAGAGTGGGGATACCTCTCAATATTGTGAAACCGCAGGAGCGGTAGCTGTGTGAACCAAGTTTAAGAAATATATTAAGGATGGACCATATTATTATTGTGGAAGAACAGCTAGTTTACTAGCATGTAGGTATAACGTGGAGCACCGAGCTGAGTAACGCCGGTTTATAACTCAAAGTGAGCAACGCTCAAGGAGCATTCAGTAGTCATCCATGAGGATGATGCAAGTATATGTGTGGAAACTAATATGACAGTGAATACCATATAAGTTAGTGTTGTGCAAGGAAAAAGAACACGGTACGCAGAAAACGACCGTTGTATATGTATTGATTAAGTGATGGTATGACAAATAAGCGGAGTGATGTGTTAAACCCAGTACAGATACAATGGGAAGTGATAGCAAATAAACTGGACAGTAAGCCAGTAGCCAGTATTATGAGATAAGAATCTCAGTGGAACACAGTGTGAATTCCTATTGCAATTGCATGAGAGATTTACTGCCAAGAGTTTACGCCTCTGCACTCTGTATGACTGAGTGTTTTGGTATTGCGTTTGCGCAGTAATGATCGAGTGGGATAGCTAGGATTTGGAAGATGATAATGGTGGAAGGCGAGCAAAGAGAATTATAACACTATAAGACTGAAGCGTATGAAATGCAAGGTCATATCAATGAAATGATACAGGTGCAGAATTAAATGTGGAAGTAGGACTGGCAATAAGTGACTACAGTAGCACTAAATATCAAAGATCGGTATGAAATGTACCTCAGGTGTAGGAAATAGCTGAAAGAGCACTACACATTAGGTGGTAGCTCAACCTCAACCGACAGTAAGTCGAAAGGAATTGAGGCAATCATTGTGAAATACATAGCAGTATACACAGTAAACTACTGTGTGGAGGTGAATAGAAAGTTCGTAACTCACCGAAATCGCGCACGGTAAGAGATACCACGCGTTGGTTGAGAAACCATGGTTACCAAGATAAAGGTAAAGAATTGGAGGTGTACAATACAGTATGAATAACGAATGGACAGGCCAGAATCGAAAATGGTTAGGAGTTAAGAAAACTCCAATGAAAATTCTTGGTAAAGGAACTAAACCGCTAATATGGTCAAGATCCTTTACCAGACCGCGTGGTAGTTAAAACACTTCACGACGGCAGAGACATTTTAAGCCAATGTTCAGTGATTGATTACGTGGGCGTAATCCCTTTTAAGGGGGGTAGAGCGCAAAGCCGCTTAGTGTGTTTTACCGTACAAGTGTACGTGAACTATGTTGTGCATAGCACAAAATAATTTGTTATGATGGTTGGCATGGTAATAATTGGTTATGATGGTTGGTTTGGTTAAATGGTGGTATTTGCGCACAGAAGATGCGAAATACCATTGTGGTAGGTGAGACTACCTTGTTAATGGTTGTGGGTTAGTACAAGTGTTAAGGAGTAATAAAACCCTGGGGGAACTAAAACCCCAATGGTGTGTGTTTGCATAATACCAAATGTGACACGATGTATTGTATTTTGATTAAAAATATGTATATATATATATACAGTGTGGTGATTTATGAAGGGTATGAAACTGACATGGAACCTAGTAAGAACTAGATTCCCTAGGTAACTTGATTAAAAGAAAATGGATATAATTGATGGACTGAGTTCTATCCCTTGGAGATGTGATGATTATGATTAGAATGATTGAAAAGATAGAAAAGGGAAATGTGTGTATTATTTGACCCTTGAAAATGAAGTGGGAGGTGGAACTTGATTTGCATGTGATCAAGGGAAGCCGAACACAATTTGGGGTGGAAGGATAGTTCAACACTGATGCTGATCACATCAGGGTTGGATGACTCTTAAAGCTCCCTATAAGTGGTCACAAGTAACACCACTAAGAAAGGATGCAAAGAGCATAAGTTGGACTTGGAGTTGTATTGAACTTTCAAAAGGGTTTTCAATTGGTATTTCCAGAACAGTGGATTGATATTTTGAATAAAGGATTCTCTTGTTTACTTAACCTGGTAAAGAATATTTTTTTTGTAGTACTTGCTCACGAGCTGAGGACGTATGAGCCTTTGTCTTCGGACCGGTGACATGAGAAGTACATATGTTTAAAAATAAGTGAATGTTTTGATCTCCCAAAGGAACGGGGACCAGAAGGTGTCCATCGCGACCGGGTTCTGCGGGGATCACAGTGTATATGTACTCAACATGGGACTCGAGCCCATAAAGAGATGGAAAAGGTATTTTGGTTGTTATACATGCTAAGGCATGTTGTGTGGTGCGAGTAATAAATATTACTTTGACCTTGAGTCTTAATAGGGTTGAGTTCTGAAATGATTATGTTACTTGGGCCTATGAGTCCAAAGGTGGTTATGTTACCCAGACCTGAGAGTCTAAGGGTTGTTATGTGAGTACATTACTGTTAAGGTACCCGGACCATTGAGTCCGAGGTAATCATGTGAGAATGATATGTTATGGATGGATGTGTATATGTACCTGGACCGTCAAGTCCGAGGTTGTGTGTGTAAGGTGTGTTGGTAATGGAAGTTTATCTTGAAAGTAATTCCCGTATTCTAATCAAATGATGTGTTGGGAAATGTGAACTTCGAGGACGAAGTTCTTTTAAGGGGGGTAGATTGAAATACCCCAAACCTTCATATGTTGGTTAAATGTTAAACTATGGTATTCAAAGGCTAAAAAGTGCCTTAACAACATCAGTGAACAATTAAACCAAGCAAAATACAAGGAAACACCTTAAGGTCAATTTAAGCAAATAATTGCTCTAGACTTGGTTAACCTTGTATAAAACCTAAAGGTCATTTCTAGACCTTGGAAATATGTTAATGAACATATTAAATCAATTACTGAAGAAAACCAAGCTTGAAAACAAGTTTAAAACACAAAATGTGCTTTAAGGAGTCTTAAAGCACATTTTTGGAAAATTGTCTTGTAAATGAGTTTTGAATGGCTAGGTGTCCATCATTACTCTTAAATTAATATGTGTACTAATTTGTAACACATTTGGAGGTCTAGGTCAATGGGAAATCAAAATTTCACATCTATGTGCCTTGTTTTAGTGAATAGTAACTAAAATAAGCTAGTTTGTAACATATGTTACTATAAGTAATTAAATTGACAAATGAAGACTAAAATACCCCTAAGTTAAGATGGGGGGACGGTTTTTATCATGGTGAGTCACCAACATGTAAAAGGAAATCAAATAATGAAGGGTAGGAAGGTAAAAGAAGAAAGTTACCTTTTATAATGGAAATATCTTGTAAAAGCAAGACTTATCCTCATCTTCTCCTTTCCTTCTTCATTTCCCACGTAGCAAACCTCTCTTCTATCTTCTTCTTGCTCTCCATCGGTTATGCTACAGCAGCTTCACCATTTCTCAACTTCCATGGTTGGTATCTCCTAGCTCCATGGTCCAAATTCAGTTTCGAGACCACCGTTCTTCTAGTTGGAGCAAGCTCTACACTCCTACCTTTTCAAATCTTCAAAAGCCTCATTTTGGTGCCATGGAGATTCACCATTGAAGGAGCTTGAGCTCATATTTCAACATATTATTGTTCTCCTTTGCTTCTAGCTTCATTTGAATCTTCCAAGGGCTTGGTGGAGTCCTCTCTTGATATATATTCAAGCTCTCTTTCCATTCCAAGAAGTTGACAAGCAACTAAGCTTGGCCGATTTTTAAGCAAGGAAACAAGGAAGAAGTTTGTGTGGAAAAAAGTTGTTCGAGAATTGTTCGAGGAACGTAAGTGGACATGGTGGAGTGGACTCCGGAGACAGGTATGGTTTTCTTGCAACCTGTCCTACCGGATTACACCGGCTTGAATGCCAATGTGTTTTTCTGAGTGTTTGCCACCTTGTAAGATAAAACATGGAATGAGTTTATAGTAATTCATTTATGTGGCGCAATTGGTCCCGATACCGTTTAACCTCAATAAGTGTTAAACCTTAGCTAACTAAATCTAGGGACACATGAGTTATCGGTATACGGATTTAACGACCCAAACCTTGGGAACGTTTAACCACGGCTATGCGTGAGTTAGTTGTGTATGGTTATTGTTTGCAAGTGTGTGAACCTCCCTTGCGTGTTTAACTCGGTTGATACCGTATGGTGTGTGGATGTGATAGGTTCCATAAAGGAGCTCTAATTAAATTATAAGGTTTTGTGTACTAATGGGGGGTGAGGAGACCGGTCATGTTCCGGCCACACGTGTGATGGACGGGAGTCGATGTCATACCCGGTTCGACTCTCTTGGTGTATGTTTGGTTGTTTACTCATTGGGTTTCCAACCTTCCCTTTAGCTTAACCAAAGCTATATTACTGACTCACGTCTGTTTACTGGGGCATACAATGGTGGTTCGGTGTGCTTGGATGACTATATCCGACACACCTGGGGTTTAAGTTAACCGTTCCATATAACAGGACGGTAACAAGGTATGTAACGAGCTTATCATGAGTTTGACAATATCCTCTAGGCTCTACAGTAAACTAATTATGGTAGGGACGGTTCCTAAGAGGACCGTACCCGTTATGTTATGTGTTGTGTTGTACTGCAATCGCTATAGCGATGCGGTGCTATAGGTTGTAAATTATGGAATATGTGGTCATGGATATGAAACATAGTTTAAATAAAAGGTGTCTAAGAATAACCCGATTAATGGGTAAGTGTCGTCTATTAAGGAAGTATCTCCGTTTAGAGGAGAGCCACTTTAAGGTTAAAGGTAATAATGGATGGTTTGTTATGTGTGGATGTGTGGATGTGTTGGTATTGTTGAGCCCTATAGTTGGGAGTATGCAATGTGTTGTGTGTTATGGTTTACATGCGTGATTTAAATATAAATCAACTGCATGCTAAGACGACAATTAGTTGTGCGTGGCCCGGTAGCATGCGGGCTGCGGGATTACCATACCAGCAAAGGTGCTGAGCCCCTTGGGGGCCACCCTTTTCTTCCTTTTCTATTTCAGGTACAAGGAGCTGGAAGCCGTTCGAGAGTAGGACGGGTGGTTGTTTATACATGGGTAGTTTTTAATGGGTGTATGTATTATAGGGTGTAGTAAGACCGAATTTGTTATCGGCATTGGTTAATGAATACTCGGTACGGTGGAGGATGTATATGTAAAATAGTTGTTGGAAATGGAATAAGGATTGTATTATGTAGTTGCTTGGGAATCTAGTCCATCAGACCGATACAATGTGTATGTATTAGCCTTGTTAGCCACGTGGGTGGTTAACGGGTGTAACACCAATGGATTAAGTGTTGTGTTGGTTTATGTTTTCCGCTGCAGATGGTATAAAGTGTGTTGTTGTGGTTGGGGTGTTACATTGATGGTTGGATGGAGCCTTCAAGGCTAAGGTAAATTAACTATGGAAACTGTACGCTACGGCGAATGTACATTGTACATATGGATGGGGCTTGAAAGCCAAACTAAAAAAAAATTGACAGTGGATGGTGAACGCTACGGCGATTGTACATTGTACAATATATTGTTGATACTCGATACGTTCGATATACAAATGTTGTTTGATTATTCTATGACTGTTTGGATTGGATGGATGGTTAAATGTTTATGGATATTCGGATGGTTGATTATGTATATATACATTTATGCTTCAGTTGTGATTATAACTGTAAAATGGAAAAGCATGAAACAATCTAATAACAAGATGGTTAAAATGACAAGTGACCATTAGGGTCCAGGCCCGGCATACTCAGCGTCTATCGCTGATACTACACCATTACAGGTTGTTGATCATTGTCGGAGCTGAAGAGCAGGAACAGGGTAATTGGAGATGTTGTATAGCAATGAAGATGGTGTATGGTCTTATGGTAAGGTTATGTATTTTTCAGGATTGGGTAGTCGCTCACTTGTCGATGTTTATGGTTATGGACTTAGTATGATGTATAGGAGTTTCAGTTATCACTGCGGTTAGCAGTTTATTTGTATTGGAGGTTGGATGTAGTTTGGCTGCGTTGCTCGCATGGGCGAGTAACGGCCGGTGACACCCGAGTGAGTTTTGTAATGGCTATTTGTTTTTCCGCTGCGAGACATTTTATATTGCTACGTGAGAGATTATATCGTGATTATTGAGAGGGGTGTTACATTAGTTTTCTTTGAGAACGGTTTTGTTGTGTTCCTTACATGATAATTGGTCTTAGGAACCCAATTTTATATCAATTGGAGGTCATAAGACCTTTAAGGTTTCTTAGAGCACATTTTTGCCCTACTTGACCTTTAAGCATGGTAATGCTTGTTCTTTGTGTTGGAGTGTTGTCCAATACTTGTAGTATGTTCCTTTATGTGTTAATATCCTTAGGACAAATTTTTAGGTCCTAAGAAGTTCATTTGGGTATGTATTTACCCTAAACAGTCAAAGGGTGCAATATCTTGCTTTGTGTTGACCATTGTTGTTCTCAATTGACTTTTAAGGCATGTTTAGGCCTTAATTAATGTGATTAGATGTTTAATCCATGTTTATTAGTTTGGGGTATTTTAGAAACAGTCATGGCTGCTCCACATTCCTGTCCTTCTTTTTTTTTTTGGTGTAGACGTTCATTAGATGAAGCAACCCAGTTAAGATGAGCTACACAAGGAGTAATAATAAATCAACAGAACAATCATAGTATAGCCCCAAAACTTTCCAAACTTATCATTGTAATCCTTAACTCTTATCTAACTTAGCCAAAACTTATAGTATAACATATTAGGTCAATATTATCTCTAAATTACAGAAGACTTTTAGACCTTTACCAACCATACCCCAAACTTTAAGAAAATCACCTTTTTGACATTCGATTTAACACTTGTTACTTAGTCATTTAAACTTTATTTTAAATTACCAAAAACTTGTAAAATAAGTATATAAGTATATTTAGGTCATTATGAATAGTTTTATACAGCAACTACACCCTAGTTCCATCATTTTACTCTTTAACCCCAAATTTCATAAACTTGTCATTTAAGTGTTGAAACCTTATTTTAACTTACTAAAAGTTAAGATATAAGTTCATATACATAAATATATCATTATAAAAAAATTTCATACAAAAACAATTCAGCCCTATACATAACTAACCCTTTAGTTTAAAAAAATGCATTTAGCCCCTTTTTACTTATCATTTGTGTACCTATAAGCCTTTTAACTCATTCTAACGCTTTAACTTTGTTCTAAACACATTGTAAACTTAAAATACAGTAAATAAAACAGTAGGCATTCGGCTTAATTGTTACAACACCAAAACAATACTCTTTAACCCCAAAATTTCATAACTTGTCATTTAAGTGCTTAACCTTATTTAACTTACTCAAACTTATAATATAAGTTCATAAACATAAATATGTCATTAGAAACCATTTCATACATAAAACATTCGGCCCTATACATAACTAACCCTTTAGTTTACAAAAATTGCATTTTTACCCCTTTTTACTTATCATTTTGTACCTACAAGCCCTTTAATTCATTCTAATGCTTTAACTTTGTTCTAAACACATTATAAGCTTAAAATACGGTAAATAAAACAGTAGGCATTCGGCCTGTAAACCCATCTAACAATAACACTTACAATAAACTGCAGCGGAAAACAAACTTCATCACATTACTTAACTCGTTGGTGTTACACGCCGTTAACCACCCACGTGGCTAACAAGGCTATTGCATATACATGTATCGGTCTGATGGACTAGATTTCCGAGCGACTACACATTACTGACCGTCCATTAACAATAGAAACAAACATACACATTCCAACTGTACCGAGTATTCACAAACTAATGCCGATAACAATTTCGGTCTTACTACACCTACTGTATATATACAATTTAAATGATTACCCATGTACAACGACTACCCCGTCCTACTCTCGAACGGCTTCCAGCTCTTTGTACCTGAAATAGGAAAAGAAGAGAAAGGGTGGCCCCCAAGGGGCTCAGCACCTTTGCTGGTATGGTAATCCCGCAGCCCGCATTCTACCGGGCACACACAAGTAATTGTCGTCTTAGCATGCGGTTAATTATATTTAAATCATGCATGCAACTATAAACACACAACACACAACATTCCGCCTCAATGGGCTCAACAAACAGATAACCCATCCATACTTGATAGGTCACTCATGGTATTCATTACCCCTAGAGTGTTCCTCCCCTAATGGAGCTACTTCCTTAATAGACGACACTTACTCATTAATCGGGTTATCCTTAAACGCCTCTTATCACAAAACTGGGATTCATATCCATGATCCACATACTCCACATTTTACAACATATAACATACACTACATAACAACACCTTTCACATTACAACGTGCACATAACAACATCGCAATAGAAATGCATTACAACAACAACACATAACATAACGGGAGCGGTTTCTTAGGAACCGACACAACATTGTTAATTCACTGGTGAGCCTAGAGAATGATGTCACCCTCATGATAAGCTCGTTATACAACACTCATTACCGTCCTAATAGTCGGACGGGTAACTAGTAGAGTGGTTCGGGTTTGTTTTGGGCCCGAACACACCACACAAACACATGTTCCCCTAAACCGATCATAAGTCAGAATAGCTAAGCTTTGGAATAAGCTAATGGGAGATCATAACCCGTGAGGGAAACAACCATAACAGAGAGAAGGGTAAGGCTAAAAAGGATAACCCACTCCCAAACAACGCGCGACCGGCCTAACCGGATTCCTCACCACTGTTAGTACATACTTACTTTTAGATATTAGTTAGAACCCCACTATGGAGTCTATCACACCTACCACCATACAGTATTACAACTGGGTTAACATACAAGGGAGATCCCTACATTCACATACACATATCACACAATTAACACACGCATAGCCGTGGTTAGAACGTCCCATGGTTCGGGTCGTTTAATCCGAATACCGAACTCTCATGTGATCCTAGACTCAGTTAGCTAAGGTTTAACACTTTCAAGGTTAAATGGTATCGGAGTTGAACACGCCACATAAATGAAAGTACTGTAAACTCATTACATGTTTTATCTTACAACGTGGCAAGCATACAGAAAAACACATTGGCATACAAGCCGGTGTAATCCGGTAGGACACAGGTTGCAAGAAAACCATACCTGTCACCGGAGTCCCACTCTATCATGTCCACTTATGTTCCTCGAACAAATTCTGGAACAACTGGTAACATTACATGTACTTTTGTTAACACTGGGGTAACATGATGGTTTAAAGTCTAATGCTAATAACTTATCCCCGTTAACTTAGTTACATAACTTCACATTTTAACTTGTTTTACTTTTACATTTTAATACAACTTTTCCCCACTAAAATTGTCATTATAACTCACTGAACATGTCCTTAACAGACCTTATAACATCATTTCTTAATAATCCCCATCATCCTATAACCTTAAACAATGTTTTTTTCTTTACATACTTTAGGTCGTCCGACCCACCGTCCGACCCACAACTGGGTCGGACCGTTCCAGAAACTTTTCCCGTCTTTTTAATACACCTGTCCGACCCATGTCCAACCCAAGACCTCTGGGTCGGACCATTCCAGAAACTCCAACGGGTGACTTAACAGAGCTGTCCGACCCACCTGGGTCGGACCTCTGGGTCGGACAACATCAGAATTTGTCCAAAACTTGTCAAACTTTCTCCAAACCTTTCCTCAAGCCTCCTAATGTGTTCTAACATCATTTGGCACATCAAACACACCTTTAGCCATGTACTAAACTCTTTAAATCACACACCAAAACCATCTTATCATTCACAAATTTCTTACAAAATTCCTACACTTGGAATGTTTTTCTCCTTAAGATTTCTAAGTGGTATTTCACCTATAATGACCACTATACCAAGGTGTTTCCTCTACACCTTAACATCATCTCTCAAACTTCTTTTCTTGCTAACTAAAATCTCCTTTTTCACATCTTTCCTATACATCATTTCCTCCTTTTACATTAACATTCCTAAACCTTAAACAAACTTCTCCAAGACTTTAATACATTCCTCAAAAACACTCACTGAATTCCTAGAACTTCCAAGACAATACCTAAATCCTTGTATCACTCTAAACCACCTTAATACATGCTTTCTTCCCTAGTAAAACACTTGTTCACCTTTAACACTTCCTAGTTCACCAAAACTCATTTAAAACACTTAGAACTCCTTATACATTTTCCAAATTTTGCCATAGCTTCTCTGTATATTCTCACATCCAAACACATAGGTTTTTACCTTATTTCATTCAAGAACACCTAAATCCACCAAGAACTTTCTCACACACAAACTTCACCAAATTTACACTACATCACAATATAGTGCATAAACTTAATTGCTTGGCACTTAGGCCCTTAAATAACATGGCTCTTAGGCCCTTAAATAGCATAAACCTTAAACACTAAATTTCCCACATAATACATTGCCTTTAACCTGCAAATACACTCAACATCACATACGCCCCTTAATAGTTTCCTTGAGAGCATTTTACTAGGTCATTCACCATTGGCTCCTTAGGTATTTTATTAAGCAATACAAGCTCACTTTTCCTTAGGAATAAATTACATTAGGTTAGCACATTTACCTCTTTTCTTCAAGATTTTTACTTGAACACTCTTGTTCTTCTTTGTTTGGAAATCGGCAAGAGGACTTGGTTACTTGTCAATGTTCTAATCAATATACAAGTAACACCAATGAGCATTCAAGCTTCATGCTTAAACTCATTTACAAACCCTAGGTTATATATATTGTCTTAACACATTAAGGTAATTGTTTTACCTTGGAATTGGAAGAGAGCTTGAATAAGTATCAAGAGAGGACTCCTCCTAGCCCTTGGAAGATTCAAATGAAGCTAAAACAAGCAAGGTAAAGACACCATTGTGAGGTGAATTTTCGGACATGTACCAAAATGAGAGGAAACATGGTTTTTCTTTGATTTTCCTTACCTTGAAGCATAAGAGAATGACAAGGCATGAAAATATGAGCTCAAACTCCTTCAATGGTGAATCTCCATGGCACCAAAATTGAGTTCTTGAAGATTTGAAAAGAGGAAATGAGGAGCTTGATCTAACTAAGACAAAGGTAGTCTTGAAATTGATTTTGGAGCATGGAATCATAAGTTACAAGTGAAAGAAGATGAAGAATGAGATGGTGCTGTAGCAAACCGAGAATGGAGCTTGGGAGAAGATGAAGAAATCATGTGAAATGAAGAATAAGAGAATGAGAAGGTAAGTAGCTAGCTTTAGATATTTGTTTGTTAAAAGCAAATAGTAACTTGCTTTATCCTTTATGAATTTACTTGATAAGTGCTAGCAAGGGTGGTGACTCACACCATGAAAACCGGCCCCCTTTGTTACTTAGGGGTGTTTTGGTCTTAGTTGACCAATTAAATTACTTATAATAACATATGTTACAAACTAGCTTATAATAGTTACTATTCACTAAAACAAGGCACATAGATGTGAAATTTTAGATTTCCCATTGATCTAGACTTCCAAATGTGATACTAAGTAGTAAACATATTAATTAAAGAGTAATGATGGACATTTAGCCACTCAAAACTCATTTACAAGACAATTTTTCAAAAATGTGCTTTAAAACTCCTTAAAGCACATTTTGTGTTTTAACTTGTTTTCAAGCTTGGTTTTCTTTGGTAATTGATTTAATATGTTCATTAACATATTTATAAGGCATATATATGACCTTTAGGTCTTATACAAATTTATCCCAAGCTTAGAGCACATTTTTGCTCATATTGACTTTAAGGTATCTTCTTGTGTTTTGTTTGGTTTAACTGTCTACCAAAGTTTCATAAGGACTTAATTAGCCTTATTAAATCATAATTGAATATTATTAAGTCTTGGTAGGCTCTTTGGGTCCTAATCAAGTTCACTCCAAGCTTAGAGCATGTTTTTGCTCAAACTGTGTCTTAGTGCTTTATTGCATTTTACTATGGTTTAAATTGTTCACTGATATTTCTAAGGCACTTTTTAGCCTTCACATACCATAGTTTAAATGTTTAACAACATATCAAGGTTTGGGGTATTTCACGGCCTTAATTCACACCAACCCTTCAATGACTAACCCAACGTAGGAGTTTACCTCCTAATGCCCAAAAGTTGATTTTTCAAGAGGCTTATAGCTTGAAGTTTTCCTTGCTCTTTGGTTGTATTTACAGAGGGGGTTCACTTAGATTATTGGTACAAATTTCAAGCTTAACCAACTCCTTACTTTCAAGGTTTAGTTAAGAGTTTTTAGCTTTACAAAGATGGACTTTTCCACAATTGTTTACCTTGTTTTTCTTGGCGGTTTCAAGGGGTTCTTAGGCTCCAATTTCCTGCCATAATACTAGGAAAAATATAGTTCAAATAATTGAACTATACACACAATTTAAGCATGATAAGCGCAAAACTATACCTTAGCCAAACTTTAATTTTTTTAGACATTCGATTTACTACACTTGTTACTTAGTCACTTAACCTTCATTTTAAATTAGCCAAAACTTGTAAAATAAGTTTATAAGCATATTTAGGTCATTATGAATAATTTTATACAGCAAGTACGCCCTAGTTACCTCATTTTACTCTTTAACCCCAAAATTTCAAAAACTTGTCATTTAAGTGCTTAAACCTTATTTTAACTTACTCAAACTTATAATATAAGTTCATAAACATAAATATATCATTATACAAATTTAAAAATATTTACTATAAAAAAAATGTTGAGTCACCCCAATAGGCGGGACGAGCCTCTTCATCTCGTGTCAGTAGCTAAGGCGAGTCTCGCCGGTTAGCCTCTGCCGCCAGGGTGAGTTATCTCACCTCGTGTCACCAGCTAAGACGAGTCTTGCCGGTAAGCCTCCGCCGCCAGGGTGAGTTATCTCACCTCGAGTAACCAGGTAAGGCGACGTGACAGAATCCGCTTCTTCAGGCGGTGTGAGCGTCGTCGTCGCGTGTCTTCAGCAAGGGCGAGGCGCCGTCTTCTCCGTAGTCAAGGCGAGGCAAGGTGTCGCGTGTTGACAGCAAAGGCAAGCCACTCCCAGACGCCTCAGCAGGTGAGGCGAACACGACAAACTCATGTTTTGAGCAGAGGCGAGTTCCTTCTGGTAGTGTCAACAGTAGAGGCGAGCCGAGTGTAGTAGTTTCAAAATTCTAACAACAAACTTGAATTCACAATATCAAGATCTATAACTTGCAAAAAAATTTGAAAAACTCACCGGAAAATTTTTCCGGCGGTGGTTGGTCGGCGGCTCTGGCGATCAGGATGAGAGGATTTCGGCAAGGTAGAATGGACGAGAAATAGTGCATGAGTGAGAAATGAAGGTACGGGACACATCCCGTTTATATATAACGTGTGTGTTTTGGAGCATTTTTGCAAATAATGCTTGTTTTGACTCGATTTCAACATATTAACGTCGTTTCGTAGTAAATATAGGAAAACATCAATATCGTAACATAAAATAAGAATTATAACGTCCAAACGCAACAAAAACGGGTATAACGGTTTTTACTACAACGAGAGCGTTTTTACCCGAACTAGGGATATTCAACTACGTTTTTAGTATGCCATTTGTGAAACTGTAACAATGTCTGTATACGTAATGTAAAACGTCGTTTACCAATGTAAAGTCCCAATTATAACATTTGAACGCAATAAAAACGGGTATAACGTCTTCTAATACAACGAGAATGTTTTTTACAGTTCACGGTGATGAAATGATTTTTTTGATAAACAAAATTACGACACGATGTCACTACATGTTTACAGCGTTAATATAATTTAAAAAAAAATTGTACTGCGGTGATTAGTAATTTTGTATTGCGAATAGCAACCCAGATATAATTACATATATAACATGCACGCTTTTATTGTTCTTATCATAATTATAATACACATTCTATTATTAGAGAATGCACGTACATGTATAACTAATCTAATTAGCTGCACAAATTAAATATGGAAATACTAATTACATAATGTTAGATTAATACTTTCGGTCCAATTAGGGCACAACCTGTAGCACCCCAACTCATCATCTGACAATAACTCGTAAAGCTCCAATTATATATCAACATCTCAGCGGAATTCTTACAACAGTTGGTGTTACCGCCGTTAGTCACCCACGTGACTAACTAGGCTTACTAAATGCTCAAAGATCTAGCTACGGTCTGATGGACCCGAATATACCGAACATTAGTATACTAAAACCTTAACCAATTACATTTTCTTAATCTGAGTATCACTGTAACGCCCCTATTTAACATATTTATAGCGGAAATAAAATACTAAAGGCGTACAGACCATCGGGTTCCAAACACCCGGCACCAAACCTCACCAATTTTCAACTTAAAGATTACAACAGTCACGGCCTGAACCTCGAGAAAACTTAACAAAAATAAAACAGTAATAGAACACATAAACTGTCCATGAAACCTAATCCCATCCCAATCACTCGTTCTCTTCATGGCCACCTGTAAAATAACTCGTACCTACAAGATAAAACCAAGCAGCCCACCCCGGGAGGGTGAGTCAGTTCCCTGGAATGGAACTGGTACAATTCTCCAAAAACAAACTTATAAAACATAACTCTTCAAAATAAACAGTAACTTGAAATCAAACTCTTGAAAGTAAAACAGGGAAAGGAGGCACTTCAAAACAATCAATCATAGAGAAAAGAGGACAAGGTAAGGATAGAGACAAATGAAAATACAAAATTGTTCCTCTCCACTCACAAACGAATAGAACCTCGAGATCTTTATTCCTTTCTTTGATATTGCAACCTGAGAGAGCTTCCTAGTGTTTTCTCTCTCTCTTCTAATAATGTCCCCTTACAAGTGAGACTCCTACCTCTATTTATAGACCTTTGAGGGTGAGGTCTATCTCTTAATCCTTGTACATGCGGTATTACTTTATTGGAGCCCCTCTTCTAGTTTTGGCCCTTCTTTCTTTATGAAGTCTTCCGGTCCCAAAGTGTAGGATGCGGGATCCGGTTAGGGAGTACGGGGCCGGAATGCGGGACCCGATTATAGAATGCGGGCCGGAATGATTTTTGGTTACCAAACTGGAGCCAAACAAGGTCCTGAAGGGGACCCGGGTCTGGATCAGGATCTGTGGCCTGGACCGCTTTGACCCTCTTGTCTTCGTCATATTCTTGTCCTTGTCATCAGTCCCACAAGTTCTACTTTTTGCTACTTAAAAAAGTGGAACTTACAAAAAGAAAAATTGAAATTGACATTCTGTCTATTTCTTCCCTTCCCCTATCTTCTAGTCCCACAAGTTCTTTTTCTTTTAGCTCTTACATAGAAAAATGAACTTACAAAAAGAAAGTTGGTACAGTGCAATCAAAGTCCCACAAGTGTCTTCCTTCTGACAAATTGGAAATTCTGGGACATAAATCTTTGAAATGATATATCTTGATGGACGAATCTCCTGAGGTCTTCATAAAGAAGACCAATGGTTCCTTTAATAAGAACCATTCCCTTTTTGAAAGGACTAAATAATATGATGATAAAGTCTTTGCTTATACTAGTCAAAGGATGATAATTCCCTTAAAGGGAGAATAGAAATAATATATTTTCCCAACTTTGCTTATGTTAGCCAAAGGATGGTACTTGTGATTCAAGTATGGTGCGGCGTCCCACACCTAACAATGCACCCATTACAGGCGACCAGAGCTCCTGATGGGTCTAGAGATGGGTTTTTTTTTGTTGGCTCGATGGCCGGGTTTCTTTTCAACCCAAAGTGTTACTTTTCAAGGCACAAGTGCCTGCGGCTCGTTGGCCGGTGCTTTCTTTCAAGGCATATAGCCTGCGGCTCGTTGGCCGGTGCTTTCTTTTTCTTTCAAGGCATGATAGCCTGCAGCTCGTTGGCCGGTGCTTTCTTTTTCTTTCAAGGCATGATAGTCTGCGGCTCGTTGGCCGGTGCTTTCTTTTTCTTTCAAGGCATGATAGCCTGCTGCTCGTTGGCCGGTGCTTTCTTTTTCTTTCAAGGCATGATAGCCTGCGGCTCGTTGGCCGGTGCTTTCTTTTTTCCATGGATATGCAACTTCATGCAGAAAGTCTATAGGTAGGTGTTACTTTCTTTGCTCGGTGGCCTTTGTTCTTGCTTTCTTTGAATACTCCAGGGGATGATCAGTCCCCTGGGACCACACCTGCACTTTCTTAACAAACGGATTAATACTTTTAGATGTCTTGCTTGTAGGAAATGAACTGTTAATTCCATCTGACAAAATAGTAGCAGCAATCTTAGTATCAAAGTTTTGAGCAAAGAAAATGTAGGTTTAACAGGTACTTTAGATTGCATAAACATTGCAGCAGGTGTTCGAAATAGGTTATGTAATAACCCATAAATAAAGTGATAAACTGTCCAGAGTATGACAATATTATGCTGCTGAAACTTGGGCATTTTGAAGCATTAGAAATCAGAAGCGACACAATAGTAAAGATTTTGAACAAAGACACTAATATGCGTAGATAGTAGTAGCAGTAAATACAGCATGAAACCGTAGTGACGTGTGACTTCTTTGGGTTACTCAGGAGTAGATTTGGGCAAATAATCGCATGGAAAGTGGATTCCATCTGAAACTCCTTAATACAAGCTGTAGAGTCGTAGAAATAACAAAATGTTTTGTGTAATGAGCATTGTAACAGAATAAAAAACAGTGCATACCAAGAGACTGGCCACAACAAAGTTTATTTTGGGTAGATTTTATAATTTCCTATCGCATGTATATTTTTTTAACAGCAGTGATATGGGCATCAAAATCGGTTGATTTATCAGAAAATGAAGCTGCCAAGCAATGACTTGGATTACTGCTTCAGTATTAGCATAACAGTGATGCTCAAAGCGGCAGAGTATTCGACCGTAGCAACCAGATGAAACAAATATTACCCAATTACTGAACTGTTAGAAACCTGTATTATAGACGTAGCAATAACAGGAGCAGATAAAGCATATATAGTTCTTATGTGTAAGATTTAGCCAACAGTAGCATGTAAGATTTATCCAACAGCAGCATGGAACAATAAAACAGATTGATATTGAGTATTTAAGGAACTAAATAGTTCCAGGTTGGCCTTTAATCAGGTTATGTACTTTTGTCATATGGAATTGGTGCTTGAAAAAGGTAGTCATCTTGAGAAAGGGAATACCTATGATGGCTAGTGTAGTAAACAGCGGGAAAGCTGCAACTTAGCAGGTCAAAACATGCTTTCATTACTGTTATTAAAGCTGTAAAACAATTCGTAGAATGAAAATCAAAGTTCACATTCTTTAAAACATCACACAACTTTTGGACTATAACTACGCTGAATAGTGACATTACCGAGCAGTGAAACAGATAAGCTGTGCAGAAACTAGTTGAAAGTTTAGAAACTGAAACATCACCCGATTTACTTGGTAGAGCAGATGCTAAGCTTAACAGTTTTTGCAAAAGGTAGATAGATTGTCTTAGATAATCTGTTATCAGATGGAATGCTTAGGAGATTCTATTTTAATGATTAAGCAGCAAGATACATATCAGGAATGAATATCACCCAACCAGCAACATTTTATCGATTCATAGCTGTAACACTTATCCAGGCTTGAACTAAACTGGAATAACGACCTCTGACCATGCTTTAATCAATCATCAGTTTATATATGCGAACTGTAACTCGGAGACAGCTAAGTAGAATGCAAAATCATTTGCTCCGTAGGAGTTATTTGAATGAGCCCTTCTATATGTCTCAGTAATAGTTGGAACAGAACATGAAGCAGAGATTGAAGTAAATGAGGAACTGGTAACACTCA
This sequence comes from Limonium bicolor, assembly GCA_023374045.1. Lineage (NCBI taxonomy): Eukaryota > Viridiplantae > Streptophyta > Magnoliopsida > Caryophyllales > Plumbaginaceae > Limonium > Limonium bicolor. The sequence goes on from CM041780.1 coordinate 284,945,317, forward strand.
TGAGATGCCCGTAATTATTCTAGAGTTCAAAGGCATGATCTGATAGCAGATGCTGTTAACCATAGGGATTACACAAGATAACCGAAGCCGTACTGATTTTGTCATGTAAATTGATTCCTTAGCAGTATTACGGGATAGGCATATGGATGTTAGAATTCTGAGACATTATCAAAGGGCAGAACCTCTAGAAATGACTGTGCTTGGTATTAAACTTTTTATCACAAATTAAATAACAACACGTGCAAATTTAAACAAGAGCGGAAGTTGAGGTAAAATGGGGGAGCTGACAGCAAAAAACTGCTAAAAAACAACATTCAGATCTGAAAAAATGTATTAGGCAGATATTCAGCCATAAATTATGGCCTGAATATCCATTAGCAAGCTATGTGGAGCCTCAAAACAGATATGCACAATAGTATACTTCATGCTCAATTCTTTGTGCAGTAGTAACAGATTTTGGTTGTACTGAAATGTGTGAGAAACATAACACAACAACTACCTTAATGAAATGAAGCAGATGAGAGGTTCTGGTCGTGTTTTTGTTTAGTATGAAATGTTTAATTCTCAAAGTGGAGCATTTTGAGCAGCAAAAAACAACAGCAGATTGAGCATATGATGAGATAAAAGAAAAAGAGCCTAAAGTTGATGTTTCTGTGTTTTGAAAAGTATCGTGACAGACCTATCAGATTGCAGCAAAGACGGCCTATGCTTGAAAAGAATCAGGCTGACCTTGGTACTAAATAATCAACCCAAACGAGACAACTAACATTGTAATTCAGGTAGGACGCATCTCTGAAGACAGTACAATTATATAAGAAAAGCAGTCGATCAAAGCTCTACATTTATATTCTTTTATGCAAAAGCAAAGTAATATTGTAGCAGTCGATCAGCTATAATCCAGAAGCATGAAAGGTCAAAGCCTTAATCAGAAGAATTTTACTGTTGATCTAATTGAAATAACACATTAGTTGTCTTTCAACTTTTTTTCATCAAATTCTTTAAATACTCTCAGATTTCAGGCATTGGAGTTTGCACAACCAGTAGAAAGTGACAGTAGAAAACAAATGAGTATGAGCATTACTTGAGATGTCAAGTAGACAAAGCTTTGCTATGGTATTTAAATAGAAGCAGCACCTTTCAAACACATCAATATCATAAATATCCTCTGAGTTTTGAGATTAATGGACTTATCTTAGCGATTTGCGTCCTCAGCTGTCTGTAGAGTTTATCATCCCTTCTTCATTTTGTTTTGCCAGCGGTGTCTGTTCACGCGCGGACTGTTTCGTTGCTCCACTATCTCCCAAAACTTACTTTTGAAAGAATTTCAACTTGCCTCCCGTGTGATTCTGTTTGTCGCGAGCCTTCACCCTTTTAGCCGGAATGCTAAGATGGCGGGCTTACTGCTTAACATCTTTGTGCATTCGTGCCTTATGTTAGTGATGAAGTCACCAAGTGCCTGCAGTTACTCATATCAGAATAGAATATACAGAGAAGTGTAATAATAGATTTAAACCGTGCTGAAACAGATTACACAATACGTTTTTCATGACTGACGTAGTAGCACAGATTTTTTGTTTAGAATGAGCAACTTTTGCGTAGCCTGGCTGCTGAGATTTTAAAATACTCTAGGTAACGCATATCATGCAGGGAATAAACTTGTTCTTGATACAGACACCCAAAGTTTGATCCAAGTATCCATAGAAGAAGCACAATCAGAAGTGGCAAGTTAAAATGAGTAACTTAAGTGGTACCGCTTGTGACTGCTGAGCCTGCTTATTTAATTAGTCAGAAGCGATTGCAGCATGTGCTAGATGCAGAAATGAATTTAGACTTGGAAATTTCAAAAATCACTGAAGTACTTTGCTTTAAATTGCAGAAATTGACTTGATGCTGCACCAGCATTCATGTGTCAAACATGAGGAATCAAACAGCAGCCAATCAGTAAAACCTTAATCAGATAATACAGAAATGATCTACCTTCCGCACATTGGTTTTTGGATTTTCATAAAGTTGAAGTGATCCAGACAAATTTAAGCAAGACAGGCTCACAGCAAAGCAAACAACAGCATATGAACTGCATTTTCCTATCAGCGTAATTGAGGCAACTTAAAGGTTGTGTCTTTTTCGTGCTATGATTTCCGGTCATCAACGGGCACTTAGTGAAGCTTTGAAAGAGACAATTAAAAGTAGAAGAGAGTATGTTCCTACCAGAACTCAAGTGCTTCACACTGTAACAGGTTCTGGAAATACATAATTGGTCAAGACAACATGTTTCAGCATTACAAATGGTTGGAAATTTTTTTTAAAAAAAAACATGAACAAATAACAGCAACAGTTTGATTTCTTGAAATTTAGAAAAGTACTTAATAAAGGCTGAATTCAGTTTACCCATATAGTAGCAAAAGAAATCAAGCTGCATCATGTTTGGGATGCGTAGACTTAGAATCCGTTAATCAATACACAAATAGCAGCAGTAGTGAATATAACATATAGTCAAGTTATGCAATCAGCTTTGTCAACCAAACCTTTATCTCAAAACAGACTAAAAGAGAATTATTAAACTGAACCGATGTAGTCTTAATGCGGCCTGCTGATAAGTGTCTAAATGATCATGTTTTATGGTGTATTTCATATATTATATCAACACTTTTCTGCTCATTTATCACTTATCGTATGTTTTTCATCTAGTTTATGTTTTATTGATTATCTCACAAATTTACTGGTTAAAACATGAGGAAAAACCAAGCTGGAAGCAAAGTAGACGAAGAGACGAATGTGTAGACGCAAACGGCTCAGAAAACGGAGTCCAAACAAAGAATCTAGAGCCGTCAAAGTTTGTGTCCGCATGGTGACCGCATGAGTGTCCGCCTAACCAGGGGCGGACGTGAGTGAAGTCTTTGCGGAAGGCATATTTGTGTACGCATGAGTGTCCGCCTAACCAGGGGCGGACGTGAGTGAAGTCTTCTTTGTGTCCGCATGAGCGTCCGCCCAAAACCACGCGGACAACCACGCGGACAGCCACGCGGACAGCCACGCGGACAAGACTTGAGAGCGCGCCTAACTCAACGTGTCCACCTTGTTCTACGCGGACATCTACGCGGACAACACGCGGACAAGAGTAAAATGCAGCGCAGATCCACTGTCGCGATAGTTTTCTTCCCCAATTGCCCAGTTGCTTGTTGCAGCGCCTACAGACATGTCGAACTGCTCCGTTAACAATATTAGGCACCTCCCTTATCCTGTAATCCTTTCACGCGTTCTCCAGCTCAAGCTCCAATCAGTTCTGTCTCTTCTCCTCACTACAGATCTGCAATCAACCTCTCCTCTGCCTCTATATAAACCCACTCCTTCTACCATAAATAAAACTGCACCACGTACGAGAGACTGAAAGAAATCACACAAACAGCACCACACTCCATTCTCTTCCATTCAATTCATCCCGTAACACCATAATTCTCCATCTTTTATTTATTTCACCACTCCACCACATTTACTCACGTACGTACTCAAACAGAAGCAATATTTTACAAAGAGAGAAAAGAGGCAGCAGAAGTGAGAGCGAGTGCAGACCCGTTCTTCGCAAGCAGTTTCTGAATAATGGCTATTTCTATCTTTACTCTGTTTTTAGTACTGTCAATGTCTGAGTAATTTTATATTTGTGCTTAGGATGGGTGTTTAACCCCAAAATAATTCAGACATATTTATAATACAGGGTTTGCTTATAAATATTGTTTTATCTCTCTAAATTATTAAATGCTTAACAACTGATCATTTTATGCATTTACGGTTTCTCTAATTTCAATGATTTTGTAAATTAGAGAATAGACCACAAAGAGAGATAAACGTTAGATATTATCTCCTTGATTAGCAGATAAAATCCATCGCTGTTATAAAAAGAATTCTCGCTTAAAGCTAATTAATGATTTTAGACTTTTTCTGATTGTAAAAAGTCTATTGAATTAATTAAGAGTTGTCCTTATCTATGATTTAGGAAGGCCACAAGATAAATTCTTAACAGACAAATAAGAGCAAACCAGGATTATAATTAATATCTGAATTATATTTGGGCGATTTCACCTTCCTTAGGACATTTTCCATCCACATCACTTAATTCACCTGTTTTTACTGTTTTTATTATTTTTGTACTAATCCAACAACAAATCAAGCTTGCCTCCGGCTAAACCCCTTTTTACAGTTTTTATTAACTACCAAGACTAGGATAATTGAACAATTTCCCTGTGGATACGACACTTGTTTTACTACTCCGAATAGGTGCACTTGCCTATTAGTTTGCTATAAATCTATATATATTAAGTGTAGTTTTCCCAACAAGTTTTTGGTGCCGTTGCCGGGGAGATTGATTCCATCAATTTCCCTAGTTTCCGGTAGTTCACTTGCTATACTTTAATATTTTGTTTATATTATTTTGTTGTTAATCTAATTTCGGACATCTAATTTCGGACGTCTAACTTCTGACATTTGACTTCTGACATCTGACTTCTGACTTTGGACATCTGACTTCTGACTTCTTAATATTATTGTCATTTAATTTCTATTGTCCTTAACATTTAATTTCCATTGTCCTTAATATTTAATTTCCATTGTCCTTAACATTTAAATTCCATTGTCCTTAACATTTAATTTCCAGTATACTAACTTATAATTTCTGTCATTTAATTTTCTGTCAACTAACTACTAACTTATAATTTCTGTCTCTAACTACTAACTTATAATTTCTGTCATTTAATTTCCCTTGTCACTTATTTTCTGTCATTTTACTCTTGTAAAAAAATATAAAAAAAAAGAATATATATCAGTGTTGTTTAATTAACGTTTATCCTAACCAATATCTCTGCCTTTCTTATTCTATTTACTAATTAATTTCATAGTTTCTGACAAACCACAAGTTATCTTCTGTGCATGACAAATACTCGAACCCGAGGTTCTCCACCTATCAGTCCGAGACCCGAACCCGAGCGCACTTTATTACAAGCACAAAGAAACCTGAGAAATCAAGCTATGGCCGATAACGAAGTTATAAATGAAATGGACCATGCAAATCAACCAGAACACCGTGCTCTCTCTGACTACCACCAACCGGATACCGAAGGAAGAGCATCAGCCATAGTTCTCCCTGAACTAACACCACAGAAGCCGGACGATGGGCTTTCAAAACCCACTACATCACCGCCGTCCGGGATTTAGGCATGTTTAGTGGAGCGAACCTAGATGAAGCCCCAAATCATCTGAGTCTCTTCCTAGACTTCTGCAATTCCTTTGGTCAAACCGGCAACGTCAAAGAAAGAATCCGTCTATAACTATTTCCTCACTCGTTGTCGGATTCAGCAAACAGGTGGTACCGAAGTCTTCCCTCCCGATCAATCCAACATGGCTGCAAATGGCCCAGAAATTCCTTGCCAAATACTACCCAACCAGTAGAACGAGGCAATTGATCGGTGAAATCAACACTTTCTGTCAGGAGCCGGGAGAAACGTTGTACGACGCATGGGACAGATTCAAGGATATGCTAATGAAGTGTTCCCACCAGGGTCTTGACGATCAATCCCTCTGCCTGTCATTCTTCAACGGTCTGGATGATGGGAACCGACTACTCGTAAATTCCTCTGCAGGAGAAGTTTCATGATGAAATCTCCTAAAGAAGGAATGGACCTTCTCGAAACCATGACGAGCAATACAAGACAGTGGACGAGATCGAAGGGAAGAACGCCACAAGCTGCAGGCCTACTCCACGTTGAGCCTACGGATCATTTATCAGCCCAGATCTCGTCCCTTGCAAAGATGGTGGAAAAGCTAACAACATCTCAAAACGAAATCGTAAAAACAATAGCTTCCCCACCTACAAGTTCACCACCAGTTCCACCTACAGAAGGATGTGTCATATGCGTTGGTCCTCATGAAACCCATCAGTGGGAAGGTAAAAACCACTACGAGGATGTAAACTTCATAGGAAACCGCCCCGGTAATTCCTACAACAATAAGGGTCACCCGCGTGACAGGCGGGAATACTTACCACTATACTACAACGACAACTACCCATGGAGAAATCACCCGAATTTCTCATGGAAAAACAATGATCAGAACCAAGGAGGGCAGAACAACAATTCCAATACCTATCAGGGAAACAGGCCTAGGGATGGCAATGGGTTCGTGGGTACCCATTTGACCCGGTCACCCGACCCGCTAAACCGGGTGAAAAACCCGCATAAAACGGGTGAAAAACGGGTGACGGGTGGAATGGGTATGGGTGCGGGTCGGGTGATGGGTGAACATTTTTCACCCATCACCCGACCCGTTCACCCACATAGATTTTATATATATATTATATGTTAAATTGTTACTTATTATTCATTCTCCTTCACTCACGATTTTTTAACCCTACTAGTGAACAGGTGACTGCGTCATTCTTTATTCTCACCACTCTTGGTAATTTTACTACCCTAACATACTTGTTGTGCCTAGTTTTTAATTCTCTTTACTGAAGGTAATTGCCACCCTAACTGGAAAACATGGAACATAGATGCTCTGTGCCTCTATTTTCTTTCTTCACTCTCGGTACTTTTGAAACCCTAACTAAAAAATAAATAACTTACATGCTCTGCGAAATTTTTTCACGCTCTTCACTAAAGGTAATTTCGCAATCCTAACCAGCGAACATTGAACATACATGCTTTGCACCTCTATTTTCTCTCTTCATCATGATAATTTTGCAACCATACTTGGCGAACATGGAACATACATGCTTTGTGCAATATTTCATTCTTTTCTCTGAAGTAAATTTTGCAACCCTAACTGCTGTACATAGAACATATATGCTCTACCTCTATTTTCTCTGCACTCACTGTAATTTACAAACCTAACTGACGATCAAGGAAAAAGAAAAACAAATGGGTAAACGGGTTCACCCGCTTCACCCGCGGGTGACGGGTGAAACGGGTGATGGGTGATACGTAACGGGTGACGGGTCGGATACGGGTGGAGCGGGTGAAGACGGGTGACGGGTGCGGGTGATGGTCCACCCGACCCAAACCCGACCCATTGCCATCCCTAAACAGACCCTAACCAAATTCTAATATGGGTTATAGAGCACAAGGTGCCCCTCCAGGTTTCCAGCAACAACAACAACCATCCTCATCCTCTGTTGATCCAAACGAGGAATTCAGGAACCTTATGAAAGGATTCGTGACTACAATCCACACCAGGCTCGTGGATCAAGAAGCCACTAACAGAAGGGTTGAAGCCAGATACAACAAACCAACCAACAGTTGGAGCAAATCAGCCAGCAGCTTGCACAAAGGCCACCTGGTGCCTTCCCTAGTAAGCCAAATCCAAATCCAAGGGAACAGGCCAAGGCAGTGACGTTGAGAAGTGGTAGGCCGCTCGACTCATCTCTTTCCCGAGATGATATTGATAATCAAGAGCAGCAAGCTCACGAGCCTCAAGAAGAAGAACAAGAAGATGCTGAAGAAGCCCCTCCTCCTCCAAAAAATATTTCCAAGGAGAAGGAGCCTCCTGAATCTACTCCTTCCTCTCTCACTAAAATTCTTCCCCCACTTCCTTTTCCAAACAGAATAAGAAAGAAAAATTTAGATGAACAGTTTGGAAAGTTTCTAACTCACTTCAAGAAACTAACGATTAATATTCCTTTTACAGATGCTTTAAAACAAATGCCAATATACGCAAAGTTCATGAAGGATATCATCACCAACAAAATATCGTTGCAGGAAGTGGAAACTGTACACCTTACACAGGAAGTGTCAGCAGTGCATCTCAAGAGTCTCCCTCCGAAACTTGGAGACCCAGGTTTGCCAATCATTCCATGTTCCATTGATAATGTTGATTGTGGTAGTGGGCTATGTGATCTAGGAGCTAGTATCAATTTAATGCCACTTTCAACTTTCAACAAACTTAAGATTGGTAAATGTCTGCCTACTTCTATTCAATTACAATTAGCAGATAGATCTTTAGTATTCCCAAAAGGGATAATAGAAGATTTGATTGTTACTGTAGGAACTTTTGTGTTCCCCGCTGATTTTATTGTGATTGATATGGAAGAAGACACTAGGGTACCCTTAATCTTAGGACGACCTTTCATGAGAACTGCTAGAGCACTAATCGATGTTGAAAAAGGTAAAATCATTTTAAGGTTGCAAAACGAAACTCTAGAATACGACATGTCCAAGGTTATAAAGAAACCCGCTCATATAGAAGATACCTTTTCCATAGACATTGTCGACTCTATTGTGCAGGATAATTTATCTGCTATTATTCGTAATGATGCTCTTGAAAATGCTTTAGCTGAATCCTGTGATAAACAAACAATGCACCCTGACACAATCAAAATGGTAGCAACTCTGGATAAAAGAAAATTTTATACCAAACCACGCTACCCACCACCAAATAATGAGAATCCGGGTAGTTTTTCAATAATTCATGATGACCGTCCCACCCACCCGTTAAAGCCGACTTCAACATTCATATTCGATCCCGGCTGACTTCATGGTGGTAGCGTCTAGCCAAAGACGTTAAAGAAGGGCAGCTTTTCGGGAGGCAACCCGGATGAACTTATATTTTATATGCTTTTATGCTCTTTTAATTATCAGGTTCTCTTTCAATTTTGTTTTTGCTAACTATTAACCCCGTTTGTAGTATGGTTGCTTCTAGTGTCTTATGCAGGTGCAATTTCATGTCTACACCGCAACCAAGCTACGCTACATGAGGCTGAAGCTCAAGTGTGGGGGAACTCCTATAACACAAGCAAAAATAATCTCAGGGGAGTACCAGTCTCTTTAATTATGCTTTTATTTAAATAAATCATGCTGAGGAGAGTTTATGTGCTTAAATGTTTATTTGTGACCTTTGTGTTTTCTCTATTTTATCTACTTACCGAAAAGGTCTTCTGAAACTTTCCCTTGTTTTTTTCTGGTGAACAATGAGGACATTGTTCAATTTAAGTGTGGGGGAGTGTGCCCTTTTCGGTGACATTTTATGCTTAAATGCTTAATCTCTCTGATCTTGCGTTTATCCAAATTCAATATCGTGGACCCTTTATATGTGGGTTGTTCTCTTTAAGAATAAATACTGTTATGAATTGTGGGATCAATGGTATAAATGGTACAAATTTTAAAATTTTGATTACTTTTGAGGAGCATTTTTATGCGGTGTGACCAAATGATCTGAAATGGATGGATTTTTATTACTTAGGGGTTTTTTCTGTCTTCTCTCTTAGGGATGCTTCTCTTTCAAAAAATATATAATAAATAAGGGACTTACGAGACAACATTGGTAACCAACAAAGAGAGTTGAGTGTTCTTAAATACAAAGGCTTGATACCTACATATTATCTTCTCATCTCTTATGCAAAAGTGAAACAAATGCATAAATCTATTTTTCCTTTTGTTTTCTCCTCAATGCCCATTATTAAGAGAAGTTGGCCATGGTAAAAGTTCTCAAAGTCACCTTAACTAAGAAGCATTGAAGTACTCCGGATCATACCCCGAAACTCTAATTTTTATTTTTGCCCTGAGTACACCTATGCCACCAGTAGGTGATGGATCACACTCCTCTAAAAAGTTTAAGATCATGTACTATTGACTTCTTTATCCTACCCTTCATAATAGTATTTGTTAATATTGAGCATTCCCTACTTGTTTGGGTACATGGTTTTGCTTGGGACAAGCAAAAGGTAAGTGTGGGGGTGTGATAAGTGTCTAAATGAGCATGTTTTATGGGTGTATTTCATATATTATATCAACACTTTTCTACTCATTTTTCACTTATCGTATGTTTTTCCTCTAGTTTATGTTTTATTGATTATCTCACAAATTTACTGGTTAAAACATGAGGAAAAACCAAGCTGGAAGCAAAGTAGACGAAGAGGCGAACGCGTAGACGCAAACGGCTCAGAAAACGGAGCCCAAACAAAGAATCTAGAGCCGGTCAAAGTTTGTGTCCACATGGTGACCGCATGAGTGTCCGCCTAACCAGGGGCGGACGTGAGTGAAGTCTTCGCGGAAGGCATATTTGTGTCCGCATGAGTGTCCGCCTAACCAGGGGCGGACGTGAGTGAAGCCTTCTTTGTGTCCACATGAGCGTCCGCCCAAAACCACGTGGACAGCCACGCGGACAAGACTTGAGAGCGCGCCTAACTCAACGTGTCCGCCTTGTTCTACGTGGACATCTACGCGGACAACACGCGGACAAGAGTAAAATGCAGCGCAGATCCACTGTCGCGACAGTTTTCTTCCCCAATTGCCCAGTTGCTTGTTGCGGCGCCTACAGACATGTCGAACTGCTCCGTTAACAATATCAGGCACCTCCCTTATCCTGTAATCCTTTCACGCGTTCTCCAGCTCAAGCTCCAATCAGTTCTGTCTCTTCTCCACTACAGATCTGCAATCAACCCCTCCTCTGCCTCTATATAAACCCACTCCTTCTACCATAAATAAAACTGCACCACGTACGAGAGACTGAAAGAAATCACACAAACAGCACCACACTCCATTCTCTTCCATTCAATTCATCCCGTAACACCATAATTCTCCATCTTTTATTTATTTCACCACTCCACATTTACTCATGTACGTACTCAAACAGAAGCAGTATTTTACAAAGAGAGAAAAAAGGCAGCAGAAGTGAGAGCGAGTGCAGACCCGTTCTTCGCAAGCAGTTTTTGAATAATGGCTATTTCTATCTTTACTCTGTTTTAGTACTGTCAATGTCTGAGTAATTTTATATTTGTGCTTAGGATGGGTGTTTAACCCCAAAATAATTCAGACGTATTTATAATACCGGGTTTGCTTATAAATATTTGTTTTATCTCTCTAAATTATTAAATGCTTAACAACTGATCATTTTTATGCATTTACGGTTTCTCTAATTTCAATGATTTTGTAAATTAGAGAATAGACCACAAAGAGAGATAAACGTTAGATATTATCTCCTTGATTAGCAGATAAAATCCATCGCTGTTATAAAAAGAATTCTCGCTTAAAGCTAATTAATGATTTTAGACTTTTTCTGATTGTAAAAAGTCTATTGAATTAATTAAGAGTTGTCCTTATCTATGATTTAGGAAGGCCACAAGATAAATTCTTAACAGACAAATAAGAGCAAACCAGTATTATAATTAATATCTGAATTATATTTGGGCGATTTCACCTTCCTTAGCACATTTTCCATCCACATCACTTAATTCACCTGTTTTTACTATTTTTATTATTTATGTACTAATCCAACAACAAATCAAGCTTGCCTCCGGCTAAACCCCTTTTTACAGTTTTTATTAACTACCAAGACTAGGATAATTGAACAATTTCCCTGTGGATACGACACTTGTTTTACTACTCCGAATAGGTGCACTTGCCTATTATTTTGCTATAAATCTATATATATTAATGTGTAGTTTTATCCCAACACCTGCAGACTGACTGAAAGCAATATCATAGTGGGGAAATGAAAGCGAAGTACCGATCAATTTTACATCTATTAACATGCTATCTTGTTATAGCAGAAAACAATGTAAAGCAATGCCCTGAATGACCTTATACCTGCTCATGGGTGTAAGAGTATGATGCTTAATAGGGAATGCTTAACAGCAGTACTGGTAGCAGAAATATGTGACTACTTCTACCTAGGCAGTGTACCTATCGTTTTGCGGGTATAGTGAATGAGTGGGTTGTCGATATTTGTTCCTGATGACTACTTCTACCTAGGCGGTGAAGATATTTGTTCTAACGAACCCTAATTAATTGCTAGAACTAGCAGCAGACTAATGCTCTAATCCTGACACAATTAATCGCATAAAGTACAGTTTCTATTGGAGTCCGATTAACCTATAGGCGGGATCACGCTTCTAGTCATTAATCAGGTTCGACTTCCTATGTCTAGTTAACTATCTCAGCTCTCGCATGTTGATTAGAAAACTACAAGAATTGTTCTAATTATTGGCCAGATAACTAAAACATATTAAGAACAGGAATCAAACTAACTATAATAATAAAGTTGTACGGAAAATTAATAAAACATAATCATCATGAATTAGGTTCACTTCCCAACTCGGGAAACTAAAGATAAACTACTCACACATTGTTTCAAAAACACAATTAAACATTAGAACAAATATCAAATGTTTAAGAATGTAACATGTAACAAATATAATGAGTTGAGTTTAGTGTAACCCTTATAAATGAACCGGTCCGGTTCACTTTTGATTTTTTCTCAGCCGGTTCACCCCAGATCGGTTTGCTTCCTTTAAGCTGTTTCCTGTTCACTCAAGATTTATCCTCAGAATTTGTCGTTTTCCCCTGTTATTTCTTCACCGCCTCATTTCCTCTGTCTCCTTCGTTCTTCTCTTTCACACCGATTCTCGATCTCTCACCCTCCTCTTCCTTGCTCGCAAGTAAATGAAACTCGTTGTCGATAAACCAAAAGCAACGGCAAGTAACTGTTGCGGTGCTCCGGTGAAGACGATGGCGTGGGTTCGTCGAAGCGCTTCGGTGATGACGAATGTGGCGATGAAGAAAGCGATGGCGTCGATGATCCGATGGTGAAATGGTGATCTCCCGGGATACGCTGGTGACGACGGTGAAGACGGTGGTACTGTGTGAGGGTGATGATGAATATCGATGAAGAAGATGATGCGTGGTGGTTGCAGAGGATGCGTGCGTGGTGATGGTCCGTCGGTGTTGATGAAGATCGGTCCTCTTCGGTGATCTCCAGCGTAAATGGTATGCGGATGTGTGAGGATGATGGCGAGTGTCGGAAAAGAAGATAGAGTGGTGTGATGTCGATGGGTGGTGTTGAAGACGGGAATCGTTGTCGATGGCGTAGCGATGGTGATGCAAGGATGGCTTAAGCGATGCGGTGGCGTAGCGAAGATGAAGATGGTGTCGGGTGATATGTTTTCGATGTGGTGAATGGCGGTCGTGATAGTTCCTCTGTGTGTGGCGTTTATACGGTGTTGAAGCTCGAGAGTGAAGACGAGTCGATGTCGATGTGAAAGCGTTGATGAAGGAGGTGTAACGATGATGCAGTGGGTGAAGTCGTGTCGAAGATGGAGATGGATTGACGGAGGCGATGAAGCGGTGATGGTGAACGGTGGTGTGGTTTACTCTCGAGGATGGTTTTAATCAGTGTGCAATGGTGTGAATAGGCGTGATTGTTGAATGGTGGCGATGGCGTGAGAATGATCGTGGTCTGGTGATGTTCTTGAAGATGGGTCGATGGTGTGAATGGAAAACGAAGAAGAATGGAGGATGGTCGATGGTGTGGCAGTCCACCGATGCGGGTGTGTTGTGAGGCGTTGGTGATGCGGATGACATGATGGTGGTGAAGGTGGTGTTGAAGCGAGGATGATGAAGCGGGTGAAATGGTGGCGTGATTGGCATGTGGAGATGGAGGTGAAATGGTTGTGAGGGTGGCGAGGCAAGAGCCTCGTTGGAGGCGTTGGTGTCTGAGAGTCCTCAATGGTGATGGGTGAAGGTCGTTAAATGAAGCTGCTGCCCCCTCTCTCTTTTCCAATAACGACAAAGCTCCATAGCATGGGTTTATCATATTGTATTTCTCATAGAGTAGTGTCTGCGCCTCCTAGTTTGTCGTCCTGGAAGATATCAACCGTGATGCATTACTTATGATATATATATATATATATATCATCCTTTGATGTGTAAATAATCCTTATAAGAAAATCCATGCATTGCTAAATTATTTTATGCATTTGAACATAAAATGTATCAATTCACAGCAAAGCATAAATATAAGGAAAAGTATATGATAAGTGAGAAATATGACATGAATAGTTATGAAAATAGGAAGAATTAAAGCTCTAAAAATATATATATTTCGCACTCATCAAGTACAACTCAAAGTTACACAAGCTTAATCATGTTCCTACGGTGGGGCAGCAGGAAGCAAAAAGCTGAAGTACTCTCTAAAAACTGAAGTACACTTATATTTCACATAAGTTCAGCAAAATGACAGAGGTGAAAGGAGTGAATAAGGCTTACAAAGCCAATCACATCAAACCTAGTCATGATACTGTAACATGAAGAAATAACCGTTGGAAGTATGCACTGCTCACAACAACAGGCTTTATAGCTCCTTTTTTAGAAAGGATGTTTTCCTAGAACTTTGAAAATTGCCACAACAGGTCTAGCCAAGTGCAATTCAGGATTGAAAGAGAAACTTGCTGAAAAAAAGCATTATCGACAGTATCAAAAGCAGAGGTAGAGCAATATATTTCACAAGTCTTCGAAGCATACATACTTACACTTTTTCTTCCTGAAAGCTGATAGTAGTCAAAGATACAGAATTACTGTAGAAGAAGTATCACCTGCTTTGACAGACGAAAAGCAATTAAGAACAGATATATGGCATGTGCTTGCACACTGCCTATTTTTAATTTTAGTTGGGAAATAAGCGTGAATCAGGCAGAAATTCTTGTATAAAACTGATCATGAATTATCCTAATCAGTGCTGCCTTTAAACCAGAAGCAAAGCAACCTTCAAGGCTTTTTGTCAAGGTTAGAAATGGGCATAACTTCAAAACCCCGAAACTGGTAACAGCATCATCAGAGAAATTATGATATTAGTAGTCACTGAAATAGCTTTTTGTATATATAGTGACAAAGATCTGAAACCACAACGTAAAAGGAAGCAGCAACTACAAAAGTCAATTTAATAACGCAATAATGGTAACACTTCTGAAGAATTCAGATTTCAAGATTGTTCATAACCAGAGGACTTAAAACAATCTGAGGATGGTAACAGTATAAATTCAATTTGATTATAGTAGTAATGCAAATATGAGTATGGTCCTAGTTAAGTATAGTAAGTCAAAAGTAGTTTGCATCTTTAAATAAACCATGAAGAAACTGATTGTAAAACGTTTTAGACCCTGACTATGCAGCCGTATTTATTGATAATCTGGACATGCTTAGCCACAACAATACGAGGCTATGGTCTAAAAATATGGCAAGAATTTGAAGCAGATATCAGTAGGTAATTATGAACAGAGATGATCCTGTCGTAACCAAAACTAGGAATGTTTGCCAGAAATTTAGTCTTTGGAATTGAGCGGACTTATCTTTAATGATTTGCTTTGGGCGCTTTGCAGTACGTTCCAGTAGCTCTTTTCTGAATTGTGGTCGTCATCTGAGCTGCGGCCTGGTTAAGGTCATGTTCGAATTGATCAGGCGTGGCGCTTCTCTGCGCAAGTTGTTTGGGCTACATCTCACCCTTGCGCTTCTACTCTTGAGGAATTGCTTTTCAAGCCTGGAAGGAAGATGTTGCGGCCAAGGAAATCTGGTGCGGCCAAAGAAGTTTGTTGCGGCCAAGGAGTTGATGCGGCCAAGGAGGTCCGGTCCGGCCAAGGAAGTCCGTTGCGGGTTGCCGGAGTCACTGGTGGTTGAATCATTGCCCGTACCATTATGGACTGAATTGCTGGAGTCACTCACATCTTCACGATCTCAGGTTTCTTTACGACCAATTCATTGTTAGATTTGTACTTTCTTTTTTGGCTAAGAGGGTTGAATGCAGCGATTATACGTTGAATGCGAAGGACACGCCTGGGTTAGATTGCTCCCGACGTCGTTTGGCTTTGAGTTTGAGGATAAGGCTTTCTTGATTAAGAGTTGTTGACTTTAGCTCTTTCCTTCTTGGATTCAATCGGTCCCCAGTTCTGCCTGGAGGGAGGACGTCGTTCTGTGTTGAGCCGAAGACATCATCATCTGATTTTGCATCTGAGGATGCGGTCAAAGAAGTCAAATTGTCTTCCGGTCTGGCTGAAGACTGAGGAGCGGCCAAGGAGGTCTGTTGTGGCCAAGGGAATCCGGCTGTCTTCCGGTCATGGCTGAGATGCGGCCACCAGTCTATTTACAAACTCCTGGTCGAGAAGATTGTGTCTGTTCTTATCCAGCTTTCGGTCGTGTTTGACTTATTCTGGTCGTGTTCAACAACTTCCGGTTATGGATGGGGGTGCTTGCCGGATCATATATCTTCTCTCGCCGGATCAAATATCTTCAATCGTAGGCAAGATCATATGGATGGGGATGCTTGCCGGATTATATATCTTCCATCGTTGTTTGCGGTTAAGCAAGAGCGGCGCCGCACCTAGTCGGAACATTACTGCACAGAAGGAGAGTAAATTGTTGTAACAAGTACAATCCTAATCAATAGTCAAACGAACTTTGGTCGTATAATCAAGCGAAGTTTTTAGAGCATGAAACGGTAAACGAAGAGAGTTAGCGATTTGTTCTTCCATTCTGATTTTTCCTTTCTTAAGAGTGCTCGTCGGTCGCCTCTTGAGGATTTGGACTGCATATCTCCGAGATCTCCTCAAGACCATGAAAAATTCTCCTTTATTGAATCGCATCGATTGTAGTTGAAGTGGAAGGTTGAGCACGGACGGCTTTACAGAGTTATGCTTGAATCGTTGCTTCCCGTCATTGTCCGAGAATCTTTGTGGATTCGCCCAATCTTACGATTGCCTCGGATCTTAATGCTCCCGAAATTCTCGCTTGGCGTGACGGCTTCGTGGATCTTGAGCTTCAGGGAATCTGGCTTTGATTTGGCATTGATCGACCGGATTTGGTCTCTGCGTTGCTTTTGTCGATCGTTGTTCTTCAAAGTTGAATTTGATATCATGCTTATCCGATTCTCCTGTTTTGATGATCCTTCGACGAAAACCTCCAGCTTCGCCGCTATAGACCAAATGAATCGCGCATTTGGATCTTTGAACCGACGAAGCTCTTGCTTCCATTCTTACTACTTCACGTTTTGCAATCTTTGATCACGAGGCCCCTGCTTCCGCTTAGTGATCTGTCTGTTGTCCATTTGATTAAGCGATTTGCACGCCCGCTCTGTTTGCCTCGTTCGATGATTTGATCAATTGTAATTCCTTCTCCCGCGGATCTCTTCAATCCCTGTTGATCCTTTTCTTATCCTTTAATCTTCCACAACCTTCATTTTTTCGAACAATAATTCCATCCCGAATTGAGGTGAGCTTCTGTTACATCCACCGTGGGTTGATTGAATCATGGTTGCTTTCTTTGCTGTTCCTTTCCCACAGACGGCGCCAAATGAAAATACAAAATTGTTCCTCTCCACTCACAAACGAATAGAATCTCGAGATCTTTATTCCTTTCTTTGATATTGCAACCTGAGAGAGCTTCCTAGTGTTTTCTCTCTCTCTTCTAATAATGTCCCCTTACAAGTGAGACTTCTACCTCTATTTATAGACCTTTGAGGGTGAGGTCTATCTCTTAATCCTTGTACATGCGGTATTACTTTATTGGAGCCCCTCTTCTAGTTTTGGCCCTTCTTTCTTTATGAAGTCTTCCGGTCCCAAAGTGTAGGATGCGGGATCCGGTCAGGGAGTACGGGGCCGGAATGCGGGACCCGATTATAGTATGCGGGCCGGAATGATTTTTGGTGCCCAAACTGGAGCCGAACAAGGTTCTGAAGGGGGCCCGGGGTCTGGATCAGGATCTGTGGCCTGGACCGCTTTGACCCTCTTGTCTTCGTCATATTCTTGTCCTTGTCAACAAAGAACTTAAAAACCAAGTCAACCACTTAAGAAGTCACACCATATAGTTAGTAAGCATCCATTATTGATGTTAGAACCAATTTTGGTTAAGAAGAAAAAGACTCAGGTAGTCACAAAGGACTAGGAATGATATGAATACCCATAACCCGTGGTAGACAGTTTATGTCCCCACCATTTATGAAAGCTGATTCCCATAGACAAAATATACTCAATAGTAGAATAAATTCAAATGGGAGAGATGGCCCCCACCGCCAAGTACGTCCTTTTAGGATAGGGGTTATACAGCCCCTCACTGTTTACTACGTCGCTTTTGGGACAGGGGATATACAACCCCTCACTGTTACCATTGAAGACGCGCACACGTCAAAACAACAAGACCCAGCTCATGGATGAAACAATATCCAGAGTCAAAGGAAGAATTACCAAGATTGTCCTTTTCCATACTTCCACCAGATCACTAACTACACTAGAGAAATACCAAAACACTTAGCCCTACAGAGTGCAGAAGCGTAAACCCTAGGCAGTAAATGTCTAATGAAACAACCAAACAGAAGGAACCAATAACCATGAAAGTTTCACATTCAAGGCTAAGTTAGGCACATCAAGCTGAGTTAGTCACACAAACAGTTTTCCTTAGAAATCAATTTAAGAACAGTTGGCGTTTTCTAAAGCATTCCACAAAGCCCATTAGCAAAAGTATCGGAGTACGAGAAATCATACTTGGTCAATGCTGTAGCAGTTCTAGTAAACTCATGCAAACACTCAACAACACTCTGAGGAACATTAAAGATAATCTATCATCAATAACTTATATCCTAGGTTAAACTTAAATAAATTCCTCTCTCTTATTTCTAAATCCCAAACATCTTGTAAGCCCTCGCTTAAATGTTATGTATAATCTTTGAGTTATCTGAGAATGTTGTATAACCCAAGGTGGTAAGATCAAGGAATGTATTCTATTAACATTTGCTAATTGTCCACTCCTATCCACTTTATTCATACTTAACCACAATCCTCACATTCAAGACTTTTGAGACCCTTATATCATAAATGTGTTTTATATTATATAATCAATCTTAGAATTCCAATGATAAACTTAAGCTCAATACTTTTATTCTTAATTTGGAATAAACATTGTATTATGACCTATGATGGATTCATCCCATAATACTATAATATTATTTCACAATGTAATGATTATGTATTTTATCAATATCTACTAGATAATCCATTGTGATTAAGTCTTCCCCTTAACTTAATTAAGATCTACATCTTGTATAGTGGAACCATAGTGATGTAGACGCATTTTATTATAACCTAATTTAGTTACTAAGTCATTTATCTTATCTTTGGTTCAGAAAGACTTTTTATTACAACCATCTAATAATCTTGTCATAAGATGTTAAATTACTTTTCATCTTGAAACAACTATATTATAGTTAACTTAGACTTATCGAACTCTTACATTTAGTATTCACATGGTACATTATTTGCTTAATTATTACCTATATAATAAGGTGTTTAAATATAACCTTTTATGTGTCCTTACTTACCTTTAATCTCCTAAATGTTTTATTTGTACACACATTCTCTCTATAGACTATATATAATCCTTTTGTACTAAACTTCAATAAACTTAAGCCTTAAATACGTTTTAAATTGTTTTACAAAACCTAAGGTTTCAAAGGAATAACTTAATAAATTAATTTCCTTTATTGTATTTAGGATGGACAATATATCTACATAGAGTAGAATTTAACAAAGAATTAAATTCTGGTTCGTAAGTGAAATTGTTAATTATTTAATAAGATTATCTATTATGAAAATCCCCATACCTTATATTCAAATGACATATTAGTATTTTCAGTGTCGTAAAGTAGATCAATATAATCTCTTACGTAACCTAGGTTGAAATACCCCAAACCTAGATATGGTATTTAAATGATAAACTAAGGTATAAGAAGGCTAAAGAAAGCCTTAGAAACATTAAGAAACCATTTTAATCAAAGAAAACATAAGGAAACACCAAAAGAGCAATTTAAGCAAAAACGTGCTCTAAGCTTAGAGAGACTTGGGTGAGCACCCAATTATCATTCTAAGACCTTAGTAATATCCTAATGGTCATTTTAAGCCAATTACCAAAGAAAACCAAGCTCAAAAACAAGTTAAAACATAAATTGTGCTTTAAGGACTCTCAAAGCACATTTTTGAAAAATTGTCTTAGAAAGGGGTTTTAAGTGGCCAAATGCCCATGATTACTCCTTAATTAACTTGTTTACTAATTAGTACCACATTAGGCAGTCTAAATCAATGGGAAATCAAAAATTTGACAGATATGTGCATTAATTTATGAATAGTAACCAAATAGTGCCTAGTTTAGTCTTTAATCAATTAAGTCTAATTAATTGGTCAAACAAGACCATGACAGCCTAATTAATGAGGGGGCCGGTTTTCTAAGGGTGTGAGTCACCAAGAGTAGCCAATTAATGTTAGAAGAAAAAGAGAAAAGTAAGTGGTTACTATTTGCTTTTATGGAATCAAATATTGTATATGCCATCTCTCTCCTCCTTTCTTCATTCTTCATCTTCTCCATCGATTTCTCTTGCTCTCTTTCTTCTCTCTCACGTAAGAAGCAACCTCCATGCCAGCTCCATCTTCTTTTGCCCACATCTTGCTCATTTAAGCTCCAAAATCAAAACCAAGCACATATATCTCTTAGTTAGCTCAAGCTCTTCCGTTCTATCTCTTCAAAACTTCAAGAGCTTCAATTTGGAGCCAAGGAAAATCGCCATTAGAGGAGGAAACTCAAGCTTGGAGACTCCATTAGCTTCTCCATTCTCTTAAGGTAAAGAATATGTAAGAAAAATCAAGTTCCCACCATTTCTTCCCTTGTCCGAAAATTTGTACACATGGGACCCCATGTTTATGTCTTGTTATAGCTTGGTTCTACTCTCCAAAGGATAAAGGAGGTCCTTCTTGCTTCATATCCAAGCTTGTCTTGAGAAACCAAGGTAAAACAATCAATTTAATACCTTAAAACACATTTTTTACCTAGGTTTTGTTCCTTAAGGTTAGTGTGTTGTTTAGTACTCATTGGAGTCATTGAATATTGGTTAGAACATTGGCAAGGAGACTTGGTTGGTGACCGAGATTGTTCAAGGGAAAAGGCTAAGGAGGAAAGTTTGTGAGCTTGTAAAAGAACAAGGTAAATTACTTACCTTAAGGTGTTATAATGCATTAAGGGAGGGGATATGGATAGGTAACAAGTTTAGCTTAGAATTTACAGTGAAAAAGGGGTATAAAACTTAGGAGGAAGAATACTATTATATTGAGAATTCGTGACTAAGGAGCCAATGAGAAAAGAGATAGTTAAACAATGTCGAAATGAATTACAAGAAGTATTTTATTTCAATGGGAGCCATGTTGTGTGTATTCGCAGGTTAAAGGCAAATATATGTGGAAATTCAGTGGTTAAGATTATTGTCATTTAAGGGCCTAAGTGCCAAGCATTTTAAGTTTATACTCTATATGATGATGTGGTGTAGTTTTGGTGTAAATTGCGTGTTAAGGTGATGTAATGAGAATTTGTGTGATCTTGGTTGTTTGATGGTGAAAAACCAAGTGTTTAGGTGTAACAAACGCCCTAGAGAACCCATGTCAAAATTAGATGAAGAAACTTGGTGTTTAAGATGTTCTAAGGAAATTTCATGACCAAGGTAGTACTAGGAAGTTTTAGAGGTTGTCTTGATGAAAAAGGGTGAGTTTAAGGTGTATAATGAGTTAGAATGACCTAGACATGATCATGGAGGATTTAGGAATCAAATGAATGTACTAGTGTATTTAGACTTAGGCAAACATGGGTAAACTAGTAGAAAAGAAATAATGTGTTGGATGAAGATGGCATAAACTTGTGTAGGAACTTTAAGTAGTTGCATAAAGGAGTTTTAGATGGTGAAAGATTCTTGGGAGATGATGTTATAGTGGTGAGGAAGCACTTGGCATAGTGGTTGTATTAGGTATGAACCACCACTTAGAAACCTAGTGAAAAACATTATAAGTGTTGGCATTATTATAGGGAGAATGCATAATGACTAAGGTGGATATTAGTGAGTGATTTAATGAGTTTTGTGGAGGGCTTAAGGTGTATTCGAAGTGCCCAAATGAGGTTAGAACATACTAGGATATATGAGGTGAAGTTTGGAGTTAAATGGGAATTTAGAAACAAGGTCCTGGAGTCGACCGACCTTAGGGACCGGACCTGCAAGGTCGGTCGAGCTCAGTTTACACTACCGGAAAGAGTTTCTGGAATCGACCGAACTTGGGGACCGGACTTACAAGTTCGGTCGGGCTTGTATTTTGTGTACGAATTAAGTCTCTGGAATGGACCGACCTTGGGACCGGACTTACAAGGTCGGTCATGCCTAGAATTTTGTACGGGAATTGGTCTCTGGAATCGACCGAACTTGGGACCGGACTTACAAGTTCGGTCGGGCTTAAATTTCCCACGGGGAAAACTCTCGGGAATGGACCGACCTTGGGGACCGGACTTGCAAGGTCGGTCGGGGTAAAATTTTCAAACGGTAATATGTCCTGGAATGGACCGACCTTGGGTAAGGTCGGTCGGTAAGATCGGTCGAGCCAAAAACACAAAAAAAAAGAAATTTTAAATTCTAAAGATGTTAATTGGTAATAAGGTATGCCATTGGTAGGGTAATAATGATTAGGAACCTAAGAACCTAAGGAATTAAGTTAGGAAGTATAAACCTTAAGTTTAAAGTTAAGTTATATGGTTAAGTGGTAAAGACTTAAGAGGGTATCGAATGGGAATCTTTAGGGATTAAGTGTCTTAAGTAAGGTGCAAATAACTAATGGCCTAAAAATGAATGAATGTTTTAGGTTTGTGAATTGGGACCCCGGAGAAGGTTAAACAAACGACAGTCGACGGTGAACGGTACAGTCTTTCTTGTGACCTGCTTGCTAACGAGGTGTCCCTCGGCTTGTGTGCTATTTGTTGTTTGATATGACTAAGACAAGATAAAGCATGCAACCGGATATTAATGTTCTCGTTGTGTATGTGTTTTCTTTACACTAACCCACGAGGCTTAAGGATAGCTACTAACTAAGCTTGATACTTATTGAGTTAAGGAGAGGATTTGTACATTGGTGATTGTTGGTTAATACCCGTCAAGGTTTAACTAACACATGGTATTTAAGACTTTCACTAACCGTAACTTGGGGTGGGAGTGAGGAATCCGGAATGGTACCGGCACATGTGTATTGGGGGAGGTCGGTATCTGAATCAGATCCGACTTCCGAATAAGACTTGTCCTCGGACTCGTCGCCTAGGGTCAACAAACCGACCCGACCACCCGGACTACTGTTTGAGGTGGGAGGCACATTAAGGATGGCGTGGGGGGATCAAGCCTACATCCCCAACAATTAAGAAAGGTTGCTTATTGCTGGATAGTGCACTGCTACTGGCTAGGGTTAACCAAGCCCTACAAAAATAAGCAACCAATTAAGGGCTAACCAATCTAATAGTGGAACGGTTGGTAAATATAAGATTAAGGAGATTGTGGATCTAAGGAGTTAAGAACTAACTCACTTATTAAGGGAACGCCTGAGTCGTTCATTTGCATTGAGCTATTTATGTTCATTGTGGTTTGTTGTTTTATTGCATTTCATATTATGCTTGTGATGCTAATCAACTTCCATGCTATCGACAATTAGTCGTCGTAGCCCCGTTAGCTTGGGGGCCACGAGAGGGTCGTACCAGCATTCGTGCTGACCCCCTTTGGGGGCTGTTTTTACACTTGCAGGTAAGCGGCCCATGAAGTCACACCACGAGAGTAGGAGCGGGTAGCCCTAGGTGGGACTTTATTTTGAGTACGGGTAGCGCCTGTGCACCCGTTTGTTGATAGATAACTTGGGAAATGTTATGTGGTTTTGGATATACTTAAAACTCGGTTGGTGTATGTATTTTGGATCTACGGTTGTAAATATTTAAGAAGCGGTATTTCTTGTAGATTAGACGGTGGCAAGGTCCTGGTATTAGTTTATTTCCGCGGCGGAGTTTATGTATTAATGTTAAGTTGTGATTACCACGAATGGCTTAAGACGGGGTGTTACAAAAGTGGTATCAGAGCGTAGTTACGCTCTGATCAAGAAATACCGGACATAAGAAACCACCGAGTTAGGATATAAGTTAAGAAATAAGTGACGGGTTAAGGGTGTGAGCTGTTAGTGTGAGTAGAGTCAGATGACCACTAATAAGTGTGGATCGTCTTTACCGTCTACGGACGTTATAAATTCGTTAACCGAAACAGTGGTGGATACGAATCTAATGTGAGTTGTGATTGTTCAGATGTCAGGAAGGAGAGGCCGAGGCCGTGGCAGAGGCGAGGATGCTTCAGATACCGGAAGGGCAGACGATCGCAGAGATCGTAGCTGCCGCCTTAGGGCACATGGGCTATCAGCCTGGTGTGGGTGCACCACCTCCACCGCCACAACCCCGGGAACCGAATTGGGTGAAGAGCCTTGCAGACCTTCGACCCGCACATTTTAAGGGGGAGACCGATCCCGCCAAGCTCGAGGCGTACATCTCCGAGCTGGAGACCGCCTTTGAGACCCTTGACGTCCCTGCTGGGATCAAGGTGCGTCTAGCTGCGTTCTACCTGAAGGGGGCAGCAGGCGATTGGTGGAAGCTGGTGAGGGCCGAGCATGTGGCCAATCCAGAGTTCGGCTGGGAGCAGTACACCGCCTTGCTACGAGCAAAGTACTATCCCGCCCATGTCCAGACGAAGAAGCGCCTACAGTTGGATGCGCTCAAGCAGACCGACAAGATGACGGTGGACGAGTATTACACAGAGTTCACCGCCTTGCTCCGTCTTCTGCCAGGTCTTGGGTATTCAGACCAGATACTGGTGGACCGCTTCTATGGCGGGCTTAGCCATCGACTCCGCTACGGCATGGGGCCGACGAGCTATACTACCTTGCAGGTAATAAGAATGAGTAAGATATAATTAAGTGAATAAGATTTAGTTTGTGAGAAATAAGAGGAACTAATACCTTGGGAAGCAGGAGTGCTATCATGCCGCTGCTAAGGTTGAGATAACCGTCCAGCTGAGGGACGAGGACAATGCCAAGAGAAAGAATGCTGGGAAGAGTACAGAACACCAAGGGCAAGGTGGGTACAAGAAACAGAAGTACCAGCCTCAAGCCCAAAAGAGCCAGAACCAAAAAGGAAAGGAGGAAAAGGAGAAGGCTACTGATGAGCCACTGAAACTGACTTATGCTTATGCTGCTAAGCCCCTGCGCTCCAGGGCGCCAAAGGGTAAGGAAATACATCTTGAGTAAATAAGAATGGTTGACAACATTGAGACACAATCACTGATGCGATGCGTAATCAGGTACTGAGACTGGAAAGGAAACCGGAGGTGGCTACCAACGACACTACTATTGCCAGAGGTGCAAGGGGGACCACCCCGGAGTTGACTGCAGGGGGAATAAGGTGGAGTGTAATTTTTGCGGTGTACTCGGGCACCGGGCATATGAGTGCTACGGGAACCCGGAGAGTAAGAATTACAGACCCAGTTTTAAGATTAAGACTAAGACCGATCAGGGAGCTGGTTCTGACGGTCAGAAGGGGGCGCAGCAATCGGCGAGCAAGAACCCACGGGTAGCCCAGAAATCGGGACCCACACTACACTTGGTGGACCGGGACGATGAGCCTGAACCCTCATCGAGGCCAGGTACCGCTATAACCATTTAGTAATAAAATTGCCTGCTTACCGCATTACATGCATGCTTAGTGAATAAATAAGATAAGTGAGAATAAGATAAGATTAGAATATAAGTAAGATATAACCTACTACCACCTTAGGAAGCTTCAACATCTGCTATCCAATGCCTTCTACACCTAACCCGGAGTACACCGACATCGAAACCATAGACTTTCCAACCGAACAATGTCAGGTTATCCGCCCAGGTATGATTTTATTAAGGGGATACCTGACACCCGAAGCGCAAATAGCCATCATCAGGAAATGCAATCAACTAGGAATGGGACCGGGAGGTTTTTATACACCGGAGTACCCAGGGGGAGCAAGAATGAAGTTAAAGATGATGAGCTTAGGCAAGGATTGGAATCCGTATGCCAAGACCTACCAAACCATGAGGACACAGGATGGAATCTCACCACCGGAAATACCCGAAGAATTCCATCCGGTAAATACACAAGTCATGGAGATCGCTCAGCAGTTGGAAGCTGAACCGGTTCCAGACATACAAGCAGACATTTGCATTGTAAACTTCTATGAGAAAGATGGGCGACTTGGACTACATCAGGACAAGGACGAGACAACGGAGTCTCTCGAACGAGGGATACCCGTAGTGTCTTGGTCCATAGGAGATGACGCTGAATTTTTGTACGGCGAGCAGAAGCGTGCGGACCGTGCTAATAAGTTAATACTTAAGTTAGGAGATGTATTAGTTATGGGAGGAGAGTCAAGGATGTTATACCATGGGATTAAGAGAATCAAGCTGAATACAGCACCGTCAGCAGTGATTAATGCGACACATATGAAACCAGGGCGGTTAAACCTAACCTTTAGACAATATTAGCTATGTAACGTTTTAGTGTGAGATAAGGAATGAGATGTAAGATCAAAGCACATGTTGTAAGCAGGATGGTTATGAATAAAATAACAGTGTTGTTCATATAAATTGTTACGACTCTTGTTATACCATCATTACTCATGAAGCTTGTGAATACGATTAGGTCATGGACTCGGTACGGAAGGTGCGCTAAGCATACTTACAGAGGCACAGGCCGACGCCAGCGGTACTATCCTCACCGGCACCTTTCCGATTAATGGGATTGAGGCATCAGTTCTCTTCGACTCAGGGGCCTCGCATACCTTTGTCTCGGCATCTTTCGCGAGAAGGTTGGGGCTAGACGCTGATGAGCTACCCGACTTCACGGTTACGCTCCCGTCTAAGGAGAAGGTTCGTTGCACTCGTTACTACCGAGGAGCCATTGTCAGAATTAAGGGGGAAGACTTTCCAGTCAGTTTTATTGAGTTCAGGGAGTTGGGATTTGATGTTATCTTCGGGATGAACTGGTTGGAGCGGCACAAGGGTCGTATCCTCTGCGCCGAGCATAGATTGCTGCTCAGGAGCCCGTCTGGGGTAACAATATCATACCGCCAGAGGCCCAGAGAGCCTTCGACTAAGATCATCACCGCCATGGCAATGTATAAGGAGTTGAGGAGAAAGGAAGAAGTGTACCTCTGCTATGTACAAGACATAGAGAGAGACCCCGAGTTCGACCCCGACTTACCGGTAGTGTCGGAGTTCCCCGACCTATTTCCACGGGAACTGCCCGGCATGCCACCCACTCGAGGAGGAGTTCACCATCGAGCTGCTACCTGGTACCGGACCGATAGCCAAGGCACCATACCGCATGGCTCCGGCAGATGAATGAGTTAAAGGAACAATTGAAGGACTTGTTAGACAAAGGGTTATAAGACCCAGTGTATCACCATGGGGAGCGCCAGTTCTCTTCGTGAAGAAGAAGGATGGTAGTCTCCGCCTCTGCATCGACTACAGAGAGTTGAATGCAGTGACAGTGAAGAATAAGTACCCACTACCCCGCATTGACGATCTGTTCGATCAGTTGAAGGGAGCATCTGTGTTTTCCAAGATTGATCTCAGATCGGGGTATCATCAGATAGCCATTAAGGAGGGAGACATTGAGAAGACGGCATTCCGGACACGATACGGCCACTATGAGTTTACAGTGATGCCGTTCGGTTTGTCGAACGCACCGGCGAAGTTTATGGATCTGATGAACCGCTTGTTCCGGGAGCAGCTGGACAAGTCGGTTGTGGTTTATTGATGATATTTTGATATATTCGAAATCGACTGAGCATGAGGAACACTGAGGAGAGTATTGGAGATATTGAGGGAGAACCAGCTATATGCTAAGTTCTCCAAGTGTGAGTTTTGGCTTGACCAGGTCTCTTTCCTAGGTCATGTCATCTCAGATGCTGGGATCTCAGTGGATCCAGCAAAGATTGATGCCGTGCGTACTTGGCCAAGACCGAAGACTGTTACCGACATCCGGAGCTTTCTCGGTCTGGCAGGTTATTACCGGAGGTTTGTTAGGGATTTCAGCAAGGTCGCGAAACCGATGACCAGTCTGATGAAGAAAGATGCACCGTTCTTATGGACGGCTGACTGTGAGAGATCATTTCAGAGTTTGAAAGACTCACTGACCACTGCACCGGTTCTGACCATTCCAGACGGTACAGAGGGCTTTGAGGTTTACTGTGATGCATCCGGTTGAGGGCTGGGTTGCGTGCTCATGCAACATGGCAAGGTGGTGGCATATGCCTCACGCCAGTTGAAGAAACATGAGGAGAACTACCCCACACATGATTTGGAGCTGGGAGCTGTAGTCTTCGCTTTGAAGATATGGCGCCACTACTTATACGGGGTTAGTGTGACGATCTACACCGATCATAAGAGCTTAAGATACATATTTACTCAGAAGGAGTTGAATCTCAGACAGAGGAGATGGTTAGAATTCTTGAAAGACTATGACATTGACCTCCAATACAAAGAGGGAAAGGCCAATGTTGTAGCGGACGCCCTGAGCCGTCGAGCACACTCACTCCATTCGCTAGTTTCTTTCTCCAGCTTGGTTGATGAGGTGCGAGAGGCTCAGAGGACAGATGAGTACATGAGAGGTCAGACAGAAGCTGACAGATGGTACCTTTGAGAGTCAGAAATATGACTTCAGACTTCACGACGATGATCTGATCAGACTTAAGGGCCGGTTATGCATACCACGGGGCAACACGGATCTGAAAGACCGTATACTTAGAGAATCACACTGTTCTTCAGTCTCCATCCATCCGGGAGCCTCTAAGATGTACAAAGACATGAAGAGATACTTCTGGTGGTCGGGGATGAAGACAGATGTTACCGAGTTCGTCTTGAGGTGTCTCACATGCCAGAAGGTGAAATTCGAGCACCGACGACCGGGCGGAATGGTACAGTCGATGCCAGTTCCGGAGTGGAAGTTCATGATATCTCCATGGACTTTGTAGTTGGACTCCCACCTGCTAGGGGAGGTCTCAACATGATATGGGTGGTGGTGGATCGCCTTACCAAAGTAGCCCGATTCATACCGATGAAGGATACTTGGAAGGTGACCAAATTAGCTGAGTTGTTTGAGAAGAAATTATGAGACATCACGGGATACCAAAGACCATAGTGTCAGATAGAGATACCAGATTCCTTTCGAGGTACTGGAGAGCTACCAGAGAAGCGTTGGGTACAGAACTGAAGCTGAGTACCGCGTTCCATCCTCAGACAGATGGTCAGACTGAGCGTACGATTCAGACACTCGAGGACATGCTGAGGGCATGTGCCTTAGACTTCCAAGGCAGTTGGATTGACAATTACATCTGATCGAGTTTTCATACAACAACAGCTATCACGCTTCGATCAAGATGGCACCTTTTCAAGCGTTGTACGGTAGACCATGTCGTACACCGCTCTGCTGGGATGAGTCGAGTGAGGCGGTCATTATAGGACCAGAATATTTAGAACAAGTTAAGGCTGAAGTTCAGCAAATCAGGGAGAATATGAAAGCTGCTCAGGATAGGCAGAAGTCGTATGCTGATGTTCGACGACGAGACCTGGAGTTCGCAGTGGGCGACCGGTATTTCTGCGGTTTCATGAAGGGTGTTTAGATTTGGGCAGAAGGGCAAATTAAGCCCGAAATTTGTTGGTCCTTATGAGATTACGGAGCGGGTGGGCCCGGTTGCTTACAGGTTGAATTACCTGCTGAACTGGGTAAAGTGCATGATGTTTTTCATGTTTCACAGCTAAAGAAATACATGCACCACCCCTCCCATGTGTTAGAACCTGAGAGGTTGACATTAGAACCGAATATGAGATCAGTGGAGTTCCTCAGAGAATCTTGGATAGTAAGACTAGGGACACTCGCCATAAGTCAGTGCGACTGGTGAAGGTTCTCTGGTCTAACCAGGATGTCGAAGAGGCCACGTGGGAATTAGAGGATAAGTTAAGATCGAAGTACCCTTCTTGTTTACTGACTAGATCGTCTGTATAGGGTACGGGGCACCCCTTTTTAAGGGGGGTAGAGCTTCCTCGCTTTTGAGTTGGAAACGAACATGTTTGTCGTTTGTTTGGTTGTGTAAGATGTGATTTTGTGTAAGTTGCTACACTTTGGTGATAAGTTTGAGATATGTATTATACTTATGTATTGTATTTTTGATTGACCTTTGAGTCTTCAGATGTGTGAATGAGAATATAAGATGTGGTATTAAGATTAAGAAATTAAGTATCGTGAATGGTTTAGTACATGTGTGAACTTTGGGGACAAAGCACTTTTAAAGGGGGTAGATTGAAATACCCCAAACTAGATATGGTATTAAATGATAAACTAAGGTATAAGAAGGCTAAAATGCCTTAGAAACATTAAGAAACCATTTTAATCAAAGAAAACATAAGGAAACACCAAAAGAGCAGTTTAAGCAAAAACGTGCTCTAAGCTTGGAGAGACTTGGGTGAGCACCCAAATATCATTCTAAGACCTTAGTAATATCCTAATGGTCATTTTAAGCCAATTACCAAAGAAAACCAAGCTCAAAAACAAGTTAAAACATAAATTGTGCTTTAAGGACTCTTAAAGCACATTTTTGAAAAATTGTCTTAGAAAGGGGTTTTAAGTGGAAATGCCCATGATTACTCCTTAATTAACTTGTGTACTAATTAGTATCACATTAGGAAGTCTAAATCAATGGGAAATCAAAAATTTCATAGATATGTGCACTAATTTGTGAATAGTAACCAAATAGTGCCTAGTTTAGTCTTTAATCAATTAAGTCTAATTAATTGGTCAAAAAGACCATGACCAGCCTAATTAATGAGGGGGGGTTTTCTAAGGGTGTGAGTCACCAAGAGTAGCCAATTAATGTTAGAAGAAAAAGAGAAAAGTAAGTGGTTACTATTTGCTTTTAAGGAATCAAATATCTTATATGCCATCTCTCTCCTCCTTTCTTCATTCTCATCTTCTCCATCGATTTCTCTTGCTCTCTTTCTTCTCTCTCACGTAAGAAGCAACCTCCATGCTAGCTCCATCTTCTTTTGCCCACATCTTGCTCATTTAAGCTCCAAAATCAAAACCAAGCACATATCTCTTAGTTAGCTCAAGCTCTTCTTTCTATCTCTTCAAAACTTCAAGAGCCTCATTTGGAGCCAAGGCAAACGCCATTAGAGGAGGAAACTCAAGCTTGGAGACTCCATTAGCTTCTCCATTCTCTTAAGGTAAAGAATATGTAAGAAAAATCAGTTCCACCATTTCTTCCATGTCCGAAAATTTGTACTCATGGGACCATGTTTATGCCTTGTTCTAGCTTGTTTCTACTCTCCAAAGGATAAAGGAGGTCCTTCTTGCTTCATATCCAAGCTTGTCTTGAGAAACCAAGGTAAAACAATCAATTAAATACCTTAAAACACATTTTTAACCTAGGTTTTGTTCCTTAAGGTTAGTGTGTTGTTTAGTACTCATTGGAGTCATTGAATATTGGTTAGAACATTGGCAAGGAGACTTGGTTGGTGACCGAGATTGTTCAAGGGAAAAGGCTAAGGAGGAAAGTTTGTGAGCTTGTAAAAGAACAAGGTAAATTACTTACCTTAAGGTGTTTTAATGCATTAAGGGAGGGATATGGATAGGTAACAAGTTTAGCTTAGAATTTACAGTGAAAAAGGGGTATAAAACTTAGGAGAAAGAATACTATTATATTGAGAACTTGTGACTAAGGAGCCAATGAGAAAAGAGATAGTTAAACAATGTCGAAATGAATTACAAGAAGCATTTTATTTCAATGGGAGCCTTATTGTGTGTATTCGTAGGTCAAAGGCAAATATATGTGGAAATTCAGTGGTTAAGATTATTGTCATTTAAGGGCCTAAGTGCCAAGCATTTTAAGTTTATACACTATATGATGATGTGGTGTAGTTTTTGTGAAATTGCGTGTTAAGGTGATGTAATGAGAATTTGGGTGATCTTGGTTGTTTGATGGTGAAAAACCAAGCGTTTAGGTGTAACAAATGCCCTAGAGAACCCATGTCAAAATTTGATGAAGAAACTTGGTGTTTAAGATGTTCTAAGGAAATTTCATGACCAAGGTAGTACTAGGAAGTTTTAGAGGTTGTCTTGATGAAAAAGGGTGAGCTTAAGGTGTATAATGAGTTAGAATGACCTAGACATGATCATGGAGGATTTAGGAATCAAATGAATGTACTAGTGTATTTAGGACTTAGGCAAACATGGGTAAACTAGTAGAAAAGAAATAATGTGTTGGATGAAGGTGGCATAAACTTGTGTAGGAACTTTAAGTAGTTGCATAAAGGAGTTTTAGATGGTGAAAGATTCTTGGGAGATGATGTTATAGTGGTGAGGAAGCACTTGGCATAGTGGTTGTATTAGGTATGAACCACCACTTAGAAACCTAGTGAAAAACATTATAAGTGTTGGCATTATTATAAGGAGAATGCATAATGACTAAGGTGGATATTAGTGAGTGATTTAATGAGTTTTGTGGAGGGCTTAAGGTGTATTTGAAGTGCCCAAATGAGGTTAGAACATACTAGGATATATGAGGTGAAGTTTGGAGTTAAATGGGAATTTAGAAACAAGGTCCTGGAGTCGACCGACCTTAGGGACCGGACCTGCAAGGTCGGTCGAGCACAGTTTACACTACCGGAAAGAGTTTCTGGAATCGACCGAACTTAGGGACCGGACTTACAAGTTCGGTCGGGCTTGTATTTTGTGTACGAATTAAGTCTCTGGAATGGACCGACCTTGGGACCGGACTTACAAGGTCGGTCATGCCTAGAATTTTGTACGGGAATTGGTCTCTGGAATCTACCGAACTTGGGACCGACCTCGGCAAGTTCGGTCGGGCTTAAATTTCCCACAGGGAAAACTCTCGGGAATGGACCGACCTTGGGGACCGGACTTGCAAGGTCGGTCGGGGTAAAATTTTCAAACGGTAATATGTCCTGGAATGGACCGACCTTGGGTATGGTCGGTCGGTAAGATCGGTCGAGCCAAAAACAAAAAAAAAGAAGAAATTTTAAATTATAAAGATGTTAATTGGTAATAAGGTATGCCATTGGTAGGGTAATAATGATTAGGAACCTAAGAACCTAAGGAATTAAGTTAGGTGAAGTATAAACTTTAAGTTTCAAGTTAAGTTTATATGGTTAAGTGGTAAAGACTTAAGAGGGTATCGAATGGGAATTCTTAGGGACTAAATGAGTTAAGTGAGGTGCAAATAACTGATGGCCTAAAAATGAATGAATGTTTTAGGTTGGTGGATTGGGACCCCGGAGAAGGTTAAACAAACGACAGTCGACGGTGAACGGTACAGTCTTTCTTGTGACCTGCTTGCTAACGAGGTGTCCCTCGGCTTGTGTGCTATTTGTTGTTTGATATGACTAAGACAAGATAAAGCATGCAACTGGATATTAATGTTCTCGTTGTGTATGTGTTTTCTTTACACTAACCCACGAGGCTTTAGGATAGCTACTAACTAAGCTTGGTACTTATTGAGTTAAGGAGGGGATTTGTACATTGGTGATTGTTGGTTAATACCCGTCAAGGTTTAACTAACACATGGTATTTAAGACTTTCACTAACCGTAACTTCGGGTGGGAGTGAGGAATCCGGAATGGTACCGGCACATGTGTAATGGGGGAGGTCGGTATCTGAATCAGATCCGACTTCCGAATAAGACTTGTCCTCGGACTCGTCGCCTAGGGTCAACAAACCGACCCGACCACCCAGACTACTATTTGAGGTGGGAGGCACATTAAGGATGGCATGGGGGGATCAAGCCTACATCCCCACCAAATTAAGAAAGGTTGCTTATTGATGGATAGTGCACTGCTACTGGCTAGGGTTAACCAAGCCCTACAAAAATAAGCAACCAATTAAGGGCTAACCAATCTATTAGTGGAACGGTTGGCAAATATAAGATTAAGGAGATTGTGGATCTAAGAAGTTAAGAACTAACTCACTTATTAAGGGAACACCTGAGTCGTTCATTTGCATATGAGCTATTTATGTTCATTGTGGTTTGTTGTTTTATTACGTTTCATATTATGCTTGTGATGCTAATCAACTTCCATGTTATCGACAATTAGTCGTCGTAGCCCCGTTAGCTTGGGGGCCACGAGAGGGTCGTACCAGCATTCGTCCTGACCCCCATTGGGGGCTGTTTTTACTCTTGCAGGTAAGCGGCCCATGAAGTCACACCACGAGAGTAGGAGCAGGTAGCCCTAGGTGGGACTTTAATTTGAGTACGGGTAGCGCCTGTGCACCCGTCTGTTGATAGATGATGTAACACCCCTCTCCAAAAACACGATATAATCCTTCACGTAGCAATAAATAAAACGTCTCGCAGTGGAAAATAAATAACAATTACAAAACTCACTCGGATGTCACCGGCCATCACTCGCCCATGCGAGCAACGAAGCCAAACTACATCCAACTTCCAATACAAATAAACTGCTAACCGCCGTGATAACGAGAAACTCCTATACATCAAACTAAGTCCACAAATCATATACATCGACAATTGAGCGTCTACCCCATCCTGAAAATACAAAACCTTACCATAATACAATTCACCATCTACATTGCTATACAACATCTCCATATGTGGTAACAAAAATAAAGCTCCAATTACCCTGATCCTGCTCTTCAGCTCCGACAATCAGCGATAGACGCTGAGTATGCCGGGCCTGGACCCTAACGGTCACTTGTCATTTTAACCATCTTGTTATTAGATTGGTTTCATGCTTTACCATTTTACAGTTATAAACAATATTGTAATATAAATGTATAAATATACATAAACATCCATACAAATATTCATAGATATTCAACCATCCATCCAATCCAAACAATCATTAAATATCACAATCCACAATTATATATCGAACGTATCGAACAACCACAATATGATGTACAATGTACAACCGTCGTAGCGTATACCATCCTTTATTAATTTATTTTAGTTTGGCCTTCAAGGCCCCATCCATATGTACAATGTACATTCGCCGTAGCGTACAGTTTCCTTAGCTAATTTAATTGGGTCTTTAAGGCCCCATCCAAACCATGTTTAATTATTAATATCAGTTGGGCGTCATGTTAGGACAACCCGATATCCTCACCATGGACAGTAGTCCTCCCGTACTCACAAAGGTGCTCATTTCGCCAGAGGTCCGGAGGCCCCTCCCTGACTCACTTATGTCTCGTAAGACGTCCATAAAAAGGCCGTAGCCACTGATCCACGATCCAGTTTGGGCTCGTTGGATATAACCTGGAGCGGAATCCAATTAGGAAACCCTCAGTGATCACAAATGCGCAACAAGTAGTTCGTAAACTATCGGGATTCCTCACCTCATCTCATACCATCTCTCTCATAATGTTTAAGATTTGCTCTTAGTCTTATGGAGAATAATTATTAATTAGCGGCCCAATGGGTCACACATACCTAGAAGTAATCTAGGTGATATTCATGTTAGAGATCCATGCTCTAGAGACCGACAATGTCGTGACTCGTTCCTAAGTGTTTTACTTAGGTTACCATATACTTAATATTAATATCATGATATTATATCAAGTAACCGTCATGTCATCACAATAACGTATATGTATGTTTATATAAGTCGATCTATAGTCGACGTAGTGTTAGTCCCGTAGGACGCTCGTGCATAAATAAATAATGCAGTAACACTTAAACACATACATGTATCCACACATATAACACACAAGTTATATCAACCAAATCCAAGCCCAAGGAGCAACCTTAGGTCAACTCGGATCAAACCCCTTTACATACCGTTCACCCTGATCATATTACGGTGGAGTATGAATCAGCAAGATCCTATGCTCCGTGTAGTCCGCTAGCTTGTCAAGCGTCCTTGTCAGAGGTATAGTCTAAACGGTAATAAACTATAAGTCAGTCTCCATGACTAACTACATCCGGTATTTCCGAATACAAGTATAACCCCGACAGTTCACCCCTGTTTTCTACAGTTGTTGTTACGGGTTTCTCTAAAACAGTCGGCTTTGTTACTTAAAACTCGTATGTCATAATATTTCAACTGTTAAATTTAATTCGTTGTATTTCTTTTAATCTTATCCACCATCTAGTTTAGGTACATAACCTATGGTTGCATGTATGCATGCATGATTATATTATATTATATTCTTTTTCGTATTGTATCATTCTCCCACCATCCATTATAATACAATGTATTATATACTCCATTATTTTTAGCAAATAATATTTGCATCCAAAACTCATAACTTATAGTTCGTAACTATATTTTTTTTTAAATAACCACCACCATAAAATCATATGGTTTCCAACCAAAATATATATCCACCTTATATACATTATTCTTATGTATGTATATATTTACCACATAGGTAAGTTTCATGAGTTTAATAAACTCTTATATCATGTGTTACATTTTATCATCTTATGTTAGATGATTATCCCCATTAGTTGTATTATGTTATACAACTTGTATTAAGATTATTATCCTAATATTATGTAACATTTTATGTTGTATATTTACAACTCCTAAGGTTTATTCAATAAACACCTCAGTTTATAAATCTCATTACTTATTGTTTGTCACATCATTTAATGTGAATACCTTATTTGTATTAATTCCATTAAACCACCTTAATACCATATAATTGTTATAACATTCATAACATTATAGACCTTAGTCTAAAATTCATTTTCCAACTCTTGTTAATACGGTATAGCCCTTGAATTTATTTAAATTCTATTTTGACCACATAACATTATGTAATGTCATTCCATATGCTAATATCATTTGATATGATATTCTCATTTCTTTAATAATAACCTATGAGGAGACAAAACTAGGGAGATTGCCGCTTAGGCACCCAGAAGAAAAGCGGAGTCGGGCCAGAAACCAAGGGGCCGGAAGGTGGACAAAAGCACCCCGGGCGGGGACCAATGTTTATATATCGTTTAATATAACATTTCTAACTTATAAAAAATGTATATCCAATGGTTATTTTATTTAATAACCGAATAAACCTCAATATATATCTTATATTGCCATTTGGCCTTTCTTATAACATATAGTTTTACCATATCATTAAAACCATATATTACATATATCTTAATAGATACTCTTATAATTCTAAAAATCACCAAATTTCACCAAAGGGTTATAAATATCCTTATTAACCCATATATTCTCGGTATTTATAATTCCACCATCTATATTTCTCCAAAGTGTCATAATGACATAATAACTATATATTATACATATATAGTTCATTTAAATTCCAAAATCCACCAAATAAATTCCTAAAAATTCCTAATAGCCCATGGGTGTTTAAAATACCATTGTACACCCTTTATTTTTGGTAATAACATATTTACCACATATGTTACAAAAATATTACCATAAGATACTTATCTTATTATAAAACCTTAAATAAGTTATTTAACTTATCTAGTTTGGTCAAAACCTAGCATATGGTCAAGGTTGACCACCTTAATATTTCCTTGACCACTAATCTCCATTATTCACGGTTTATACCCAAACTTTTCAAAAATTACCATTTAACCCCAAAACCTTATAAAATCCTATAAACTTTATTTTAAATCCTTTTTAACTCTAATTTTCGGCCTTACTATTTTAGAGTCCCCAAATTTAATTTAATTACGCAATGACCCCTCATTCTTTTCGGTAATCTACAAATAACACCTAAACTTAAATAAAAACTTGTAAATGCATAAATAAAATGGCCTAAAATACATGGCCTCATTACAAACATTTGCTCACAAAATAAATTACACATAAATGTCCCAAATATACTTATAATTCTCAGCCTCACCACACACTTTTTATTTATTTACCAAACTTCCACATAATGTCTTAAATTTGACATTTATGTTACTTAATCACTTAGATAAATTTACTAAGCCATTTCTTTAAACATTTTAAGGTCAAAAATGACCTTATTACTATGTTCTCTCATGGCAATTAATATAGAAATAGCCTAGAACATTTTAACTTAGCAAAGTTAATGTTTAAGTGATTTATACCTTGATTTAACTTAGATAATTCATTGTTTGGATTCGCCACCTTAATGAGTGTTTCTCCAAAGCTTGATTTACTTGTCTTCATGTAGAAAACAAGACATGATTAAACTCCACACATGAGCTAACCATGAGAAGTAGTTTAAGTCATGAAAATCATGGATTTTTACCTTAGATCTTCAAGCTTGATGTACATCTACTTGGCCCTATTTTTCCAGAAGAGAAAGAGTATCAAAACTCTCTTAAATACAAGGTATAAAACCGTGGGTGAATTAGCTTGGAAGATAGCTAAGTTTTACCTTGTTTAAGATGCCAAAAATGGTGTTTTTGGCTTGGATCTAGCTACTCCTTGTAGATCTTGGTATACCAACTGAATCTACATGAAAAGGAGAAGAAACTAAGGCTAGGGAACCAAGTTTTACAACCGAAATCTTCAAGGAAGAAGAGATATGTGCTTAGAGCACATTTTTACCTTAAATGGTCAAGACTTGAACTTTCTTCCTTAGATCTGGTTATGGCCGAAAATGTTTCTTCCTTTAACCTCTAAAAAACTCTACATAGATGTATAGAAAAGGTTGGAGTGTAGATCAATGGAAAAAGGAAAGAAAGATGAAGAAAATGGGCATTTTTATGCCCTAGGAGCTT
The DNA here is from genome assembly GCA_023374045.1 of Limonium bicolor. NCBI lineage: Eukaryota > Viridiplantae > Streptophyta > Magnoliopsida > Caryophyllales > Plumbaginaceae > Limonium > Limonium bicolor. Next base: position 284,983,732 of record CM041780.1, read on the forward strand.
ACCTAGAGCTTGAGCTCTCATCAATGGAGCTTGGGAAGCTTACCTTCGGTTGAGAGGAGCCAAAGAGAGAGCTTGGCATGAGTCCCACGTTTGGAATGGGACTAATGAGGCAAATGACCCAATTTTGGCTTAAAACACATTTTTTTTGCATTTTTTATGACTTTAGTGACTTGATGACTCACCAAGGCTGATTGGAGTTGAATAATTGAAGCAAATTCGGTGGAGACAGCAGCATGAGGCAGCCGGCCTACTTTGAGAAGGTGGGTGAATGATTGGAGCCAATTTGAATCAAAATGAAGTAAATAATGTTACTTTTAGCAATTAACTAAAGAAATGTGTCATCATTTTTTGTCTTGTCTTGCTTGGAGCCTTGGTAAGCAACCGTATAATGAGGAGAAGAGGGGCTCCAAATCGGCTACACTCACCACATGGGTAAGCAAGTGGAGACCACCCTTTTTTGTTTTATAAGGTATAGTATGCTTTTTCTTATTTTATGCAAAAGTAATGTAGTATATTTAATTGTCACATGGGTATTGTCACATGGTCTGGTAGGAGACTTAATAATCTGATTTTATGCAGTCCAATTCGTGGTCAATGGTCAACATTGACCAACTTAGTCAATGTTGACCCAAACGGGCCCCACTTTAGGGTTTTATTAATATTTTAATATTAAATTTGTAAAAATTTGTAAATTCTAGGAATTAAATTCCTAATATCATATAATATGATATTTTATTATATTTAAAGGTATTTATAACCTTTTAGCCCAATTAAAACCAATTTAGAAGGCGATTACACAAAAACGTGCTTTAAGGAGTTTTAGTGCACATTTTGTGTCGCAAGGTGTTTCTGGGCTTAGTTTTCTTTGACAACGGTTTTGTTGTGTTCCTTACATGATATTTGATCATGGTATCCAATTTTATATCATTTAGAGGTCATTAGACCTTTAAGGTATTCTTAGAGCACCTTTTTGCCCTTTTTGACCTTGAAGCATGTAAATGCTTTTTCTTTGTGTTGGAGTGTTGTCCAACGGTTATAATATGTTTAGTAATATGTTAATATTCTTAGGACAAATTTTTAGGTCCTAAGTAGTTCATTTGGGTATTTGTTTACCCTAAACAGTCAAAGGGTGCAACATCTTGCTTTGTGTTGACCACTGTTGTTCTCAGTTGACTTTTAAGGCATGTTTAGGCCTTAATTAATGTAATTAAATATTTAATCCATGTTTAATAAGTTTGGGGTATTTCAATCTACCCCCCTTAAAAAGACTTTGTCCCGAAGTCTCTTAATCAAATAGGTAAGTATATAAATGTATAACTACCCATTATTCCCATAATGTATATCTATGTGATATATCATTTACACACATCGTGTTGTGCCTATACAGCACATAGCCATCACTTTGTGGCGTTAGTTCAATCATATATGGATATAGGTGATCCATCAGCACCATCATTTCCTATCAGTTCTACCAACCCCGACAACCTCCCTGAGGTGTCCATAACATTCCATTATTCCACATTCCATAACTAATGATTCATTTCGTATCTAGGCGATACCATATGTAATCATTCTATAAAGCAATATGAATACATATCATAAATAGCATAAGAAAGGTACTACACACATGGTGTACATACAACATTCAAACAAGTATCTCATAAGATACATACATACAAGCGCACATTTCACAAAAACAAATCAAACAACGCACGCCCCGCGTACCAACCATAACCAACAAAACCAATTCACTCTATGCCATGCATACGAAACAATTCACTGTATGCCATGCATACTAAACAAACAAACCTCGTATGCCCCGCACACCACCAATTCTTTGTATGCAATGCATACCAAACAAACGAAATTTAGTGCACACATGTGCACAGCCAAAAGGCTCTACCCCCCTTAAAAAGGGTTACGCCCCCGTACCCCACAAGTATACAACAGCCGCTCAACAAAGAGCGCTGGATACTTGGCTCTCAAGGAGTTCACCAACTCGTGGATTAATCTCATGTCAGAGAGACGGGTATGACTCTAGCCCTTCTGGGCTCCACAATGCATAAAGGGTGAGGCACTGATCTTTTGTGCTCTCTCCCAAGTTCATTCTTATGGGCCCACTCACTCCGTATGAGGTGCAGACCCATGAACATAGGTTCAGTTTGCCTCTTCCATTGCTATGTATCCTCTCATTTGGATCACTAGCATACATACGTGTGTCTTCTCTCACTGATATTCAGCTTGAGGTGTAATATGACATTGGCTATTTTTAGTACTTACTGCTCTTTGCACTTCTCTTTGTAATACTAAGACGTACCAGCCTATAAGTCCACAAAGATGATGTTTGTCATCTATGTCTCCTGGTGGTTTTGTACCGGAGTAACACTCTGTTGTAGTTCTCCTTTTTTTTTATAACCACTCGTGTTGGTATCCATTTTATCTTTCCGTATTCCCACTAGATTAATAACTGCACAAGTGCAATACCAAGACACTCAGTCATACGGAGTGTAGAGGCGTAAACTCTCAGCAGCTAATATCCAATGAGTCAAGCAGAAAAGATGTGTGAATTATCCTATGAGTGGTACATTCCGAATCCACTGTTCCTTAAGCAAGGTATCTGCTATGATATAGCTTTATCTTTTCTCCTTGCATAGTTATGCGTTTATATCCACATCATATTGTAGATTTCCTCTGGATTGCAAGCATTTGCTTGATCCTTATGAGGGTTCTACATATTATTCGTCCATAATGGGTTTTCCTATTTTTTTTGGGTTCCTGTCTTTGAACTGTTTCCCTGTCTTCACTGTATACTGTCTAATGTTCTCTGTTGAAGGTTCTTGATTTCTCTAGCCCGTTGGTTTAACTGCGGCTCTTCTCGTCCATCCTCGAGGTAATCCATCTTACTGTCCGTAGAATGGAGTTGACTACTTCTCGTGTTCCTAACACTACTTGTCTACTTGCATGGGGTACCGTACTGATACATTACTACTTACCCGACTAACTCATAAATAAGTCTGTTTGGCCCACATGCTCCTAACGGAGTGCGGTCGTCCCATGTCTCGTTTAGTAAACTGGTAATGTCTGTCACACGGTTATTGTGAAGTATTCTGTTGTCAATCTCCCTTTGATGGATATCCTTTTTTTTTCTTCTTTTTGCTTATCTTTCTCTTTTTTTTTAATAGTTCGTGTTTTCATTTATCCTGTAATAAGTGCTATTGCCTTCGTGGCATCAGTGGTAATTCGTGCCATAAGCCATTATCCATGACACTGGCTTGTAAGTAAAATCTGTGCTATGTTTAGCAAACATGGTTCTCCTTATTCGATCTCATTGAGCACCATACATATTCCTTTTCTCCCCTTTTTTTTGTTTTTTTTTCTGGTCATATCTCATCCATAGTTCATATTCGTTCCCTCATCCGTTTAATTGGGTATATTGCAGATTGCATAATAGCTTGAGCAACTTGGCTCTTCACCTTCCAACCATTCTCACTGACGGTGGTGCATCTACAAAGGGTATGGTTGTCCACAAGGACTAAACATTCATCACTAGTAGTGATTAGCATTAAATGCGGGTATACACTGATGGTATTTGGCTAATAAGCCATGTCTGAAACTTCCTCGAACGTTTAAACTGGTGTGTTTTATAGTCACAGTGGCTGTAGTATTTCTCCAGTTGCAGTGGTTGGACTAACGGTTCTTCCAAGATTGAATAGGTTTCTAATCTTAAGGTTTGTATGGAAAGCTTGAAAACATTTTTTTTTGGTATAGATATAATAAAGGGAAAATTCACGAGATACCCCTGTTTTCTTTCGTAATTCACAATATACCCCTGTGATTTTCGTAATTCAACTTTAAACATGCTTAAATGTTGTCCAAAATTGATGAAACTTTACATGGACGATGCTAAAGTGTTATATTTTGGTCCAATATCAAATTTGAAGTTTTTTAAGCTCACATGTGACCTGTGGGACCCAATGAATATGTGACTGTTCATTGGGTCCCACAGGTTACATGTGAGCTTTAAAAACTTCAAATTTGATATTGGACAAAAATATAACACTTTAGCATCGTCCATGTAAAGTTTCATCAATTTTGGACAACATTTAAGCATGTTTAAAGTTGAATTACGAAAATCATAGGGGTATATTGTGAATTACGAAAGAAAACAGGGGTATATCGTGAATTTTCCCTATAATAAAAGACCAAAAGTAGTAGTTGTTGCAGTTGCATTTGCAGTTGCATTTGCAGTTGCTGTTACTGTTGCTGTTGCTGTCGCTGCACTTGCTGTAGCAAGTGCGGAAGGCAGATGGAATTTTCAGTGGTTTTCTTGTCATAGCGCTTGCAATAGCAAGTGCGCCATGCAGGTGGAAATTCTGGTTCAGTAATTCCCGGTCTCATTGACTCTTCGTCATTTGAGTATTGCTACATGATAATGTAAGCATTAACATCCTGTTCATATATATTATCTATCAAGGTTTAAAGCTTATTGGTACTGAGTACACACAACTAATCCCAAAGTCTTACACAAAAGGCGAGTGGTCAATGACACACTCCCACATATTTATAACAAGTCTTTGTCTAACATCCTAGGTAAATATACAACATAGTAAGCAAACAAAGTCTTCCACCAGCGGTCTCGTGGAGTTAGGGTACTCATGCCCTATCTACTCCCTTGCCTTTATAGGCTCCAGCATCAGTAGATGTCTGGCCATCCTGACCACCTCGTGGTACTCCAGATCCTCCAGCTGAGGTCTTCTGAGTATTCTTTGGTGGTCTGTAATTACGGCTCTCTGGATTCATCCAGCATTCGAATTCCCTATGGCCTTCTTTGTGGCAGCACCGACACTCGACTTTGCGGCCCTCGCAGTCGACCCCAGGATGGTCCTTCCCACAACGCTTATAGTAAAAATGGCGCTGGGGGCTGTCTAGTGCCTGATGATGGTATTTAGTTTAAGTTAATATCTGTTGATATAAAGGTTAAGGTTACATTTGCATTTAAGAGGTAGGTGTTCTCACCCTTAGGAGGTGCAGATCTCAAAGGCTTAGCATCAAAAGCTGGGCCGGTCAACTGAAGGATGGGCTCTTTTCCTTTCTTTCCCTGGTGACCTTGCTGCCCTTTCTTTGGAAAGAATTTCCTGTTCAAGGTTTCGGGTCAGCATTCATAAGGTATTTAATATGTTAGATAGTTTAGAATGGGATAAGTCCTTACTTTCCCTTTTTCTGGCCTTCGCCTGGAGATGCTCCTCCACCCTCAGACTCTCCCTCAGGGTTCTTCCTTTTCTTTGCCCCTAGAGTCTCTCCCGAGTCTGGAGCTTTAGCTCAGTCCTCGAGGCAGCGTCGTAACACTCCTGGAATCTCATTGATAAGTTCTCACAAAGCTAAACGGTGATGTAGTAAGTAAAAATAGATGGCTTTCATGTTAATACCTGGATGGTAGTGTAGAGGGTAGCACCCATCGCCATCTGGATTCGAAATAATAGTCCTCCCCGGAACTTCTCGATCTTTACGGTCTCAGAGTAATCCACACCGGGGATGAAGTCCAGCAGACCAATGAATCGAGCGTAGTACTCATCCACGGTCAGACCTCCCTGGGTCAATGTCTCAAACTCATGGCGATTCTTCTGCTTGAGATGCGCCGCGTAGTACTTCCCTCTTAGCAATTCGACAAAGGCAGCCCACGAAAATTCGGGCGTAGCCAGGTGCTGGTCCTTGACCAACCTCCACCAAGTGCTAGCTGCATCCTTCAGATGGAAAGCAGCAATGGTGACCTTCTTGTCGTCCGGTACCTATAAAGGTTCATACGCTTTCTCATGTTCAACAATGTATCGCTCCAAAGCTACGGGGTCTGGTTCCCCAGAATATGTAGGTGGTCGGGTCTCTGTAACTGACTTCAGCCAGTTCGTTTCCCTGGGCTGTGGCGGGTGGGCTGGTGCTCCTCCTATCTGAGTACCCAGCTGTGCAAGAACGGCTGCAACCGTCTCAGCAACTCCTGGAATGACGGGGTCACCGCCTCCACCTCTTCCAGTACCACGCCCTCTAGTTCCACCAGACATCTGTAGTACAATATGTCACATAAATACTCGGTAGATTACCGTACACAACCAATAGATATTGAATTTGCTTAAGGCTACTATGTCACGCAATTTGCGTTACTAGACGTAATATCTTTCTAAGACAAATCGTCTCATAACTCTCAAATGTTTCCCATAATTTCCCAAGTCCTAAGCTCACTGTCTTAACCTATCATCTCGTCATCAGAGCGGAGTACCGCTCTGATACCACTTTTGTAACACCCCTCTCCATAAACACGATATAATCCCTCACGTAGCAATAAATAAAACGTCTCGCAGCGGAAAATAAATAACAATTACAAAACTCACTCGGGTGTCACCCGCCATCACTCGCCCATGCGAGCAACGAAGCCAAACTACATCCAACTTCCAATACAAATAAACTGCTAACCGCCGTGATAACGAGAAACTCCTATACATCAAACTAAGTCCACAAATCATATACATCGACAAGTGAGCGTCTACCCCATCCTGAAAATACATAACCTTACCATAATACAATTCACCATCTTCATTGCTATACAACATCTCCATGTGTGGTAACAAAAATAAAACTCCAATTACCCTGATCCTGCTCTTCAGCTCCGACAATGATCAACAACCTGTAATGGTGTAGTATCAGCGATAGACGCTGAGTATGCCGGGCCTGGACCCTAACGGTCACTTGTCATTTTAACCATCTTGTTATTAGATTGGTTTCATGCTTTACCATTTTACAGTTATAAACAATATTGTAATATAAATGTATAAATATACATAAACATCCATACAAATATTCATAGATATTCAACCATCCATCCAATCCAAACAATCATTAAATATCACAATCCACAATTATATATCGAACGTATCGAACAACCACAATATGATGTACAATGTACAACCGCCGTAGCGTATACCATCCTTTATTAATTTATTTTAGTTTGGCCTTCAAGGCCCCATCCATATGTACAATGTACATTCGCCGTAGCGTACAGTTTCCTTAGTTAATTTAATTGGGCCTTTAAGGCCCCATCCAAACCATGTTTGATTATTAATATCAGTTGGGCGTTATGTTAGGACAACCCGATATCCTCACCATGGACAGTAGTCCTCCCGTACACACAAAGGTGCTCATTTCGCCAAAGGTCCGGAGGCCCCTGACTCACTTATGTCTCGTAAGACGTCCATAAAAAGGCCGTAGCCACCTAATCCACGATCCAGTTTGGGCTCGTTGGATATAACCTGGAGCGGAATCCAATTAGGAAACCCCTCAGTGATCACAAATGCGCAACCAAGTAGTTCGTAAACTACCGGGATTCCTCACCTCATCTCATACCATCTCTCTCATAATGTTTAAGATTTGCTCTTAATCTTATGGAGAATAATTATTAATTAGCGGCCCAATGGGTCACGCATACCTAGAAATAATCTAGGTGATATTCATGTTAGAGATCCATGCTCTAGAGACCGACAATGTCGTGACTCGTTCCTAAGTGTTTTACTTAGGTTACCATATACTTAATATTAATATCATGGTATTATATCAAGTAACCGTCATGTCATCACGTAACCGTCATGTCATCACAATAACGTATATGTATGTTTATATAAGTCGATCTATAGTCGACGTAGTGTTAGTCCCGTAGGACGCTCTTGCATAAATAAATAATGCAGTAACACTTAAACACATACATGTATCCACACATATAACACACAAGTTATATCAACCAAATCCGAGCCCAAGGAGCAACCTTAGGTCAACTCGGATCAAACCCCTTTACATACCGTTCACCCTGATCGTATTACGGTGGAGTATGAATCAGCAAGATCCTGTGCTCCGTGTAGTCCGCTAGCTTGTCAAGCATCCTTGTCAGAGGTATAATCTAAACGGTAATAAACTATAAGTCAGTCTCCATGACTAACTACATCCGGTATTTCCGAATACAAGTATAACCCCGACAGTTCACCCCTGTTTTCTACAGTTGTTGTTACGGGTTTCTCTAAAACAGTCGGCTTTGTTACTTAAAACTCGTACGTCATAATATTTCAACTGTTAAATTTAATTCGTTGTATTTCTTTTAATCTTATCCACCATCTAGTTTAGGTACATAACCTATGGTTGCATGTATGCATGATGATTATATTATATTATATTCTTTTTCGTATTGTATCATTCTCCCACCATCCATTATAATACAATGTATTATATACTCCATTAATTTTAGCAAATAATATTTGCATCCCAAAACTCATAACTTATAGTTCATAACTATATTTTTTTTTAAATAACCACCACCATAAAATCATATGGTTTCCAACCAAAATATATATCCACCTTATATACATTATTCTTGTGTATGTATATATTTACCACATAGGTAAGTTTCATGAGTTTAATAAACTCTTATATCATGTGTTACATTTTATCATCTTATGTTAGATGATTATCCCCATTAGTTGTATTATGTTATACAACTTGTATTAAGATTATTATCCTAATATAATGTAAAATTTTATGTTGTATATTTACAACTCCTAAGGTTTATTCAATAAACACCTCAGTTTATAAATCTCATTTACTTATTGTTTGTCACATCATTTAATGTGAATACCTTATTTGTATTAATTCCATTAAACCACCTTAATACCATATAATTGTTATAACATTCATAACATTATAGACCTTAGTCTAAAATTCATTTTCCAACTCTTGTTAATACGGTATAGCCCTTGAATTTATTTAAATTCTATTTTGACCACATAACATTATGTAATGTCATTCCATATGCTAATATCATTTGATATGATATTCTCATTTCTTTTAATTAATAACCTATAGTTTTTATACAAAACTATTTATATTGCCTCTTAGGCACCATAAGAAAATCTTATTCTTTTCCATAAACCATAGTTTCCATAATTTACAAAATCACCCCTTTCTTTTTACCATGTTATATATACCGTTTAATATAACATTTCTAACTTATAAAAAATGTATATCCAATGGTTATTTTATTTAATAACCGAATAAACCTCAATATATATCTTATATTGCCATTTGGCCTTTCTTATAACATATAGTTTTACCATATCATTAAAACCATATATTATACATATATCTTAATAGATACTCTTATATAATTCTAAAAATCACCAAATTTCACCAAAGGGTTATAAATATCCTTATTAACCCATATATTCTCGGTATTTATAATTCCACCATCTATATTTCTCCAAAGTGTCATAATGACATAATAACTATATATTATACATATATAGTTCATTTAAATTCCAAAATCCACCAAATAAATTCCTAAAAATTCCTAATAGCCCATGGGTGTTTAAAATACCATTGTACACCCTTTATTTTTGGTAATAACATATTTACCACATATGTTACAAAAATATTACCATAAGATACTTATCTTATTATAAAACCTTAAATAAGTTATTTAACTTATCTAGTTTGGTCAAAACCTAGCATATGGTCAAGGTTGACCACCTTAATATTTCCTTGACCACTAATCTCCATTATTCACGGTTTATACCCAAACTTTTCAAAAATTACCATTTAACCCCAAAACCTTATAAAATCCTATAAACTTTATTTTAAATCCTTTTTAACTCTAATTTTCGGCCTTACTATTTTAGAGTCCCCAAATTTAATTTAATTACGCAATGACCCCTCATTCTTTTCGGTAATCTACAAATAACACCTAAACTTAAATAAAAACTTGTAAATGGATAAATAAAATGGCCTAAAATACATGGCCTCATTACAAACATTTGCTCACAAAATAAATTACACATAAATGTCCCAAATATACTTATAATTCTCAGCCTCACCACACACTTTTTATTTATTTACCAAACTTCCACATAATGTCTTAAATTTGACATTTATGTTACTTAATCACTTAGATAAATTTACTAAGCCATTTCTTTAAACATTTTAAGGTCAAAAATGACATTATTACTATGTTCTCTCACGGAAATTAATATAGAAATAGCCTAGAACATTTTAACTTAGCAAAGTTAATGTTTAAGTGATTTATACCTTGATTTAACTTAGATAATTCCTCGTTTGGATTCGCCACCTTAAGGAGTGTTTCTCCAAAGCTTGATTTACTTGTCTTCATGTAGAAAACAAGACATGCTTAAACTCCACACATGAGCTAACCATGAGAAGTAGTTTAAGTCATGAAAATCATGGATTTTTACCTTAGATCTTCAAGCTTGATGTAGATCTACTTCGGCCCTATTTTTCCAGAAGAGAAAGAGTATCAAAACTCTCTTAAATACAAGGTATAAAACCGTGGGTGAATTAGCTTGGAATATAGCTGAAATACCCCAAACCTAAGTATGTTAATTAAACATCAAATCATGATGTAGTAAGGCTAAAATATGCCTTAGAAAGATTGGTAGACAATTTAAACCAAGGAAAACACAAGAAAGTGCCTTAAAGGCAATCAGGGCAAAAACGTGCTCTAAGCTTGGAGAGAATTGGGTGAGTACCCAAATATCATGATAAGACCTTAGTAATATCCTAATGGTCATTTTAAATCAATTAGCAAAGAAAACCAAGCTTGAAAACAAGTTAAAACACAAAATGTGCTTTAAGAAGTCATAAAGCACATTTTTGAGAAATTGTCTTAGAATTGAGTTTTGAGTGGCTAAATGTCCATCATTACTCTTTAATCAACATGTGTACTAATTAGTATCACATTAGGAGGTCTAAATCAATGGGAAATCAAAAATTTCCCGATTATGTGCCTTGATTAGTGAATAGTAACTATTTAGTGACTAGTTTAAGTTTTAATCAATATAAGTCAATTAATTGGTCAACAAAGACCATGTTAGCCTTTATTAAGAGGGTGGCCGGTTTTTATGTGGGGAGTCACCATATGAGTCATCAAATGAGAAAGGAAAAGAAGAGATAAGTAAAGAAGTTACTATTTGCTTTATTAAAGCAAAATATCTTATATTAGCTCACTTTTCTCCTCTTTCCTTCATTTCTTCTTCTTCACCCACGGTTTCTTCTTCTTCTCTCTGTTCCAAAACCGAGAGTGTTGCTTCTCCATGGTTCTCCATCTTCAATCACTTGCCAAATACAACTCCAAGCTCCAAATCCAAAACAAATTGCATATTTGTCTTAGTTAGGTCAAGACCTCTTTCTATCTTTTCAAATCTTTCAAAGCTCCATTTTGGTGCCATGAGAAAACTCCATTGATGGGGGAAAATCAAGTTTGAAGAGCTCATTAGCTTCTCCATTCTCTTAAGGTAAAGAAAATGTAAGAAAAACCAAGTTTCCACCATTTCTACACATTACCGAAAATTACTACTCATGGGGATTCATTTTTATCCATTGTTCTAGCTTGATTCTACTCTCCAAGGGCTAGAGGAGGTCCTACTTAATTCATATCCAAGCTTGCTTTGAGAATCCAAGGTAAAACATTCAGTTTAATACCTTAGAACACATTTTTAACCTAGGGTTTACTCCTTAAGGTTAGTGTATTGTTTAGTACTCATATGAGTCCTTGAATGTTGATTAGAACATTGGCAAGGGGAATTTAAGTGGTGGCCGAGATCTATGCAAGAAGAAGGCCTAAGGAGGAGATTAAGATAAGCTTGAGAAAACAAGGTAAAATGCTTACCTAATGGTGGTTTAAGTTTTAAGGAATGAGTTTAGATGAGTACCAATGTAGCCTAGGGCTTACATTAGGTAATGGGTTATGTAACCTAAGAAAAAGAACTTAAACAAGCTTATGAACTTGTGACTAAGGAGCTAATGAGAATGAGTTAGTAATATAAGTTTAAGGTGGATTTTAAGAGCATTATAGCTATTATGAGATTGACGAGTGTATTTGCAGGTTGAAAGGTTATATATGTGGGAAATTCAGTGTTTAAGTTTAAGTCATTTAAGGGCCTAAGAGCCATGTCATTTAAGAGCCTTAGTGCTATGCAATTTAAGATTAATTGCAAATATTGAGTTTGTTGTGAATGAGTTGGTTTGGTGATGAGATATGATGAGAAAGAACTTGAGGTGTGTGAGATGGTTAAATGAGGAAAACAATGTGTGTGGACATGATAAGATACTAGAGAAGCCATGGCGAAATTTGAGTAGAAAATAAGTGTTTAGGTGATGGTGGAGAGTTAATATGACCTAGGATTTACTAGGAATCATTATGAGGAATTTGAGTGGAGATTAGTTAACTAAGGAGTTCTTGAGGTTTAGAATGACCTAGAGATGTCTAGGAGGAGTTAGAGGAATGGTGAGTGTTTTGAGCACACCAAAATCATAAGATGAGATATATAAGAAGTGTGCATAAGTTTAAGGAGAAGGTGTAATGATTAAGGTGATTTGAATATGTTCTAAGGGAAATTAATGACTAAGGAAGTACTAGGAAGTCTTTGAGGTTGTCTTGATGAAAAGGGGTAAGATAAAGTGTTGTAATGAGTGGTAATGATCTAGGCGTTACCTTGAAGGATTTAGGAATCAAGAGAACGTAATTGAGTATTTAGGACTTAGGCAAATGTTGGTGCACAACTAGGAAGGGAACAATGTGATGATGATGGAAGTTTAAAACATGTTAAGGAACTTTAAGTAAATGCATAAAAGGATTTTCGATGGTGAAAGATGCATGGGAGATGATGTTATAGTGGTGAAGAAGACATTTGGCATAGTGGTTACATTAGGTATGAACCACCACCTAGAAACCTAGGGGAAAGCGTTACAAGTGTTAGCATTATTACAAGGAAAATGCATAATGACTAAGGTGGATCTTGGTGGATGATTTAAGGTATTTTAAGGAGGGCTTAAGGTGTATTTGAGGTGCCCCAATGAGGTTATAACATATTAGGATATATGAGGAGAAGATTGGAGTTGAATGGAAATTGGAAAACAAGGTTCTGGAGCCGACCGACCTTAGGGACCGGACTTGCAAGGTCGGTCGGGCTCAGTTTACACTACCGGAAAATGTTTCTGGAATCGACCGAACTTGGGGACCGGACTTACAAGTTCGGTCGGACCTGTATTTTGTGAAGGAATTAAGTCTCTGGAATCGACCGAACATAGGACCGGACTTGTCAAGTTCGGTCGAGCTTAAATTTCCCTCGGGGAAACTCTCGGGAATGGACCGACCTTGGGGACCGGACTTGCAAGGTCGGTCGGGGTAGAATTTTCAAACGGTAAAAGGGTACTGGAATGGACCGGACTTGGCAAGTCCGGTCGGTAAGTCCGGTCGAGCCTAAAAACAAAAAAAAAAAGGAAATTTTGAATTCCAAGAATGGCAATGGGTAATAAGGTATGCCTTTGGTAGGGTAGTAATGATTGAGACCCTAAAAACTTAAGAGATTAAGCTAAGTTAAGTATAAACTTGAAAGTTTAAGATTAAGTTTGTAAGATTAAGCGTAAGACCTAAGAGGTGTTAGGTGGGGATCATTAAGGAATTAAGTAAGTTAAACAAGCTAAGTAAGTCATATTAAGTTAAGTGATTAACAACCTAAAACTGAATGAATGTTTTAGGTTTGTGAATTGGGACCCCGAAGAAGGTTAAACAAACAACGATCGACGGTGAACGGTACAGTTGTTTCTTCTTGTGACCTGCTTGCTAACGAGGTGTCCCTCGGCTTGTGTGCTAACTGTTTGTGTGCTCACTAAACAAGATAAAGCATGCAACCGGAACATATTAATATATATTGTAATGTTGTGTGATGTTTGAAAACTAACACAACATACCGTGAGAACTTACTAACCAATGCTTAGTAAGGAGTTGAGTGAGACTAAGGAACGCCCCCTAATGAGGGACGATATGAACCGAAAGAGGTTAACCAACAAACAGGGTCTTGAGATAACTACTAACTGGAACTTGAGTGAGGAAACCCGGGACCGATCTCCGGTCATGCATGCTAAGGAAAAAGGGGGTCGTTATCTATAGCAGATTCGACCTCCGCTTAAGGAACTTGTCTTCGGACTTGTTTCCTAGGGCCGGTTGCCGGCTCAGCTACGCTGGACTCCCGTCCAGAGTAGGTGGCATTAAGATGGTGCGGTGGGATCACCTAAATCCCAGGTTCGAATTAGATACAGCCAATCCGCTCCAGGAAAGGTTCGTATATTGAGATTAAGATTAAGATTAAGGTAAGGTTAAGTTAAGTTACAATCATTCCTTTTTAAAGGATGATTTGTATTATTAAGATTAAGATTCAGTTAAGATTAAGTTAAGTTACAATCATTCCTTTTTAAAGGATGATTTGTATTATTAAGATTAAGATTCAGTTAAGATTAAGTTAAGTTACAATCATTCCTTTTTAAGGATGGTTTATATTATTAAGATTAAGATAAGCTACTTCCACTCCTTATTAAAGGATGGTCGTTTCTAAGATTAAGGTAAGAATCAGATTGAGGTAAGATAAGGATGGACTAAAATTAAGAGGGAACATTACTTAAGGAGTTAAGTAACTAACTCTCTAATTAAGGGAACGCATTTAAGTCGTTCATTGTGTGTGAACTTTGATTGTTCATATCTGAGTTGTTGTTTACTGCACTTTCTATTATGTTGTGCATCTAATCAACCTCCATGCTATCGACAATTAGTCGTCGTAGCCACGTTAGCTTGGGGGCCATGAGAGGATCGTACCAGCATTCGTGCTGACCCCCTCGGGGGCTTCTTTTTACTACACAGGTGAACATCAGGAGGCGGCCGTCGCGAGAGTAAGAAGGAGTGCAAGTGTTAAGGATTAAGTATGACCTACGAGTTGTGCCTGTACACTCGTACGGCAATTGAGTTAGTAAGATGTATAGGTTGTGAGAGGATTGCAAGAAGGTTACGTAAATGGTTAAGGTTGTTAGACTAATGTTCGGTATATTCTGTAGTCAGACCGTGGCAAGGTCCTGGATTGTAAAGAATTCCGCTGTGACATGTTTATGTATATACTGTTAAGTTGCGAGACCACATTTGGATTGAGTTGGGGTGTTACAAAAAGTGGTATCAGAGCGTAGTTACGCTCTGAAGACAAGAAATACCGAACTTAGGAGGATATTGAGGCTGAGATTGAGTTACGGGTTAAGGGTTAAGAGACGGAGTGTGAGGTGCCTTAGCCAGGACTCCCCGGTGTTTACCGGATATCCATAGTACCTAGGCCCGCCCTCCACATCCCTAACCCTAGATGTGTTGGACAAACGCCAGAGAGAAGAAAGCCTTCTCTTACTCGGGGAAACCCGATCTGGCAGTTAGCTAACAATAAGCAGTACGAGGAACGTCTTGTTGCACAACAGTTATGGAGAACTTGGAGATTTTCAATGGAGCACAACAGAGAGACAAGCGCTACCTATGGAATACTATCAGTAAAAGAACGGTAATTACCGGCAACATGGGTCGACATGCTACGCAGTCGAAATAACCCGCCCTACCAATGATAAGGAAAGCACTACAGGTGCAATAGAAAGGAAAAAAGAGAAGTGACATGAGTACCGGACAGTGGTCCGAAGGAGAATAACAGTGAGATAATACAGAGCATGAGGATTAAGATTACTGGAAGGTCCAGTTAAGGAACGGGAACTCATATAAATGGTTTACGGAATAGGACTACGGTGTAGTGCCTAAAGGACAATCATTACTTAGTAACCACAACAAGATGTGTGGAGACAGGAGCGAGGATTAAGACATAAGAAAATATTAAGGGGTTCCCTCAGAAAGAGGAACGCCCTATTAGATGACAGTACTGTCAAACAACAAGGAAACTGCCGGATGGCCAGCTATCCAAAATAAGAGATTATCGAAAGAGTCCCGAGGACTACCAAGTACATGGAAATTGGAAGGAAGTGTTACTACCGATGTACCTCGTACCAATAACCCGTCCTGCATGGCGCACTTGCCATAGCAAGTGCTACCACGGTTAAGCCACTTGAAAAGCCACCAAGGCGAAATAGGAGGACGCTACAGTTGTAACACATACTAACATCGGAATGTAAAACCATAAGAACAGGAAAATAGGACCTTGGAAGGGCCTAACGGCCTGACCATGATAAGATGAACCGACACATCAGCCAGCAGGGAGCTGAGCTTAGATGAAATACTAAACCATATAAATACTAGCAACGGTATAACCCACTACAACAACAACCGACAGTATGGTAAGAACACCAATCTCAAACTCCAAGGGGAAAACCTAAGAGATTGCTCGGTATTGCGAGCAAAAACACTATATAAGCAATGATATACAAGGGATGTATTATAAGATACTATTGAAACTGTTGAAGCATCGACTTACAACGAAAACGGGATAAGACTCTCAGAGTGACCATTAAGGACACCAATAACAACATTCTTGAATGAAGATGTTGGAAAACCCGGAAATCAAGGATAAAAGAAATAAACATAAGCTATAACCTACTAAGAATTAAAGTCGTACAACCCTGGAAAAGGAAAGCTCAGAGGACTACCCCCACAGAGCGGGCATAGTCGAGCCGAACAAACTGATGGATGACAGCTAGTACTGTTCGTCTAACTCATTAATACCCAAGTATGACTGATCATCAACGGGTGGCGTCGTCAACGGAAGTTGAACGAAGCGTTGAGATAGAAGTATAAGATGCAAGGATAATATCCAACTTGGACACCGTAAGGCAAACGCCTAATACGGGCCTAACCTTGACTATTAAAAGACGTGAGTCTGGTAAAATGACAGTATTGTCAAAGACATTAAGTAACCTCAGATCACCTGAGCAACTTCCCTAGCAGGAAGCAGGATGCAGCAACTTATCATGAAATCCGATACTACATTTAGTATGTAACCTAACGGTGGATAGTGCTCAAAGAACCAGAATCTTATAGGGATGACTTGCAAATGAGTAAGAGTACAAATAATGAACTGAGACATTAAGCATTAAGAGCCTACGAGCCAAGGATGTTAACCACATCAGAGCCCGAGGTGCAGTAAGTTATAAGAGAGCTTGTTAAGCCACGAAGGGACTACAATTTGTAGATATGAACGGTTACCAAACCTATAACTTAGATTGGGAAGATATTACCAAGAAAGGGTACCAATGAGAACATCGAGATAATGCTAAGGACGGGAGCGGAGAACGAACCATGCCTTTTAGGGTGGGGATACCTCTCCTTGTTGTGAGACCATGAGTGGGAATGAACCCCTCAAAAGGGCTTTCACATATTAGAGATAAAATACACTTTGTTTAGAAAATGGAAACTATGAACCTTGAGATTACCTTAGAACATACCAGATACACTTGAGTAATAAGGAAGGTTGCACAGATAGACCCCATATCCAACACTCAGGATGTGAGAATTAGTAATGGGCAGAGATAAACATTGTGACTGCACATTATGGCACGTCAAGTAATCAATGCTCAGGAGAGCTTGTAATTCAGTGGATGACTTCTTCAATAACCACTTAAACTACATGGTAGATAACATCAGGATGAAAGAAAACGAACTCCCAATGTGTTTACACCCAGAAGGGATTGAGTATAAGGTAAGACATGAGAATAAGTGAATAAGAGGTTGCACCATTAATGGGCAACATGGTAAGGGACAACTACCACGGTGGTAGTGGTCGTGAGTACAATAGTTAGAAAGGTGGATTAAGTCATGGTGCGCGGTAAGGCGACCATTATGAATGAGCCGTCAAATATTGACACTGAGGCAATTAGATTTATGAGTTAAGACCAGTATAAGTAAGGAAATAAGATGGTAGACGAACTGTGCATTGATGCCAGTAGTCTGGACCTAGTTAGGTAAGATTTTACAGGAAGCACACTACCCATTCCTTAAGGAACTGGAAGTGCATTCCTAGTAGCATAAATATGAGGAGCAAGATAAGAGGCTCTACGGGAAGAGACCTCAGATATTAAGAGACCGCATCAGTACGGGATACATAAAGAACTAGAGCATACAATACCCAAGAACACAGTAAATGGACTTCCCTTGATTAACCTCAAGAAGAACAATAAATGTTATTATGGAACGATAAAAGAGGAGATCGACAACAGAATACTTCATAATTAGCAATAGCTAAACGTGTGACGGACACCATGAGTTTACTAAAACGAGACGTGGGACGACTGCACCCCACAGGGGCTTGCAGGCCTGACACGCTCATTTATGAGTAAGTTGGGTAAGTAGTAATGTACCAGTAAGGTACCCCATGCATGTGAACGAGTGGTGTAAGGAACACGGGAAGTAGTCGACTCCGTACCACCGACAACGACAAGACAAGACAAGAGCAACTACTACCACAAACAGTCGAAGAGAAGAACTCAGTTGAATCACAACACGGAGGAACCAGAGAACAAATAATTAAGGACTATGAAGTGCGAAGAGCACGGATTGTTAAGTACAGACATTGAACATGCTTTAAGATGTAAGGGAGTAAGACTGTAAACGCGCTATGCACTAAACAGTAGTTTCAGACTAAGAATCATCCTCAGACCAAAGGTCAGTTGGGAGAACAATTTAGACATTCGAGAAAATACTAAGAGTATGAGCGTAAGATCTCCAAGGAGAATGATACACAGTTACAACTCAATAAGGCCGTGTATATACAAAGACACACGTGTCCATTGAGACAATTAGGCCTAAGAACATCAGAGTGGTGCCGCGGAAGCTAGCAGATCACTACCTTTGAGATCAGACCAAACTAAGTTAAGAAAACGGTATAAGTACCGTTAAGAATCCTCGATACAGGGACTAAGTCATTTCTGATCGAATTATGAGTAAGATAGATAACGTGGAAGCTAGAATGCTTGGTAAGAATTAGACATCTTGAACTTATGTTCAAAGATCATGTAATGTTGATTACGTGGGCGTAATCCACTTTAAGGGGGGTAGAGCGAAAACCGCTATGTATGTGTGTACTGAGTACATAAACTACGGTGTGCATAGCACAAAATGATTTGAGAAATGTTTTACATAAACATTCTGAGATAAATCTTGGTTATTGCACACAGAAGATGTGAATACCATACATATTAAGTACTTATCTTGTTAACTCCGGTGTGAGTACAAGTTAAGAGAATTAAGGAAGAGGATTAAGGAGACTTAAGAATAAGAATATATGAGGTATGAGTCGATATGAGACTATGTGTGAGATAAGAATAAGATAACACTATGAGATATATTGGATATGAGCATGAGTAGGGTATAGTAATGCTATGTGGTATGAGACAGTGGAAGTTGGTATGAGACTGATATAGAATTTAGTAGGAATTTAAGTCTTGAGGTAATTACTAAGAGATGAATTGGGAATTTTGATGGAATGAGTCCACATTTTGGAGATGTATTGATTATGATTAGAAGAACTAAAAAGATAGAAAATTGGACATTAGTGAATTATCTGATGTTTGAAAATGACGTGGGAGGTGGAACTTGATTTTCTAGGGATCAAGGGAAACCGAACACAAATTGGAGTGGAAGGATGGTTCTACACTGATGCTGATCACATCAGGGTAGGATTATTCCTGAAACTCCCTACCAGTGGTCACAATTAAATCACACTAAGGATAGAGACCTTGGGATAAAAATGAAATTGGAGTTGCTTGTATTTTTAATTAGAGGAATTATTCCTCACATGACCTCGTAAAAAGGATTACCTTTTTACTGAGTCTCGCCCATGGAGTCGAGGACGCACGAGCCTTTGTCTTCGGACCGGTGACATGGGGAGCAGCGTGTTTTGTATTCTAGCCCATGGTGACGAGGACGAATGAGCCATTGTCTACGGACCGGTGACATGGGAGAATACGTTGGAAGTTATGTGAATGTTTTAATCATCAAAAAGGAACAAAAAGGAATTTTGAGTGCTACACATGCTTAAGCATGTTGTGTGATATTTAAGTATAAAATATGGTGGATCCAATGATCCAATGAGATTAAGTATACATAAGTATGATCTATATGATCTAAGGAATGAGGTAAGACATGCATTCTAATAAGAAAAGATGCATGGGAACTTTGGGGACAAAGTTCTTTTAAGGGGGTAGATTGAAATACCCCAAACCTAAGTATGTTAATTAAACATCAAATCATGATGTAGTAAGGCTAAAATATGCCTTAGAAAGATTGGTAGACAATTTAAACCAAGGAAAACACAAGAAAGTGCCTTAAAGGCAATCAGGGCAAAAACGTGCTCTAAGCTTGGAGAGAATTGGGTGAGTACCCAAATATCATGATAAGACCTTAGTAATATCCTAATGGTCATTTTAAATCAATTAGCAAAGAAAACCAAGCTTGAAAACAAGTTAAAACACAAAATGTGCTTTAAGAAGTCTTAAAGCACATTTTTGAGAAATTGTCTTAGAATTGAGTTTTGAGTGGCTAAATGTCCATCATTACTCTTTAATCAACATGTGTACTAATTAGTATCACATTAGGAGGTCTAAATCAATGGGAAATCAAAAATTTCCCGATTATGTGCCTTGATTAGTGAATAGTAACTATTTAGTGACTAGTTTAAGTTTTAATCAATATAAGTCAATTAATTGGTCAACAAAGACCATGTTAGCCTTATATTAAGAGGGTGGCCGGTTTTTATGTGGGGAGTCACCATATGAGTCATCAAATGAGAAAGGAAAAGAAGAGATAAGTAAAGAAGTTACTATTTGCTTTATTAAAGCAAAATATCTTATATTAGCTCACTTTTCTCCTCTTTCCTTCATTTCTTCTTCTTCACCCACGGTTTCTTCTTCTTCTCTCTGTTCCAAAACCGAGAGTGTTGCTTCTCCATGGTTCTCCATCTTCAATCACTTGCCAAATACAACTCCAAGCTCCAAATCCAAAACAAATTGCATATTTGTCTTAGTTAGGTCAAGACCTATCTTTCTATCTTTTCAAATCTTTCAAAGCTCCATTTTGGTGCCATGAGAAAACTCCATTGATGGGGGAAAATCAAGTTTGAAGAGCTCATTAGCTTCTCCATTCTCTTAAGGTAAAGAAAATGTAAGAAAAACCATGTTTCCACCATTTCTACACATTACCGAAAATTACTACTCATGGGGATTCATTTTTATCCATTGTTCTAGCTTGATTCTACTCTCCAAGGGCTAGAGGAGGTCCTACTTAATTCATATCCAAGCTTGCTTTGAGAATCCAAGGTAAAACATTCAGTTTAATACCTTAGAACACATTTTTAACCTAGGGTTTACTCCTTAAGGTTAGTGTATTGTTTAGTACTCATATGAGTCCTTGAATGTTGATTAGAACATTGGCAAGGGGAATTTAAGTGGTGGCCGAGATCTATGCAAGAAGAAGGCCTAAGGAGGAGATTAAGATAAGCTTGAGAAAACAAGGTAAAATGCTTACCTAATGGTGGTTTAAGTTTTAAGGAATGAGTTTAGATGAGTACCAATGTAGCCTAGGGCTTACATTAGGTAATGGGTTATGTAACCTAAGAAAAAGAACTTAAACAAGCTTATGAACTTGTGACTAAGGAGCTAATGAGAATGAGTTAGTAATATAAGTTTAAGGTGGATTTTAAGAGCATTATAGCTATTATGAGATTGACGAGTGTATTTGCAGGTTGAAAGCTTATATATGTGGGAAATTCAGTGTTTAAGTTTAAGTCATTTAAGGGCCTAAGAGCCATGTCACTTAAGAGCCTTAGTGCTATGCAATTTAAGATTATTGCAAATATTGAGTTTGTTGTGAATGAGTTGGTTTGGTGATGAGATATGATGAGAAAGAACTTGAGGTGTGTGAGATGGTTAAATGAGGAAAACAATGTGTGTGGACATGATAAGATACTAGAGAAGCCATGGCGAAATTTGAGTAGAAAATAAGTGTTTAGGTGATGGTGGTGAGTTAATATGACCTAGGATTTACTAGGAATCATTATGAGGAATTTGAGTGGAGATTAGTTAACTAAGGAGTTCTTGAGGTTTAGAATGACCTAGAGATGTCTAGGAGGAGTTAGAGGAATGGTGAGTGTTTTGAGCACACCAAAATCATAAGATGAGATATATAAGAAGTGTGCATAAGTTTAAGGAGAAGGTGTAATGATTAAGGTGATTTGAATATGTTCTAAGGGAAATTAATGACTAAGGAAGTACTAGGAAGTCTTTGAGGTTGTCTTGATGAAAAGGGGTAAGATAAAGTGTTGTAATGAGTGGTAATGATCTAGGCGTTACCTTGAAGGATTTAGGAATCAAGAGAATGTAATTGAGTATTTAGGACTTAGGCAAATGTTGGTGCACAACTAGGAAGGGAACAATGTGATGATGATGGAAGTTTAAAACTTGTTAAGGAACTTTAAGTAAATGCATAAAAGGATTTTCGATGGTGAAAGATGCTTGGGAGATGATGTTATAGTGGTGAAGAAGACATTTGGCATAGTGGTTACATTAGGTATGAACCACCACCTAGAAACCTAGGGGAAAGCGTTACAAGTGTTAGCATTATTACAAGGAAAATGCATAATGACTAAGGTGGATCTTGGTGGATGATTTAAGGTATTTTAAGGAGGGCTTAAGGTGTATTTGAGGTGCCCCAATGAGGTTATAACATATTAGGATATATGAGGAGAAGATTGGAGTTGAATGGAAATTGGAAAACAAGGTTCTGGAGCCGACCGACCTTAGGGACCGGACTTGCAAGGTCGGTCGGGCTCAGTTTACACTACCGGAAAATGTTTCTGGAATCAACCGAACTTGGGGACCGGACTTACAAGTTCGGTCGGACCTGTATTTTGTGAAGGAATTAAGTCTCTGGAATCGACCGAACATAGGACCGGACTTGTCAAGTTCGGTCGAGCTTAAATTTCCCTCGGGGAAACTCTCGGGAATGGACCGACCTTGGGGACCGGACTTGCAAGGTCGGTCGGGGTAGAATTTTCAAACGGTAAAAGGGTACTGGAATGGACCGGACTTGGCAAGTCCGGTCGGTAAGTCCGGTCGAGCCTAAAAAAAAAAAAAAAGGAAATTTTGAATTCCAAGAATGGCAATGGGTAATAAGGTATGCCTTTGGTAGGGTAGTAATGATTGAGACCCTAAAAACTTAAGAGATTAAGCTAAGTTAAGTATAAACTTGAAAGTTTAAGATTAAGTTTGTAAGATTAAGCGTAAGACCTAAGAGGTGTTAGGTGGGGATCATTAAGGAATTAAGTAAGTTAAACAAGCTAAGTAAGTCATATTAAGTTAAGTGATTAACAACCTAAAACTGAATGAATGTTTTAGGTTTGTGAATTGGGACCCCGAAGAAGGTTAAACAAACAACGATCGACGGTGAACGGTACAGTTGTTTCTTCTTGTGACCTGCTTGCTAACGAGGTGTCCCTCGGCTTGTGTGCTAACTGTTTTGTGTGCTCACTAAACAAGATAAAGCATGCAACCGGAACATATTATATATATTGTAATGTTGTGTGATGTTTGAAAACTAACACAACATACCGTGAGAACTTACTAACCAATGCTTAGTAAGGAGTTGAGTGAGACTAAGGAACGCCCCCTAATGAGGGACGATATGAACCGAAAGAGGTTAACCAACAAACAGGGTCTTGAGATAACTACTAACTGGAACTTGAGTGAGGAAACCCGGGACCGATCTCCGGTCATGCATGCTAAGGAAAAAGGGGGTCGTTATCTATAGCAGATTCGACCTCCGCTTAAGGAACTTGTCTTCGGACTTGTTGCCTAGGGCCGGTTGCCGGCTCAGCTACGCTGGACTCCCGTCCAGAGTAGGGGCATTAAGATGGTGCGGTGGGATCACCTAAATCCCAGGTTCGAATTAGATACAGCCAATCCCCTCCAGGAAAGGTTCGTATATTGAGATTAAGATTAAGATTAAGGTAAGGTTAAGTTAAGTTACAATCATTCCTTTGTAAAGGATGATTTGTATTATTAAGATTAAGATTCAGTTAAGATTAAGTTAAGTTACAATCATTCCTTTTTAAAGGATGATTTGTATTATTAAGATTAAGATTCAGTTAAGATTAAGTTAAGTTACAATCATTCCTTTTTAAAGGATGGTTTATATTATTAAGATTAAGATAAGCTACTTCCACTCCTTATTAAAGGATGGTCGTTTCTAAGATTAAGGTAAGAATCAGATTGAGGTAAGATAAGGATGGACTAAAATTAAGAGGGAACATTACTTAAGGAGTTAAATAACTAACTCTCTAATTAAGGGAACGCATTTAAGTCGTTCATTGTGTGTGAACTTTGATTGTTCATATCTGAGTTGTTGTTTACTGCACTTTCTATTATGTTGTGCATCTAATCAACCTCCATGCTATCGACAATTAGTCGTCGTAGCCACGTTAGCTTGGGGGCCATGAGAGGATCGTACCAGCATTCGTGCTGACCCCCTCGGGGGCTTCTTTTTACTACACAGGTGAACATCAGGAGGCGGCCGTCGCGAGAGTAAGAAGGAGTGCAAGTGTTAAGGATTAAGTATGACCTACGAGTTGTGCCTGTACACTCGTACGGCAATTGAGTTAGTAAGATGTATAGGTTGTGAGAGGATTGCAAGAAGGTTATGTAAATGGTTAAGGTTGTTAGACTAATGTTCGGTATATTCTGTAGTCAGACCGTGGCAAGGTCCTGGATTGTAAAGAATTCCGCTGTGACATGTTTATGTATATACTGTTAAGTTGCGAGACCACATTTGGATTGAGTTGGGGTGTTACAATAGCTAAGTTTTACCTTGTTTAAGATGCGAAAAATGGTGTTTTTGGCTTGGATCTGGCTACTCCTTGTAGATCTTGGTATACCAACTGAATCTACATGAAAAGGAGAAGAAAATAAGGCTAGGGAACTAAGTTTTACAACCGAAATCTTCAAGGAAGAAGAGATATGTGCTTAGAGCACATTTTTACCTTAAATGGTCAAGACTTGAACTTTCTTCCTTAGATCTGGTTATGGCCGAAAATGTTTCTTCCTTTAACCTCTAAAACACTCTACATAGATGTATAGAAAAGGTTGGAGTGTAGATCAATGGAAAAAGGAAAGAAAGATGAAGAAAATGGGCATTTTTATGCCTTAGGAGCTTACCTAGAGCTTGAGCTCTCATCAATGGAGCTTGGGAAGCTTACCTTCGGTTGAGAGGAGCCAAAAAGAGAGCTTGGCATGAGTCCCACGTTTGGAATGGGACTAATGAGGCAAATGACCCAATTTTGGCTTAAAACACATTTTTTTGCATTTTTTTATGACTTTAGTGACTTGATGACTCACCAAGGCTGATTGGAGTTGAATAATTGAAGCAAATTCGGTGGAGACAGCAGCATGAGGCAGCCGGCCTACTTTGAGAAGGTGGGTGAATGATTGGAGCCAATTTGAATCAAAATGAAGTAAATAATTTTACTTTTTGCAATTAACTAATGAAATGTGTCATCATCTTTTGTCTAGTCTTGCTTGGAGCCTTGGGAAGCAACCGTATAATGAGGAGAAGAGGGGCTCCAAATCGGCTACACTCACCACATGGGTAAGCAAGTGGAGACCACCCTTTTTGTTTTATAAGGTATAGTATGCTTTTTTCCTTATTTTATGCAAAAGTAATGTAGTATATTTAATTGTCTCATGGGTATTGTCACATGGTCTGGTAGGAGACTTAATAATCTGATTTTATGCAGTCCAATTCGTGGTCAATGGTCAACATTGACCAACTTAGTCAATGTTGACCCAAACGGGCCCCACTTTAGGGTTTTATTAATATTTTAATATTAAATTTGTAAAAATTTGTAAATTCTAGGAATTAAATTCCTAATATCATATAATATGATATTTTATTATATTTAAAGGTATTTATAACCTTTTAGCCCAATTAAAACCAATTTAGAAGGCGATTACACAAAAACATGCTTTAAGGAGTTTTAGTGCACATTTTGTGTCGCAAGGTGTTTCTGGGCTTAGTTTTCTTTGAAAACGGTTTTGTTGTGTTCCTTACATGATATTTGATCATGGTATCCAATTTTATATCATTTAGAGGTCATTAGACCTTTAAGGTATTCTTAGAGCACCTTTTTGCCCTTTTTGACCTTGAAGCATGTAAATGCTTTTTCTTTGTGTTGGAGTGTTGTCCAACGGTTATAATATGTTTAGTAATATGTTAATATGCTTAGGACAAATTTTTAGGTCCTAAGTAGTTCATTTGGGTATTTGTTTACCCTAACAGTCAAAGGGTGCAACATCTTGCTTTGTGTTGACCACTGTTGTTCTCAGTTGACTTTTAAGGCATGTTTAGGCCTTAATTAATGTAATTAAATATTTAATCCATGTTTAATAAGTTTGGGGTATTTCAGATGAACTTGGGAAATGTTATGTGGTTTTGGAGATACTTAAAACTCGGTTGGTGTATGTATTTTGGATGTACGGTTGTAAATATTTAAGAAGCGGTATTTCTTATTGATTAGACTGTGGCAAGGTTCTGGTATTAGTTTATTTCCGCTGCGGAGTTTATGTATTAATGTTAAGTTGCGATAACCACGAATGGCTTAAGACGGGGTGTTACAATAGGTTCATCTAATTAAAGGCTCAAAGGTTTTAATTATCTAATTACTATTTACAAACCTTTTATAAGTCCTAACTATTAAAGACACCACTTATTTATAACCTCACATTCTGTACGTTGGTAATTAATGTTATAAGTGAATTTTATATGGCTCATCCAATTCTAAGAACTCAAGGATTATTACTTTGATTAACTTCCAAATCATATTTCAGTATAGTTTTATATATAAACCTTTTAATGATTTTATCTTAAAACATTAAGTCATTATTCAATACAATAAATGTTATGAAATGATTAAATCTGGACTTACTAATCCACTTCACATTTAGATGTAAAAGTATTTCATTTATTTATTAATTATATAGTAAGTTCTATTTGTGTAAAATCTAATTACAAATATTCCTAAGTCCCAACTTGTTAATTACATAACCAAATTATAGATTTACATTCTGGTCTTTGACAAATAATATTACTCATGTATTTTAATATGGTTTATATAAATCTTAGAAATTCAAGATAACTCTTTAAGCTTAATTTCATAACCACAATTCAATACTACCTCATATGAAATACCCCAAACCTTGGTATGTTGTGTAAATGTTAAACTATGGTATTTAAAGGCTAAAAAGTGCCTTAGAAACATAAATGAACCATTTAAACCATGGTAAAACTCAATAAAACACTAAGACACGGTTTGAGCAAAAACATGCTCTA